>OX457030.1:53672217-54272217 GCA_949752745.1 Protula sp. h YS-2021 | reverse complement strand
TATTTAATTCACTACCTGTTAACGTCATTAATGCACCTATCTATATACGTTCAAAAGATCATATAAGACAACTGTGTTTGAAACATATGAATAAAACTGTGTAGCTTTGGTTGTTTCGGAACATATTTTTACAAAGTAAGGTATTAGTAAACGATTAACGCTTTTAATTTGCTTAACCTCAGAGTGTACGTAGGCGGTTCGATTCATAAGTTCGGTTCGCACTTTTATGAATCGCCTTTTCTATCTGTCCACTCTGTCGACTCTATGTCCGTACTGCAATCGATTGAAAACCTACAAATATCAAACCCACTTATCCTTGACCTTCTGGAAAGGTATGACGAGGCCACCAAAGCTGGCAAAGACATAGTGTTTTGCTGGGTTCCAAGTCACGTGGGTATCCGAGGAAACGAGATAGCAAACGAGGAAACGACAAATCTGCAAAAGAGGCTCTAAATGATAATTGTATCGATATGCTCATACCAGCCTCCGATTTTAAATACCACATCACAAGAGACACAAAAAGATTGTGGCAAGAAATATGGAACAAACAAACAAACAACAAGCTGTATCAAACAAACCCCTTAGTCGGACAAAAAACCCCGCCACTTAACAGTGTGCGAGATGAAATGGTTTATCATAGAGCCAGAATAGGACATACATATATCACCCACAAATATCTGTTAAGAGGAGAGCCGGCACCCTACAGTGTCGGCTGTCAGGAACCTTACACCCTTAAACATATCTTAATAGACTGTACCGATTTCCAAGACGCCCGCTGACGCCATTGCAGAGCTGACTCCTTGAGGCAGCTCTTTGATGAAGTAGAACCTAGCAAATTTATACAATTTTTAAAAGAAATCAACCTGTATCAGTATTTCTACTCGTTGTTTACTTTATGATTTTAGAATATACACGGTTTTAGCTTACTTTGATTTTTACTTGTAGCATTGTCTTCTAGTCACTGATTACTGACATGTTCTGACACAATGTAACCCGCTAAGGGTCGGTCGTGTCGTTAAAGAAATCATTCAACTAACTAACTATCTGTCCAGTGAAAATGTGAGTACTCAAATATACATTGCATTTATATATATTTTGTCCTCATAGTGTGAATTCTTTGTGTACTTCTTCTTGTTCTTGTATCATGTTCATGTTCAGATGAATAAACCTAAATTGATTGATTGATGGATTGAAAATTCTAAGTCTTGATGCAAAATGTGCAATTTTTTTTATAAATTTTTGAAAAACTACCCCTCGGTCAATTTTCGATTTCAAAAACAGTATCAGGTACCACATTTTCAATATATATGTTTATATATATACGCCTTTTTTATCAAAGTCTGAAAGGTGCTCGCTAAAACAGGTTTTACTGTACGTACTCAGTATCCGGGTCTGGAAGTTGGTCACTACAGCATTTTTACTGTATATTATATTTCTTATCCGGTTCCGGGCAGGTTATCCGAATGTTGAACGGGTCACAACAAACAGGTTTTAGCGACTGCAAAATATATTACGTACTACGCCTTTGTTAGTGTTCTATGAGTTCAATGTTGGGTCATTCTACTCGCGACAAACTATGACAGAATCTTTCGGACCTACAAAGCAACACTCCCACCAAGTTTCAACTTACTCCGATGGTCTGCGGCAGAGAAATGTTACATATAAGAGTTAAACGTAATGACGTCATTCACCTTTCTTAATTTCGCTACACCCGTCAAACGTTAAGATAGCTGTCCGACAACTCCAAGGAACAGCCATATAAAATTTGAAGTCGATATGACTTTACGTTATCGATATATTTTGCACACAAGGGCTTGTTCACAATACACACATATTTTACGTGACGTCATAAGCCGCACCCGTTCTTTTTACTTCACACAAAACTTGACAGAATCTTTCGGACCTACCAAGCAAAAATCCCACCACGTTTGAACTTTCTCCCATGTTCAGCGACTGAGAATTTTCGCACATAAGATTTGTAGGTAATGACGCCACACGCTTGCCCTGATAGAGTAACATTCGTCAAAAGTTGTCAAAAGCGTCGAGGGCGCAGACCCCAACCGAACACAGTGATTGATTAAACGATAACAATTGCTGGAATATAGGATGGAAAAAAACATTACTTGAACTGATAGAGAAGAGAGAACAGTGAAACAGTACCGCGTTCGTTGCGTCTTTATGTCAGAAACTCAACAGATTATCAGATTAACTACTGAAGCATTTGCCTCTCTCTTTCGACTAACTTGTGTAAAAAGCACCCAAGCGTTACACTACAGTTATCTAAAAAATCACAATTTTTGACAAGTCGTTATTTTGGCAATTTTGACCAATTTGAAAAATAATAGGACGTTGCATAACTTCAGTATATATAAACTTCAGTATATATATATATATATATATATATATATATATATATATATATATATATATATATATATATATATATATATATATATATGCTATTCAAGGTAGCATATGCCTAGCATAAATAGTTTCGGATAGTTTCGGAGAACTCGCGTGGAAAGCACCCAAGTCTTACATTGCAGTATCTCAAGAGATCACAATTTTGACAAGTCGCCATTTTGGCAATTTTTGGCCGATTTGAAAAATAACACGACGCTACACAACTTCAATATATATAAATTTTCACTGTGCAAGGTAGCATATGCCTAGGATAAATAGTTTCGGTGAACTCGCATTGGAAAGCACCCAAGTCTTATACTGCAGTTATCTCAAAATATCACAATTTTTGACAAGTCGCCATTTTGGCAATTTTTGGCCGATTTGAAAAATAACACGACTTTGCACAACTTCAATATATTTTCACTGTGCAAGGTTGCATATGCCTAGTTTAAATAGTTTCGCAGAACTTGGGTGGAAACAAAACGGCATCCAAAGTGTGACACACGGACGGACGGCAAGATGGACGGACAGAAAGACGGGTGGACGGACGGAGGGCAATCCTACAGACTCCCCCCCCCCCTCCCCCCGTCCGGGCTCGCCCGTTTGGGGTGTAAAAAGACCAAAATCGAAGTCTATGCAACTTTCCGTTCTCGAGATATTTTGCACACATTTTGCTCATAACAGACTGACACACGCACACAGATCGTACAAACACTACGTCTCCTCTTTGTTGGGGAGACATAATTCAATAGCAGCACTTACCAAAGAAAATTCTAAAGCAAATACATTCAACCACAGACAAACACATGAAATAACACTAAGTAACTAACAAAATAAGTAAAACTAACAGATTAAAAGACACCGGACGCATGTTGCTTATGTACAAACGTAAACTAGGCTAAAAGAAGTACCGCACCTTTTTGGACTTTGGCTGTGGAACCTGTTTTGGGGGATGACTAGGTTGGTTACTAGGGACTGCAGGATTGGTTGCCATTGGTACGCCTTGCACCATGCCAGGATGCATGCCTCGTGGTTGTAGATGTGGTATTCCCATACTCCCTTGTGGCATCATTTGACCTATCAATTACACATTTATTCTGACATTAATAGGCTAAATAAGAAAGTAAGAGGGGAGGGGAGGGGAGGGGAGGGGAGGGTAGGGGAGGGGAGGGGAGGGGAGAGGAGGGGAGAGGAGGGGAGGGAAGGGAGGCAAACCAGTATTTGATATTGCGTCAGTACTGACCTTGACCAAGATTCATGGCGCTTATTTGCTGTCCCAAGTCTAATAAAGAAGACGGCATAAACTGTGCGGGTTCCCTCGGCTTTTCCGGTTCTGCCGGAGTCGGGTAGTTAGCCACTGGGTTTAGTGGGGAGTCGCCAAATACTGCCGACCACTCTTTGCTGAAGTCATCATTTGCCGGGGGAGCATTCAGTATTTCATTTAGTAATGTTAAATCATCTTTATCGGTTTCGTCTGGTTCAAAGACATCGGTCAGTAAATCTTGAGGCCCTACAAATGGAAAAAATATCCACACCTTTAAAAAAACTTGAAAGAAGTTAATAATGGTTTTGAAAGATCACAATTGAGGTTACTTTCGAACAAATGAGTCTTCAACGTCACGTTAAACGTCCAAAATGAACAGAACACCATAACGTAACAGAAGTTCACGTTTTGTTATGTGACGTCACCGACGACGCCAAACGTTGTCAGGTCCTACCGTTGCGGGTAACACGCGAGTATCGAATTTGCACGAGATTATCACACTCTCATCTCATATTGTTAATATTGTACACTCTGACGTCACACACGTGACGTCGATGATGTCGCGAGGCCGAAATGCTGATCAAATCGAGGCATTCATGAAAGGCGCCAATGCGTGCATGGGGTGAAGTCGATGTAACCTTTCGTTGAGGAGATGCCGTGTCCACAAACAAGGCTAGCAGCAGACACAGGACCCAATTCACATTAATTAAATCGACTGCTTCGATAATAGGAAGAGGAACAGGACCGCCAAGTCGATCTCTGTTTTCTCTAGCGATCGACACTGACCGTATTTGACTGTTTCGACAACATTCACAGGAAACATGTACAGCGAAATAACTATACCAACGACAGTAACCATATTTGGTTGTCTTCGAAATTTCTATTTTCTGGCGCTCTCACAAAGCGCTGTCGCAAATTCTAAGCAATTTCTCGAATACTGGATTTCTGGAAGAGACGGCCCCATCCCATTGTTTTGAGTTTGTTGGATCGGATTTGAAAAACAATCTATCGAAAACACGAGCGAAAATCTGGTTTTAATCACACGCATCATACGAAATCACGAAATCGTCACCCGAAACAGAACAGCGTTTTGTCAATCGATAACATAATTACGCCACCTGGCGAGAACTATTTTTAGGTCTGGTGTACATGCAGAATAAGTAAAAAATCTATAATTGTCTCTCACAATAACAACACTGAAAATATTTGGTTGTTTCGGAAACATAAACAGAAACAATAAAATCGATTTCCTTTCGCCTTCATGCTCACAATGCCACAAATTCCAAGCGCTTGCTTCCGTTTTATAAAAGGGACAGCCGTATCTTCTAATTTTATTCTTTTGGATAGGTTGGATATTTTTGACAAACAACCTGTCAAAAATATGGACAAGTACTTGTTTTTTTATTGTTTCGTATGAAATCAATTAATATATCGCCACCCTATCGACCAAAAAGAAAAGTTCTATATGTGTACAAAATGATTTGAACAGGTAAAGGAGAACTTTTTTCATTCGATGCACGATGCACATATTCATTCAGTTTTGTACGGGTACGCAAAGGAACTGGTTCAACCAAATAACTTTTTTTTCTAACAAAGACTACAGACTACAGCACAGGTCCCGCGCATCGCCTGAATATCACATTCTGAAATGAGACACCCGTATCCATTTATTTTGATTGGATCGGTTGTAAACAAGCAACCTACAGTATTGTTACTATTTGCAAAAGGAATACCTCGAGTTTCAAAATAGAGCCCCTGCGGCACTATTCGGAAACTCGAGGATTTTTCAGTACTATGAAACCAAATAGTGTCCCCAGCCCAGAAGGCATTATTCAGAAACAGTTTCCGAACAGTGCCCCCGGGGGTATTATTTGGGGAAAAATACCTCTTTAGTCGCAATAACTAAATTTCCTCTAAAGTTTATTCCTAGGAAGTAATTTTCGCTTGCTGAGTCGGAAATCACAACAGGGATTTTAGAAAAGGCATTTAAAACGCATTTTTGAAATTTTTTGATATACAGCTGTACTTCAAATTGTGAAAATTTTCATTGTGACCTGTGGAAATTGAGTGAATTTTTTAGTTCCTCAAAAATTTATATACAGGCCACAATTTTATTTTCTAGGTGAAAAATCACTACAGTGATTGTAGAAAAGGCATTCAAATGCATTTCTGAAACTGTCTTATTATTTTCAAGTTTTAAAAATTTTCCCAGGTCGGGACCTGCCAAATTGAGTGAAATTTCAACTTCCTCCAAAATTTATTCCTATGATGTAATTTTTACTTGCTGGCTCAGAAATCACTACAGTTATTGCAGAAAAGGCATTCGAATGCATTTCTGAAACTTTCTTATCATTTTCAAATTTTGAAAATTTTCACAGGTCGGGACCTGTCAAATTAAGTTAAATTTCAACTACCTCCAAAATTTATTCCTAGGCCGTAATTTTTACATGCTGGCTCAGAAATCACTACAGTGATTGTAGAAAAGGCATTCAAATGCATTTCTGAAACTGCCTTATCATTTTCAAGTTTTGAAAATTTTCACAGGTCGGGACCTGTCAAATTAAGTTAAATTTCAACTACCTCCAAAATGTATTCCTAGGCCGTAATTTTTACTTTCTGGTTTAGAAATCACTACAGGGATTGTAGAAAAGGCATTCAAATGCATTTTTGAAACTTTCTTGTATTTTTCAATTTTTTAAATTTTCCCAGGTCGGGACCTGTCAAATTAAGTTAAATTTCAACTTCCTCCAAAATTTATTCCTATGCCGTAATTTTTACTTGTTGGCTCAGAAATCACTACAGTGATTGTAGAAAAGGCATTCAAATGCATTTCTGAAACTGTCTTATCATTTTCAAGTTTTGAAAATTTTCCCAGTTCGGGACCTGTCAAATTAAGTTAAATTTCAACTTCCTCCAAAATTTATTCCTAGGCCGTAATTTTTACTTGCTGGCTCAGAAACCATTACAGTGGATTGCACAAAATGCATTTAAATGCATTTCTGAAACTTTCTTATCATTTTCAAATTTTGAAAATTTTCACAGGTCGGGACCTGTCAAATTAAGTTAAATTTCAACTACCTCCAAAATTTATTCCTAGGCCGTAATTTTTACTTGCTGGCTCAGAAATCACTACAGTGATTGTAGAAAAGGCATTCAAATGCATTTCTGAAACTGTCTTATCATTTTCAAGTTTTGAAAATTTTCCCAGTTCGGGACCTGTCAAATTAAGTTAAATTTCAACTTCCTCCAAAATTTATTCCTAGGCCGTAATTTTTACTTGCTGGCTCAGAAACCATTACAGTGGATTGCACAAAATGCATTTAAATGCATTTCTGAAACTTTCTTATCATTTTCAAATTTTGAAAATTTTCACAGGTCGGGACCTGTCAAATTAAGTTAAATTTCAACTACCTCCAAAATTTATTCCTAGGCCGTAATTTTTACTTGCTGGCTCAGAAATCACTACAGTGATTGTAGAAAAGGCATTCAAATGCATTTCTGAAACTGTCTTATCATTTTCAAGTTTTGAAAATTTTCACAGGTCGGGACCTGTCAAATTAAGTTAAATTTCAACTACCTCCAAAATTTATTCCTAGGCCGTAATTTTTATATGCTGGCTCAGAAATCACTACAGTGATTGTAGAAAAGGCATTCAAATGCATTTCTGAAACTGCCTTATCATTTTCAAGTTTTGAAAATTTTCACAGGTCGGGACCTGTCAAATTAAGTTAAATTTCAACTACCTCCAAAATTTATTCCTAGGCCGTAATTTTTACATGCTGGCTCAGAAATCACTACAGTGATTGTAGAAAAGGCATCAAATGCATTTCTGAAACTGCCTTATCATTTTTAAGTTTTGAAAATTTTCACAGGTCGGGACCTGTCAAATTAAGTTAAATTTCAACTACCTCCAAAATGTATTCCTAGGCCGTAATTTTTACTTTCTGGTTTAGAAATCACTACAGGGATTGTAGAAAAGGCATTCAAATGCATTTTTGAAACTTTCTTGTATTTTTCAATTTTTTAAATTTTCCCAGGTCGGGACCTGTCAAATTAAGTTAAATTTCAACTTCCTCCAAAATTTATTCCTATGCCGTAATTTTTACTTGTTGGCTCAGAAATCACTACAGTGATTGTAGAAAAGGCATTCAAATGCATTTCTGAAACTGTCTTATCATTTTCAAGTTTTGAAAATTTTCCCAGTTCGGGACCTGTCAAATTAAGTTAAATTTCAACTTCCTCCAAAATTTATTCCTAGGCCGTAATTTTTACTTGCTGGCTCAGAAACCATTACAGTGGATTGCACAAAATGCATTTAAATGCATTTCTGAAACTTTCTTATCATTTTCAAATTTTGAAAATTTTCACAGGTCGGGACCTGTCAAATTAAGTTAAATTTCAACTACCTCCAAAATTTATTCCTAGGCCGTAATTTTTACTTGCTGGCTCAGAAATCACTACAGTGATTGTAGAAAAGGCATTCAAATGCATTTCTGAAACTGTCTTATCATTTTCAAGTTTTGAAAATTTTCACAGGTCGGGACCTGTCAAATTAAGTTAAATTTCAACTACCTCCAAAATTTATTCCTAGGCCGTAATTTTTACATGCTGGCTCAGAAATCACTACAGTGATTGTAGAAAAGGCATTCAAATGCATTTCTGAAACTGCCTTATCATTTTCAAGTTTTGAAAATTTTCACAGGTCGGGACCTGTCAAATTAAGTTAAATTTCAACTACCTCCAAAATGTATTCCTAGGCCGTAATTTTTACTTTCTGGTTTAGAAATCACTACAGGGATTGTAGAAAAGGCATTTAAATGCATTTTTGAAACTTTCTTGTATTTTTCAAATTTTTTAAATTTTCCCAGGTCGGGACCTGTCAAATTAAGTTAAATTTCAACTTCCTCCAAAATTTATTCCTATGCCGTAATTTTTACTTGTTGGCTCAGAAATCACTACAGTGATTGTAGAAAAGGCATTCAAATGCATTTCTGAAACTGTCTTATCATTTTCAAGTTTTGAAAATTTTCCCAGTTCGGGACCTGTCAAATTAAGTTAAATTTCAACTTCCTCCAAAATTTATTCCTAGGCCGTAATTTTTACTTGCTGGCTCAGAAACCATTACAGTGGATTGCACAAAATGCATTTAAATGCATTTCTGAAACTTTCTTATCATTTTCAAATTTTGAAAATTTTCACAGGTCGGGACCTGTCAAATTAAGTTAAATTTCAACTACCTCCAAAATTTATTCCTAGGCCGTAATTTTTACTTGCTGGCCCAGAAATCACTACAGTGATTGTAGAAAAGGCATTCAAATGCATTTCTGAAACTGTCTTATCATTTTCAAGTTTTGAAAATTTTCACAGGTCGGGACCTGTCAAATTAAGTTAAATTTCAACTACCTCCAAAATGTATTCCTAGGCCGTAATTTTTACTTTCTGGTTTAGAAATCACTATAGGGTTTGTATATAAGGCATTCAAATGCATTTCTGAAACTTTCTTATATTTTAAAATTTTTTAAAATTTTCCCAGGTCGGGACCTGTCAAATTAAGTTCAATTTCAACTTCCTCAAAAATTTATTCCTCTGCTGTAATTTTTACTTGCTGGCTCAGAAATCACTACAGGGATTGTAGAAAAGGCATTCAAATGCATTTTTGAAACTTTCTTATATTTTCCCAGGTCGGGACCTGTCAAATTAAGTTAAATTTTAACTACCTCCAAAATTTATTCCTCGGGCGTAATTTTTTTTCTGCTTTAGAAAAGGCACTCAAATGAATTTCTGAAACTTTCTTATCATTTTCAAGTTTTGAACATTTTCACAGGTCGGGACCTGTCAAATTAAGTTAAATTTCAACTACCTTCAAAATGTATTCCTAGGCCGAAATTTTTACTTTCTGGTTTAGAAATCACTACAGGGATTGTAGAAAAGGCATTCAAATGCATTTCTGAAACTTTCTTATATTTTTCAAAAATTTGAAAATTTTCACAGGCCGGGACCTGTCAAATTAAGTTAAATTTCAACTTCCTCCAAAATGTATTCCTAGGCCGTAATTTTTACTTGCTGGCTCAGAAATCACTACAGTTATTGTAGGAAAGACATTTAAATGCATTTCTGACACTTTATTATCCTTTTCAAGTTTTGAAAATTTTCACAGGTCGGACCCTGTCAAATTAAGTTAAATTTCAACTACCTCCAAAATTTATTCCTAGGCCGTAATTTTTACTTGCTGGCTCAGAAATCACTACAGTTATTGTAGAAAAGGCATTCAAATGCATTTCTGAAACTGTCTTATCATTTTCAAGTGTTGAAAATTTTCCCAGGTCGGGACCTGTCAAATTAAGTTCAATTTCAACTTCCTCCAAAATTTATTCCTCTGCTGTAATTTTTACTTGCTGGCTCAGAAATCACTACAGGGATTGTATAAAAGGCATTCAAATGCATTTCTGAAACTTTCTTATATTTTTCAAATTTTTAAAATTTTCCCAGGTCGGGACCCGTCAAATTAAGTTAAATTTCAACGTCCTCCAAAATTTATTCCTATGCCGTAATTTTTACTTTCTGGTTTAGAAATCACTACAGTTATTGTAAAAATGCATTTAAATGCATTTCTGAAACTTTCTTGTATTTTTCAAATTTTTTAAATTTTCCCAGGTCGGGACCTGTCAAATTAAGTTAAATTTCAACTTCCTCCAAAATTTATTCCTATGATGTAATTTTTACTTGCTGGCTCAGAAATCACTACAGTTATTGCAGAAAAGGCATTCGAATGCATTTCTGAAACTTTCTTATGATTTTCAAGTTTTGAAAATTTTCACAGGTCGGGACCAGTCAAATTAAGTTAAATTTCAACTACCTCCAAAATTTATTCCTAGGCCGTAATTTTTACATGCTGGCTCAGAAATCACTACAGTGATTGTAGAAAAGGCATTCAAATGCATTTCTGAAACTGTCTTATCGTTTTCAAGTTTTGAAAATTTTCACAGGTCGGGACCTGTCAAATTAAGTTAAACTTCAACTACCTCCAAAATGTATTCCTAGGCCGTAATTTTTACTTTCTGGTTTAGAAATCACTACAGGGATTGTAGAAAAGGCATTCAAATGCATTTTTGAAACTTTCTTGTATTTTTCAAATTTTTTAAATTTTCCCAGGTCGGGACCTGTCAAATTAAGTTAAATTTCAACTTCCTCCAAAATTTATTCCTATGCCGTAATTTTTACTTGTTGGCTCAGAAATCACTACAGTGATTGTAGAAAAGGCATTCAAATGCATTTCTGAAACTGTCTTATCATTTTCAAGTTTTGAAAATTTTCCCAGTTCGGGACCTGTCAAATTAAGTTAAATTTCACCCTCCTCCAAAATTTATTCCTAGGCCGTAATTTTTACTTGCTGGCTCAGAAACCATTACAGTGGATTGTACAAAATGCATTTAAATGCATTTCTGAAACTTTCTTATCATTTTCAAATTTTGAAAATTTTCACAGGTCGGGACCTGTCAAATTTAGTTAAATTTCAACTACATCCAAAATTTATTCCTAGGCCATAATTTTTACTTTCTGGTTTAGAAATCACTATAGGGATTGTATAAAAGGCATTCAAATGCATTTCTGAAACTTTCTTATATTTTTCAAATTTTTAAAATTTTCACAGGTCGGGACCTGTCAAATTAAGTTCAATTTCAACTTCCTCCAAAATTTATTCCTCTGCTGTAATTTTTACTTGCTGGCTCAGAAATCACTACAGGGATTGTAGAAAAGGCATTCAAATGCATTTCTGAAACTTTCTTATATTTTTCAAATTTTTAAATTTTCCCAGGTCGGGAACGTCAAATTAAGTTAAATTTCAACGTCCTCCAAAATTTATTCCTATGCCGTAATTTTTACTTTCTGGTTTAGAAATCACTACAGTTATTGTAAAAAATGCATTTAAATGCATTTCTGAAACTTTCTTGTATTTTTCAAATTTTTTAAATTTTCCCAGGTCGGGACCTGTCAAATTAAGTTAAATTTCAACTTCCTCCAAAATTTATTCCTATGCCGTAATTTTTACTTGTTGGCTCAGAAATCACTACAGTGATTGTAGAAAAGGCATTCAAATGCATTTCTGAAACTGTCTTATCATTTTCAAGTTTTGAAAATTTTCCCAGTTCGGGACCTGTCAAATTAAGTTAAATTTCAACTTCCTCCAAAATTTATTCCTAGTCCGTAATTTTTACTTGCTGGCTCAGAAACCATTACAGTGGATTGCACAAAATGCATTTAAATGCATTTCCGAAACTTTCTTATCATTTTCAAATTTTGAAAATTTTCACAGGTCGGCGCTTGTCAAATTAAGTTAAATTTCAACTACCTCCAAAATTTATTCCTAGGCCCTAATTTTTACTTGCTGGCTCAGAAATCACTACAGTGATTGTAGAAAAGGCATTCAAATGCATTTCTGAAACTGTCTTATCATTTTCAAGTTTTGAAAATTTTCACAGGTCGGGACCTGTCAAATTAAGTTAAATTTCAACTACCTCCAAAATTTTTTCCTATGCCGTAATTTTTACTTGCTGGCTCAGAAATCACTACATTTATTGTAGGAAAGACATTTAAATGCATTTCTGACACTTTATTATCCTTTTCAAGTTTTGAAAATTTTCACAGGTCGGGACCTGTCAAATTAAGTTAAATTTCAACTACCTCCAAAATTTATTCCTAGGCCGTAATTTTTACATGCTGGCTCAGAAATCACTACAGTGATTGTAGAAAAGGCATTCAAATGCATTTCTGAAATTTTCTTATCATTTTCAAATTTTGAAAATTTTCACAGGTCGGGACCTGTCAAATTAAGTTAAATTTCAACTACCTCCAAAATTTATTCCTAGGCCGTAATTTTTACTTGCTGGCTCAGAAATCACTACAGTTATTGTAGAAAAGGCATTCAAATGCATTTCTGAAACTGTCTTATCATTTTCAAGTGTTGAAAATTTTCCCAGGTCAGGACCTGTCAAATTAAGTTCAATTTCAACTTCCTCCAAAATTTATTCCTCTGCTGTAATTTTTACTTGCTGGCTCAAAAATCACTACAGGGATTGTAGAAAAGGCATTCAAATGCATTTCTGAAACTTTCTTATATTTTTCAAATTTTTAAAATTTTCCCAGGTCGGGACCTGTCAAATTAAGTTAAATTTCAACGTCCTCCAAAATTTATTCCTATGCCGTAATTTTTACTTTCTGGTTTAGAAATCACTACAGTTATTGTAAAAATGCATTTAAATGCATTTCTGAAACTTTCTTGTATTTTTCAAATTTTTTAAATTTTCCCAGGTCGGGACCTGTCAAATTAAGTTAAATTTCAACTTCCTCCAAAATTTATTCCTATGATGTAATTTTTACTTGCTGGCTCAGAAATCACTACAGTGATTGTAGAAAAGGCATTCAAATGCATTTCTGAAACTGTCTTATCATTTTCAAGTTTTGAAAATTTTCACAGGTCGGGACCTGTCAAATTAAGTTAAACTTCAACTACCTCCAAAATGTATTCCTAGGCCGTAATTTTTACTTTCTGGTTTAGAAATCACTACAGGGATTGTAGAAAAGGCATTCAAATGCATTTTTGAAACTTTCTTGTATTTTTCAAATTTTTTAAATTTTCCCAGGTCGGGACCTGTCAAATTAAGTTAAATTTCAACTTCCTCCAAAATTTATTCCTATGCCGTAATTTTTACTTGTTGGCTCAGAAATCACTACAGTGATTGTAGAAAAGGCATTCAAATGCATTTCTGAAACTGTCTTATCATTTTCAAGTTTTGAAAATTTTCCCAGTTCGGGACCTGTCAAATTAAGTTAAATTTCACCTTTCTCCAAAATTTATTCCTAGGCCGTAATTTTTACTTGCTGGCTCAGAAACCATTACAGTGGATTGTACAAAATGCATTTAAATGCATTTCTGAAACTTTCTTATCATTTTCAAAATTTAAAAATTTTCACAGGTCGGGACCTGTCAAATTTAGTTAAATTTCAACTACCTCCAAAATTCATTCCTAGGCCATAATTTTTACTTTCTGGTTTAGAAATCACTATAGGGATTGTATAAAAGGCATTCAAATGCATTTCTGAAACTGTCTTATATTTTTCAAATTTTTAAAATTTTCACAGGTCGGGACCTGTCAAATTAAGTTCAATTTCAACTTCCTCCAAAATTTATTCCTCTGCTGTAATTTTTACTTGCTGGCTCAGAAATCACTACAGGGATTGTAGAAAAGGCATTCAAATGCATTTCTGAAACTTTCTTATATTTTTCAAATTTTTAAAATTTTCCCAGGTCGGGAACGTCAAATTAAGTTAAATTTCAACGTCCTCCAAAATTTATTCCTATGCCGTAATTTTTACTTTCTGGTTTAGAAATCACTACAGTTATTGTAAAAAATGCATTTAAATGCATTTCTGAAACTTTCTTGTATTTTTCAAATTTTTTAAATTTTCCCAGGTCGGGACCTGTCAAATTAAGTTAAATTTCAACTTCCTCCAAAATTTATTCCTATGCCGTAATTTTTACTTGTTGGCTCAGAAATCACTACAGTGATTGTAGAAAAGGCATTCAAATGCATTTCTGAAACTGTCTTATCATTTTCAAGTTTTGAAAATTTTCCCAGTTCGGGACCTGTCAAATTAAGTTAAATTTCAACTTCCTCCAAAATTTATTCCTAGTCCGTAATTTTTACTTGCTGGCTCAGAAACCATTACAGTGGATTGCACAAAATGCATTTAAATGCATTTCCGAAACTTTCTTATCATTTTCAAATTTTGAAAATTTTCACAGGTCGGCGCTTGTCAAATTAAGTTAAATTTCAACTACCTCCAAAATTTATTCCTAGGCCCTAATTTTTACTTGCTGGCTCAGAAATCACTACAGTGATTGTAGAAAAGGCATTCAAATGCATTTCTGAAACTGTCTTATCATTTTCAAGTTTTGAAAATTTTCACAGGTCGGGACCTGTCAAATTAAGTTAAATTTCAACTACCTCCAAAATGTATTCCTAGGCCGTAATTTTTACTTTCTGGTTTAGAAATCACTATAGGGATTGTATAAAAGGCATTCAAATGCATTTCTGAAACTTTCTTATATTTTTCAAATTTTTTAAATTTTCCCAGGTCGGGACCTGTCAAATTAAGTTAAATTTCAACTTCCTCCAAAATTTATTCCTATTCCGTAATTTTTACTTGTTGGCTCAGAAATCACTACAGTGATTATAGAAAAGGCATTCAAATGCATTTCTGAAACTGTCTTATCATTTTCAAGTTTTGAAAATTTTTCCAGTTCGGGACCTGTCAAATTAAGTTAAATTTCAACTTCCTCCAAAATTTATTCCTAGGCCGTAATTTTTACTTGCTGGCTCAGAAACCACTACAGTGGATTGCACAAAATGCATTTAAATGCATTTCTAAAACTTTCTTATCATTTTCAAATTTTGAAAATTTTCACAGGTCGGGACCTGTCAAATAAAGTTAAATTTCAACTACCTCCAAAATTTATTCCTAGGCCATAATTTTTACTTTCTGGTTTAGAAATCACTATAGGGATTGTATAAAAGGCATTCAAATGCATTTCTGAAACTTTCTTATATTTTTCAAATTTTTAAAATTTTCCCAGGTCGGGACCTGTCAAATTAAGTTCAATTTCAACTTCCTCCAAAATTTATTCCTCTGCTGTAATTTTTACTCGCTGGCTCAGAAATCACTATAGGGATTGTAGAAAAGGCATTCAAATGCATTTCTGAAACTTTCTTATATTTTTCAAATTTTTAAAATTTTCCGAGGTCGGGACCCGTCAAATTAAGTTAAATTTCAACGTCCTCCAAAATTTATTCCTATGCCGTAATTTTTACTTTCTGGTTTAGAAATCACTACAGTTATTGTAAAAAATGCATTCAAATGCATTTCTGAAACTTTCTTATCATTTTCAAATTTTGAAAATTTTCACAGGTCGGGACCTGTCAAATTAAGTTAAATTTCAACTTCCTCCAAAATTTATTCCTAGGCCGTAATTTTTACTTGCTGGCTCAGAAATCACTACAGTGATTGTAGAAAAGGCATTCAAATGCATTTCTGAAACTGTCTTATCATTTTCAAGTTTTGAAAATTTTCACAGGTGGGGACCTGTCAAATTAAGTTAAATTTCAACTACCTCCAAAATGTATTCCTAGGCCGTAATTTTTACTTTCTGGTTTAGAAATCACTATAGGGATTGTATAAAAGGCATTCAAATGCATTTCTGAAACTTTCTTATATTTTTCAAATTTTTTAAATTTTCCCAGGTCGGGACCTGTCAAATTAAGTTCAATTTCAACTTCCTCCAAAATTTATTCCTCTGCTGTAATTTTTACTTGCTGGCTCAGAAATCACTACAGGGATTGTAGAAAAGGCATTCAAATGCATTTCTGAAACTTTCTTATATTTTTCAAATTTTTAAAATTTTCCCAGGTCGGGACCCGTCAAATTAAGTTAAATTTCAACGTCCTCCAAAATTTATTCCTATGCCGTAATTTTTACTTTCTGGTTTAGAAATCACTACAGTTATTGTAGAAAAGGCATTTAAATGCATTTCTGAAACTTTCTTATCATTTTCAAGTTTTGAAAATTTTCACAGGTCGGGACCTGTCAAATTAAGTTAAATTTCAACTACCTCCAAAATTTATTCCTAGGCCGTAATTTTTACTTGCTGGCTCAGAAATCACTACAGTGATTGTAGAAAAGGCATTCAAATGCATTTCTGAAACTGTCTTATCATTTTCAAGTTTTGAAAATTTTCACAGGTCGGGACCTGTCAAATTAAGTTAAATTTCAACTACCTCCAAAATGTATTCCTAGGCCGTAATTTTTACTTTCTGGTTTAGAAATCACTATAGGGATTGTATAAAAGGCATTCAAATGCATTTCTGAAACTTTCTTATATTTTTCAAATTTTTAAAATTTTCCCAGGTCGGGACCTGTCAAATTAAGTTCAATTTCAACTTCCTCCAAAATTTATTCCTCTGCTGTAATTTTTACTTGCTGGCTCAGAAATCACTATAGGGATTGTAGAAAAGGCATTCAAATGCATTTCTGAAACTTTCTTATATTTTTCAAATTTTTAAAATTTTCCCAGGTCGGGACCCGTCAAATTAAGTTAAATTTCAACGTCCTCCAAAATTTATTCCTATGCCGTAATTTTTACTTTCTGGTTTAGAAATCACTATAGGGATTGTATAAAAGGCATTCGAATGCATTTCTGAAACTTTCTTATCATTTTCAAGTTTTGAAAATTTTCACAGGTCGGGACCTGTCAAATTAAGTTAAATTTCAACTACCTCCAAAATTTATTCCTAGGCCGTAATTTTTACATGCTGGCTCAGAAATCACTACAGTGATTGTAGAAAAGGCATTCAAATGCATTTCTGAAACTGTCTTTTCATGTTCAAGTTTTGAAAATTTTCCCAGTTCGGGACCTGTCAAATTAAGTTAAATTTCAACTTCCTCCAAAATTTATTCCTAGGCCGTAATTTTTACTTGCTGGCTCAGAAACCATTACAGTGGATTGCACAAAATGCATTTAAATGCATTTCTGAAACTTTCCTATCTTTTTCAAATTTTTTAAATTTTCCCAGGTCGGGACCTGTCAAATTAAGTTAAATTTCAACTACCTCCAAAATTTATTCCTAGGCCGTAATTTTTACTTGCTGGCTCAGAAATCACTACAGTGATTGTAGAAAAGGCATTCAAATGCATTTCTGAAACTGTCTTATCATTTTCAAGTCTTGAAAATTTTCACAGGTCGAGACCTGTCAAATTAAGTTAAATTTCAACTACCTCCAAAATGTATTCCTAGGCCTTAATTTTTACTTTCTGGTTTAGAAATCACTACAGGGATTGTAGAAAAGGCATTCAAATGCAATTTTAAAACTTTCTTGTATTTTTCAAATTTTTAAAATTTTCACAGGTCGGGACCTGTCAAATTAAGTTAAATTTCAACTTCCTCCAAAATTTATTCCTATGCCGTAAATTTTACTTGCTGGCTCAGAAATCACTACAGTGATTGTAGAAAAGGCATTCAAATGCATTTCTGAAACTGTCTTATCATTTTCAAGTTTTGAAAATTTCCCAGTTCGGGACCTGTCAAATTAAGTTAAATTTCAACTTCCTCCAAAATTTATTCCTAGGCCGTTATTTTTACTTGCTGGCTCAGAAACCATTACAGTGGATTGCACAAAATGCATTTAAATGCATTTCTGAAACTTTCTTATCATTTTCAAGTTTTGAAAATTTTCACAGGTCGGGACCTGTCAAATTAAGTTAAATTTCAACTACCTCCAAAATTTATTCCTAGGCCGTAATTTTTACTTGCTGGCTCAGAAATCACTACAGTGATTGTAGAAAAGGCATTCAAATGCATTTCTGAAACTGTCTTATCATTTTCAAGTTTTGAAAATTTTCACAGGTCGGGACCTGTCAAATTAAGTTAAATTTCAACTACCTCCAAAATGTATTCCTAGGCCGTAATTTTTACTTTCTGCTTTAGAAATCACTACAGGGATTGTAGAAAAGACATTCAAATGCATTTTTCAAACATTTTTGTATTTTTCAAATTTTTTAAATTTTCCCAGGTCGGGACCTGTCAAATTAAGTTAAATTTCAACTTCCTCCAACATTTATTCCTATGCCGTAATTTTTACTTGTTGGCTCAGAAATCACTACAGTGATTGTAGAAAAGGCATTCAAATGCATTTCTGAAACTGTCTTATCATTTTCAAGTTTTGAAAATTTTCCCAGTTCGGGACCTGTCAAATTAAGTTAAATTTCACCTTCCTCCAAAATTTATTCCTAGGCCGTAATTTTTACTTGCTGGCCCAGAAACCATTACAGTGGATTGCACAAAATGCATTTAAATGCATTTCTGAAACTTTCTTATCATTTTCAAGTTTTGAAAATTTTCACAGGCCGGGACCTGTCAAATTAAGTTAAATTTCAACTACCTCCAAAATTTATTCCTAGGCCGTAATTTTTACTTGCTGGCTCAGAAATCACTACAGTGATTGTAGAAAAGGCATTCAAATGCATTTCTGAAACTGTCTTATCATTTTCAAGTTTTGAAAATTTTCACAGGTCGGGACCTGTCAAATTAAGTTAAATTTCAACTACCTCCAAAATGTATTCCTAGGCCGTAATTTTTACTTTCTGGTTTAGAAATCACTATAGGGATTGTATAAAAGGCATTCAAATGCATTTCTGAAACTTTCTTATATTTTTCAAATTTTTAAAATTTTCCCAGGTCGGGACCTGTCAAATTAAGTTCAATTTCAACTTCCTCCAAAATTTATTCCTCTGCTGTAATTTTTACTTGCTGGCTCAGAAAACACTACTGAGATTGTAGAAAAGGCATTCAAATGCATTTCTGAAACTTTCTTATATTTTTCAAATTTTTAAAATTTTCCCAGGTTGGGACCTGTCAAATTAAGTTAAATTTCAACGTCCTCCAAAATTTATTCCTATGCCGTAATTTTTTCTTTCTGGTTTAGAAATCACTACAGTTATTGTAGAAAAGGCATTTAAATGAATTTCTGAAACTTTCTTATCATTTTCAAGTCTTGAAAATTTTCACAGGTCGAGACCTGTCAAATTAAGTTAAATTTCAACTACCTCCAAAATGTATTCCTAGGCCTTAATTTTTACTTTCTGGTTTAGAAATCACTACAGGGATTGTAGAAAAGGCACTCAAATGCAATTTTGAAACTTTCTTATATTTTTCAAATTTTTAAAATTTTCCCAGGTCGGGACCTGTCAAATTAAGTTAAATTTCAACTTCCTCCAAAATTTATTCCTATGCCGTAAATTTTACTTGCTGGCTCAGAAATCACTACAGTGATTGTAGAAAAGGCATTCAAATGCATTTCTGAAACTGTCTTATCATTTTCAAGTTTTGAAAATTTTCCCAGTTCGGGACCTGTCAAATTAAGTTAAATTTCAACTTCCTCCAAAATTTATTCCTAGTCCGTAATTTTTACTTGCTGGCTCAGAAATCACTACAGTGATTGTAGAAAAGGCATTCAAATGCATTTCTGAAACTGTCTTATCATTTTCAAGTTTTGAAAATTTTCACAGGTCGGGACCTGTCAAATTAAGTTAAATTTCAACTACCTCCAAAATGTATTCCTAGGCCGTAATTTTTACTTTCTGGTTTAGAAATCACTATAGGGATTGTATAAAAGGCATTCAAATGCATTTCTGAAACTTTCTTATATTTTTCAAATTTTTAAAATTTTCCCAGGTCGGGACCTGTCAAATTAAGTTCAATTTCAACTTCCTCCAAAATTTATTCCTCTGCTGTAATTTTTACTTGCTGGCTCAGAAATCACTACAGGGATTGTAGAAAAGGCATTCAAATGCATTTCTGAAACTTTCTTATATTTTTCAAATTTTTAAAATTTCCCAGGTCGGGACCTGTCAAATTAAGTTAAATTTCAACGTCCTCCAAAATTTATTCCTATGCCGTAAATTTTACTTGCTGGCTCAGAAATCACTACAGTGATTGTAGAAAAGGCATTCAAATGCATTTCTGAAACTATCTTATCATTTTCAAGTTTTGAAAATTTTCCCAGTTCGGGACCTGTCAAATTAAGTTAAATTTCAACTTCCTCCAAAATTTATTCCTAGGCCGTAATTTTTACTTGCTGGCTCAGAAACCATTACAGTGGATTGCACAAAATGCATTTAAATGCATTTCTGAAACTTTCTTATCATTTTCAAGTTTTGAAAATTTTCACAGGTCGGGACCTGTCAAATTAAGTTAAATTTCAACTACATCCAAAATTTATTCCTAGTCCGTAATTTTTACTTGCTGGCTCAGAAATCACTACAGTGTTTGTAGAAAAGGCATTCAAATGCATTTCTGAAACTGTCTTATCATTTTCAAGTTTTGAAAATTTTCACAGGTCGGGACCTGTCAAATTAAGTTAAATTTCAACTTCCTCCAAAATGTATTCCTAGGCCTTAATTTTTACTTTCTGGTTTAGAAATCACTACAGTTATTGTAGAAAAGGCATTTAAATGAATTTCTGAAACTTTCTTATCATTTTCAAGTCTTGAAAATTTTCACAGGTCGAGACCTGTCAAATTAAGTTAAATTTCAACTACCTCCAAAATGTATTCCTAGGCCTTAATTTTTACTTTCTGGTTTAGAAATCACTACAGGGATTGTAGAAAAGGCACTCAAATGCAATTTTGAAACTTTCTTATATTTTTCAAATTTTTAAAATTTTCCCAGGTCGGGACCTGTCAAATTAAGTTAAATTTCAACTTCCTCCAAAATTTATTCCTATGCCGTAAATTTTACTTGCTGGCTCAGAAATCACTACAGTGATTGTAGAAAAGGCATTCAAATGCATTTCTGAAACTGTCTTATCATTTTCAAGTTTTGAAAATTTTCCCAGTTCGGGACCTGTCAAATTAAGTTAAATTTCAACTTCCTCCAAAATTTATTCCTAGTCCGTAATTTTTACTTGCTGGCTCAGAAATCACTACAGTGATTGTAGAAAAGGAATTCAAATGCATTTCTGAAACTGTCTTATCATTTTCAAGTTTTGAAAATTTTCACAGGTCGGGACCTGTCAAATTAAGTTAAATTTCAACTTCCTCCAAAATGTATTCCTAGGCCTTAATTTTTACTTTCTGCTTTAGAAATCACTACAGGGATTGTAGAAAAGGCATTCAAATGCATTTTTCAAACTTTCTTGTATTTTTCAAATTTTTTAAATTTTCCCAGGTCGGGACCTGTCAAATTAAGTTAATTTCAACTTCCTCCAAAATTTATTCCTATGCCGTAATTTTTACTTGTTGGCTCAGAAATCACTACAGTGATTGTAGAAAAGGCATTCAAATGCATTTCTGAAACTGTCTTATCATTTTCAAGTTTTGCAAATTTTCCCAGTTCGGGACCTGTCAAATTAATTTAAATTTCAACTTCCTCCAAAATTTATTCCTAGGCCGTAATTTTTACTTGCTGGCTCAGAAACCATTACAGTGGATTGCACAAAATGCATTTAAATGCATTTCTGAAACTTTCTTATCATTTTCAAGTTTTGAAAATTTTCACAGGTCGGGACCTGTCAAATTAAGTTAAATTTCAACTACCTCCAAAATTTATTCCTAGGCCGTAATTTTCACTTGCTGGCTCAGAAATCACTACAGTGATTGTAGAAAAGGCATTCAAATGCATTTCTGAAACTGTCTTATCATTTTCAAGTTTTGAAAATTTTCACAGGTCGGGACCTGTCAAATTAAGTTAAATTTCAACTACCTCCAAAATGTATTCCTAGGCCGTAATTTTTACTTTCTGGTTTAGAAATCACTATAGGGATTGTATAAAAGGCATTCAAATGCATTTCTGAAACTTTCTTATATTTTTCAAATTTTTAAAATTTTCCCAGGTCGGGACCTGTCAAATTAAGTTCAATTTCAACTTCCTCCAAAATTTATTCCTCTGCTGTAATTTTTACTTGCTGGCTCAGAAATCACTACAGGGATTGTAGAAAAGGCATTCAAATGCATTTCTGAAACTTTCTTATATTTTTCAAATTTTTAAAATTTCCCAGGTCGGGACCTGTCAAATTAAGTTAAATTTCAACGTCCTCCAAAATTTATTCCTATGCCGTAAATTTTACTTGCTGGCTCAGAAATCACTACAGTGATTGTAGAAAAGGCATTCAAATGCATTTCTGAAACTGTCTTATCATTTTCAAGTTTTGAAAATTTTCCCAGTTCGGGACCTGTCAAATTAAGTTAAATTTCAACTTCCTCCAAAATTTATTCCTAGGCCGTAATTTTTACTTGCTGGCTCAGAAACCATTACAGTGGATTGCACAAAATGCATTTAAATGCATTTCTGAAACTTTCTTATCATTTTCAAGTTTTGAAAATTTTCACAGGTCGGGACCTGTCAAATTAAGTTAAATTTCAACTACATCCAAAATTTATTCCTAGTCCGTAATTTTTACATGCTGGCTCAGAAATCACTACAGTGTTTGTAGAAAAGGCATTCAAATGCATTTCTGAAACTGTCTTATCATTTTCAAGTTTTGAAAATTTTCACAGGTCGGGACCTGTCAAATTAAGTTAAATTTCAACTTCCTCCAAAATGTATTCCTAGGCCTTAATTTTTACTTTCTGCTTTAGAAATCACTACAGGGATTGTAGAAAAGGCATTCAAATGCATTTTTCAAACTTTCTTGTATTTTTCAAATTTTTTAAATTTTCCCAGGTCGGGACCTGTCAAATTAAGTTAATTTCAACTTCCTCCAAAATTTATTCCTATGCCGTAATTTTCACTTGTTGGCTCAGAAATCACTACAGTGATTGTAGAAAAGGCATTCAAATGCATTTCTGAAACTGTCTTATCATTTTCAAGTTTTGAAAATTTTCCCAGTTCGGGACCTGTCAAATTAATTTAAATTTCAACTTCCTCCAAAATTTATTCCTAGGCCGTAATTTTTACTTGCTGGCTCAGAAATCACTACAGTGATTGTAGAAAAGGCATTCAAATGCATTTCTGAAACTGTCTTATCATTTTCAAGTTTTGAAAATTTTCACAGGTCGGGACCTGTCAAATTAAGTTAAATTTCAACTACCTCCAAAATGTATTCCTAGGCCGTAATTTTTACTTTCTGGTTTAGAAATCACTATAGGGATTGTATAAAAGGCATTCAAATGCATTTCTGAAACTGTCTTATCATTTTCAAGTTTTGAAAATTTTCCCAGTTCGGGACCTGTCAAATTAAGTTAAATTTCAACTTCCTCCAAAATTTATTCCTAGGCCGTAATTTTTACTTGCTGGCTCAGAAACCATTACAGTGGATTGCACAAAATGCATTTAAATGCATTTCTGAAACTTTCTTATCATTTTCAAGTTTTGAAAATTTTCACAGGTCGGGACCTGTCAAATTAAGTTAAATTTCAACTACCTCCAAAATTTATTCCTAGTCCGTAATTTTTACTTGCTGCCTCAGAAATCACTACAGTGATTGTAGAAAAGGCATTCAAATGCATTTCTGAAACTGTCTTATCATTTTCAAGTTTTGAAAATTTTCCCAGTTCGGGACCTGTCAAATTATATTTTTCAAATTTTTAAAATTTTACCAGGTCGGGACCTGTCGAATTAAGTTAAATTTCAACTTCCTCCAAAATTTACTCCTAGGCCGTAATTTTTACTTGCTGGCTCAGAAATCACTACAGTGATTGTAGAAAAGGCATTCAAATGCATTTCTGAAACTGTCTTATCATTTTCAAGTTTTGAAAATTTTCCCAGTTCGGGACCTGTCAAATTAAGTTAAATTTCAACTTCCTCCAAAATTTATTCCTATGCCGTAATTTTTACTTGCTGACTCAGAAACCATTACAGTGGATTGCACAAAATGCATTTAAATGCATTTCTGAAACTTTCTTATCATTTTCAAGTTTTGAAAATTTTCACAGGTCGGGACCTGTCAAATTAAGTTAAATTTCAACTACCTCCAAAATTTATTCCTAGGCCGTAATTTTTACTTGCTGGCTCAGAAATCACTACAGTGATTGTAGAAAAGGCATTCAAATGCATTTCTGAAACTCTCTTATCATTTTCAAGTTTTGAAAATTTTCACAGGTCGGGACCTGTCAAATTAAGTTAAATTTCAACTACTTCCAAAATGTATTCCTAGGCCGTAATTTTTACTTTCTGGTTTAGAAATCACTATAGGGATTGTAAAAAAGGCATTCAAATGCATTTCTGAAACTTTCTTATATTTTTTCAAATTTTGAAAATTTTCCCAGGTCGGGACCTGTCAAACTAAGTTAAATTTCAACGTCCTCCAAAATTTATTCCTATGCCGTAATTTTTACTTTCTGGTTTAGAAATCACTACAGTTATTGTAGAAAAGGCAATTAAATGCATTTCTGAAACTTTCTTATCATTTTCAAGCTTTGAAAATTTTCACAGGTCGGGACCTGTCAAATTAAGTTTAATTTCAACTATATCCAAAATGTATTCCTAATTTCCTAATCCGTAATTTTTACTTTCTGGTTTAGAAATCACTACAGTTATTGTAGAAAAGGTATTCAAATGCATTTCTGAAACTTTCCTATCATTTTCAAGTTTTGAAAATTTTCACAGGTCGGGACCTGTCAAATGAAGTTTAATTTCAACTACCTCCAAAATGTTTTCCCAGGCCTTAATTTTTACTTTCTGGTTTAGAAATCACTACAGGGATTGTAGAAAAGGCATTCAAATGCATTTTTGAAACTTTCTTATCATTTTCAAGTTTTGAAAATTTTCACAGGTCGAGACCTGTCAAATTAAGTTAAATTTCAACTTCCTTCAAAATTTATTCCTATGCCGTAATTTTTACTTGCTGGCTCAGAAATCACTACAGGGATTGTAGAAAAGGCATTCAAATGCATTTCTGAAACTGTCTAATAATTTTCAACTTTTGAAGATTTTCCCAGCTCGGGACCTGTCAAATTAAGTTAAATTTCAACTTCCTCCAAAATTTATTCCTAAGCCGTAAATTTTACTTGCTGGCTCAGAAACCACAACAGTGATTGTACAAAATGCATTTAAATGCATTTCTGAAACTTTCTTATCATTTTCAAGTTTTGAAAATTTTCACAGGTCGGGACCTGTCAAATTAAGTTAAATTTCAACTTCCTCCAAAATTTATTCCTAGGCCGTAATTTTTACTTGCTGGCTCAGAAACCATTACAGTGGATTGCACAAAATGCATTTAAATGCATTTCTGAAACTTTCTTATCATTTTCAAGTTTTGAAAATTTTCACAGGTCGGGACCTGTCAAATTAAGTTAAATTTCAACTACATCCAAAATTTATTCCTAGTCCGTAATTTTTACTTGCTGGCTCAGAAATCACTACAGTGTTTGTAGAAAAGGCATTCAAATGCATTTCTGAAACTGTCTTATCATTTTCAAGTTTTGAAAATTTTCACAGGTCGGGACCTGTCAAATTAAGTTAAATTTCAACTTCCTCCAAAATGTATTCCTAGGCCTTAATTTTTACTTTCTATTTTAGAAATCACTACAGGGATTGTAGAAAAGGCATTCAAATGCATTTTTCAAACTTTCTTGTATTTTTCAAATTTTTTAAATTTTCCCAGGTCGGGACCTGTCAAATTAAGTTAATTTCAACTTCCTCCAAAATTTATTCCTATGCCGTAATTTTTACTTGTTGGCTCAGAAATCACTACAGTGATTGTAGAAAAGGCATTCAAATGCATTTCTGAAACTGTCTTATCATTTTCAAGTTTTGAAAATTTTCCCAGTTCGGGACCTGTCAAATTATATTTTTCAAATTTTTAAAATTTTACCAGGTCGGGACCTGTCAAATTAAGTTAAATTTCAACTTCCTCCAAAATTTACTCCTAGGCTGTAATTTTTACTTGCTGGCTCAGAAATCACTACAGTGATTGTAGAAAAGGCATTCAAATGCATTTCTGAAACTGTCTTATCATTTTCAAGTTTTGAAAATTTTCCCAGTTCGGGACCTGTCAAATTAAGTTAAATTTCAACTTCCTCCAAAATTTATTCCTATGCCGTAATTTTTACTTGCTGACTCAGAAACCATTACAGTGGATTGCACAAAATGCATTTAAATGCATTTCTGAAACTTTCTTATCATTTTCAAGTTTTGAAAATTTTCACAGGTCGGGACCTGTCAAATTAAGTTAAATTTCAACTACCTCCAAAATTTATTCCTAGGCCGTAATTTTTACTTGCTGGCTCAGAAATCACTACAGTGATTGTAGAAAAGGCATTCAAATGCATTTCTGAAACTCTCTTATCATTTTCAAGTTTTGAAAATTTTCACAGGTCGGGACCTGTCAAATTAAGTTAAATTTCAACTACTTCCAAAATGTATTCCTAGGCCGTAATTTTTACTTTCTGGTTTAGAAATCACTATAGGGATTGTAAAAAAGGCATTCAAATGCATTTCTGAAACTTTCTTATATTTTTTCAAATTTTGAAAATTTTCCCAGGTCGGGACCTGTCAAACTAAGTTAAATTTCAACGTCCTCCAAAATTTATTCCTATGCCGTAATTTTTACTTTCTGGTTTAGAAATCACTACAGTTATTGTAGAAAAGGCAATTAAATGCATTTCTGAAACTTTCTTATCATTTTCAAGCTTTGAAAATTTTCACAGGTCGGGACCTGTCAAATTAAGTTAAATTTCAACTATATCCAAAATGTATTCCTAATTTCCTAATCCGTAATTTTTACTTTCTGGTTTAGAAATCACTACAGTTATTGTAGAAAAGGTATTCAAATGCATTTCTGAAACTTTCCTATCATTTTCAAGTTTTGAAAATTTTCACAGGTCGGGACCTGTCAAATGAAGTTTAATTTCAACTACCTCCAAAATGTTTTCCCAGGCCTTAATTTTTACTTTCTGGTTTAGAAATCACTACAGGGATTGTAGAAAAGGCATTCAAATGCATTTTTGAAACTTTCTTATCATTTTCAAGTTTTGAAAATTTTCCCAGGTCGAGACCTGTCAAATTAAGTTAAATTTCAACTTCCTTCAAAATTTATTCCTATGCCGTAATTTTTACTTGCTGGCTCAGAAATCACTACAGGGATTGTAGAAAAGGCATTCAAATGCATTTCTGAAACTGTCTAATAATTTTCAACTTTTGAAGATTTTCCCAGCTCGGGACCTGTCAAATTAAGTTAAATTTCAACTTCCTCCAAAATTTATTCCTAAGCCGTAAATTTTACTTGCTGGCTCAGAAACCACAACAGTGATTGTACAAAATGCATTTAAATGCATTTCTGAAACTTTCTTATCATTTTCAAGTTTTGAAAATTTTCACAGATCGGGACCTGTCAAATTAAGTTAAATTTCAACTACCTCCAAAATGTATTCCTAGGCCGTAATTTTTACTTTCTGGTTTAGAAATCACTACAGGGATTGTAGAAAAGGCATTTAAATGCATTTCTGAAACTTTCTTATCATTTTCAAGTTTTGAAAATTTTCACAGGTCGGGACCTGTCAAATTAAGTTAAATTTCAACTACCTCCAAAATGTATTCCTAGGCCGTAGTTTTTACTTTCTGGTTTAGAAATCACTACAGGGATTGTAGAAAAGGCATTCAAATGCATTTCTGAAACTTTCTCATATTTTTCAAATTTTTAAAATTTTCCCAGATCGGGACCTGTCAAATTAATTTCAATTTTAAGTTCCTCCAAAATTTATTCCTATGCCGTAATTTTTACTTGCTGGCTCAGAAATCACTATAGTTATTGTAGAAAAGGCATTTAAATGCATTTCTGAAACTTTCTTATCATTTTCAAGTTTTGAAAATTTTCACAGGTCGGGACCTCTCAAATTAAGTTAAATTTCAACTTCCTCCAACATTTATTCCTATGCCGTAATTTTTACTTACTGGCTCAGAAATCACTACAGTGGTTGAAGAAAAGGCATTCAAATGCATTTCTGAAACTTTCTTATCATTTTCAAGTTTTGAGAATTTTCACAGGTCGGGACTTGTCAAATTAAGTTCAATTTCAACTTCCTCCAAAAGCTATTCCTAGGCCGTAATTTTTACTTGCTGGCTCAGAAATCACTCAAGTTATTGTAGAAAATGGATTTAAATGCATTTCTAAAACTTTCTTATCATTTTCAAGTTTTAAAAATTTTCACAGGTTGGGACCTGTCAAATTCAGTTAAATTTCAACTACCTCCAAAATTTATTCCTAGGCCGTAATTTCCACCTTATGGTTTAGAAATCACTACAGGGATTGTAGAAAAGGCATTTAAATGCATTTCTGAAACTTTCTTATCATTTTCAAGTTTTGAAAATTTTCACAGGTCGGGACCTGTCAAATTGAGTGAAAGTTCATCCTTCCTCCAAAAGTTATTCCTAGGCCGTAATTTTTACTTTCTGGTTTAGAAATCACTACAGGGATTGTAGAAAAGGCATTCAAATGCATTTCTGAAACTTTCTTATATTTTTCAAAATTTGAAAATTTTCCCAGGTCGGGACCTGTCAAATTAAGTTAAATTTCAACTTCCTCCAAAATTTATTCCTCTGCTGTAATTTTTACTTGCTGCCTCAGAAATCACTACAGTGATTGTAGAAAAGATATTTAAATGCATTTCTGAAACTTTCTTATCATTTTTAAGTTTTGAAAATTTTCACAGGTCGGGACCTGTCAAATTAAGTTAAGTTTCAACTACCTCCAAAATTTATTCCTAGGCCGTAATTTTTACATGCTGGCTCAGAAATCACTACAGTGATTGTAGAAAAGGCATTCAAATGCATTTCTGAAACTTTCTTATATTTTTCAAAATTGAAAATTTTCCCAGGTCGGGACCTGTCAAATTAAGTTCAATTTCAACTTCCTCCAAAATTTATTCATAGGCCGTAATTTTCACTTGCAGGCTCAAAAATCATTACAGTGATTGTAGAAGAGGCATTTAAATGCATTTCTGAAACTTTCTTATCATTTTCAAGTTTTGAAAATTTTCACAGGTCGGGACCTGTCAAATTAAGTTAAATTTCAACTACCTCCAAAATTTACTCCTATGCCGTAATTTGTACTTGCTGGCTCAGAAATCACTACAGTTATTGTAGAAAAGGCATTTAAATGCATTTCTGAAACTTTCTTATATTTTTGAAGGTTTGACAATTTTCACAGATCGGGACCTGTCAAATTAAGTTAAATTTCAACTACCTCCAAAATGTATTCCTAGGCCGTAATTTTTACTTTCTGGTTTAGAAATCACTACAGGGATTGTAGAAAAGGCATTCAAATGCATTTCTGAAACTTTCTTATATTTTTCAAATTTTTAAAATTTTCCCAGATCGGGACCTGTCAAATTAAGTTCAATTTCAACTACCTCCAAAATTTATTCCTAGGCCGTAATTTTTACATGCTCGCTCAGAAATCACTACAGTGATTGTAGAAAAGGCATTCAAATGCATTTCTGAAACTGTCTTATCATTTTCAAGTTTTGAAAATTTTCACAGGTCGGGACCTGTCAAATTAAGTTAAATTTCAACTACCTCCAAAATGTATTCCTATGCCGTAGTTTTTACTTTCTGGTTTAGAAATCACTACAGGGATTGTAGAAAAGCCATTCAAATGCATTTCTGAAACTTTCTAATATTTTTCAAAAATTTGAAAATTTTCACAGGTCGGGACCTGTCAAATTAAGTTCAATTTCAACTTCCTCCAAAATTTATTTCTCTGCTGTAATTTTTACTTGCTCGCTCAGAAATCACTACAGTGATTGTAGAAAAGACATTTAAGTGCATTTCTGAAACTTTCTTATCATTTTCAAGTTTTGAAAATTTACACAGGTCGGTCCCTGTCAAATTAAGTTAAATTTTAACTACCTCCAAAATTTATTCCTAGGCCGTAATTTTAACTTTCTGGTTTAGAAACCACTACAGGGATTGTAGAAAAGGCATTCAAATGCATTTCTGAAACTTTCTTATATTTTTCAAAATTTGAAAATTTTCCCAGTTCGGGACCTGTCAAATTAAGTTAAATTTCAACTTCCTCCAAAATTTATTCCTCTGCTGTAATTTTTACTTGCTGCCTCAGAAATCACTACAGTGATTGTAGAAAAGATATTTAAATGCATTTCTGAAACTTTCTTATCATTTTCAAGTTTTGAAAATTTTCACAGATCGGGACCTGTCAAATTAAGTTCAATTTCAGCTTCCTCCAAAATTTACTCCTAGGCCGTAATTTTTACTTGCAGGCTCAGAAATCATTACAGTGATTGTAGAAGAGGCATTTAAATGCATTTCTGAAACTTTCTTATCATTTTCAAGTTTTGAAAATTTTCACAGATCGGGACCTGTCAAATTAAGTTAAATTTCAACTACCTCCAAAATGTATTCCTAGGCCGTAATTTTTACTTTCTGGTTTAGAAATCACTACAGGGATTGTAGAAAAGGCATTCAAATGCATTTCTGAAACTTTCTTATATTTTTCAAATTTTTAAAATTTTCCCAGGTCGGGACCTGTCAAATTAAGTTCAATTTCAACTACCTCCAAAATTTATTCCTAGGCCGTAATTTTTACATGCTCGCTCAGAAATCACTACAGTGATTGTAGAAAAGGCATTCAAATGCATTTCTGAAACTGTCTTATCATTTTCAAGTTTTGAAAATTTTCACCGGTCGGGACCTGTCAAATTAAGTTAAATTTCAACTACCTACAAAATGTATTCCTAGGCCGTAGTTTTTACTTTCTGGTTTAGAAATCACTACAGGGATTGTAGAAAAGCCATTCAAAAGCATTTCTGAAACTTTCTTATATTTTTCAAAAATTTGAAAATTTTCACAGGTCGGGACCTGTCAAATTAAGTTCAATTTCAACTTCCTCCAAAATTTATTCCTCTGCTGTAATTTTTACTTGCTCGCTCAGAAATCACTACAGTGATTGTAGAAAAGACATTTAAGTGCATTTCTGAAACTTTCTTATCATTTTCAAGTTTTGAAAATTTTCACAGGTCGGTCCCTGTCAAATTAAGTTAAATTTTAACTACCTCCAAAATTTATTCCTAGGCCGTAATTTTAACTTTAACTTTCAATCCGGAAGAACTCAAAAATTACCGACCAGTATCCAATATTCCGTGGATTTCCAAAATAATAGAAAAAGCAGTCATTAAACGTTTGGATACACACATGTCACAAAACCAATTACACGAAAAATTTCAATCTGCATATCGTGCTGGTCATGGAACGGAGACAGCTCTGGTGCGTATATTTGACGATATCTTGCGCGCGCTTGACGATAAGCGTGGCGTTGTTTTAGTTATGTTGGACCTGAGCGCGGCATTTGATACAATTGATCATGCAGTCCTGATGCAAAGGCTTCATGAGCGTCTGGGTATCGAAGACACCGCTCTTAAATGGTTCTCCGAATATCACACTGGAAGGTCGCAAGCGGTTATTATAGATGGCGCACTATCCGACCAGATCTGTCTTTCTTTCGGTGCGCCCCAAGGTTCTCTAATGGGTCCCGAGGACTACAAAATTTACACCTTGCCGGTGGCAGATATCACTCGACGCCATGCAGTTAACTTTCATATTTATGCGGATGACACTCAAAATTATGCACAATTTCGACTAAATGATCGTACTGATTTCAATTATTCAGTGAGGAAGCTGGAAGCATGCATCGAAGAAATTAGGCTTTGGATGTCAGTCAACAAATTAAAGTTAAATGACTCGAAAACCGAAGTGCTTGTTATAACTCCATCATCACACGTTACTAGTTTTAGTTTGGATAGCATTGTGATTGGTGAAACCCATATTAGCCCAACAGATAGTGCAAAAAACGTTGGAATAATATTTGATTCACATTTGACACTAGAAAAGGAAATATCGCAGCGCTGTAAGACGTGCCTATATCATCTCAGAAACATTCGCTCCATACGGCCATACATCTCACAGGACTCCTGTGAAAAGCTAGTACATGCACTGATATCCTCCAGGTTGGACTACGGCAATGCAATACTATATGGTCTTCCTAAATGCCGCATCAGTCAGCTACAACGGATACAAAATATTGCCGCTCGCTTAGTGACGTGCATCAGAAAATACGACCACATTACCCCTATTTTAAAATCGCTACATTGGTTACCAGTTGATCGCAGAACTGAGTTTAAAATTCTACTATTGACATTTCGGGTTATCCAGGGCACAGCTCTAGAATATCTATGTGAACTACTCTCACCTTACCAACCTTCTAGGACTCTGCGTTCAATACATAAGAATTTGTTAAATGTGCCAAAATCCCGGACAAAAACCTATGGTGATAGGGCCTTCTCTGTTTCGGCACCGCGACTGTGGAACAAGCTACCAACTTCCCTACGTTTAGAAACGAACTACCTGTCTTTTAAAAATAAACTAAAAACTTTTTTATTCAGTATTACCTATCTGTGATAACAACCTAGTCAGTGTCTTTTAGCCATTTTACTATGTGATCAGTTATTTTTATATTCTTGTATCGTGTCTTTGAATATCTTTTAGAACTAGGCACGTAAAATCTATTTACTATTTACTATTTAGAAATCACTACAGGGATTGTAGAAAAGGCATTCAAATGCATTTCTGAAACTTTCTTATATTTTTCAAAATTGAAAATTTTTCCAGGTCGGGACCTGTCAAATTAAGTTCAATTTCAACTTCCTCCAAAATTTATTCCTAGGCCGTAATTTTTACTTGCAGGCTCAGAAATCATTACAGTGACTGTAGAAGAGGCATTTAAATGCATTTCTGAAACTTTCTTATCATTTTCAAGTTTTGAAAATTTTCACAGGTCGGGACCTGTCAAATTAAGTTAAATTTCAACTTCCTCCAAAATTTATTCCTATGCCGTAATTTGTACTTGCTGGCTCAGCAATCACTACAGTTATTGTAGAAAAGGGATTTAAATGCATTTCTGAAACTTTCTTATATTTTTCAAAAATTTGAAAATTTTCACAGGTCGGGACCTGTCAAATTAAGTTCAATTTCAACTTCCTCCAAAATTTATTCCTAGGCCGTAATTTTTACTTGGAGGCTCAAAAATCATTACAGTGATTGTAGAAGAGGCATTTAAATGCATTTCTGAAACTTTCTTATCATTTTCAAGTTTTGAAAATTTTCACAGGTCGGGACCTGTCAAATTAAGTTAAATTTCAACTTCCTCCAAAATTTATTCCTATGCCGTAATTTGTACTTGCTGGCTCAGAAATCACTACAGTTATTGTAGAAAAGGCATTTAAATGCATTTCTGAAACTTTCTTATATTTTTCAAGTTTTGACAATTTTCACAGATCGGGACCTGTCAAATTAAGTTAAATTTCAACTACCTCCAAAATGTATTCCTAGGCCGTAATTTTTACATGCTGGCTCAGAAATCACTACAGTGATTATAGAAAAGGCATTCAAATGCATTTCTGAAACTTTCTTATATTTTTCAAAATTGAAAATTTTCCCAGTTCGGGACCTGTCAAATTAAGTTAAATTTCAACTTCTTCCAAAATGTATTCCTAGGCCGTAGTTTTTACTTTCTGGTTTAGAAATCACTACAGGGATTGTAGAAAAGCCATTCAAATGCATTTCTGAAACTTTCTTATATTTTTCAAAAATTTGAAACTTTTCACAGGTCGGGACCTGTCAAATTAAGTTCAATTCCAACTTCCTCCAAAATTTATTCCTCTGCTGTAATTTTTACTTGCTCGCTCAGAAATCACTACAGTGATTGTAGAAAAGACATTTAAGTGCATTTCTGAAACTTTCTTATCATTTTCAAGTTTTGAAAATTTTCACAGGTCGGTCCCTGTCAAATTAAGTTAAATTTTAACTACCTCCAAAATTTATTCCTAGGCCGTAATTTTAACTTTCTGGTTTAGAAATCACTACAGAGATTGCAGAAAAGGCATTCAAATGCATTTCTGAAACTTTGTTATATTTTTCAAATTTTTAAAATTTTCCCAGTTCGGGACCTGTCAAATTAAGTTAAATTTCAACTACCTCCAAAATTTATTCCTAGGCCGTAATTTTTACATGCTCGCTCAGAAATCACTACAGGGATTGTAGAAAAGGCATTCAAATGCATTTCTGAAACTTTCTTATATTTTTCAAAATTGAAAATTTTCCCAGGTCAGGACCTGTCAAATTAAGTTCAATTTCAACTTCCTCCAAAATTTATTCCTATGCCGTAATTTTTACTTGCAGGCTCAAAAATCATTACAGTGATTGTAGAAGAGGCATTTAAATGCATTTCTGAAACTTTCTTATCATTTTCAAGTTTTGAAAATTTTCACAGGTCGGACCCTGTCAAATTAAGTTAAATTTCAACTTCCTCCAAAATTTATTCCTAGGCCGTAATTTTTACTTGCTGGCTCAGAAATCACTACAGTTATTGTAGAAAAGGCATTCAAATGCATTTCTGAAACTTTATTATCATTTACAAGTTTTGAAAATTTTCACAGGTCGGGACCTGTCAAATTAAGTTAAATTTCAACTACCTCCAAAATTTATACCTAGGCCGTAATTTAACCTTTCTGGTTTAGAAATCACGACAGGGATTGTACAAAAGGCATTCAAATGCATTTCTGAAACTTTCTTATCTTTTTCAAGTTTTGAAAATTTTCACAGGTCGGGACCTGTCAAATTAAGTTCAATTTCAACTTCCTCCAAAATTTATTCCTAGGCCGTAATTTTTACTTGCTGGCTCAGAAACCACTACAGTGATTGTACAAAAGGCATTTAAATGCATTTCTGAAACTTTCTTATCATTTTCAAGTTTTGAAAATTTTCACAGGTCGGGACCTGTCAAATTGAGTGAAAGTTCAACTACCTCCAAAATTTATTCCTAGGCCGTAATTTTTACTTTCTGGTTTAGAAATCACTACAGGGATTGTAGAAAAGGCATTCAAATGTACTTCTGAAACTTTCTTATCATTTTCAAGTTTTGAAAATTTTTCCAGGACCGGACCTGTCAAATTAACTTAAATTTCAACTTAATCCAAAATTTAATCTTATGCCGTAATTTTTACTTGCTGGCTCAGAAATCACTACAGATATTGTAGAAAAGGCATTTAAATGCATCTCTGAAACTTTCTTATCATTTTCAAGTTTTTAAAATTTTCCCAGGTCGGGACCTGTCAAATTAAGTTCAATTTCAACTTCCTCCAAAATTTATTCCTAGGCCGTAATTTTTACTTGCAGGCTCAGAAATCATTACAGTGACTGTAGAAGAGGCATTTAAATGCATTTCTGAAACTTTCTTATCATTTTCAAGTTTTGAAAATTTTCACAGGTCGGGACCTGTCAAATTAAGTTCAATTTCAACTTCCTCCAAAATTTATTCCTAGGCCGTAATTTTTACTTGCTGGCTCAGAAATCACTAGAGTTATTGTAGAAAAGGCATTCAAATGAATTTCTGAAACTTTCTTATATTTTTCAAGTTTTGACAATTTTCACAGGTCGGGACCTGTCAAATTAAGTTAAATTTCAACTACCTCCAAAATGTATTCCTAGGCCGTAATTTTTACTTTCTGGTTTAGAAATCACTACAGGGATTGTAGAAAAGGCATTCAAATGCATTTCTTAAACTTTCTTATATTTTTCAAATTTTTAAAATTTTCCCAGGTCGGGACCTGTCAAATTAAGTTCAACTTCAACTTCCTCCCAAATTTATTCCTAGGCCGTAATTTTTACTTGCTGGTTTAGAAATCACTACAGGGATTGTAGAAAAGGCATTCAAATGCATTTCTGAAACTTTCTTATCTTTTTCAAGTTTTGAAAATTTTCACAGGTCGGGACCTGTCAAATTAAGTTCAATTTCAACTTCCTCCAAAATTTATTCCTAGGCCGTAATTTTTACTTGCTGGTTCAGAAACCACTACAGTGATTGTACAAAAGGCATTCAAATGCATTTCTGAAACTTTCTTATCATTTTCAAGTTTTGAAAATTTTCACAGGTCGGGACCTGTCAAATTGAGTGAAAGTTCAACTACCTCCAAAATTTATTCCTATGCCGTAATTTTTACTTTCTGGTTTAGAAATCACTACAGGGATTGTAGAAAAGTCATTCAAATGTACTTCTGAAACTTTCTTATCATTTTCAAGTTTTTTAAATTTTCCCAGGTCGGGACCTGTCAAATTAACTTAAATTTCAACTTAATCCAAAATTTATTCCTATGCCGTAATTTTTACTTGCTGGCTCAGAAATCACTACAGTTATTTTAGAAAAGGCATTCAAATGCATTTCTGAAACTTTCTTATCATTTTCAAGTTTTGAAAATTTTCACAGGTCGGGACCTGTCAAATTATGTTAAATTTCAACTTCCTCCAAAATTTATTCCTATGCCGTAATTTTTACTTGCTGGCTCAGAAATCACTACAGTTATTGTAGAAAAGGCATTTAAATGCATTTCTGAAACTTTATCATATTTGAAGTTTTGAAAATTTTCACAGGTCGGGACCTGTCAAATTAAGTTAAATTTCAACTACCTCCAAAATTTATTCCTAGGCCGTAATTTTTACTTTCTGGTTTAGAAATCACTACAGGGATTGTAGAAAAGGCATTCAAATGCATTTCTGAAACTTTCTTATATTTTTCAAATTTTGAAAATTTTCCCAGGTCGGGACCTGTCAAATTAAGTTCAATTTCAACTTCCTCCAAAATTTATTCCTATGCCGTAATTTTTACTTGCTTGCTCAGAAATCACTACAGTGATTGTAGAAAAGACATTTAAATGCATTTCTGAAACTTTCTTATCATTTTCAAGTTTTGAAAATTTTCAGAGGTCGGGACGTGTCAAATTAAGTTCAATTTCAACTTTCTCCAAAATTTATTCCTAGTCCGTAATTTTTACTTTCTGGTTTAGAAACCACTACAGGGATTGTAGAAAAGGCATTCAAATGCATTTCTGAAACTTTCTTATATTTTTCAAATTTTTAAAATTTTCCCAGGTCGGGACCTGTCAAATTAAGTTAAATTTTAACTTCCTCCAAAATTTATTCCTATGCCGTAATTTTTACTTGCTGGCTCAGAAATCACTATAGTTATTGTAGAAAAGGCATTCAAATGTATTTCTGAAACTGTCTTATCATTTTCAAGTTTTGAAAATTTTCACAGGTCGGGACCTGTCAAATTGAGTGAAAGTTCAACTTCCTCCAAAATTTATTCCTAGGCCGTAATTTTTACTTTCTGGTTTAGAAATCACTACAGGGATTGTAGAAAAGACATTCAAATGCATTTCTGAAACTTTCTTATATTTTTCAAATTTTTAAAATTTTCCCAGGTCGGGACCTGTCAAATTAAGTTAAATTTTAACTTCCTCCAAAATTTATTCCTATGCCGTAATTTTTACTTGCTGGCTCAGAAATCACTATAGTTATTGTAGAAAAGGCATTAAAATGTATTTCTGAAACTGTCTTATGATTTTCAAGTTTTGAAAATTTTCACAGGTCGGGACCTGTCAAATTAAGTTCAATTTCAACTTCCTCCAAAATTTATTCCTAGGCCGTAATTTTTACTTGCTGGTTCAGAAACCACTACAGTGATTGTACAAAAGGCATTCAAATGCATTTCTGAAACTTTCTTATCATTTTCAAGTTTTGAAAATTTTCACAGGTCGGGACCTGTCAAATTGAGTGAAAGTTCAACTACCTCCAAAATTTATTCCTATGCCGTAATTTTTACTTTCTGGTTTAGAAATCACTACAGGGATTGTAGAAAAGTGATTCAAATGTACTTCTGAAACTTTCTTATCATTTTCAAGTTTTTTAAATTTTCCCAGGTCGGGACCTGTCAAATTAACTTAAATTTCAACTTAATCCAAAATTTATTCCTATGCCGTAATTTTTACTTGCTGGCTCAGAAATCACTACAGTTATTTTAGAAAAGGCATTCAAATGCATTTCTGAAACTTTCTTATCATTTTCAAGTTTTGAAAATTTTCACAGGTCGGGACCTGTCAAATTATGTTAAATTTCAACTTCCTCCAAAATTTATTCCTAGGCCGTAATTTTTACTTGCTGGCTCAGAAATCACTACAGTTATTGTAGAAAAGGCATTTAAATGCATTTCTGAAACTTTATCATATTTGAAGTTTTGAAAATTTTCACAGGTCGGGACCTGTCAAATTAAGTTAAATTTCAACTACCTCCAAAATTTATTCCTAGGCCGTAATTTTTACTTTCTGGTTTAGAAATCACTACAGGGATTGTAGAAAAGGCATTCAAATGCATTTCTGAAACTTTCTTATATTTTTCAAATTTTGAAAATTTTCCCAGGTCGGGACCTGTCAAATTAAGTTCAATTTCAACTTCCTCCAAAATTTATTCCTATGCCGTAATTTTTACTTGCTTGCTCAGAAATCACTACAGTGATTGTAGAAAAGACATTTAAATGCATTTCTGAAACTTTCTTATCATTTTCAAGTTTTGAAAATTTTCAGAGGTCGGGACCTGTCAAATTAAGTTCAATTTCAACTTTCTCCAAAATTTATTCCTAGTCCGTAATTTTTACTTTCTGGTTTAGAAACCACTACAGGGATTGTAGAAAAGGCATTCAAATGCATTTCTGAAACTTTCTTATATTTTTCAAATTTTTAAAATTTTCCCAGGTCGGGACCTGTCAAATTAAGTTAAATTTTAACTTCCTCCAAAATTTATTCCTATGCCGTAATTTTTACTTGCTTGCTCAGAAATCACTACAGTGATTGTAGAAAAGACATTTAAATGCATTTCTGAAACTTTCTTATCATTTTCAAGTTTTGAAAATTTTCACAGGTCGGGACCTGTCAAATTAAGTTCAATTTCAACTTTCTCCAAAATTTATTCCTAGTCCGTAATTTTAACTTTCTGGTTTAGAAACCACTACAGGGATTGTAGAAAAGGCATTCAAATGCATTTCTGAAACTTTCTTATATTTTTCAAATTTTTAAAATTTTCCCAGGTCGGGACCTGTCAAATTAAGTTAAATTTTAACTTCCTCCAAAATTTATTCCTATGCCGTAATTTTTACTTGCTGGCTCAGAAATCACTATAGTTATTGTAGAAAAGGCATTCAAATGTATTTCTGAAACTGTCTTATCATTTTCAAGTTTTGAAAATTTTCACAGGTCGGGAAATGTCAAATTGAGTGAAAGTTCAACTTCCTCCAAAATTTATTCCTAGGCCGTAATTTTTACTTTCTGGTTTAGAAATCACTACAGGGATTGTAGAAAAGACATTCAAATGCATTTCTGAAACTTTCTTATATTTTTCAAATTTTTAAAATTTTCCCAGGTCGGGACCTGTCAAATTAAGTTAAATTTTAACTTCCTCCAAAATTTATTCCTATGCCGTAATTTTTACTTGCTGGCTCAGAAATCACTATAGTTATTGTAGAAAAGGCATTAAAATGTATTTCTGAAACTGTCTTATGATTTTCAAGTTTTGAAAATTTTCACAGGTCGGGACCTGTCAAATTGATTGAAAGTTCAACTTCCTCCAAAATTTATTCCTAGGCCGTAATTTTTACTTTCTGGTTTAGAAATCACTACAGGGATTGTAGAAAAGGCATTCAAATGCATTTCTGAAACTTTCTTATCTTTTTCAAGTTTTGAAAATTTTCACAGGTCCCGACCTGTCAAATTAAGTTCAATTTCAACTTCCTCCAAAATTTATTCCTAGGCCGTAATTTTTACTTGCTGGCTCAGAAACCACTACAGTGATTGTACAAAAGGCATTCAAATGCATTTCTGAAACTTTCTTATCATTTTCAAGTTTTGAAAATTTTCAGAGGTCGGGACCTGTCAAATTAAGTTCAATTTCAACTTTCTCCAAAATTTATTCCTAGTCCGTAATTTTTACTTTCTGGTTTAGAAACCACTACAGGGATTGTAGAAAAGGCATTCAAATGCATTTCTGAAACTTTCTTATATTTTTCAAATTTTTAAAATTTTCCCAGGTCGGGACCTGTCAAATTAAGTTAAATTTTAACTTCCTCCAAAATTTATTCCTATGCCGTAATTTTTACTTGCTTGCTCAGAAATCACTACAGTGATTGTAGAAAAGACATTTAAATGCATTTCTGAAACTTTCTTATCATTTTCAAGTTTTGAAAATTTTCACAGGTCGGGACCTGTCAAATTAAGTTCAATTTCACCTTTCTCCAAAATTTATTCCTAGTCCGTAATTTTTACTTTCTGGTTTAGAAACCACTACAAGGATTGTAGAAAAGGCATTCAAATGCATTTCTGAAACTTTCTTATATTTTTCAAATTTTTAAAATTTTCCCAGGTCGGGACCTGTCAAATTAAGTTAAATTTTAACTTCCTCCAAAATTTATTCCTATGCCGTAATTTTTACTTGCTGGCTCAGAAATCACTATAGTTATTGTAGAAAAGGCATTCAAATGTATTTCTGAAACTGTCTTATCATTTTCAAGTTTTGAAAATTTTCACAGGTCGGGACCTGTCAAATTGAGTGAAAGTTCAACTTCCTCCAAAATTTATTCCTAGGCCGTAATTTTTACTTTCTGGTTTAGAAATCACTACAGGGATTGTAGAAAAGACATTCAAATGCATTTCTGAAACTTTCTTATATTTTTCAAATTTTTAAAATTTTCCCAGGTCGGGACCTGTCAAATTAAGTTAAATTTTAACTTCCTCCAAAATTTATTCCTATGCCGTAATTTTTACTTGCTGGCTCAGAAATCACTATAGTTATTGTAGAAAAGGCATTCAAATGTATTTCTGAAACTGTCTTATCATTTTCAAGTTTTGAAAATTTTCACAGGTCGGGACCTGTCAAATTGATTGAAAGTTCAACTTCCTCCAAAATTTATTCCTAGGCCGTAATTTTTACTTTCTGGTTTAGAAATCACTACAGGGATTGTAGAAAAGGCATTCAAATGCATTTCTGAAAATTTCTTATCTTTTTCAAGTTTTGAAAATTTTCCCAGGTCGGGATCTGTCAAATTAAGTTCAATTTCAACTTCCTCCAAAATTTATTCCTAGGCCGTAATTTTTACTTGCTGGCTCAGAAACCACTACAGTGATTGTACAAAAGGCATTCAAATGCATTTCTGAAACTTTCTTATCATTTTCAAGTTTTGAAAATTTTCACAGGACGGGACCTGTCAAATTAAGTTAAATTTTAACTACCTCCAAAATTTATTCCTAGGCCGTAATGTTTACTTTCTGGTTTAGAAATCACTACAGGGATTGTAGAAAAGTCATTCAAATGTACTTCTGAAACTTTCTTATCATTTTCAAGTTTTTTAAATTTTCCCAGGTCGGGATCTGTCAAATTAAGTTCAATTTCAACTTCCTCCAAAATTTATTCCTATGCCGTAATTTTTACTTGCTGGCTCAGAAATTACTACAGTTATTTTAGAAAAGGCATTCAAATGCATTTCTGAAACTTTCTTATCATTTTCAAGTTTTGAAAATTTTCACAGGTCGGGTCCTGTCAAATTATGTTAAATTTCAACTTCCTCCAAAATTTATTCGTAGGCCGTAATTTTTACTTGCTGGCTCAGAAATCACTACAGTTATTGTAGAAAAGGCATTTAAATGCATTTCTGAAACATTATCATATTTGAAGTTTTGAAAATTTTCACAGGTCGGGACCTGTCAAATTAAGTTAAATTTCAACTACCTCCAAAATTTATTCCTAGGCCGTAATTTTTACTTTCTGGTTTAGAAATCACTACAGGGATTGTAGAAAAGGCATTCAAATGCATTTCTGAAACTTTCTTATATTTTTCAAATTTTGAAAATTTTCCCAGGTCGGGACCTGTCAAATTAAGTTAAATTTCAACTTCCTCCAAAATTTATTCCTATGCCGTAATTTTTACTTGCTTGCTCAGAAATCACTACAGTGATTGTAGAAAAGACATTTAAATGCATTTCTGAAACTTTCTTATCATTTTCAAGTTTTGAAAATTTTCACAGGTCGGGACCTGTCAAATTAAGTTCAATTTCAACTTTCTCCAAAATTTATTCCTAGTCCGTAATTTTTACTTTCTGGTTTAGAAACCACTACAGGGATTGTAGAAAAGGCATTCAAATGCATTTCTGAAACTTTCTTATATTTTTCAAATTTTTAAAATTTTCCCAGGTCGGGACCTGTCAAATTAAGTTAAATTTTAACTTCCTCCAAAATTTATTCCTATGCCGTAATTTTTACTTGCTTGCTCAGAAATCACTACAGTGATTGTAGAAAAGACATTTAAATGCATTTCTGAAACTTTCTTATCATTTTCAAGTTTTGAAAATTTTCACAGGTCGGGACCTGTCAAATTAAGTTCAATTTCAACTTTCTCCAAAATTTATTCCTAGTCCGTAATTTTTACTTTCTGGTTTAGAAACCACTACAGGGATTGTAGAAAAGGCATTCAAATGCATTTCTGAAACTTTCTTATATTTTTCAAATTTTTAAAATTTTCCCAGGTCGGGACCTGTCAAATTAAGTTAAATTTTAACTTCCTCCAAAATTTATTCATATGCCGTAAGTTTTACTTGCTGGCTCAGAAATCACTATAGTTATTGTAGAAAAGGCATTCAAATGTATTTCTGAAACTGTCTTATCATTTTCAAGTTTTTAAAATTTTCACAGGTCGGGACCTGTCAAATTGAGTGAAAGTTCAACTTCCTCCAAAATTTATTCCTAGGCCGTAATTTTTACTTTCTGGTTTAGAAATCACTACAGGGATTGTAGAAAAGGCATTCAAATGCATTTCTGAAACTTTCTTATATTTTTCAAAATTTGAAAATTTTCCCAGGTCGCGACCTGTCAAATTAAGTTAAATTTCAACTTCCTCCAAAATTTATTCCTATGCCGTAATTTTTACTTGCTTGCTCAGAAATCACTACAGTTATTGTAGAAAAGGCATTTAAATGCATTTCTGAAACTTTCTCATCATTTTCAAGTTTTGAAAATTTTCACATGTCGGGACCTGTCAAATTAAGTTAAATTTCAACTACCTCCAAAATTTATTTCTAGTCCGTAATTTTTACTTTCTGGTTTAGAAACCACTACAGGGATTGTAGAAAAGGCATTCAAATGCATTTCTGAAACTTTCTTATATTTTTCAAATTTTTTAAATTTTCCCAGGTCGGGACCTGTCAAATTAAGTTAAATTTTAACTTCCTCCAAAATTTATTCCTATGCCGTAATTTTTACTTGCTTGCTCAGAAATCACTATAGTTATTGTAGAAAAGGCATTCAAATGTATTTCTGAAACTGTCTTATCATTTTCAAGTTTTGAAAATTTTCACAGGTCGGGACCTGTCAAATTGAGTGAAAGTTCAACTTCCTCCAAAATTTATTCCTAGGCCGTAATTTTTACTTTCTGGTTTAGAAATCACTACAGTTATTGTAGAAAAGGCATTTAAATGCATTTCTGAAACTTTTTTATATTTTTCAAATTTTTAAAATTTTCACAGGTCGGGACCTGTCAAATTAAGTTAAATTTCAACTTCCTCCAAAATTTATTCCTATGCCGTAATTTTTACTTGCTTGCTCAGAAATCACTACAGTTATTGTAGAAAAGGCATTTAAATGCATTTCTGAAACTTTCTCATCATTTTCAAGTTTTGAAAATTTTCACAGGTCGGGACCTGTCAAATTAAGTTAAATTTCAACTACCTCCAAAATTTATTTCTAGTCCGTAATTTTTACTTTCTGGTTTAGAAACCACTACAGGGATTGTAGAAAAGGCATTCAAATGCATTTCTGAAACTTTCTTATATTTTTCAAATTTTTTAAACTTGACTACGTCTCGAGGAGTACGTCTATCCCCCGTGGGGGATATGGTTTGTGTAAGGCTGTTGCGTGTTGACTGCGCAAAAAAAAATTTACAAGTGGAAGGATGTAAGTCGACGTAGTGTCTAACATTTAGACGGATCAATCCATTAACCAGTATTCGCGTGAGACTGTCGTAGGTACGCTAAGTACAGCGCCGATTTTGAAAAATTCGCCATTTTGTCAAGTCCCATCCGGAAAATGCTTGATCACTGCACTGCGGAAGGTGCGAGGGAGCCCGTGTGCAGAATTTGAAACGAATCCATTCATTAATGTGGCCTCTAGACGCGTGAGACTGCCGTATATATAAATTCCAGTGCCAATTTTCAAATGTCCGCCATTTTGTCAATTTTTGGCCGATTCGGAAAATTCTTGGTCACTGCACTGCGGAACGTTCCAGAGAAGCCGCGTACAAAATCTGAAACGAATCCGTCTATTAATGTGGCCTGTAGACGCGTGAGACTGCCGTATATACGCTAAGTCCAGTGCCAATTTTCAAAAGTCCGCCATTTTGTCAATTTTTGGCCGATCCGGAAAATTCTTGGTCACTGCACTGCGAAAGGTGCCAGGGAGTCCGTGTGCAGAATTTAAAACGAATCCATTCATTAATGTGGCCTGTAGACGCGTGAGACTGCCGTATATACGCTAAGTCCAGTGCCAATTTTCAAATGTCCGCCATTTCGTCAATTTTTGGTCGATCGGGAAAATTCTTGGTCACTGCACTGCGGAAGGTTTTAGAGAAGCCGTGTACAAAATTTGAAACGAATCCGTCTATTAATGTGGCCTGTAGACGCGTGAGACTGCCGTATATACGCTAAGTCCAGTGCCAATTTTCAAAAGTCCGCCATTTTGTCAATTTTTGGCCGATCCGGAAAATTCTTGGTCACTGCACTGCGAAAGGTGCCAGGGAGTCCGTGTGCAGAATTTAAAACGAATCCATTCATTAATGTGGCCTGTAGACGCGTGAGACTGCCGTATATACGCTAAGTCCAGTGCCAATTTTCAAAAGTCCGCCATTTTGTCAATTTTTGGCCGATCCGTAAAATTCTTGGTCACTGCACTGCGAAAGGTTCCAGAGAAGCCGTGTACAACATTTGAAACGAATCCGTCTATTAATGTGGCCTGTAGACGCGTGAGACTGCCGTATATACGCTAAGCCCAGTGCCAATTTTCAAAAGTCCGCCATTTTGTCAATTTTTGGCCGATCCGGAAAATTCTTAGTCACTGCACTGCGGAAGGTTCCAGAGAAGCCGTGTACAAAATTTGAAACGAATCCGTCTATTAATGTGGCCTGAAGACGCGTGAGACTGCCGTATATACGCTACGTCCAGTGCCGATTTTCAAAAGTCCGCCATTTTGTCAATTTTTGGCCGATCCGGAAAATTCTTGGTTACTGCACTGCGGAACGTTTCAGAGAAGCCATGTACAAAATTTGAAACGAATCCGTCTATTAATGTGGCCTGTAGACGCGTGAGACTGCCGTATATACGCTAAGTCCAGTGCCAATTTTCAAAAGTCCGCCATTTTGTCAATTTTTGGCCGATCCGTAAAATTCTTGGTCACTGCACTGCGAAAGGTTCCAGAGAAGCCGTGTACAAAATTTGAAACGAATCCGTCTATTAATGTGGCCTGAAGACGCGTGAGACTGCCGTATATACGCTACGTCCAGTGCCGATTTTCAAAAGTCCGCCATTTTGTCAATTTTTGGCCGATCCGGAAAATTCTTGGTTACTGCACTGCGGAACGTTTCAGAGAAGCCATGTACAAAATTTGAAACGAATCCGTCTATTAATGTGGCCTGTAGACGCGTGAGACTGCCGTATATACGCTAAGTCCAGTGCCAATTTTCAAAAGTCCGCCATTTTGTCAATTTTTGGCCGATCCGTAAAATTCTTGGTCACTGCACTGCGAAAGGTTCCAGAGAAGCCGTGTACAACATTTGAAATGAATCCGTCTATTAATGTGGCCTGTAGACGCGTGAGACTGCCGTATATACGCTAAGCCCAGTGCCAATTTTCAAAAGTCCGCCATTTTGTCAATTTTTGGCCGATCCGGAAAATTCTTAGTCACTGCACTGCGGAAGGTTCCAGAGAAGCCGTGTACAAAATTTGAACCGAATCCATGTATTAATGTGGCCTGTAGGCGCGTGAGACTGAAGCGTGACAGACGGACAGACGGACAGACAGACGGACAGACGGACGGACAGACGGACAGACCGAAAAGTTCAAAACTATATCCCTCCGTTTCACGGGGGATAATTTTCCCAGGTCGGGACCTGTCAAATTAAGTTAAATTTTAACTTCCTCCAAAATTTATTCCTATGCCGTAATTTTTACTTGCTTGCTCAGAAATCACTATAGTTATTGTAGAAAAGGCATTCAAATGTATTTCTGAAACTGTCTTATCATTTTCAAGTTTTGAAAATTTTCACAGGTCGGGACCTGTCAAATTGAGTGAAAGTTCAACTTCCTCCAAAATTTATTCCTATGCCGTAATTGTTACTTGCTGGCTCAGAAATCACTATAGTTATTGTAGAAAAGGCATTCAAATGTATTTCTGAAACTGTCTTATCATTTTCAAGTTTTGAAAATTTTCACAGGTCGGGACCTGTCAAATTGAGTGAAAGTTCAACTTCCTCCAAAATTTATTCCTAGGCCGTAATTTTTACTTTCTGGTTTAGACATCAGTACAGTTATTGTAGAAAAGGCATTTAAATGCATTTCTGAAACTTTCTTCTCATTTTTAAGTTTTGAAAATTTTCACAGGTCAAAATTAACTTAAATTTCAACTACCTCCAAAATGTATTCCTACGCCGTAATTTTTACTTTCTGGTTTAGAAATCACTACAGGGATTGTAGAAAAGGCATTCAAATGCATTTCTGAAACTTTCTTATATTTTTCAAATTTTCAAAATTTTCCAAGGTCGGGACCTGTCAAATTGAGTTCAATTTCAACTTCCTCCAAAATTTATTCCTCTGCTGTAATTTTTACTTGCTGGCTCAGAAATCACTACAGTGATTGTAGAAGAGACATTTAAATGCATTTCTGAAACTTTCTTATCATTTTCAAATTTTGAAAATTTTCACAGGTCGGGACCTGTCAAATTAAATTAAATTTCAACTACCTCCAAAATTTATTCCCAGTCCGTAATTTTTTTTCTTTCTGGTTTAGAAACCACTACAGGGATTGTAGAAAAGGCATTCAAATGCATTTCTGAAACTTTCTTATATTTTTTCAAAATTTGAAAATTTTCCCAGGTCGGGACCTGTCAAATTAAGTTCAATTTCAACTACCTCCAAAATTTATTCCTATGCCGTAATTTTTACTTGCTGGCTCAGAAATTACTACAGTGATTGTAGAAAAGGCATTCAAAGGCATTTCTGAAACTGTCTTATCATTTTCAAGTTTTGAAAATTTTCACAGGTCGGGACCTGTCAAATTAAGTTCAATTTCAACGACCTCCAAAATTTATTCCTAGGCCGTAATTTTTACTTTCTGGTTTAGAAATCACTACAGGGATTTCTTATATTTTTCAAAATTTGAAAATTTTCACAGGTCGGGACCTGTCAAATTAAGTTAAATTTTAACTTCCTCCAAAATTTATTCCTATGCCGTAATTTTTACTTGCTTGCTCAGAAATCACTACAGTGATTGTAGAAAAGACATTTAAATGCATTTCTGAAACTTTCTTATCATTTTCAAGTTTTGAAAATTTTCACAGGTCGGGACCTGTCAAATTAAGTTAAATTTCAACTACCTCCAAAATTTATTCCTAGTCCGTAATTTTTACTTTCTGGTTTAAAAACGCCACTACAGGGATTGTAGAAAAGGCATTCAAATGCATTTCTGAAACTTTCTTATATTTTTCAAATTTTTAAAATTTTCCCAGGTCGGGACCTGTCAAATTAAGTTAAATTTTAACTTCCTCCAAAATTTATTCCTATGCCGTAATTTTTACTTGCTGGCTCAGAAATCACTATAGTTATTGTAGAAAAGGCATTCAAATGTATTTCTGAAACTGTCTTATCATTTTCAAGTTTTGAAAATTTTCACAGGTCGGGACCTGTCAAATTGAGTGAAAGTTCAACTTCCTCCAAAATTTATTCCTAGGCCGTAATTTTTACTTTCTGGTTTAGAAATCACTACAGTTATTGTAGAAAAGGCATTTAAATGCATTTCTGAAACTTTCTTATGTTTTTCAAATTTTCAAAATTTTCCCAGGTCGGGACCTATCAAATTAAGTTCAATTTCAACTTCCTCCAAAATTTATTCCTCTGCTGTAATTTTTACTTGCTGGCTCAGAAATCACTACAGTGATTGTAGAAGAGACATTTAAATGCATTTCTGAAACTTTCTTACAATTTTCAAGTTTTGAAAATTTTCACAGGTCGGGACCTGTCAAATTAAATTAAATTTCAACTACCTCCAAAATTTATTTCTAGTCCGTAATTTTTACTTTCTGGTTTAGAAACCACTACAGGGATTGTAGAAAAGGCATTCAAATGCATTTCTGAAACTTTCTTATATTTTTCAAAATTTGAAAATGTTTCCAGGTCGGGACCTGTCAAATTAAGTTAAATTTCAACTACCTCCAAAATTTATTCCTAGGCCGTAATTTTTACTTTCTGGTTTAGAAATCACTACAGTTATTGTAGAAAAGGCATTCAAATGCATTTATGAAACTTTCTTATATTTTTCGAAATTTGAAAATTTTCACAGGGCGGGACCTGTCAAATTAATTTCAATTTTAACTTCCTCCAAAATTTATTCCTATGCCGTAATTTTTACTTGCTGGCTCAGAAATCACTATAGTTATTGTAGAAAAGGCATTCAAATGTATTTCTGAAACTGTCTTATCATTTTCAAGTTTTGAAAATTTTCACAGGTCGGGACCTGTCAAATTGAGTGAAAGTTCAACTTCCTCCAAAATGTATTCCTAGGCCGTACTTTTTACTTTCTGGTTTAGAAATCACTACAGTTATTGTAGAAAAGGCATTTAAATGCATTTCTGAAACTTTCTTATCATTTTCAAGTTTTGAAAATTTTCACAGGTCGGGACCTGTCAAATTAAGTTAAATTTCAACTACCTCCAAAATGTATTGCTAGGCCTTAATTTTTACTTTCTGGTTTAGAAATTACTACAGGGATTGTAGAAAAGGCATTCAAATGCATTTCTGAAACTTTCTTATATTTTTCAAATTTTTAAAATTTTCCCAGGGAGGTACCTGTCAAATTAAGTTAAATTTTAACTTCCTCCAAAATTTATTCCTATGCCGTAATTTTTACTTGCTGGCTCAGAAATCACTATAGTAATTGTAGGAAAGGCATTCAAATGCATTTCTGAAACTTTCTTATATTTTTTAAAATTGAAAATTTTCCCAGGTCGGGACCTGTCAAATTAAGTTCAATTTCAACTACCTCCAAAATGTATTCCTAGGCCGTAATTTTTACTTTCTGGTTTAGAAATCACTACAGGGATTGTAGAAAAGGCATTCAAATGCATATCTGAAACTTTCTTATATTTTTAAAATTTTCACAGGTCGGGACCTGTCAAATTAAGTTCAATTTCAATGTCCTCCAAAATTTATTCCTATGCCGTAATTTTTACTTGCTGGCTCAGAAATCACTATAGTAATTGTAGAAAAGGCATTCAAATGCATTTCTGAAACTTTCTTATCATTTTCAAGTTTTGAAAATTTTCACAGGTCGGGACCTGTCAAATTAAGTTAAATTTCAACTACCTCCAAAATGTATTGCTAGGCCGTAATTTTTACTTTCTGGTTTAGAAATCACTACAGGGATTGTAGAAAAGGCATTCAAATGCATATCTGAAACTTTCTTATATTTTTCAAATTTTTAAAATTTTCACAGGTCGGGACCTGTCAAATTAAGTTCAATTTCAACTACCTCCAAAATTTATTCCTATGCCGTAATTTTTACTTGCTGGCTCAGAAATCACTACAGTTATTGTAAAAAAGGCATTTAAATGCATTTCTGAAACTTTCTTATCATTTTCAAGTTTTGAAAATTTTCACAGGTCGGGACCTGTCAAATTAAGTTAAATTTCAACTACCTCCAAAATGTATTCCTAGACCGTAATTTTTACTTTCTGGTTTAGAAATCACTACAGGGATTGTAGAAAAGGCATTCAAATGCATTTCTGAAACTTTCTTATATTTTTCAAATTTTTAAAATTTTCCCAGGTCGGGACCTGTCAAATTAAGTTAAATTTTAACTTCCTCCAAAATTTATTCCTATGCCGTAATTTTTACTTGCTGGCTCAGAAATCACTATAGTAATTGAAGAAAAGGCATTCAAATGCATTTCTGAAACTTTCTTATATTTTTTAAAATTGAAAATTTTCCCAGGTCGGGACCTGTCAAATTAAGTTAAATTTCAACTACCTCCAAAATGTATTCCTAGGCCGTAATTTTTACTTTCTGGTTTAGAAATCACTATAGGGATTGTAGAAAAGACATTCAAATGCATTTCTGAAACTTTCTTATATTTTTCAAATTTTTTAAATTTTCCCAGGTCAAATTTTACCTGTCAAATTAAGTTAAATTTTAACTTCCTCCAAAATTTATTCCTATGCCGTAATTTTTACTTGCTGGCTCAGAAATCAATATAGTTATTGTAGAAAAGACATTCAAATGCATTTCTGAAACTGTCTTATCATTTTCAAGTTTTGAAAATTTTCACAGGTCGGGACCTGTCAAATTGAGTGGAAAGTTCAACTTCCTCCAAAATGTATTCCTAGGCCGTAATTTTTACTTTCTGGTTTAGAAATCACTACAGGGATTGTAGAAAAGGCATTCAAATGCATTTCTGAAACTTTCTTATTTTTTTCAAATTTTTAAAATTTTCCCAGGTCGGGACCTGTCAAATTAAGTTAAATTTTAACTTCCTCCAAAATTTATTCCTATGCCGTAATTTTTACTTGCTGGCTCAGAAATCACTACGGTTATTGTAGAAAAGGCATTTAAATGCATTACTGGAAATTTTCTTATCATTTTCAAGTTTTGAAAATTTTCACAGGTTGGGACCTGTCAAATTGAGTGAAAGTTCAACTTCCTCCAAAATTTATTCCTAGGCCGTAATATTTACTTTCTGGTTTAGAAATCACTACAGGGATTGTAGAAAAGACATTCAAATGCATTTCTGAAACTTTCTTATATTTTTCAAATTTTAAAAATTTTCTCAGGTCGGGACCTGTCAAATTAAGTTAAATTTTAACTTCCTCCAAAATTTATTCCTATGCCGTAATTTTTACTTGCTGGCTCAGAAATCACTATAGTAATTGTAGAAAAGGCATTCAAATGCATTTCTGAAACTTTCTTATCATTTTCAAGTTTTGAAAATTTTCACAGGTCGGGACCTGTCAAATTAAGTTAAATTTCAACTACCTCCAAAATGTATTGCTAGGCCGTAATTTTTACTTTCTGGTTTAGAAATCACTACAGGGATTGTAGAAAAGGCATTCAAATGCATATCTGAAACTTTCTTATATTTTTCAAATTTTTAAAATTTTCACAGGTCGGGACCTGTCAAATTAAGTTCAATTTCAACTACCTCCAAAATTTATTCCTATGCCGTAATTTTTACTTGCTGGCTCAGAAATCACTACAGTTATTGTAAAAAAGGCATTTAAATGCATTTCTGAAACTTTCTTATCATTTTCAAGTTTTGAAAATTTTCACAGGTCGGGACCTGTCAAATTAAGTTAAATTTCAACTACCTCCAAAATGTATTCCTAGACCGTAATTTTTACTTTCTGGTTTAGAAATCACTACAGGGATTGTAGAAAAGGCATTCAAATGCATTTCTGAAACTTTCTTATATTTTTCAAATTTTTAAAATTTTCCCAGGTCGGGACCTGTCAAATTAAGTTAAATTTTAACTTCCTCCAAAATTTATTCCTATGCCGTAATTTTTACTTGCTGGCTCAGAAATTAACTATAGTAATTGTAGAAAAGGCATTCAAATGCATTTCTGAAACTTTCTTATATTTTTTAAAATTGAAAATTTTCCCAGGTCGGGACCTGTCAAATTAAGTTAAATTTCAACCACCTCCAAAATGTATTCCTAGGCCGTAATTTTTACTTTCTGGTTTAGAAATCACTATAGGGATTGTAGAAAAGGCATTCAAATGCATTTCTGAAACTTTCTTATATTTTTCAAATTTTTTAAATTTTCCCAGGTCAAATTTTACCTGTCAAATTAAGTTAAATTTTAACTTCCTCCAAAATTTATTCCTGTGCCGTAATTTTTACTTGCTGGCTCAGAAATCACTACAGTTATTGTAAAAAAGGCATTTAAATGCATTTCTGAAACTTTCTTATCATTTTCAAATTTTGAAAATTTTCACAGGTCGGGACCTGTCAAATTAAGTTAAATTTCAACTACCTCCAAAATGTATTCCTAGACCGTAATTTTTACTTTCTGGTTTAGAAATCACTACAGGGATTGTAGAAAAGACATTCAAATGCATTTCTGAAACTTTCTTATATTTTTCAAATTTTAAAAATTTTCTCAGGTCGGGACCTGTCAAATTAAGTTAAATTTTAACTTCCTCCAAAATTTATTCCTATGCCGTAATTTTTACTTGCTGGCTCAGAAATCACTATAGTAATTGTAGAAAAGGCATTCAAATGCATTTCTGATACTTTCTTATCATTTTCAAGTTTTGAAAATTTTCACAGGTCGGGACCTGTCAAATTAAGTTAAATTTCAACTACCTCCAAAATGTATTGCTAGGCCGTAATTTTTACTTTCTGGTTTAGAAATCACTACAGGGATTGTAGAAAAGGCATTCAAATGCATATCTGAAACTTTCTTATATTTTTCAAATTTTTAAAATTTTCACAGGTCGGGACCTGTCAAATTAAGTTCAATTTCAACTACCTCCAAAATTTATTCCTATGCCGTAATTTTTACTTGCTGGCTCAGAAATCACTACAGTTATTGTAAAAAAGGCATTTAAATGCATTTCTGAAACTTTCTTATCATTTTCAAGTTTTGAAAATTTTCACAGGTCGGGACCTGTCAAATTAAGTTAAATTTCAACTACCTCCAAAATGTATTCCTAGACCGTAGTTTTTACTTTCTGGTTTAGAAATCACTACAGGGATTGTAGAAAAGGCATTCAAATGCATTTCTGAAACTTTCTTATATTTTTCAAATTTTTAAAATTTTCCCAGGTCGGGACCTGTCAAATTAAGTTAAATTTTAACTTCCTCCAAAATTTATTCCTATGCCGTAATTTTTACTTGCTGGCTCAGAAATCAATATAGTTATTGTAGAAAAGACATTCAAATGCATTTCTGAAACTGTCTTATCATTTTCAAGTTTTGAAAATTTTCACAGGTCGGGACCTGTCAAATTGAGTGGAAAGTTCAACTTCCTCCAAAATGTATTCCTAGGCCGTAATTTTTACTTTCTGGTTTAGAAATCACTACAGGGATTGTAGAAAAGGCATTCAAATGCATTTCTGAAACTTTCTTATATTTTTCAAATTTTTAAAATTTTCCCAGGTCGGCTCCTGTCAAATTAAGTTAAATTTTAACTTCCTCCAAAATTTATTCCTGTGCCGTAATTTTTACTTGCTGGCTCAGAAATCACTACAGTTATTGTAAAAAAGGCATTTAAATGCATTTCTGAAACTTTCTTATCATTTTCAAGTTTTGATAATTTTCACAGGTCGGGACCTGTCAAATTAAGTTAAATTTCAACTACCTCCAAAATGTATTCCTAGGCCGTAATTTTTACTTTCTGGTTTAGAAATCACTACAGGGATTGTAGAAAAGGCATTCAAATGCATTTCTGAAACTTTCTTATATTTTTCAAATTTTTAAAATTTTCCCAGGTCGGGACCTGTCAAATTAAGTTAAATTTTAACTTCCTCCAAAATTTATTCCTATGCCGTAATTTTTACTTGCTGGCTCAGAAATCACTTTAGTTATTGTAGAAAAGGCATTCAAATGCATTTCTGAAACTGTCTTATCATTTTCAAGTTTTGAAAATTTTCACAGGTTGGGACCTGTCAAATTGAGTGAAAGTTCAACTTCCTCCAAAATTTATTCCTAGGCCGTAATTTTTACTTTCTGGTTTAGAAATCACAACAGGGATTGTAGAAAAGACATTCAAATGCATTTCTGAAACTTTCTTATATTTTTCAAATTTTTAAAATTTTCTCAGGTCGGGACCTGTCAAATTAAGTTAAATTTTAACTTCCTCCAAAATTTATTCCTATGCCGTAATTTTTACTTGCTGGCTCAGAAATCACTATAGTAATTGTAGAAAAGGCATTCAAATGCATTTCTGAAACTTTCTTATCATTTTCAAGTTTTGACAATTTTCACAGGTCGGGACCTGTCAAATTAAGTTAAATTTCAACTACCTCCAAAATTTATTGCTAGGCCGTAATTTTTACTTTCTGGTTTAGAAATCACTACAGGGATTGTAGAAAAGGCATTCAAATGCATATCTGAAACTTTCTTATATTTTTCAAATTTTTAAAATTTTCACAGGTCGGGACCTATCAAATTAAGTTCAATTTCAACTACCTCCAAAATTTATTCCTATGCCGTAATTTTTACTTGCTGGCTCAGAAATCACTACAGGTATTGTAAAAAAGGCACTTAAATGCATTTCTGAAACTTTCTTATCATTTTCAAGTTTTGAAAATTTTCACAGGTCGGGACCTGTTAAATTGAGTGAAAGTTCAGTTTCCTCCAAAATTTATTCCTAGGCCGTAATTTTTACTTTCTGGTTTAGAAATCACTACAGGGATTGTAGAAAAGGCATTCAAATGCATTTCTGAAACTTTCTTATATTTTTTAAACTTGAAAATTTTCCCAGGTCGGGACCTGTCAAATTAAGTTAAATTTCAATTGCGTCCAAAATGTATTCCTAGGCCGTAATTTTTACTTTCTGGTTTAGAAATCACTATAGGGATTGTAGAAAAGGCATTCAAATGCATTTCTGAAACTTTCTTATATTTTTCAAATTTTTAAAATTTTCCCAGGTCAAATTTTACCTGTCAAATTAAGTTAAATTTTAACTTCCTCCAAAATTTATTCCTAGGCCGTAATTTTTACTTGCTGGCTCAGAAATCAATATAGTTAATGTAGAAAAGGCATTCAAATGCATTTCTGAAACTGTCTTATCATTTTCAAGTTTTGAAAATTTTCACAGGTCGGGACCTGTCAAATTGAGTGGAAAGTTCAACTTCCTCCAAAATGTATTCCTAGGCCGTAATTTTTACTTTCTGGTTTAGAAATCACTACAGGGATTGTAGAAAAGGCATTCAAATGCATTTCTGAAACTTTCTTATTTTTTTCAAATTTTTAAAATTTTCCCAGGTCGGGACCTGTCAAATTTAGTTAAATTTTAAGTTCCTCCAAAATTTATTCCTATGCCGTAATTTTTTATTGCTGGCTCAGAAATCACTACGGTTATTGTAGAAAAGGCATTTAAATGCATTTCTGAAAATTTTCTTATCATTTTCAAGTTTTGAAAATTTTCACAGGTCGGGACCTGTCAAATTAAGTTTAATTTTAACTTCCTCCAAAATTTATTCCTATGCCGTAATTTTTACTTGCTGACTCAGAAATCACTATAGTTATTGTAGAAAAGGCATTCAAATGCATTTCTGAAACTGTCTTATCATTTTCAAGTTTTGAAAATTTTCACAGGTTGGGACCTGTCAAATTGAGTGAAAGTTCAACTTCCTCCAAAATTTATTCCTAGGCCGAAATTTTTACTTTCTGGTTTAGAAATCACTACAGGGATTGTAGAAAAGGCATTCAAATGCATTTCTGAAACTTTCTTATCATTTTGAATTTTTGAAAATTTTCCCGGGTCAAATTAAGTTAAATTTCAACCACCTCCAAAATTTATTCCTAGGCCGTAATTTTTACTTTCTGATTTAGAAATCACTACAGTGATTGTAGAAAAGGCATTTAAATGCATTTCTGAAACTTTCTTGTCATTTTTAAGTTTTGAAAATTTTCACAGGTCGGGACCTGTCAAAAGAAGTTAAATTTAAACTGCCTCCAAAATTTATTCCTAGGCTGTAATTTTTACTTACTGGTTTAGAAATCACTACAGGGATTGTAGAAAAGGCATTCAAATGTATTTCTGAAACTTTCTTACATTTTTCAAATTTTGAAAACTTTCCCACGTCAGGACCTGTCAAATTAAGTTAAATTTCAACTTCCTCCAAAATTTATTCCTAGGCCGTAATTTTTACTGGCTGGCTCAGAAATCACTACAGTGATTGTAGAAAAGGCATTTAAATGCATCTCTGAAACTTTGTTACATTTTTCAAGTTTTGAAAATTTTCACGGGTCAGGACCTGTCAAATTAAGTTAAATTTCAACTTCCTAAAAAATTTATTCCTATGCCGTAATTTTTACTTGCTGGCTCTGAAATCACTACAGTGATTGTAGAAAGGGCATTTAAATGCATCTCTGAAACTTTCTTATCATTTTCAAGTTTTGAAAATTTTCACAGGTCGGGACCTGTCAAATTAAGTTAAATTTCAACTACCTCCAAAATTTATTCCTATGCCGTAATTTTTACTTGCTGGCTCAGAAATCACTAGAGTGATTGTAGAAAAGGCATTCAAATGCATTTCTGAAACTTTCTTATCATTTTCAAGTTTTGAAAATTTTCACAGGTCGGGACCTGTCAAATTAAGTTCAATTTCAACTTTCTCCAAAATTTATTCCTATGCCGTAATTTTTACTTGCTGGCTCAGAAATCACTACAGGGATTGTAGAAAAGGCATTTAAATGCATTTCTGAAACTTTCTTATCATTTTCAAGTTTTGAAAATTTTCACAGGTCGGGACCTGTCAAATTAAGTTAGATTTCAACTACCTCCAAAATTTATTCCTAGGCCGTAATTTTTACTTGCTGGTTTAGAAATCACTACAGGGATTGTAGAAAAGGCATTCAAATGCATTTCTGAAACTTTCTTATATTTTTGAAATTTTCAAAAATTTTCACAGGTCGGGACCTGTCAAATTAAGTTCAATTTCAACTTCCTCCGAAATTTATTCCTAGGCCGTAATTTTTACTTTCTGGTTTAGAAATCACTACAGGGATTGTAGAAAAAACATTCAAATACATTTCTGAAACTTTCTTATATATTTCAAAATTTGAAAATTTTCCCAGGTCGGGATCTGTCGAATTAAGTTAAATTTCAACTTCTTCCAAATTTTATTCCTATGCCGTAATTTTTACTTGCTGGCTCAGAAATCACTACAGTGATTGTAGAAAAGGCATTCAAATGCATTTCTGAAACTGTCGTATTATTTTCAAGTTTTGAAAATTTTCGCAGGTCGGGACCTGCCAAATTGAGTGAAAGTTCAACTTCCTCCAAAATTTATTTCTAGGCCGTAATTTTTACTTTCTGGTTTAGAAATCACTACATGGATTGTAGAAAAGGCATTCAAATGCATTTCTGAAACTTTCTTATATTTTTCAAAATTTGAAAATTTTCCCAGGTCGGGACCTGTCAAATTAAGTTTAATTAAGTTTAAATGCATTTCTGAAACTTTCTTATCATTTTCAAGTTTTGAAAATTTTCACAGGTCGGCACCTGTCAAATTAAGTTCAATTTCAACTTTCTCCAAAATTTATTCCTATGCCGTAATTTTTACTTGCTGGCTCAGAAATCACTACAGGGATTGTAGAAAAGGCATTTAAATGCATTTCAGATACTTTCTTATCATTTTCAAGTTTTCAAAATTTTCACAGGTCGCGACCTGTCAAATTAAGTTTAATTTCAACTACCTCCAAAATTTGTTCATAGGCCGTAATTTTTACTTCCTGGTTTAGAAATCACTACAGGGATTGTAGAAAAGGCACTCAAATGCATTTCTGAAACTTTCTTATATTTTTGAAATTTTCAAAAATTTTCACAGGTCGGGACCTGTCAAATTAAGTTCAATTTCAACTTCCTCCGAAATTTATTCCTAGGCCGTAATTTTTACTTTCTGGTTTAGAAATCACTAGAGAGATTGTAGAAAAGGCATTCAAATGCATTTCTGAAAGTTTCTTATATTTTTCAAAATTTGAAAATTTTCCCAGGTCGGGACAAGTCAAATTAAGTTTAATTAAGTTTAAATGCATTTCTGAAACTTTCTTATCATTTTCAAGTTTTGAGAATTTTCACAGGTCGGGACCTGTCAAATTAAATTCAATTTCAACTGCCTTCAAAATTTATTCCTATGCCGTAATTTTTACTTTCTGGTTTAGAAATCACTACAGGGATTGTAGAAAAGGCATTCAAATGCATTTCTTAAACTTTCTTATCATTTTCAAGTTTTGAAAATTTTCACAGGTCGGGACCTGTCAAATTAAGTTAAATTTCAACTACCTCCAAAATTTATTCCTAGGCCGTAATTTTTACTTGCTGGCTCAGAAATCCCTAAAGTGATTGTAGAAAAGGCATCCAAATGCATTTCTGAAACTTTCTTATCATTTTCAAGTTTTGAAAATTTTCACAGGTCGGGACCTGTCAAATTAAATTCAATTTCAACTGCCTTCAAAATTAATTCCTATGCCGTAATTTTTACTTTCTGGTTTAGAAATCACTACAGGGATTGTAGAAAAGGCACTCAAATGCATTTCTTAAACTTTCTTATCATTTTCAAGTTTTGAAAATTTTCACAGGTCGGGACCTGTCAAATTAAGTTAAATTTCAACTACCTCCAAAATTTATTCCTAGGCCGTAATTTTTACTTGCTGGCTCAGAAATCCCTAGAGTGATTGTAGAAAAGGCATCCAAATGCATTTCTGAAACTTTCTTATCATTTTCAAGTTTTGAAAATTTTCACAGGTTGGGACCTGTCAAATTAAGTTCAATTTCAACTTTCTCCAAAATTTATTCCTATGCCGTAATTTTTACTTGGTGGTTTAGAAATCACTACAGTGATTGTAGAAAAGGCATTCAACTGAATTTCTGAAACTTTATCATTTTCAAGTTTTGAAAATTTTCAGAGGTCGGGACCTGTCAAATTGAGTGAAAGTCCAAATTCCTCCAAAATTTATTTCCAGGTCGTAATTTTTACTTCCTGGTTTAGAAATCACTACAGGGATTGTAGAAAAGGCATTCAAATGCATGTCTTAAACTTTCATATATTTTTCAAATTTAAAAAATTTTCCAAGGTCGAGACCTTGTCAAATTAACTTAAAGTTCAACTACCTCCAAAATTTATTCCTAGGCCGTAATTTTTACTTGCTGGCTCAGAAATCACTACAGTTATTGTAGAAAAGGCATTCAAATGCATTTCTTAAACTTTCATATATTTTTTTAATTTTAAAAATTTTCACAGGTCGGGACCTGTTAAATTGAGTGAAAGTTCAGTTTCCTCCAAAATTTATTCCTAGGCCGTAATTTTTACTTCCTGGTTTAGAAATCACTACAGTCATTGTAGAAAAGGCATTCAAATGCATTTCTTAAACTTTCATATATTTTTTAAATTTAAAAATTTTCACAGGTCGGGACCTGTTAAATTGAGTGAAAGTTCAGTTTCCTCCAAAATTTATTCCTAGGCCGTAATTTTTACTTTCTGGTTTAGAAATCACTACAGTTATTGTAGAAAAGGCATTCAAATGCATTTCTGAAACCTTACATTTTTCACATTTTGAAAATTTTCCCAGGTCGGGACCTCTGAAATTAAGTTAAATTTCAACTACCTCCAAAATTTATTCCTAGGCCGTAATTTTTACTTTCTGGTTTAGAAATCACTACAGTTATTGTAGAAAAGGCATTTAAATGCATTTCTGAAACTTTCCTATCATTTTCACATTTTGAAAATTTTCCCAGGTCGGCCCCTGTCAAATTAAGTTAAATTTCAACTTCCTCCAAAATGTATTCCTAGGCCTTAATTTTTACTTTCTGCTTTAGAAATCACTACAGGGATTGTAGAAAAGGCATTCAAATGCATTTTTCAAACTTTCTTGTATTTTTCAAATTTTTTAAATTTTCCCAGGTCGGGACCTGTCAAATTAAGTTCAATTTCAACTTTCTCCAAAATTTATTCCTATGCCGTAATTTTTACTTGGTGGTTTAGAAATCACTACAGTGATTGTAGAAAAGGCATTCAACTGAATTTCTGAAACTTTATCATTTTCAAGTTTTGAAAATTTTCAGAGGTCGGGACCTGTCAAATTGAGTGAAAGTCCAAATTCCTCCAAAATTTATTTCCAGGTCGTAATTTTTACTTCCTGGTTTAGAAATCACTACAGGGATTGTAGAAAAGGCATTCAAATGCATGTCTTAAACTTTCATATATTTTTCAAATTTAAAAAATTTTCCAAGGTCGAGACCTTGTCAAATTAACTTAAAGTTCAACTACCTCCAAAATTTATTCCTAGGCCGTAATTTTTACTTGCTGGCTCAGAAATCACTACAGTTATTGTAGAAAAGGCATTCAAATGCATTTCTTAAACTTTCATATATTTTTTTAATTTTAAAAATTTTCACAGGTCGGGACCTGTTAAATTGAGTGAAAGTTCAGTTTCCTCCAAAATTTATTCCTAGGCCGTAATTTTTACTTCCTGGTTTAGAAATCACTACAGTCATTGTAGAAAAGGCATTCAAATGCATTTCTTAAACTTTCATATATTTTTTAAATTTAAAAATTTTCACAGGTCGGGACCTGTTAAATTGAGTGAAAGTTCAGTTTCCTCCAAAATTTATTCCTAGGCCGTAATTTTTACTTTCTGGTTTAGAAATCACTACAGTTATTGTAGAAAAGGCATTCAAATGCATTTCTGAAACCTTACATTTTTCACATTTTGAAAATTTTCCCAGGTCGGGACCTCTGAAATTAAGTTAAATTTCAACTACCTCCAAAATTTATTCCTAGGCCGTAATTTTTACTTTCTGGTTTAGAAATCACTACAGTTATTGTAGAAAAGGCATTTAAATGCATTTCTGAAACTTTCCTATCATTTTCACATTTTGAAAATTTTCCCAGGTCGGCCCCTGTCAAATTAAGTTAAATTTCAACTACCTCCAAAATTTATTCCTAGGCGTAATTTTTACTTGCTGGCTGACATATCACTACAGTGATTGTAGAAAAATTATTCAAATGCATTTCTGAAACATTTTTTATCATTTTCAAGTTTTAAAAATTTTCACAGGTAGCGAACTGTCAAATCGAGTGAAAGTTCAAATTCGTCTAAAATTTATTTCCAGGCCGTAATTTTTACTTCCTGGTTCAGAAATCTGTACAGGGATTGTAGAAAAGGCATTCAAATGCATTTCTGAAACCTTACATTTTTCACATTTTGAAAATTTTCCCAGGTCGGGACCTGTCAAATTAGTTAAATTTCAACTACCTCCAAAATTTATTCCTAGGCGTAATTTTTACTTGCTGGCTGACATATCACTACAGTGATTGTAGAAAAAAGTATTCAAATGCATTTCTGAAACATTTTTAATCATTTTCAAGTTGTAAAAATTTTCACAGGTAGCGACCTGTCAAATCGAGTGAAAGTTCAAATTCCTCCAGAATTTATTCCCAGGCTGTAATTTTTACTCGATGGCACAGAAATCACTACAGGGAATGTAGAAAAGGCATTCAAATGCATTTCTCAAACTTTCTTATCATTTTCAAATTTTGAAAATTTTTCCTGGTCGGGACCTGTCAAATTGAGTTAAATTTCAACTTCCTCCAAAATTTATTCCTAGGCCGTAATTTTTACTTGCTTGTTCAGAAATCACTACAGGGATTGTAGAAAACACATTCAAATGCATTTCTGAAACTTTCATTTATTTTTCAAATTTTGAAAATTTTCACACCTGTCAAATTCAAATTTCGAAAATTTTCACACCTGTCAAATTCAGTTAAATTTCAACTTCCTCCAAAATTTATTCCTATGCCGTAATTTTGACTTGTTGGCTCAGAAATCACTACAGTGATTGTAGAAAAGGCATTCAACTGAATTTCTGAAACTTTATCATTTTCAAGTTTTGAAAATTTTCAGAGGTCGGGACCTGTCAAATTGAGTGAAAGTCCAAATTCCTCCAAAATTTATTTCCAGGTCGTAATTTTTACTTCCTGGTTTAGAAATCACTACAGGGATTGTAGAAAAGGCATTCAAATGCATTTCTTAAACTTTCATATATTTTTCAAATTTAAAAAATTTTCCAAGGTCGAGACCTGTCAAATTAAGTTAAAGTTCAACTACCTCCAAAATTTATTCCTAGGCCGTAATTTTTACTTGCTGGCTCAGAAATCACTACAGTTATAGTAGAAAAGGCATTCAAATGCATTTCTTAAACTTTCATATATTTTTTAAATTTTAAAAATTTTCACAGGTTGGGACCTGTTAAATTGAGTGAAAGTTCAGTTTCCTCCAAAATTTATTCCTAGGCCGTAATTTTTACTTTCTGGTTTAGAAATCACTACAGTGATTGTAGAAAAGGCATTCAAATGCATTTCTGAAACCTTAAATTTTTCACATTTTGAAAATTTTCCCAGGTCGGGACCTGTCAAATTAAGTTAAATTTCAACTACATCCAAAATTTATTCCTAGGCGTAATTTTTACTTGCTGGCTGACAATTCACTACAGTGATTGTAGAAAAAAGTATTCAAATGCATTTCTGAAACATTTTTTATCATTTTCAAGTTTTAAAAATTTTCACAGGAAGCGACCTGTCAAATCGAGTGAAAGTTCAAATTCGTCCAAAATTTATTTCCAGGCCGTAATTTTTACTTCCTGGTTCAGAAATCACTACAGGGATTGTAGAAAAGGCATTCAAATGCATTTCTGAAAATTTCTTATAATTTTCAAATTTTGAAAATTTTCCCAGGTCGGGAACTGTCAAATTGAGTTAAAGTTCAAATTCCTCCAGAATTTATTCCCAGGCTGTAATTTTTACTCGATGGCACAGAAATCACTACAGGGAATGTAGGAAAGGCATTCAAATGCATTTCTCAAACTTTCTTATCATTTTCAAGTTTTTCCTCGTCGGGACCTTTCAAATTGAGTTAAATTTCAACTTCCTCCAAAATTTATTCCTAGGCCGTAATTTTTACTTGCTTGTTCAGAAATCACTACAGGGATTGTAGAAAACACATTCAAATGCATTTCTGAAACTTTCATATATTTTTCAAATTTTGAAAATTTTCACACCTGTCAAATTCAAATTTCGAAAATTTTCACACCTGTCAAATTCAGTTAAATTTCAACTTCCTCCAAAATTTATTCCTATGCCGTAATTTTGACTTGTTGGCTCAGAAATCACTACAGTGATTGTAGAAAAGGCATTCAACTGAATTTCTGAAACTTTATCATTTTCAAGTTTTGAAAATTTTCAGAGGTCGGGACCTGTCAAATTGAGTGAAAGTCCAAATTCCTCCAAAATTTATTTCCAGGTCGTAATTTTTACTTCCTGGTTTAGAAATCACTACAGGGATTGTAGAAAAGGCATTCAAATGCATTTCTTAAACTTTCATATATTTTTCAAATTTAAAAAATTTTCCAAGGTCGAGACCTGTCAAATTAACTTAAAGTTCAACTACCTCCAAAATTTATTCCTAGGCCGTAATTTTTACTTGCTGGCTCAGAAATCACTACAGTTATTGTAGAAAAGGCATTCAAATGCATTTCTTAAACTTTCATATATTTTTTAAATTTTAAAAAAATTTCACAGGTCGGGACCTGTTAAATTGAGTGAAAGTTCAGTTTCCTCCAAAATTTATTCCTAGGCCGTAATTTTTACTTTCTGGTTTAGAAATCACTACAGGGATTGTAGAAAAGGCATTCAAATGCATTTCTGAAACCTTACATTTTTCACATTTTGAAAATTTTCCCAGGTCGGGACCTGTCAAATTAAGTTAAATTTCAACTACTTCCAAAATTTATTCCTAGGCCGTAATTTTTACTTTCTGGTTTAGAAATCACTACAGTTATTGTAGAAAAGGCATTTAAATGCATTTCTGAAACTTTCCTATCATTTTCACATTTTGAAAATTTTCCCAGGTCGGGACCTGTCAAATTAAGTTTAATTTCAACTACCTCCAAAATTTATTCCTAGGCGTAATTTTTACTTGCTGGCTGGCATATCACTACAGTGATTGTAGAAAAACTATTCAAATGCATTTCTGAAACATTTTTTATCATTTTCAAGTTTTAAAAATTTTCACAGGTAGCGACCTGTCAAATCGAGTGAAAGTTCAAATTCGTCCAAAATTTATTTCCAGGCCGTAATTTTTACTTCCTGGTTCGGAAATCAGTACAGGGATTGTAGAAAAGGCATTCAAATGCATTTCTGAAAATTTCTTATAATTTTCAAATTTTGAAAATTTTCCCAGGTCGGGAACTGTCAAATTGAGTTAAAGTTCAAATTCCTCCAGAATTTATTCCCAGGCTGTAATTTTTACTCGATGGCGCAGAAATCACTACAGGGAATGTAGAAAAGGCATTCAAATGCATTTCTGAAACTTTCTTATCATTTTCAAATTTTTCCTGGTCGGGACCTTTCAAATTGAGTTAAATTTCAACTTCCTCCAAAATTTATTCCTAGGCCGTAATTTTTACCTGCTGGTTCAGAAATCACTACAGGGATTGTAGAAAACACATTCAAATGCATTTCTGAAACTTTCATATATTTTTCAAATTTTGAAAATTTTCACACCTGTCAAATTCAGTTAAATTTCAACTTCCTCCAAAATTTATTCCTATGCCGTAATTTTTACTTGTTGGCTCAGAAATCACTTCAGTGATTGTAGAAAAGGCATTCAACTGAATTTCTGAAACTTTATCATTTCAAAGTTTTGAAAATTTTCAGAGGTCGGGACCTGTCAAATTGAGTGAAAGTCCAAATTCCTCCAAAATTTATTTCCAGGTCGTAATTTTTACTTCCTGGTTTAGAAATCACTACAGGGATTGTAGAAAAGGCATTCAAGTGCATTTCTTAAACTTTCATATATTTTTCAAATTTAAAAAATTTTCCAAGGTCGAGACCTGTCAAATTAAGTTAAAGTTCAACTACCTCAAAAATTTATTCCTAGGCCGTAATTTTTACTTTCTGGTTTAGAAATCACTACAGTTATTGTAGAAAAGGCATTCAAATGCATTTCTGAAACCTTACATTTTTCACATTTTGAAAATTTTCCCAGGTCGGGACCTGTCAAATTGGTTCAATTTCAACTACCTCCAAAATTTATTCCTAGGCGTAATTTTTACTTGCTGGCTGACATATCACTACAGTGATTGTAGAAAAAAGTATTCAAATGCATTTCTGAAACATTTTTTATCATTTTCAAGTTTTAAAAATTTTCACAGGTCGGGACCTGTTAAATTGAGTGAAAGTTCAGTTACCTCCAAAATTTATTCCTAGGCCGTAATTTTTACTTTCTGGTTTAGAAATCACTACAGAGATTGTAGAAAAGGCATTCAAATGCATTTCTGAAACCTTACATTTTTCACATTTTGAAAATTTTCCCAGGTCGGGACCTGTCAAATTAAGTGAAATTTCAACTACTTCCAAAATTTATTCCTAGGCCGTAATTTTTACTTTCTGGTTTAGAAATCACTACAGGGATTGTAGAAAGGGCATTTAAATGCATTTCTGAAACTTTCCTATCATTTTCACATTTTGAAAATTTTCCCAGGTCGGGACCTGTCAAATTAAGTTAAATTTCAACTACCTCCAAAATTTATTCCTAGGCGTAATTTTTAACTCGCTGGCTGACATATCACTACAGTGATTGTAGAAAAATTATTCAAATGCATTTCTGAAACATTTTTTATCATTTTCAAGTTTTAAAAATTTTCACAGGTAGCGACCTGTCAATTCGAGTGAAAGTTCAAATTCGTCCAAAATTTATTTCCAGGCCGTAATTTTTACTTCCTGGTTCAGAAATCAGTACAGGGATTGTAGAAAAGGCATTCAAATGCATTTCTGAAAATTTCTTATAATTTTCAAATTTTGAAATTTTTCCCAGGTCGGGAACTGTCAAATTGAGTGAAAGTTCAAATTCCTCCAGAATTTATTCCCAGGCTGTAATTTTTACTCGATGGCGCAGAAATCACTACAGGGAATGTAGAAAAGGCATTCAAATGCATTTCTGAAACTTTCTTATCATTTTCAAATTTTGAAAATTTTTCCTGGTCGGGACCTGTCAAATTGAGTTAAATTTCAACTTCCTCCAAAATTTATTCCTAGGCCGTAATTTTTACTTGCTTGTTCAGAAATCACTACAGGGATTGTAGAAAACACATTCAAATGCATTTCTGAAACTTTCATATATTTTTCAAATTTTAAAAATTTTCACACCTGTCAAATTCAAATTTCGAAAATTTTCACACCTGTCAAATTCAGTTAAATTTCAACTTCCTCCAGAATTTATTCCCAGGCTGTAATTTTTACTCGATGGCGCAGAAATCACTACAGGGAATGTAGAAAAGGCATTCAAATGCATTTCTGAAACTTTCTTATCATTTTCAAATTTTTCCTGGTCGGGACCTTTCAAATTGAGTTAAATTTCAACTTCCTCCAAAATTTATTCCTAGGCCGTAATTTTTACCTGCTGGTTCAGAAATCACTACAGGGATTGTAGAAAACACATTCAAATGCATTTCTGAAACTTTCATATATTTTTCAAATTTTGAAAATTTTCACACCTGTCAAATTCAGTTAAATTTCAACTTCCTCCAAAATTTATTCCTATGCCGTAATTTTTACTTGTTGGCTCAGAAATCACTTCAGTGATTGTAGAAAAGGCATTCAACTGAATTTCTGAAACTTTATCATTTCAAAGTTTTGAAAATTTTCAGAGGTCGGGACCTGTCAAATTGAGTGAAAGTCCAAATTCCTCCAAAATTTATTTCCAGGTCGTAATTTTTACTTCCTGGTTTAGAAATCACTACAGGGATTGTAGAAAAGGCATTCAAGTGCATTTCTTAAACTTTCATATATTTTTCAAATTTAAAAAATTTTCCAAGGTCGAGACCTGTCAAATTAAGTTAAAGTTCAACTACCTCAAAAATTTATTCCTAGGCCGTAATTTTTACTTTCTGGTTTAGAAATCACTACAGTTATTGTAGAAAAGGCATTCAAATGCATTTCTGAAACCTTACATTTTTCACATTTTGAAAATTTTCCCAGGTCGGGACCTGTCAAATTGGTTCAATTTCAACTACCTCCAAAATTTATTCCTAGGCGTAATTTTTACTTGCTGGCTGACATATCACTACAGTGATTGTAGAAAAAAGTATTCAAATGCATTTCTGAAACATTTTTTATCATTTTCAAGTTTTAAAAATTTTCACAGGTCGGGACCTGTTAAATTGAGTGAAAGTTCAGTTACCTCCAAAATTTATTCCTAGGCCGTAATTTTTACTTTCTGGTTTAGAAATCACTACAGAGATTGTAGAAAAGGCATTCAAATGCATTTCTGAAACCTTACATTTTTCACATTTTGAAAATTTTCCCAGGTCGGGACCTGTCAAATTAAGTGAAATTTCAACTACTTCCAAAATTTATTCCTAGGCCGTAATTTTTACTTGCTGGCTCAGAAATCACTACAGTTATTGTAGAAAAGGCATTCAAATGCATTTCTTAACTTTCATATATTTTTTAAATTTTAAAAATTTTCACAGGTCGGGACCTGTTAAATTGAGTGAAAGTTCAGTTTCCTCCAAAATTTATTCCTAGGCCGTAATTTTTACTTTCTGGTTTAGAAATCACTACAGTGATTGTAGAAAAGGCATTCAAATGCATTTCTTAAACTTTCATATATTTTTAAAATTTTAAAAATTTTCACAGGTCGGGACCTGTTAAATTGAGTGAAAGTTCAGTTTCCTCCAAAATTTATTCCTAGGCCGTAATTTTTACTTTCTGGTTTAGAAATCACTACAGGGATTGTAGAAAAGGCATTCAAATGCATTTCTGAAACCTTACATTTTTCACATTTTGAAAATTTTCCCAGGTCGGGACCTGTCAAATTGGTTCAATTTCAACTACCTCCAAAATTTATTCCTAGGCGTAATTTTTACTTGCTGGCTGACATATCACTACAGTGATTCTAGAAAAAAGTATTCAAATGCATTTCTGAAACATTTTTTATCATTTTCAAGTTTTAAAAATTTTCACAGGTCGGGACCTGTTAAATTGAGTGAAAGTTCAGTTTCCTCCAAAATTTATTCCTAGGCCGTAATTTTTACTTTCTGGTTTAGAAATCACTACAGGGATTGTAGAAAAGGCATTCAAATGCATTTCTGAAACCTTACATTTTTCACATTTTGAAAATTTTACCAGGTCGGGACCTGTCAAATTGGTTCAATTTCAACTACCTCCAAAATTTATTCCTAGGCGTAATTTTTACTTGCTGGCTGACATATCACTACAGTGATTCTAGAAAAAAGTATTCAAATGCATTTCTGAAACATTTTTTATCATTTTCAAGTTTTAAAAATTTTCACAGGTAGCGACCTGTCAAATCGAGTGAAAGTTCAAATTCCTCCAGAATTTATTCCCAGGCTGTAATTTTTACTCGATGGCACAGAAATCACTACAGGGAATGTAGAAAAGGCATTCAAATGCATTTCTGAAACTTTCTTATCATTTTCAAATTTTGAAAATTTTTCCTGGTCGGGACCTTTCAAATTGAGTTAAATTTCAACTTCCTCCAAAATTTATTCCTATGCCGTAATTTTTACTTGTTGGCTCAGAAATCACTACAGTGATTGTAGAAAAGGCATTCAAATGTATTTCTGATTTTTCCTTTTTTTTTAATTTTGAAAATTTTCACAGGTTTCACGACTGTTTGTGATTAAGTGTAATATATGTAAGAACGTACTCGTCTGGTACGGACACCATCCTAACAAAATTGCTTGGATTAAACAAAGTCATTGAAAATTTTATTGTAAATGACCTGTTAAGAAAAACGATCACACTCTATAGTACTGTGTGTTTTTAAACATGCATAAATCACACAAACCATTTCTGATTACATGTAATCAACGAAAAAAACTTCACCGCAAAAACTGCTCAGTAAATATAAGTAAATACAAATTTTTCATTAGCCATGAGGCAAAATAGTCCTGAGTACACCTTTGAGCTTTTACATTCGCATTTTTCATGTTTACAAATGAACTTTAGGCCGCCAGCAACTGGCTTGTATTTTGGACAAAGCTTTATGAATGATGATGGAATTTTATGCAACGAAAAAAAAAAAAAACTACCCTAAGACCTTCTCATTACATCAGTAATAAAAAAACCGCGAGAGTTCCTTGATATGGTTGAAACGATAGATGGGTTATCTTGACGTGTTTTCTCGACCCCGTCAGGTCGTTATAGCGAGGTTGCACTGTATTCGAGAATCACAGCATGACGTACAAAGAAAAGGAGTGAAGAGCAACAAGGGCAGAAAACTCCGCGGTTGGGCCTTCAGGCCAGCCGCAACGGTTAGCCCTGCAGACAGCAGGCCTCGACATTAACGCCTGACCGCTTGGTGGATTGATTTAGAAAGTAAAGTCGAGCGCTGTAAGACTTCAATACCGCCGCAATGCGCCGTTGTCCGTGCGATATTTACTTTTAACACATGGCAAATATTTATTTAACCTGACAATAAATACAGCGTAATGTCATTTACGGCCAGGATCTGCTATTGTCAAACTCCCCTCTACATTATCCTGCGGCTATTTGCTCTGCCCTTTCTAGTCAAAATATGACTATGGAAATGGTCTGATAGCATGTGCCGCTTTGTATTCAAGAGCTTCTCAGCCAAAAAAAGAAAGAACCTCACGACGATGTAGGGACAGAAACGATAGTTTTGGTGAGAAATTTTAATAAATTCCAGATGTGGAGTTGTACAAATTTGGGATAACGAATCCCTAATACATTTGATCATTTTCGTCAGATAAGATACTGGGTATCACCTCAGTTCAAACGCGCGCAGAGAAAACTCGAAAAGTAAGCCGATAACTCCGAGAATAACAAGAATGTAGCGCTCTGGACAGTGAATATTTCAGTGCCAGTTGAAATGACAGAAGATTTAATCGAGCCCGTGATCCACATAGATCAGCAAAGGGAACAAGCTTTCTTTGCCGTGATCTAGTATCGTGAAATCACAAGAGGCTTACCGCAGTTTAGGATTAAATAAGCAATAAATAACCAAAACACATATCCGTGGGCTCCGATATACACATCAAAACCAATAGACTTATACTGTATATTTGAAAGGGTTGTGGAATTCTAATTCTTGGCAAATCTTCACAGCTCCTTAGTCGCAATCAATTGGCACTTGTATCTCCTTAGTTAATGTTGTCAATACTAAGGGGATAAAAATAGAGGAGATTGGGAAGGCAAACGACCAAGAAAACCAGTTATCTAATTGCTTATCCCTTCTCTGTGTTGTTTATTTTCTATATCAATTTATTGACAGAATCTTGGTATATGTACTGCTGAATAGTTTGAACGTAGCCCTAGAATCAATCCTGAAGTTTGGGTTAAAAATATGGAGAAGTCCTTCGACATTTTATACAGGCATTTTGGATAAAGTGTTGCCAAGCAAGCCCACAGGTAAAACTATTTTGTTTATGAACTTTTTTAGTTAGATTGTAATAACTCCAATAAAATACCATGTACTTTTTGATGGGCTATTCGGTATAGACCACCGATAAATCAAATTTCGTAGAAAATGAACATTCTCCAATTTTCACAGAGTGAAAAATAGCTGAACAATGAATGTTCTTATCTATCAGCAAACAGAAAATCAATTGAAAAGTATCATATTTTGCTGTTGTTTTTTTTATTGTCGATAGTCCGATATTGCAAGGGGAATGAATTGTTTAGTAAATACTTTAAAGCCTAACATAAGACAATAATGATTTTTTTCTGTTTCTGCGACATTCAGCGCAAACTATGTTTTAGGAACTGCAGTAGTCTGTATTCTTTGTGACAGTCAGAGTGTAAATATATAAAACTGGTCTGAATATTCTAAGCATTTTGTGTTCAATTTTAAAGTACAGGTGTGGATCCAGCCGGGGCAGTGTGGTGGGAAAGGCGGTTGCTCGACTGAAATCGGGGATAGTCTGTAGTCTATTTTTAATTACTTTTCTCACACTTTCATGCAAGACCCGAGAACAGGTACGAAGCTGGAGAATACCCCCTCCTCCCCCCAGCCCCACCAAATCCACCCCACCGTTACACCCTATTGCATCATATGCAGTCACAATTCCTTTTTCAAACAGCACCTAAAATGGCGGGCGCACCAGAGGAGCTTGGCGATCTTCTGCACACGACTGACTTGCTAAGGTGCCCGGGCTGTGGGCAGGTATTCAGCGAGCCGCTGCTACTGCCGTGCCTCCACTCCATCTGCCGACCCTGCGCACAGGCGTACCTCAAGCACCACGGCTCGCATCACGACTTCCAGTGCCCCCAGTGTCACACCCAGGTCAAAGGTCAGGCGGAAGAGAGTGAAAACAATGGCCATGGCCTTCTGACGGAGAACCATTTCTTGGTATGCTTGTTATCCTTTGTGCGCAAGAAACGGTTTATTAAATCTCAATGCATTCCGCAAAATGAACAATGCTGTCACACTGCCAATAACTGTTCAGCTACCGTTCGTGGCTTGGTAATATATGTATACATGTAATGGCTTCACAAAATAGTCCTACGCGCAACGGTATCAAGTCCTTAACTGATACTGTTGGAAGCTGTTCAAATTTTAATATTATACAAAATGTTATGTCTTTTTTTAGAAATCGCTGGCGGAACTTTACGACTGCCAAAGTGCGGGGAGCAGTAGGTCATGTGACTACTGTCGCTACGACAAGAAGAAAGTGACGTCAACAAGCAGGTGCCTGGAATGCCATGACAACCTGTGCAACGCATGCGCAGAAGCCCACCGCCGTACGAAACTGACACGCCACCACAAAATCGCCACATTCGACCAAATCAAACTCGGCCGTTTCGATGAGGACATTCGAGAACATCAAAGCGTCGAGTGTGAACTGCACACAGACGAGCCAATGAAATTCCTGTGTAAGAAATGTGACCGACTTATCTGCCGAGAGTGTAAGGTGACAGATCATGAGAAACACTCCTGCATTGATCTCGATGAGGCCTGCGACAGGTTCAAAACCAAAAACATACCGATACTAGACAAAGTGAAAGATAAGTGCTCCGGTCTGGAGAAATACTTACAGTTTTTAGACGGCTATACTAAGCACGTGAGCGATAATTCAGACATTGTGGCAGAGCAGATCAATGCGCATGCGCAGAAGTTTCATGGCATGGTGGATGACTACAGAGATCATTTAGTTCAACAAATCCAACAAGCCATGAAAGAAGATCAGAAAATGGTACGTACTGCCCAGTTAAGGCACTGGTATTTCTGCACTAAAATTTTGAAAACAAGTTAAAGTACAATTATAAATTAAATACATCCTGCAAATCGGCATCCTGGACGTTGTACACCTCCCAGGTTACGCTTTTAGGCTAAACAATCAAAGAGATATTTTACATTGAACAGGTGGCGATGAGAACCGAGAAGGCCACAGAATTAGTGAAGACGCTGGACTCGTCATGCAGTTATATAGACACTCTCCTCCAGCATGGCAAGGCTGATGAAATCCTTTACTCCCGCAAACTCCTCACAGAACGCCTCACCGAGCTGGCCCACGCGCATGCGGAATCGGTTACCAAGAAACTGCTTCAGTACTTCCGGCCGACTGCCTTGACAACGAAAAACATGGAGGCCATATTTGGAAAGGCCGATAGCTTCTACCAATCACTGAACGAGGACAATGTCAAGGACATTTGTGCGGACACTAGCATTCAAATCACCAATGCGCTGCCGATGTTATCCGATGACGTCACGCTCGTACGAGAATTTTTAGCGAAAGGCGTCTCAGACATCAAAGACATCTGGCCGACGGGTATAGCGGTCAACCGGAGCGGACAAATGTTCATTGTGGACCGTGAAAACAAACGGATTAAACTGTTCGACGGTGACGGGAACCTTGAATGCGAATTCGGCCACACCGGCTCTGGGCACCTCAACTGCCCATATGATATCACGATTTTAAAGAATGGCAACGTCGCGGTGACGGACTACCACGACGAGGACGTCAAGATTTACACGAAAACAGGTGATTTTGTGAAGAGCTGGCAGCAGGGATTCAAGTACCCACGAGGCATAGCCACCAACAAAGACGACCAGGTAATGCTTTACTTCTTGTTTTTGTCATAAAGATTTTGTGCAAACAATCTAGAACTGCCCTACAAATTTCTATAATTCCACACTTTTTTATCAGGAAAATAAACTAGCTTTGAGTTGGTTTAAATATAAGTATAGATCAGAAGAAAGTTATTTGAACATCACTTGATTACAATCCACTCTCCTTCCCGACAGCTTTTCATTTTTCAATTTTTTTCCTATCTTTAGACAATGTTTTCGTTTAACTGCTTCATATGCCTGAGATAACACTGGTTTTTTTTTCCGTATTTCCTCGCAGGTGATTGTAGTTGATGTAAACGGCCACCAGGTGACGCTACACAACCCGAAAACAGGTGCTATCGAGAAGACCATTGGTGGCAAGCTGTCAGACGGCTGCCTCGTTTTCACTGATCCCTACTACGTCACAACCAATCACAAGAATTACATCATCGTCACAGATTGGGTATCCCCCAATGTCAAAGTTTTCGACCCGTCCGGCAAAATCTGCGACAATTACGTCACATATGGCGTGGGTCGCGACCGGGTTTTACAGCCATATGGCGTGTGCACGGATTCATATGGGTACATTTTTATTGCCGATAACCAGAACCATCGGGTGCATTTGATTGGCCCCGATGGGAAATTCGTTCGATTTCTGCTGACTGAGCGACACGGGCTGTGGCACCCAATGGCCCTGGAGGTCAATCACCAAGGTCACCTCGTGGTTACAGAAGCACTGGGAAAGATCAAGGTTTTCAAATATATGTAGAGAAGGAGAAACATGAACACATTGGGACAGTTGACAATTGTTTGTAAATATTTCCTGCCAGTGTTGACATATTCAGGCTGATCCTAAAGCTTGTTATACATATTACGAGTTAGAAACAATAAACGCCTGCTGGCGCTCATCAAACGCCCGGAATGAAAATCTCCACAAACTGGGGGGGGGGGGGGGGGGTTAGTTTGGGAAGCGAAAACGCGAATTGGGTTTAAAAAGACCTGACAGGTTAAGGCAGCTGTGAGGGAAGTAGTATTCACGACCTGTGCTTACTTCACATTTCTTCATGTTCACTCGATTTTACTTTATTCAGATTTTCCTCATCTCTGGTCTTTCACTCCCCATAAGTGATAGAGGTAAATACAGTTGCGTCGCCGTAATAACTGCGACGAATACCCCACACCCCGTCAAATGAAATACCCCGTACCCCGTCAAATGAAATACCCCATACCCCGTCAAATGAAATACCCCACACCCCGTCAAATGAAGTACCCCAAACCCCGTCAAATGAAATATCCCAAACCCCGTAAAATGAAATACCCTGTACCCCGTCAAATGAAATACCCCATACCCCGTCAAATGAAATACCCCACACCCCGTCAAATGAAGTACCCCATACCGGTCAAATAAAATACCCGCACCCCGTCAAACGTTTATCCGTGTACTCTCCTCTTTATTTACTCCATTACTCCAAAAATTGGGTAACTGAGCATGAAATGCGGTCTTCGCATTTACTATGACTGGACTGAATGCTGCAGTGCTTGGGCATTCATATGAAAATCCTGCATTCAATTCCATGCTCGGCAATAAGGCATTCATAAGACCACAGGATGACATAAAGGAATACGGTGCCCTGTATGACAAGTTTGGACACAGGACGCTTGCTGACAATTCTCCACTCACCTTTTTCTTTCTTTTCTTTATTTTCTTGACCGTGATTGCGCATGAATTCGCCGAATTCCTCATCCTGTTTGCGTTTTATTTCTTCTATTGACTGCTCTTCGTCGTCCTCAAACTCCAATAAATTGTCACCATTTTTCTCTGATTTTTCATCTGCAAAATCATGTCAATCGGTACATAATGTAAAATCGATATACACAAAAGAGGCCCACCTGAAGCTTCTGCGTCGTTTTTGCACCTGTGGATATGTCATGAATCCTCACCTAAGGAACACATTTACATACCCTAAACAATTCTGCTTTTGTATCGAAAACTGTCTAATGTAACATTTGGGATCAGTATTGGCACAAGCTTTAGTGGTGGCGGTGGGGGGGGGGGGGAGGGGTGAGGGGGAGGGGGGTCAGTGGAGAGTGTGGGTAGATGGTGCTGGGCGGGCAAGACCCCGAAGATGGGATATCACACAGCAAACATTAGAATTCTCACATAAAAGGTGTACTAAAAATCCTCCTGAAATTTCCCCCTCCCCTTTATCATTTGTTGATGCCAGTATATTTATAGCGCCATTTATGTTTATTTTTTTCGTTACTTGATCGTTTACTAGTTATCGCATGTATTACTTTATCAAGTAGTTGCAAATAAAAGTGATGTAATATTTCTTGTTCTTTGACTGTATTGTTGTTTTTTTTTTTTTCAAATATTCCACAGCTAGGAGTAGAAAGTGAAATCCAGTTATGGCCCAGGAACTGAGCTTTGCCATTCAATATCACCCAGTATTCTTTTTCTTTTTGTATGTTTCAAGTCATATCTAAAACCAGGCTATCCATTATTAGGCTGAAAAGACCAGGCTACCTGCAGATCGACTGATTAAGTCCGGCCCACAACAGTTGACCGGGGGTGAGAGAGGGTGGCGAGGAATGTAAAAGCTAACACAACTGCACATCTCACATACATACGTAATGTACGAAAATTTAGAACGCTACGCTCAATAGCCTGTGCAGGGCAAAACGTGTGGGACAGAATTTGTACGGGCAAACCGCTCAAGTCGGAATAAACTTTTGTATTTTTTTCTTCATTCGGTCGAGTTTTGGAAAAGTTCACAAATTATACGACAGCACAAACAGTACTCTCTTTTGTCTGATACTCTCGGTACTATTGTTACTATCGCTTACCTTGGCTATCGGACGCCTGATAAAGGTTATTCATGGAGCCCTTGTCGACATCTTTGTCTACATCATCTCGGTACTCTCTTTGGCTTATGTCAAAGCCTATCAACCTATCAAAACACATATACATAATTAAACAATGGTAAAACACTGGCGACAAATCATCGTAGAGAGCACAGCCACGACCGGAACTGAAAATCCAAGATGGCGGCCATTGTGACTTTAAAACTGGCCAATGGTCAAAATAAAAGTAACATCACCTACTCAATATCATAGTCCATCTATATGCCAATTAACTCTTTACTTAAATAATTAAATTGCAATCACAACGATGTCTTTCATGCTCAAAACGGAACAGATGACTGGCTAACAAAACCAGTCTGAAATATCACGCAAGCCCCAAGAACCTTTTTTTTTTTTTTTTTGCAAAAATACATGAAATGGCAATGATGAAGTGAATTGCAGCACAAACCCTAGAAAAATCCCCAGTAGTAAAGACAATTTCGAAAATTAAATAGCCACCTCAACCCATCCGGTATTTTGCAATTTCTAACACGCGTTTGGTTTTACCAAACCATGCCGTGTATAAAAAATAAACAACCTTGAAAATTGCTTTAAAAATGGATTGTCTTAGCATGACTCCAAAGTGACGTGTGTTAGTCACATGTTTTTAGAACTTACTCTGATTCTCTATCATTTTCTTCATTTTGTATTTGACTAGATGAAATACTTCTTGCTCCCTTCCCCGAGTCGCTCAGGGACCGCTTGTTTCTTGGTGATGCTTCCACCCCGTTCGTACAGGACTCACTGTCCGCCCCATTCCTTACATCATGCAAACAGCCTGTGTTAGGCCTCGTACTGTGTTTGGCATGTTTACAAGTGTGCAAAAGCGGCTGTGTTACGCTGCTTAAATACGGATGATCTTGACTTTCTTCAAGGTCATTGCATTTCGGGCAGGTGTGAAGCGAAGGTGGTTCTAGCCTGGACATGTTACAGCAACAGCAACACAAAACACAAAAAACACTGATATGGTAAAAATAAAGTACCATTCAAAAGAATTTAACAAAAATAAATATCAACTAAATTCGACATTTGACTGAAACACGTAACATTGAATCGTTGGAACCACCACCACAAAAACGAAGGGACATTGTGCCCATCCGCAAGCTACCATGACCCTCCTTCCAGCTTTGTACGTTCGTCGTAAGAAATCCGTCCGTCTACGGTGCTGGCTGCGTTTCTTCACCTCGGGCTTTCCTTTCGAGATGACTCGGTTCTCTGCGTCATCCTCCCACTCGGAGATTGCTATACTAAAAAGACTGAAGGTCGCACTTGCATGAATATTTAGGACGGTCGGATGGCAGCTTCTGTAACTTCGACGTTGACTATCTCACATTCAACGTTGTAAGATAGTTGAATCTATCAATCTACTATCTTCGTTTGCAACTTAGTCTTTCCGTGTGTTGCCCAGCAACCGAGGCAGAAAGTGAAGAAGAAAGCTAATAAGTTTATTTTCTTGGTATGCATGGCTTTTTCACGTTAACTTGTCCACTTCTTCCACAGGGATGTGGTTAAGCTATTAGGTATATATTTTATTAATTATTAGTTCTCACAGCTAGTCAGTAACGTGTGCCATAGCGCGCCTGAAAGCCGGTCCATCAATTCCCGCAGCTTGGTTACACAGTCAGCCATCACGGCAGCGTCATCCTTCTGGGAAACGTTCCTTCTTTTAGACTTCGTTCGCAGACGACCAGATTGTATATAGCTTCCCATCTGAGCGGGTACAGATAAGATGCTTTCGTCCACAATTGAGAAAAATACGCAAAAAAGGATGGCAGTTAGCATACATACTTGTTTCACACCTGTTGTTATTCCGAAGCGAGATATACTGTGTCGAAGGCTTTCGTCAGGTCGAGAAAGGCATTGTAATTTTTACCAGCAGTTGTCTCGGGAATATCGTGTCGGCTCGAAAGCAGCACTGCGGTTCGGGATACACCTTTCTTCCTTTGGTGCAAGCTTCAGGTCTCCATAGCGTAGTTTTTTTGTTTTTTTTGCTATACTGAGCAATGACATGCCTGTACCGTCGCTTTCATTACCCTTGGTTTTGTACAGCGAGAAGATATTCGAGCCTCGCATGTCCAGCATTTGACTAATAGGTCATGTAAGACTTGCAGTGTCCTCCCTTCCCAGATTTTAGAACGTCCGTGGCCATACCGTAGCTTCCTGTTGCCTTGTCACGAGAAATAGCCTCAGATGTTCACGACACAAAAACAAGGACATAAACCTCGCAAATTGGTTTTGTAACACCATAAACCTATATCAGTGGTGTATTTGCGATTTCGAATGACCAGCTCATATAATAACTAAAGAATTTTTTTTGGTGTTGAAAAAGATGTTTTTTTTTTTTCAAAGAAAATTCTATTTTGAAGGTTATAGACATTTTCCGAAATTATGACAGCTACGCAGAGGACTGCCGCGGCACGACACACTCTATAGTAGCGCTACTGATGAGTGTATCAGATCGTAAATTGTATTAATGACAGCAAATCAACCAATCAAATGTCAATGCAGTGTGGCCAATAGTACTTCTGTCGACATAAAATAGCAGTTGGATTTTAGATTTGATCTGAAAACATGATGTTACAAAACTATTTCGAGAGGTTTTGTGTACCTCCAATTGTGACATGGAACCTGCCTTCAGGACGCAAGTCGACAGAGCTAAAAACTTCACTATCCTACTTTGATTCGTTGAAAGCAAACACTTAAAAATTCAAAATATACATAGCAGTTTCCTGGCAATTAAGTGTGTTATAGTCAGCTCATGTTATCAGCCAAAACATGTAACTGCTGGTCACCGATGTTAAGAAAACAAATACCAAAGTCCTTTTTCTTGGCAGTTAATATTATTAAGGCTGCATCTTGTCAGGTTACCGGTAAAGATATTTGCAAGAAGTTGCTAGAAATAAAAACAAAACTAGCTTGTGACGCAGGGAAGAAAAGGGGGTAATCCTATAGACCCATTCCAGGTCACCTCGATTGGGGTGCGAACATTGTTGTAAAGGCTCCTGTAGTCGTTGAAACTTGTTGATAATGTTGCAATTCGCGAGGGTACGAAGTAGTTACAGAAAGGGTGCGTACGAAGCAGGTTGCCTATGGGCAAAGGTACGAAGTGTCCAGATACAATGAAATGTTACATGCACAATGCACTCCTTTAAGGCGCTGTGCACGAGTTCACGATGTAATCACACGTAATGGCTGAGTGAAGGCCGTTTGTCCGAAGTTGGAACCTTGCACTTGGAAGTGTTTTAGTTATTTTCCGTGCACACTAGAGTGCTTCATGATTTTGCAATATATGGGGTAATTTCTGACAACACAACAAAACTGGAACTAAAACAGTTAAAAATGTGAACTGCAAATGACAATATAATCTAATAAAAAATTTGTTGGTTTTTGTTCATCTTCTGCCGTTTGTAATTTTGGAAAATTATCCGCTTCAATTGTCTTCTAAATGCGAGAAATTAATTTTTTTTCACTTTCAGGCCTTGTCCATACTATTGGTCCATTATACACCTCATGCAAAAGAAAATTATGTGAACTTCTAGATCCTATCTCATCATGATATTTTGAGTTTACTGTCGGTGATTGGAACGATTGTTGTTATTTCACATCTTTTAGACATGGCAAAATTCATCCGGAAGCGAAGAAGAAGAGGAAGAAAAAAAACGTTATAACAACGACAAAGCAAAAACCACAAGTTTCTATCTAAATCTTGACCAAGCGAAGTCGCGACAATGTCGAATTCACGGGTTCCATCGGTCAAATGTCTCCTGGGAGGTATTGGCTTCGTTGTCCTACAGAGAGCAATATAGTCGCATCGAAAATGTAAAAAAATGCAACTATTTATGTCACTGGTTGCTTGTATTGTTATTTATAGTTCAGCTGCAAATAATGACGAGATTGCGTCGCAGTTCACACAAAGCAAGGTATATTTCGAGTCTGAATCAGCACGAATGAGAAGCAAAGCGGAATCTTCCACAATTAAAGGTTCACACCCGGTATACATTGGAATGGTTTGTCCTCACATCTAGGCACGGGAAATCGATGGGAGCATATAACCAACAGCTTTACGAAATGTGAAATTTAAGGCAGTGCCAACTTACGACAAACGGCCTTTATCCAACTTGATTATAAAATATAAATTCTTAAACTAACAAACAACATAAAACCATCTTGCAGTCATGCTGCTCTTACCAAGTCTTTTTCTACATTTTTTATACAATTAACGACCAGTATCCAAAACCCATTACCGTAAACATACTTTACTAAACTACAAAATGAAAAACGAAAACACCGTTCCGTAATTTGTACTGGTTACCTGTTTGTTATTGTGTCGTTTTCTTGGTTACTAGTCTGAGAAGCAGGTGGTTGTAAATCTAATCCAATCAGATCTGTGTTTAACCCTAAGCCCACCACGTTTTGTTCATGTTCTTCTGTGTCAAGCGTGTTTTTGGATCTTTCCTCCGGTGCCTCAATTCTTTCGATTTCACTTTTGTTGCAAACAGATGTACGTCATTTTTTTTTTGCATGAATACTTACACGACAGTGCAACAATCAAATTATGAAGATACTCTCTTTGTGTCATTCTTCGCAACAACTTAAAACAACAGTGAAGTTTTCAACAAGAACAACATCAACAAATAAACACGAAACAGAAAATTAGAATTTAACACGACACTGAGAACAACTAACTGAGGATCATTTGAATATTTAAGTTGAATTTCTCCATTCAAACCTACGGAAACCACATATAAACCTGAGTTAAAAAGGGAACTTCAGGTTAAACTTATCCAGTGAAACACACTTGGTTTCCGTAAGCTTAAATATTGAAAGCCAGGCCTAGGTTCAGAAATTCAAATTTCGAGTTCATTAAGGACAAATAAAGCATGCAATTAATGAAAGGAACCAAAACATTTTAACGTCTTTAAATAACTGTTGTTATTTAGTCATGCTTTACTTGCTGCTATATTCACACTCAATGCGAATGCAAAAAAAAAAGAAAAAAAGAAAAAAAAAATCTGCTTCAGTAAAGAAACACCAATGAACGTAACAAAACAGGACTAGTTTTTCTATAACACACCGAACAGAGCGTTCAAAACTAACGACGAGAAAAAGTGGGTGTTGAATACAATGGGACCATAGCGAAAACCGAGCCTAGATGGGAAGTGTCCACCTCCCCCCCCCCCCCCCCCCCCCCACCCCGACAACTCCGGAAATAGCGTTGTGACAGTCTCCATTGAATGTACGACATAAACAACACATATTTGGAAGGGAAGAAGAGAGGCAGCGGCCACATACCCGTCGATGTCCCTTTCTGCCACGTCTTTTTGACCCGTCTGTTTTGCTAACTCTTTGCTGGGTTCAGCCAACTCCTATATTTCACAATTCAAATATAAGGAATGCCTAAGCTCTAGGTTAATATAGGAAGTCTTATAGGTTATAATCAAGATATTTTCTTTATTTAGCATTAACTTATACCACATACATTGTTATGTTTAAAGATTTTGTTGCAAGTAATTCTTTGTTATATATTTATTTATTTATTATTATTATTATTATTATTATTATTATTATTATTATTATTCAACCCTGTGTTTCAACTACTAGAAAGCGGACAAAAAGACCAAATTAGGAAACAATCTGCACATACTTTTAGCATACTAAACTCGTAGTACTGGTAGCCCTTGAAGCTCTCGGCCACTGCGCTGTGGGTGCGTGACGTCTTGTTCCAGAAGTGCAGCAGCGTCTGTTGATACGTCACTAGCACGTGACTAAACATATTGCAGCGGCTAGCGGCAAGCAGGTCGATTTTCTGCATGGTGTCTAACTTCAGCTTGTCGAATCTGGCCTTGGTTTTCTTCACTTGTGCTTGCACCTAAACATTTTACTGTTATGCTTATTTTGATTTCATTGCGACACTGATCAGCTAGTAATTAGACAACATAGCGCACTTCTAAATTATTCAGTCACGGTTTTGTTCTGACAAAAAATCGTTTCTTTTCAATTTTAAATACCGTAATTTCGGGTGTATAAGTAATGACTTGTAAACTGATTTTACTTCCTTCTTTTTTTTTTTTTTTTTTTTTTTGAGAAATTATATTTTTTTAGAAATCTCCAATATAAACAGACGGTCAACGTCAATGGCCTCGGTAAGCAAGTCATATACCCCTGCACAAGTCACAAAGTGCACTACGCCGCAAACTCGAAGCACATTACAAGTCTCTTTCTGTCGCAAGTACACCCACAAACCGCGTACCTTAATACACGGTTTTAGGTTGCCACCCTCTACCCTGCTGTTTGACAAGGGTGAAAGGGGTACAGCTGCTTTTGCGTCACGTTTACTACGTTGCATGTATAGAGCCGGTGTCGCCCTCTGCGAAGCTAGACTTCTTGTAAATGAACAGACTATGGAACACCTTAGCAAATTTTTGAAAGCACAGAAAAGTCCAAAAAGGGTGACCACTGTTTATACAACAAAGCAATAAACCCGGGAGTTTGCGTATAACTTGTGAAAAAGGGGTGGGGCCTTTAGAATTCGACTTACACAAGATCTTTTTCTCAGTAATTTTAAAGCAGCCTCGACCTATGCACGGATCGACTTAAACATTCGAATTACGGTATTTCCGCTTTATCCTTTCATTCTTAAATTTAAAACTTAATTTAGATTTCACACAAACCTTTCTAAATTTTTCGAGCTGTTTATAAGTATCCGGATCCAGCTCCTCTGATATATCTTTCATCCACAAGAGGGCGCCACGGTACTCTGTCCTCGCCGCCTCCATTCTATTGATAGTCATGAGGGTATCGGAAATAGCCCGGTACCGGAACGTTTCGACCTCTTGATACAGACGCACCAGTGGGACCCGTAAGGCTAACCTACAACGGTAAACCCAGCCTTTCAATTACGGGACCCGTAAGGCTAACCTACAACGGTAAACCCAGCCTTTCAATTACGGGACCCGTAAGGCTAACCTACAACGGTAAACCCAGCCTTTCAATTACGGGACCCGTAAGGCTAACCTACAACGGTAAATCCAGCCTTTCAATGCCCACCTTTTTCTTTTCTTTAATTACACATTTCACTTTTCTGTTGATTTTTTAACGATTTGAATGAGATGAGATGATTAGTTTCACTTCAGTCTCTATTTCAGCTGAAAATCATACAAAGCAATTTTTCGTTTTACATGAAACCATGTAACATTAGACAATTTTCCCCCATTTTTGCCCAGTTCTTGACCAATCACTCTAAATAAATAATACACAAATCAACCTCATCTGCTCTTTCTGAAGTGAGGCTCACATCCGTTCCCTTCACCACGGCAGCCATCATTTTTACCTTTGCTGAGAAGCATGACTTTGTGTTTTGCCCACGGCAGCCATCATTTTTACCTTTGCTGAGAAGCATGACTTCGTGTTTTGCCCACGGCAGCCATCATTTTTACCTTTGCTGAGAAGCATGACTTTGTGTTTTGCCCACGGCAGCCATCATTTTTACCTTTGCTGAGAAGCATGACTTTGTGTTTTGCCCACGGCAGCCATCATTTTTACCTTTGTTGAGAAGCATGACTTTGTGTTTTGCCCACGGCAGCCATCATTTTTACCTTTGCTGAGAAGCATGACTATGTGTTTTGCCCATGGCAGCCATCATTTTTACCTTTGCTGAGAAGCATGACTTTGTGTTTTGCCCACGGCAGCCATCATTTTGCCCGCCCTCGTCTTGTCTCGCTGACTCTCGTTTTTCAGGAAACGACCCATGGCGTTTTCTTCCTGAGATAACGCTGAAACGTGAGAGAACGAGAAAATAGCATTGGCCAAACTTCCTTCAAAACGGACTACAATTCACTATTTTTAAACATTGACATTTGCTACCCTCTTTTGATCACAACAATTACAATCTAATGGCTATTCCTAGTTTCGCAAGAAATCTAGATAATGCCGAGAATACCATGAATGTTGTGTTACAGCTGTTCATTTTTCATACACAGCGTCACCAAATCCAAATAAGGTATAAGAAAATAATGAAACACATAATGAAAGCACCTTCCTCACGTTGTTATTGCGCCACATTTAAAATCTTAGAAAACCTCTAATACTTAACAAAACCTACACCAAGTAACTTCCTTTTACGGAAGGTACTGTCTGAAGTTTGTGAAGAAAAATTCACCAAAGTACATTATACTGATTTGGACTGTGCAATAGGCATAAAAACCAAAACTCCACATTACCACAGAGTCTGTCCTGGTATTTTTCTATTGCCCTCAGCAGATCCATGCAGGACTTCTGAATGGCCGTAAACACCTGATGTGAAATATCCAATTTTAAAAGTTAACCATGACTTTCGACGGTGCTAATGGTTCCCGGCTTATGGGATTATATATCCCACATATTCCGCATTAAAACATTTAGATGGCTTTAAAGTCCATGCTCACTGAGAGGTTACCTGAATCAACTGAAACATCAACTTATTATTTGCAAGTCACTAAGCGGTATAATGGCAGTCGAGAAATAACACCAGGCCACAAAAGACTAACATATTTGTACGTTGCCTCCTTTTTCTTCTTTTTTTTTACAGTTAACTCTTTTACCAACAAACCTGACCTCTAATTTGGCATCAAGCTGCGCATCGGAAGCGACAACATGCTCGTCCTCTTTCTTGCCAAGCTTCTTCTTGACGTACTGCTTGGTCGTCCAGTAGGTCTCCTTCAGCTTGTGCACCGTCGACTGCTCGTTGTGCTGCAGGTAGCGGTCGTAGCGGTCGTCGTCCACATTCCGTGCGTGCCGACTCCTGCAAAATATGACACAACACTACATGCAGGGTTGCGACTTCGTAAAATTTCAAACCTGTACATGGCTAGCTGTTTGAAACGGATGACAATCGACCATAGTTGTTGATGCGAATAAACCAGGTGATTCCACTCAGACTGAATATCCATGGCCGTTTTTCCATGAAATATTACGGACAAACGCATAAATTTGTTAAATGCATGAAGTTCTTCGGTGGTTAGACTCGGCAATGAGGTGTGTAGCACAGGTATGTAGAGCCGTGACATATATCCGGTGTAGCATCAAATTTTCACCCCCATCGAATCCCCACCCCCGGTAAAAATTAGATATCTGATTCTCATCCCTCCCCCCCCCCGCCCCGACGGAAATCTGATGGAAATTTGTCTGTCAAATATCCACTCCCTTATCAAATATGCACCCCCCCCCCCCCCGGTGAATGCTGGAAATCAAATATGTACTCCCGGTGAATACTGGCTTTCACAACTGTCTTTTCCGCGGTGACAAAATCTTGTTCCTAATTCTTAGGCGTTCTAGTCCTGAGCCTGCCATAGTTATGCCGTATAATGCACGAATTAATGAAAATGTGCAAAGTGTATCTGATGGCTTTACTGGCACATTACTTTGCAGCCAATTTTAACTTACACTTGTGCTTTTATATATTTTTTTCTTGTTGCTGTAGTTTCACTACATCGATGTCGTTCGCCGGAGGAACTGGTTCTGTCATAATACGGGCTGTATCCGTTACAGAGAGTCCTCTGGTAAGCGTCTTTGGAACCCAAGGCGCTTGGGTCAGTGTGCATGTGAGAAATAATATCACTTCTCAACATATTCCCCTCTCTTATTCAATTTACATCAAATTCTTCCCCTCTTTTGTCCTCTTATTACAACGTTTGATTTGCAACAAGATTTATATTGAATGATATCCTTGCTATTTATGCTTCAAACTTATTTAAACTACTACATATGAACCATACAATGACTAATTCTCTACTATTTGTAGAACTATAGCTTCAGCATAAAAAATCAAGCCTTATCCTCATATAACTTTTGAAAATCCTTGTCTTTCGTGCGCAATCAACAGTCTCACGTTGTTCTGCTAAAGTGCACTGATGTCGCCAGTATTCTGAAGCCACATGAAGGGAAAAGGCATAAAAGTGCTAATTCCCAGTTGCTTATTTTTTCATATACGCAGTAAATTGAATTATAATAAACCCAATAAAAACCGTATTTAATTCTAGCGTATTGCGCAGTGTTGCATTTTCACTGCGGGCAGCGCAACAGCTGTGCATGAACACATGCTACAGGCCGCTCTTCCACTATTGACACAGTTAATTGTTATGCCCAAGTTGCAACAAGCGCGCCCTGGTGCTAAAATATAACACCGACACGCTGCATGAACTTTGACTACATCTATATTTAACAGTGTCAGGATTTCAAGTCTTAGACTGACACTGATCTGAACTTTAGCATATCAATGAATTAGTCTGCAAGGTCATGCTTATCATGAGTAACTTATCATGCCTCATGGAAAACATAGTGTTAACTGCTCAGGAGAGATGTTTAACTCGAAGGTTCCCCATATAGGTATTTTGGGTTGATCCAGGTTTCGAACCTGTGAAAAATCGCATCACTAGATTTCAAAGGTAAACAACACGCGATGCATTTCACAACAAGGATCGCATCTCTTACTTAACGGTCCACGACATAAAGGTCATGGGCATGAGGGACCTAGATTAATGAGTAAAATGCTTTCATTACCTCGAATACCACCCCAGTTGACGAAGTATTACTTTAATTACCAAACTGTCAATGAACAGCTGAATGTGTTTTCGTTTACTGAATTACTATTGCAATTTCGCAATATTTACTTGTGTGAAAATTATAAAGTTAACCATTGAAATTTCAGGTAACTTAAAGTCTATTCCTTTTTTTATTTCTGCCACTTTTTCCCTATTTCTGCCGGTTTCTTTTTTCAGTAGTTTTACTGTCCTGGAAAAATAGGTTTTATCCGGAAGAATGCCACCCCTGAAAAAATAATAATTAAACTGGAAAAAAACCTGGAAAAAAAACGAAATAAAGAGACAGGCAAAATGGAAAATACTGCAGTTAATCAGTGAGATCATAGTTAAATTTTAATTTTATCCCCAAGGAAGCACCCCCACCCCAACTCTTGAAAATGCAGATGTGAAAAAAAAACTAATTACATCTCACCAATTAAGGGGTTTAGGATGAGGGTGAGGGTGCCGAAATATCGGCACGCGGCTTCAGTTGCACACAGTTCCGTATGCGTCTTACTAAGAAGTACATCTAATGTTTACTGTTACATAAACAGTGGTTAGGTTGTCTGCATAGTGAATAAACCGTGTCGGGTTACTCTTGTCTGTTGAAGCAAACTGAGTTGACGCATTAGGTCCAACGAGGTTTATAAAACATCACCAATAAATAAACACTGACAAACAACAAGTATTCAGTGAACACTAACTGGCCCCAACGCCCCCAAAATTGTAAGGGGTCGTCCATGGTTTTGAACGTGTTGGCCAGTTTAGGCCAAGAAAAATAAATGTCCTACTTCTGCTCAAAACTTTGAAAAACAATGATACTGGCTGGCGGAAAATCTTTTTTTACCCCCAAAATTTAGCAGATCACGTGACCGAATTTGGCCAAAATGGCCTAAAGGCACATCTACAAGTCGAGACTTTTCAATTGAGCCCAACATCAAGTCTCTAGGCCTCTGCGTTCTCGAGATATCGCCTGTACAAACACAAGTCGATTTTTTGCGTTTTTGGCTAATTCGGCCAAGATCACGTGATCGAATTTGGCCAAAATGGCCAAAAGGCACATCTACAAGTCGAGACCTTTCAAATGAGCCCAACATCAAGTCTCTAGGCCTCTGCGTTCTCGAGATATCGCTTGTACAAAAAAGCGATGACGGACAGACGGACGGACGGACAGACAGACACCCCAAGTCTATAGGCCCCCAACCCTGTAGGGTTGGGGCCTAAAAAAGTGTGATAAAGGAGGTACCGCTTCTGGAATGCACATGTCATTTGGGGTTAGCAGCACGGATGCAGCAGAAAACTTTAACTGGAATAATGGTAATGGAAATATCGGTAAAGTGTTAAAAACAGGACAAGGGTTAAAACAATTTGAACACATTGACACATTCACCAACGGATGAGTAAAGCATTTCTGTAGTTTAATGGTCTTCCGAACTGGAATGTGACTTGCAACAATTTTTTTTTTCGTGCCCAAGCAGCACAAAATTACCTATGGTTAAAAAAAAACAGACAGCCAAAAACATAGATGAAGGTTTTTTTCAATATTGATCAGGCTAAATGTATTTTTGCTGAGCGGCAAAAAAAAAAAAAAAAAAAAAAAAAAGAAGAAAAAAAACCGCGGTTAATTCTTAGAGTGTCTTTTTTTTACATTGGGAAAAATAACAACTAAATTTAATTAAGACAACGTTTAAGCAGAACAAGCCATTTCGCAGTTTCGTTCGTCATTGATCGAACAGGTTCGAGGGACAGGAGGGTAATAAGAGACAGAATAGGTTACATTAGATCGTAATTGGTGACAACAAGATGTTGCATTTCGATTCCACTAAATTAACCTTCCGCAAATTTGGCAATCCTTTCGACTAAGATGGAACTTGTTTGGCGACAGTTAACAAAAGAAATTTGTTTTCAACCACGGAAGATGTTCTTTCTTATTTCACTAATTTGGATCTAATAAACCCCTTTGGTCCCCCCCCCCACCTCGTAGACTACAGCTGAAATCCAAGGGAAAAGCAGAATAAGATGATCTGGTCACCACTGGATTGCATTAATTTCCCAAACATAACGTATTATCACAGTTCAAGCTTTGTCCCCTAGCAAACGTAATAATATAAATGAAACAAATCCAAAAATGTGCCTCACTAGCTAACCACTGTCAAAGAAAAAAATAAACTTTTCCAGTGCTGTTCCATTACCAATGCCACTTTCGACCCTTGGCCTACTTAAACCGTCTGTTCGTGCAATACCCCAGTTTGTACTTTCTGCAAATTCCGATGGGGGTCTGTTTTGACTGCAAGTTCATTGGGTTAAAGTATAAAGAACTGATTAAAAAAAAAACATAAAAATCCAATAAAAATCTATTTTTAATACATGAATTTCAAGAAGTAACAAGTCCTACAACTTTATGAGTTTCAAAACTGTTTCACGTGTCTACGAGTATCGTATCAGTTGTTGCAGCCTACAGTGAGTGGCTATATAGTCAGTCAATGTTTCAGTTACCATACGAAGTTATCCAAGCAGGAGCTTACTCTTGCTTCCTTCCCAGCGAAAGTCATAGTTCCTGTAACTGTCATTCAACTCAACTGTGCCAATTTCGGCGCACGACGGGAGAAAATGGCGGTATTTTTAAGAGGGCGCATCACATAAATGGTCCGATTATAAATTAAGGCGCCCCATTGTACGTTATGGTCAAATAACCATGTACTGAGAAAATAGATGTTTTCTTTAGATCAGGATATATAACATCCCCATTATTGCCCAACACACAAATGAATCTACAGTTCCAAAACCACTCTGTACTCTAGCTTGGTAGTTCGGTCAAGGTCGAAAATAACGCGCCAGGATGCTTCTCAGTGTGCTCTTTAAGAAAAAGCCTGCTAGTCCGAATCTTGGTGTCCTGGAACGTGCGCCAAAATATTCATAGCCTCGGGGGTTGAAATCAATGGCATTTGTATCCAGGAATTGTGACCCTTTCTGACCTGGGAAGAAAAAGGGTCCACTGGGACAAAAGCTAACTCGGAGCTACAGTTGCTGAAACTGCGAAAGGGTTTACTTCTGTTACCGCATTCGTCTGTGGATATGATTAGCACTTAGACACATAAATGCAGGTTTGGGACTAAATTAACTTTCTAAACCTTGATTTTATTTCGAATTTGGTCAGACTTCTCGTATACGCACATCATATACGACTATCAGAAAAACTGTTTTGTGTCACAGCTGTCGATATTTACTGATGGGTGTCCTGGTCTAAATGTTAGCCTATGATAAGTAAAATAAGCCAAAAAAAAATTGTCCTAAAACGGAATTAAATCAAGTTCTACATGAAACAGGCTCTGTTTGTTTTCTTACATAGTAATTGCGTGGTACTATAAGATTTAAAAGCAACAGTAAACGTCAGCCATCACACTATCCACCGGATGTAAACATGCTTGCTATTAGCCAAGCGGTAAAACATTGTGCGAAAACAGCGCTTTTCTTTTTTTTATAAAATAGGTAACCTCTGGGGAATCTATCTATTTATTATGTATAAACACAAACAGGATGTAGACACGGAGTAGTGCTTCTCTCTCGAATAAGAGTGCGATTTTTTCGCAGGACCCCTAACTGTTCGACTGGGCAAACAACTCTTTTTTTTCAGAAACTGAATGAACCGCCGAAGACGTCTGCAGATCGTATGTACTTTAAGTATGTGATTGCATTTTATTCAAGTGTTTTATAAATGACAAAATAACTAACTTTAATGCATTTGTGTATTTGTATATTCATAAATGTAAAAACGCCAATGAAGAGGTTTATTTCTACCGTTTCTTAAAATATTTAAAGCATGCAGTAACAATTGAAAAGATGTTGTATCATAAGGACCACAGAAACAAAAAAAAACTTAGAGACATTAGACTGCGTCATTTAAAAAAAGAAGAAGAAAAAAAAGAAAAAAGAATGTTTGAAATTATATAATGTTTAATGTGTTTTATGTTAGCTGGGCAGTACATAGTAACAATCTATGAAACTCTTGTGAAATATTTTGCAGCAAAAAAAAAAAAAACACTTTTGTTGCTTGTTATAGTATGTATACTACTGTACTAGGAACTCTTTTTTGAAATAAAAGCAAAGTGTAAAAAAAAACTTTAATGCATTTAAGTTTTCAATAAAATTAATAACTCAAGGTTAATCGTGAAAATGTTAAGTTAAACTGAAATCCCATATTTTAATGGCAGAATCACAATTCCATGTCATACGATCTCTTGACAATCAACTTAAAAATATTCCTTCTATCCCTGTCAAAAATATAAAGCTAGAGATTTTCATGTGAAAATTATCAAATCAAACCTAAGTACTTGCATTATTAAGCAATGATGTAAAATCATTTTGTGGAGAATATATTGCCAAAATTTTTATATTGATTGATACATCCCAGTTAATTCTTTAATAGGCCTGATAAAGTCTCTTCAAGATACTCCTGTTGCATAGAAGGAAACAGCTGACGAGTGAGGGAACAACCTGATGATGAATCTGTTATTTTAGAGAAAGGTTATATAATATAACACCACTGGTTTGTTGACCCGTTAGGAAAAACGGAGCTTGCTTAGAAAATAGCCTATGCGATGCAGGTTCAATAACATCCGGTTTACTGTAACTAGGTACGCTGAAGAAAATTTTGCGAGTATTTTGTTTTCTTATGTTACTGGGACTTTTACCCTAATTTCAATATATTACACTTAGTATTGTGCCCAACATTCTTTTCTGCACACGATTTGCAGAATAAAAGATGAAAGATAATTCTTCAATTTGATTTTGAGCGATAATCTGTTTTTCAAACGCTGAACTATATACGTAAAGGGTACAAGGCCCAGTGAATGGGATGGATGGTAGATGGTTGAATGAGACATTTGACCCAGATTGCGAAGGTGTATCTCATAACATTGTAACATAAAATTGAAAGTATCATTTGTTGGTCAAGAGAAAAGTTAATAAAACTAGCCAGATTGATCAGCTGTTTTTTTTTTTTTTTTTTTTTTTGACGTAGCCTTCTTGGTTCTGCGACATCGTTTGTATCACTGTTGGTGATTGGTTGACGTGCAGATCGCTGTCATCTTTGTTCTGCGACATCGTTTGTAACGCTGTTGGTGATTGGTTCACGTTCAGGCCGACATTTTATTTGGCAAACTTGTCTCTTGTTTTCCTTAGAAACACAGTTTATACTTTTGTGTATTTTATTGCCGTATACTAGGTAGTTGCTATGTTTTGTATTAACAATATTTAGTTAGCTGTCAGTTGTGTATATTTATTCACGTGTAATTTGAGGGATATTTCCCTGAAATCATTAAAAACCCATAATTTTGTCCCATTGACTGTCTCTTCTTTGAAAGACCATTCATTCTTTCGAACAATCGCTTAAGTAATGTCTTAAAGCCAGAGTTAGTGTCACTGTCTCGAGTCGGAAAGTCATTTAAGACCACTGATGTTGTATTATCGTGAGTTTTCCTTAAGTCAGTCTTATTTTCCAGCCAGTCATCGTTGTTGTCCAGCAGCAAACCTCCATGGCGGTTTGGTCTGTTGTGTTTAGCACCTTTTCACCCCGCAGACTCACTGGGGATAGCGCGAAAATTGTATCTATAAAGTGAGGGACTACTTTTTAAAATATCCTTCCGCTCTGTGTTTATGTATAACAGCGAGATCTCTCAGAGGTCATCTGTTTTATAACAACGATCAGTCATGTCGGCTTTTTGTGGTTAAACAATAAATGCAATGATAGGCCTCATGAAAGAAAACAAAACCTCTGCTCTTTCTGCAAGAATGCGCCTGGTCACAAATGAACCCCCAATATTACTCTGTTAGAAAAATCAGTAATCTGTTTGTGATAAGCGAATTCGTACTTAGACGTTTTTGCGTTTCCACCGAAATCTTTCGGAATAAAGGTACAAAAAAAGTGATAGAAAAACTGGCAAAAATCAACAAAATTCCATTTTGCCAGAAACATATTCACAAGGTAGCTATCATAAGAGCTGAAAATATGTAAAATAGTTTGTTAAAAATCATGTGATAGCTTTTTAAATTCGAAAGTATATATACTGTAAGAAAATTATAATTTTACCTTTTTCCTTACGATTTCTTTATAATTTAACCCCCCCCCCCCCTCCAAAAAAAAAAAAAAAATCGCAGCCGACAAGACCGCTGGATCGTAAAGATCAGAATGCACCAACTGGCTTGTAATTCTTTTCGGAAATTTGCCTCGTAAAATGGCGCCTTCCAGCAATGGCATCAACAGGAACCTATGATAAAACCAATCGCAGTTTCACTGCTGCCTTGAGGACAAGCTGAAATCTGGTTTGCGTGTGCGCTAGTTATATGTAAAGTTCTCTGCAAGTCTTTCGATCCGGCAGATGTGAAAAAAAATGAAATGAAGATATCTTAACTTAAAGCCCATTGTTTTACATGTGTGATTAATTGTTTTTAAAAGCGATGTAGAGTTGCCTATTTTACCCGCCTTAACTGACGAATGTTCATTATGGTTGCTACACTTTGATTCCACGTGTTCACGATATTCAGTTTCTAAATAAATTACCGATACTCTGGCGTTTTGGATGTGCTTCGATAGCAAAGCCTTCTTATAAACTAATAACGAATGATAAAAATAAGTCGCTAAATTACTTAATATCTCATTATGTGGGCATTGTTGAATAAACTTAGCCATCACCTACAGTTTCAAAAATTATTTGATAGTCTTCATTCTTCCTCTTATTTCATTGTGATAATGTACCCAAGCATTTTTAGATTTTACTACTATTTCTTTATATATGTTTTATCCTCCTATTTTCAGTTAAAACGCCAAGAATTTTAAGAAACGGTAAAACTATGATTGGGCTCACACTAAATGGCGTGCAGGTATAGTGATATTTATAGGCATCTTTGTCCAAATTTGAATATTGGAAAGGTAACCTGGCTTTTAGGGCCGCACAATTATTATTTCTTGTTAATTACACCAGTTCTATGTAGATTTGACTTATGAAATGTTTTCTAAGCCGCATCGCAATTCCTGCGTTAACCTTCAAACACTTTAGGTTAGCGGTGTTGATAAAGGAAGAAGATGAACTGACTAGGAAAAACAATGTTTGGTTCTAATTTTCATACTCAAAACATAATGGCCCTTGCCATTTTTTAGTGATGTATTTTTTTCCAGAATCAACTATAACTTGGTTACGTTCGACCATATTATAGGCATTTCTTTCATTAAAGGCGAACAGCATGAATTCCATGATCGGTCTTGTATTGCCATATAGATTGTTTCTATAACGTGAAGGAATTGTGGAAATAAGAAAGTCACAAATTTACCAGGATATTTTTGTTTATTAGCTGGACAGAGAGACAGTCATTCACCATTGACAATAAATATCAAAATTACTTTAATGAATCTATGAAAAATCCATGTGCCATAAGTCAGATTAAACATTACATAATAAATGATTCCGAACCAGTGTTAAAGTGTGCCCTGGGCAAAAAAACTCTTGACAAAGTATTGGCGCTGTCAAAAGCAAATGCAAGAAGCACTTCGTTGTCAAAGAGAATGCTAAAGCTTGAATGCATGTATGAGGTCTTGTAGCGAAAAGGAGTTGACTTTAGTGACTTTTACACCATTTAAGAAGTTTTTTTAACAAGTATACACTTCAGTTTCTTCTAAGTTTGAACTATAATTGTGTGAAATTAAACGATGTGCGAAAAAAAAGCCGGATATCATTTAAATTGGAGCGTAGACAGGGTCAGGTGGGTTAATACTTCTAGTCTCCCCTTTTAAATTTTCAAACTAAAGGTTAATTCAGTTGAGTTCTTTTACTGACACTAATTTTAAAATGGCAATTTCAATGTTTATCGGTATTTATAAATTGTATTTGGCTGTTTCCATTAATACGTAAACAATTATCTTAAAAAGCACAATTATCTTAAAAAGTTTTTTATTACTGTTCCCTAGTGTCAGTTTTATCAGATTCGTGGAACGTCAACACTTGATTTAGCCTTTTACCAAATTTACATACTGATGTGATTATGGAAACATTTAGTTAGGCTGATGGAAATGTTACTATATATTCCTCTTCTAAATTGATTTAAATATAGCGGAGTGTATTGGTGTGTGTATGTTTCCGTCCGTATGTAATCATTGAGGTTTTACGAACAAGACTTGCAGTCTTGCATAATGATTATGTTGTATAAGTGATTACATAATATATATAATATATATATATATATATATATATATATATATATATATATATATATATATATATATATATATATATATATTTGTGTGTGTGTGCGTAAATGTATATTGTGGATAAGCGTTGGTGTATTATTTTTTTCAATCGACCAAGACTGACGAATGAGCCCTTTTTAGCAGTTCACAAAATACGTATGTACATCTCGCATCGAGACTTTAGCTTGGCCGAGTAATCTGGAACTGTATACCATGAAAATATATACACTGCAGATGTACAGCATTGAGTCTTGGTGAAACTAAAAGGTAAGAAAGGTGACCAACTTCGTCAGAATTTCATAAAAATTTGCACATCTTGCATCGAGATGAAAAATTGTGTTCGGACTGATTCTGAAAAAAAACTTTATATTGCAGATGTGCAACGTCGAATTGCCTTTGAAATCATCCAAAAATTTGAGAATTGGCACTGTGTCAAAAATGATAGATAAAAAGTACAATTTTCGAGGCTCAGGTTTTTGTCATTGCTCAAAAATTATTCAAATAGGGCTGCAAATACATTGAAAAGGTAGGAAACGTGGCTAAACGGTGTGCGAGTTTTTAAAGAAAAAAGAAGGTGGGGGGCGGGGGGGGGGGCTGACTTTAATAATATTTTATGGCATAGATGGAAAAGGTTGGAAATGTGCATTTATACTTTTTGATAGTCCACCCACTCACAACAGACACGTTAGGAACCGGGAAACGTTTACTTAATATGGCTATTTTTGATAATTAAGAATCTAAATTTTAATAAAAGTATTAGAGATTGCCCGCTAAAAAGAGGCGAGATGGCCAACCGAGGATCCTTGTGTAGAAAAGGACATAATGAACGCAACGAGCAGCCCGACACTGTTTTAGTAAAGCATAAAATGTCGGTGCACTAATCGTTGACCTGCAGGAGTGTGGAAACCAGCGGAGTGTGGCCAATTATGTCCAGATACGTTCTACTAATGCAACTTTTCATTCCAAGAGAACCTCGATTGATTTTTCGGGGTGGCAATGCACAATTTTATAGATTTATTCTCAGGTTTCCGATATGATAAACTGGGCCAATGTGAGTTGAAAGGCTGGCCGTCACTGGGGGTCCTGACTTGCAGTGGCGTAAATAGCTTCCTGGTCTATAAGGTAGATGATTACGCCCTTTTGTCCCTGCAGAATTTTATCAGAACTTGTTAAAAAAAAAACCTTATTCCTTAAATTAAAAAGAAAAGAAAGGGGTCGGGGGGGGGGGGGGTGTCGGAGCAAATATTTCTTTGTGTCCCTTACATAAACAGGGAAGGGGTTTGTTCTGAGCTGACGACTTTGGTCAGTGCTCGGTGTGCCCCTGTCTGGCTCTGAATCCATGCTAAATTTATGACTTGATTGATAGAATACTGCTTTCTGTGTCCGGGTTTGCTTCATATCCCAGACTGCAGAATACTGTTCATAAAAATGAACAAAAGAACTAAATATACGACGTAACAGTGAGTGGTAGCGATTTTTATTTTTGTGTACAGGGACTTAGTATGTTAGTAGGAGTCAGCTTGTTCAAAGCTAGTTTTATCAAAACTGACAGATTTGAACATTTGTAAGGATTTATTTTGATAAAAACAAACTGTGCAGAGACGATTTGGTTATGTCTTAGTGGTGGCACCAGCATTTTGAAATCAAAGATATGTAGACTTAACCGGCGATTATGTAAAAAAGTGATGTGATGTTAATGTAACATCTGAAACAAAGGTAAGTTTTTGGTGTTCTATCATCCATATATCCGCAGCGTCATAGCTCAACATTGCAGTTCAGCCATTCTAGTTTGTCGTTATATTTAAACAATTCTACCATGTATCATTTTCTCCCACACATACACTGCAGTTTATGAGTGTACAAATACTATTAGCATGTTACATCAGTTGTTAATGTGTAGTTATCACTACTTCAGCGAAGATATCCCTTTGATATCTAAACTCTTATCACTTCATATCGTTGACCAACTTCATAAAAGCTTGTGTATTATGTGGTCGTGTCGATTACCAAAATCAACTCGATAAACCTTGTCCCAAAGGGTAAAAAAGAAACATCTATTAATGCACAAGGAAAAGGCTAACTCAGGCACAATAACTATTTCTTTTAAAGTCACGAGAAAATTGCATAAGACCCATTGGAGTTTTTGGACTGAAGAACAACTCTTGTGGAACTGCATTGTCAGCCTTCATACAATCACGTTTGGAACTGTTAAAAAAATATATATATATATTTATATATATATATATATAGAAGTGTACCTCCAGCAATACGGGGACCATTTTTGCTAAAAAACCAGTATTAGGGAGACCAAAAATTTAGGGAGACCAAAAGTAGGTCTCCTTAATTCTTAGCGTGTTTAAGCGTTACGAAACTACTCAGCAAACAAAAAACGAATGATTTTATGGCATAGCGAATATAACATACTTTGGTTTAAAATTAAATTTGTGTGTTGAAACTTGATAACAAGCTTTCAATTTGATCCTAATCTTTATACCTTGTATAAACATTAGTGCCAAAAAATCAGCTTTAAGGAGACCGGGGAAAACTGCCATTTTTATTTAAGATCCGCTATATATTATGTATTTAAAAATATTATAGCAACCAGTATTTTTTTCCTTAACTGCCCAACATGCTTATACATGGTTTAGCACGAAATTGAAGAAAAGGATAATTTAGCACTGAAAACAGGCATTTTTTCAAAGAAACGAACACTTGAGAGCAAGATGCATTATGACGTAATAAACATTATGACGTAATGAAACGTATCCCTACTTTATATATATATATAGTGTGTAAACCGACTTAAGGGGACTATGCTTCACACTTATACAAAACACTTCAAAGGCCATTTTTTTTATATTCATTACTCTTTTTTTGCCTACCAAAATGATTTCTAAGGAATTTAAAATAACATTTAGCACTTTTTTGTCTTAATAATATAAAAATCTTGCACATATTCATGACAAATATATGGTCTCCTTATTGCTGGTTGTATATTTCTGGGTGTATAAACCGACTTAAGGCGACCATATATACAACTTGGAGAGACATTTTATTTATCATTAATTACTACTTCAATTCTTTTCTTTCCTAAGTAATGTTACAGAGTTTAAATGTCACGTAAGAATATTTTAACCAGAAACATGAAGCATTTTGCACATATTTGCATACTAAGTAGAACTGAATGGCACAGTCATTGGTAATATGTGCATAGTGTCATCTCTCAAGGCTGTCGCACATGCGTATAACTTATACACAATGCATATACATAACAATAACAATAATAATAAACATAGGTTTAAAATAAATCTTCAAAAACACCCAACTAGTAGCAAAATATGCTACTTTGGGAGACCAAATATACAGAGCATTAAACCACACACTTACGGAGACCCGGGAAATTCCGTGGTTTTAGCCAGGTCGCCTAAAATGCCAAGGAAAATCTAGAAAAAATACGTAGACCAACTTTTTTGTTTATTTTTTGCTACTTAATATGACAAGAAGAAAAAATCACACCCATTATCTACAACGTATAGGAACATTTTTTGGTAATTTTTGTCTTTCTAAACTCAAAGGTAAAAAATATACAAATGGTCTCCCTAAGTGCTATGTTAAAGGCATGGTCTCCCTATGACTGGTTTTAGATCTATATATATATATATATATATATATATATATATATATATATATATATATATATATATATATATATATATATATATATTCATCAAACATGCACATTTAGATTAATATTTATAAAAAGAAAACTTTATTGAACCAAACTGAAGAGACGTTATCTCTTCAAGACTAAAACACATATAGATGTAGTTTATTTGCTATACCCTTGAGGGCATGTATGATGTGTCATTTTCACTCTCAAGATCTTTTGCTTTATCCGTTAAGTTCCCGAGCAAAAGCCGCACTCGTAGAATCGTAATCAAATCGCTCGTGAACGTGGATATTCATGTTTTATAATTTTGCTTTCTTTCTTTATATAATATCGCGTTTGATATTGCAACCGAGTGTTAAATTTTACCTTTGGCTATTTACAAAGTCTGTCATTACGGAAGAGCGTGTGTGCGTAAGTCCCGTACACTGTGACTGTCGTTTTTCCTGATGTCACTTGTCATATTGTCGCGTAAAGAAAACACCCTATTTCTCCCTCCTCCTCCTCCCTCCTCCTTGACTTCCTGCCCCCCCCCCCCTCCCTTACTCAACGCGTCCCTCCTCCTTCTCAAGGCTCCCCTTCCTGACTTCTTCCTCCCCCCCTGCCTGACTCCCTCCCCTGCTTGACTCCCTTCCCTGCCTGACTCCCTTCCCTGCCTGACTCCCTCCCATGCCTGATTCCCTTCCCTGCCTGACTCCCTCCCCTGCCTGACTCCCTCCCCTGCCTGACTCCCTCCCTTTCCCCTCATCTCTCTCCTTTCTATGACTTCTATCACTCTTCACTTCCTTCCCTCCGACAGAACGGCTCAAAATAAATTACAAATGATAATAGTTAAATTCAGTTGAATAGGGAGTGAAAATTTTATTGCACACTCTGTAAAACGTAATTGGTTTGACTATATGGCCGCTTAACGGTGGATTTGGCGTTTCTCGAAGGTTGCGCTGTGAGGGATCTAAGAAGCACTGATTCCAAGTTATATAAATAATGCCAAATATCTTGGACAAAATGGGTGAATTCGTTTACTGTATGTCTATCATGATATAAATGGCAGGATAATGGATAACGTGCGTAATAAGATTACAGGGACCTATCGTATCGATATGCATATGTGTACACAAGGTTCCTTATATTTATAAATTCAGAGATAAGGATCCCACAGGACATAATACTACACGTTCGCCTTATGCGCACTCATTCCCGATTACAGAACATTGATCCAGAAGGGATCTAGGAAAATAATGATTTCCTGAGTGACCATATTGTATAATCACGTTTTTATGGTATTTTATTGATGTTTAGATCAGCGAGTGACGGAGTGGGCGTGAGACATGTTCATGTATCGGACAGTTGATAACTCACCCTACAAAAGGTAAGTCGGCAATGTGTTTCACTTCGTAACGAAAATCTGCCAATTTGTTATGGTAGACAAAGACGCTATGTGTGATAAATTTTAGATGAATGTTAATGGATGAAATTAATAATCAATAAAAAAACACAATCCAGCCACTAGACCGTTATATAAAATAGGACTGGTTTCCAGTTCCCGGCAGCAAAATGCTTCCACTGTGTTTATACTTTTGCTTTGGTTGCAGACAACTGTTCACATGTTTATTCATCGAGAAAATGAGAGTTTGAAAAGTTCGCCTCAACAATTGCAATGAAAATGTGATTCGGCTCCGAGCCAGGAACATGGGAGACACTTTAAAAGTGGATACGCCGAGTCTCTCTCCCAGCCATGCTCGCAGCCACTCTGCCGGCCAGATTCCCGTGACGTCATTCTCGAGCATGGCAAACGCCCATTCCTTAGCGCCACCGCTGCACGAATCTCAAAACGCGACAGTAAAGATTGGAGATTTAAGTGCTCTATTAGGGAGAAAAACTACTCTTGAAAGTAATAACACAAATAAAATGGCGGATTCTAGCAGTGATTCGAGAACCGAGTCAACGGATCAGACAGACAGTAGGTCAAGTCGTAAGGTAATGTTTGGTAACCTCAGCACTCTGACAACACAGGTGACGGAACACAACACACTTGTAAGTGAGTACGCTGGCAGCCTAGCTTTTCGGCCATTTATGTCGTTTACTCGGCTCGTTTCCGGCCACACCTTAGGCGAAGACGACGAGCCGAAGGGTATTACAAGTGAATCTGAAGTCAGTTTGACATTTAATAATCAATACACAAATGTGGATAAAGGTAGCCGCAAAATTAAATTGCCCTCAAGTCGGTCTTGTAATAGCTCGCCAAGGGAAACAGCGGATCAGTCTGATAGCCTTTCTATGAGTCATTCATTAAACCAGACAGTCACTAAATCAAAATCATTAGATCAAACAGAACGTAAGAATAGATCGAAGTCTGGTTCTCGTATTACAAAACACTCTCGAATCGGTTCGAAAGAAATTGACCACTGGTTGGAATATCAAAAGAAATATGGTACCGTCCCAAACAAATCGAACGGGCAAGACGAAAGCTTAAAAGACATAACCAATGTTCATTTGCGAGTGGGGAGTTTGAGTGAATCAACCAGTGTGGAAAATACTCCAAGAAGCGATGCGAGCCAACAGTCTAGTTTGTTCGCTAATCACGCGATTCAAAATGGCGAAGCCGGAAGTCACGTCAGTGGCGTGACTCACTGGAGTTGTAATATGAATGCAGTGATAAAGCGTAAACAAGAACTCGACGAAGAGATCAGAAGTATTGAAAAATTATATATCTCGCCAAGGACGCACAATTCACATACGGCTGATGAAAATTATGATTCCGATCTCGTAGAATCCAGGAGACACAACGGAGTTGAATCGGATTCTGTGAGTGGACCGTCTCATCCACATTCGAGTGGTGTTGCTGACACAAACGAACCAGCAGGTGATGTGACAGCACACAATGAAACTAATTTGAAAACGGAAAATTTGGCATGTGATCGAGAGGAACCAATTGCCAATACTAGAGAATTACGTCGTGATACCTCGCCGAGGTTTATCATCACAAATTCTAAACCGCCCAGCGTTATGGGCAAACCGCCTGTTCCACCGAAGAAAAGCCACGCCATTAGTTTACGAGAAGTGTCGGAAGATCACTTCCCAACTGGATTTCCAAAACATGTCGACAATAGGACTTCAAACGATCGGTTACCCCTCAACGCAAAAAAGACAGGCCTTATGTCATTGCCCAGCGACCAACACTTGTCAAAAAGCTGGGATGGCGGGAGTATGGTTGGAGAGAGCAGGAAGGCCGAACAACAAAATGAAGATAGTCTAAGGGGTGAGTATGTGCTCACGCTAACAATTGAAAAATTATGAATGGTGGTGGTCGTGGCCAAAATGTGAGGTGACTTAAGTGGATTATTGATTTATAGCGATGTTTTATGTTGTGTTATTACTGTTAAATATATGTTTTTAATTTTTGTCTCCTAGTTTTGTGTCGGTGATTTATATTTTTTTAAACTGTAGTTTAATTGAAAATTAAATTATGAATGTGGAAAAATTGTTGATATTAAGAAGGATTGGTTTGAGAAAAAGCCAAATGGTATTAAATTTTCTTCTTTTTATGGCGTATTTATTTATTTTATATTTGTAAAACAAAACTAAATAAAACGATAATCCATTAACGTAATTTATTTTTAGAGCATGTCCTGAACAGTGTGAAGTGTGGTACACGCAAAAAGAATGGTCGCCGATCAATGAGCGACTTGGGATTTAACGGTGACTCAAAGCTCAAAATGTCACGAACTGCTGCGCTGTTGCGTAATCCAGCCATGCGTAAACATTTCGCAAGCTCCATGGGCCTGTCCCACAATGCACCAGAAGAAGAAATCCAAGACGTTCTGAACGAAAAGTTGGAGTCAATCATCTCTGGATCGAGCCGTCTGGAGAGGCGCTCAAGCTCGACGTTATCCCTGTGTACTTTTACAAGTCCTGTCAATGACTTGCACCGTTCGGCGTCCCTTTCTGGTGGCTTGAATGAATCCGCGTCCGATAATCTTTGCGCAGAATCTGAAGCTGCTAGAAGAAGTTTAGAGCCGCCTCAAGACGCGAATACTCAAGCAAATAACAGCGCCGATCAGTTGAGCGACGGTTCTGAAAAGGATAATTTAAATTCGCGTGTGTCCTCAAAATTCCAAATACCATCATTTAAAGAATTCAGAAAGAGGCACAAATTGGAAAAAAAGCGACCCGTAGCAGCGAGTTTTGAATTATCTATTGAGGAGCCGATAAAGGAGGAGCCTGAATTATGTGACCTTCAAGGTGAAGGTCAGAGATCAGATTCTTTCTGTGGCACAAGATCAAGAGTGCAAGGTAAAGATGATGTTCAAAACAACAACTCGGCGAAATTTATCGACTCCAGTGATGCCAAAAATCAATATTCTTCAAAGAATCCTTCAACTTCTGAAACATCAGAAAATTCTAGTCATCAGTTTTCTGAAAAATACTGTGATTGCACAGCTTCAGAGAGTGCTAAAAATTCCTCATTTTGTGACAATCCAAACACCAGTAGGTGCTCAAAATGCTGCAGAATACGACGCGTTTATATGACTGGGTTAGGAACGCTGCCATTTGATTCACAGGAGAAAACTCAAGAAAATGTCTCCAGTGGATTTGATCAAGTGTTCACAAAAGCTAGTCACCGGTCAGAGAAAACCGAAAACAAATCGACCCCACACAACAAAAAATGGCGAAATAAAATGGTGCTTGAAACAGAGGTAAAGATTTGTTTTGAAAATGACTTTAGGGTGTTTAATTGACATTTCTTTGCAGTTTTTAAGCGTTGACAGAGTACTTTACGGACGGGCTCCCCTGCAATACATGATGCAGACCGTCTGATTCCCGTTCGACATACTGGCACATGTACATGTATTTAGTTCACTAGTTAGGATCGTTATTCGAACAGCCATGTTATTCTCGTGTAATAAACCCACGTTACCTAATAAATTATCCCTTTCATGTTTTCATACTAGATCGGATCAATGGTTTACCTTAACGCCCTTTGTAATAATGTTAATTGTCAGTTTACGAGTTGTTAGCAGTGGCTCATGAATATTGTAGTAACGTTATCGCTAGTTCAGTCCTGCATGAAATGACACCAGCAGTCTGTGCATAAAACAGACTGGGAAGGGTTTGGATCGGGTGGGTTCAGAACGGCTCAACATTTCTATGGTGTTTTCGCCTAGTTAATTGCTGGATCGATCTGCGTCTCTTAATCATTCAAGTACCGGTATGTCATGCCCAGTGTGATTTCTGTCACTTCTCGTTCAGTGTATTTTTTTTCGTACATCCGCCTACTTCGGCACTTACATTGGAAATTTAACTCAGAAAATCGAAAAACTAAAGCAAAGTCAGTCGTCGGGTATTTGTTTATTACTAAATCGATCCATACAGATAGGACATGTCGATTCTTTCACCATAATATAGTCCTTGGAAATTGTGAATCCAGCGCCCCCCCCCCCCCCCCCCGACATTTAAAAAATATATATATCTACATAGGGTAAAAACATATCAAGACATTCGCACGGAGGAGAGGATCTGTGGTTGAAGATTGGCAAAAGACCAGGCTGTTTTTTTTTTATCTTAATGGTGTAAATATTGAGAAAGTGGCCAATAGCACAAAACACTTAGCATTCTTATCCAGGGATTTAGTACTCCTCCAGGTGTTGTGTTTTGCGCATAATAATGATGATCCGACATGCCTAATGGGGAGATTTAAGGCTATCTCGATCGCGTTAGTGGGACACCAAACCCTGTACTAAGTTACTGACAGAAACCTTGGGCCTTTATTATATAAACTTGAATGGAGATGAGAGACTCGATTCAAGTGTTATGTTTAATTCCGACTGGAAAATAATGATAAATAACGCTGAAATAATTGAAGCGCAGTATACCAATATTTAAACCGTCCATCTGTCCATTTTTTAATGATTTTTTAAAATCACATTTAACGATAGTATGACTAATTAAGTTTGATATCATTAATACTTTTAGAAAGACCGACGTGATGTGATGTCAGACTGAAATGTTTTGCCTGTTGGGAGTTGCGATATGTTGCTTCTTGTCTTATCTCAGGGTTCTGTAAATCGCTCGGTTTCCGATGTGTCTGATATCTGTGCGGAGGAGGAGCGAAAAAAAGGCACGAGGGAGAAGCGTCAGAAGATCTATAAGAGTGACCCTTTCGCCAAGGTCACTGCAGGCAGCCAGCATGTCATGAAAGGTTAGCGAATAACGTGTGTGTATGGTCCTGGAAGATCATTTCTTGTTCTTATTTGATATCAAATATTAAAGATTGTTCCTTGGAAGCCGCAATATCCGTTAAAGTGTTCAAATCAGTATATTTGCCAGTGTGTGATTCGCTTTTGATTGAGTTAAAAATTTGCTAAAATTTAATAAAAAAAATCGAAAGTTTTCAGTAAAACATGTTTTAGTTTTCTTTCTTTTAAAGCTTGCTCAGAGGGTGTGGAGATTGAGAATGAGCTGTTGTCACTCATCCAAGATGCGAAAAGTAGCTCCGCCCACTCGTTAGAATCCACTGCTACTCAATCAAGCGTGCAGAGTGTGGACAGTTGCCTGGGCGAGACGTCCTCGGACGTAAGGGTCCTTATCTTTTTTGTTATCCTCGAGAACAGGGAATGCTTCATTGGCTTTCTATGTACTAAAATTCATTGGTTAGCTTCAGACCGGTAAGATCGCGGCGACAGAATAAACCTTATAAGATGTGCACGTCTGCATTTTACCAGTAATGATCTTGCATAGAGATAAAACGCCTTCAATGGATAGCTTAGGCTAACCAGATTTCACACGTTCAGTAATATAAGTGTCACAGAACGGCCTAACTGATTTCACTCCGGACTGCGCGTCAGAGAGGAAATAATGATAATAATAAATAATAATAATAATAAGTCACAAGAAAACAAGATGGGGTGCGATCCCAACACTTGGTAACCATCTGGAATGTTTTTAGAAGGCTCCTCTTTGCTAAAAGTTTTCACAGCTGCCCCATTTCATATTCATACATTGAGTGTACTTAAGCTTGCTGTCTGTAGTCGTTAGGTAATAATCCCTGTTTTTTTTTTAATGTTACCTTAATGCCGTAATAGAAAATGATATTAAAATAGTGTAGTACCAAAATATATTAGCGTTATATGTTAGAACAATTGCAGTGCGACGGAAAAGGGTACTTGTGGCCGAGGTCTTGTAAAGGGAGACGTAAATTTTATGTAAAATCGGCTTGTCTATTGTCTGCGGTCGTGTACATATCCTAATGCTATAAAACTGCTATTTTTTTCTCTCTCTCTGAAGATTTTTGCTGAAGTTGTTTAGATAGTATGTGCTTAATCTTGACTTACAGATGACTAAATTTTCATACATTGTTCCCAATACTGTTTACATTTGAATCCTACTAGGAGCCACCAAAACCCCCTCCCCGTAAAAAGAGGTCAAGGTCGCGAAAAAAGAAAAAGAAACGCAAGGTAAGACCATGGCACCGCTCTCGTTTCTAACACACTAAAATACAGGACTCCAGTCTAGATGTAAAGAAACAAAATAATGATATCCTACAAAACAGGGCCCGGACCAGACAGAAATCAGACGTTTTGGGCGCAGGAATTCGGACTGATTGTTCAGTCATCAGCAGCTTCAGGCTTTGCTTATTGTCTTTTCACTACCATTGAATTCCTATGTAAAATATTACAGCATCCTATGAGTGTTTATTGCTTGCAATGTATTGCCTATAAAGTATTTGTTCATTGGGTGTTTCAACTCCGGCTGCTTTAGTTCTTAACTTACATTATTACTGGTCGCTGTGGAGCGAAACAGTGTGACGTATATAGCGTTGTTATGGCAACAGGATCACAGCGGGCGGTGTGACATAGAGCGAGCGGACAGCGGAGTGGGCCTGCATTCTGCCAACTCAACTCAAAAGGTAGCAACGCTTGAACGCATTTTAAACCAAGGATTTAAAGTCAGTAAGTCATACAATTTTGCAAGTAATTACATTGAGACGGTCTGTGCGATGGGAACGTTTGTCCTTAATACAATAAACGTTCAAAACTAAATTTGGGTTCTGTGAGATAAAAACAAAATTTTGTACAACTAAGCGAGATTTGTTAAATGAACGAGTGGGATGACACAATGGTATTGATGCCTCGCAATGTGTGTCCGATGTATCAGTAAGATGACGTCATAATGTCGTGACAGGACTTGGTGTGCGTCGATTGCGAAGAATCACTTGGCATCGTGGACGCTTTGGACAGTCCAGTGAAACTGTGTCAAGACTGCTTGGATCGCAGAGAGGAGAGGAAGCGCACCATTCTGGAGATTGTCCACACGGAGGAAAGCTACGGGAAAGATTTGAAGATAATGTTTGAGGTGCCTCTCTTAGTCTGACTATGTTTTACCATTCCATTGACATTATATGTTTTCTGTTTGCTGCCAGGAGTGGACTTGTAAGTGTTAATTAATGAAATGAAAAGAAAGGTGATAGGTTGAGACGGACTGGAATTCAAAAAAAAAATCTACCGACCTGTTTTTTTTTCATCGGAGTGCGAAGGTTTGAAAATCAATATAATAAAATGTTTTCTGATTGCAGGAATTCTATAGGCCAATGAAGTGCAATGGACTTTTAAATCAAGAACAACTGGACACTATTTTCTTGAATCTTGAAGAACTTATTTCCATAAATGAGCACTTTGTGTCTCAGCTGAAAAATGTGGTGGATTCAGCAATTGAACAAGGAGACGAGGTATTTCAAGTCGCGTTGTAATGTGTTCAAACAATTCCGTTCGTATCTTAGTCGATGTTTCAAGAAGAGTTGTTTCAAAAAGGCCAAGTTCTAATTCAAATTTTAATGTAGATTAAAATATGTATTTGAGAGTTTTTAGCCCAGCTTACGTTACACGTAAGCTGGGGTATTCCTATCGGTTTGCGGGCGGTGTCCGTTAGTTAGTTAGTTAGTTAGTTAGTTAGTTAGTTAGTTAGTTAGTTAGTTAGTTGTTTATTTAGTAAACTTTGGTTCAAAATGCATCTCCTCCTACAATTTTGAACCGATGTCATTTATTTTTGGTGTGAGGGATCCCTAAGGGGTCGTGCATACGGCTTGTGCTTTTCTAGTCGATCGGGTGATTTTTGAATTTTTGGCGAATTTTTAAAGAAAAAATTTTAAAATGTATCTCCTCCTACATTTTTGACCCGATGTCATTTATTTTTGGTATGAGGCACCCCTAAAGTGTCGTGCATACGGCTTGTGCTTTTTTAGTCGATCGCGCAATTTTTGTATTTTTGGGGAATTTTTAAAGCAAAAATTTCGAAAATAATTCAAAATGCATCTACTCCTACAATTTTGATTCGATGTCATTTATTTTTGGTGTGAGGCATCCCTAAGGAGTCGTGCATACGGCTTGTGCTTTTTTAGTCGATCGGGTGATTTTTGAATTTTAGGGGAATTTTTAAAGAAAAAAATTTAAAATGTGTCTCCTCCTACATTTTTGACCCGATGTGATTTATTTTTGGTATGAGGCACCCCTAAAGTGTCGTGCATACGGCTTGTGCTTTTCTAGTCGATCGGGTGATTTTTAATTTTTGGGGAATTTTTGAAGAAAAAAATTTAAAATGTGTCTTTTTTTTTTAGCCCAGTTGGCTTTTTAGCCAACAGGGCTATACAGATGGGGGCAAGTGGTTTTAACCTTCTACTGCATTAGGGAATTTTTCTATTTTTTGGTTTAAACCATTTTTGGCGATTTTATTGCCAATTTGGGCAAAATACGAAAAAACCTATCTAGTCCCTCATTTTTAATCGGAAGATTCCGAAATTTTTTATGAAGAAACTAGAACTAAGGGTTGAAAAAAGTACTTTTTTCGATTTTTGAATTTCGCCTTATTTTTGAATCTACTGAGCTTCAAAGTTTGCAACTTCTAAAAATTGGCAAATTTCCATTTTTTTTCTTAACAAAGTAGTTAAAGTGGAATATCTTTTTTATTTTTCATCCGATTCGTACCAAATTTTAAACGCGAGTTTTTAACCTTCTACTGCATTAGGAATTTTTTTTATTTTTTGGTTTAAACCATTTTTGGCGATTTTATTGCCAATTTGGGCAAAATACGAAAAAATCTATCTAGTCCCTCATTTTTCATCGGAAGATTCCGAAATTTGTTATGAAGAAACTAGAACTAAGGGTTGAAAAAAGTACATTTTTCGATTTTTGAATTTCGCCTTATTTTTGAATCTACTGAGCTTCGAAGTTTGCAGCTTTTAAAAAATTGGAAATTTCCATTTTTCTTCTTAAAAAAGCAAAGTTTCAATTTGCAGAGGGGCACAATATATTACATGCAAGTACTTCTGGTTGGACTTTTCAGTAATTTTGTTGTCAGTGGGTCATTTCAAGTGGGCGATAATAGGGAACATTGGGCGATAAAGCAAGAAAGTTGTAATTTTCGCTTTAAAAGTGCAGGAATCAATTCTATGTCCCGAAAATATGATAAATATGATATTTTTCGGATGGGCGATAATAGGGAACATTGGTCGATACTGCAAGAAAGTTGTAATTTTCGCTTTAAATGTGCAGATAACAATTCTAGGACCCGAAAATATGATAAATATAATATTTTTCGGGTGGGCGATAATAGGGAACATTTTGCGATAATGTAAGAAAGTTGTAATTTTCGCTTTAAAAGTGCAGGAATCAATTCTATGACCCGAAAATATGATAAATATGATATTTTTCGTGTGGGCGATAATAGGGAGCATTGGGCGATAATGCAAGAAAGTTGTAATTTTCGCTTTAAAAGTGCAGGGATCAATTCTATGTCCCGAAAATATGATAAATATGATATTTTTTGGATGGGCGATAATAGGGAACATTGGGCGATAATGCAAGAAAGTTGTAATTTTCGCTTTAAAAGGTGCAGGAATCAATTCTATGACCCGAAAATATGATAAATGTGATATTTTTCGGTTGGGCGATAATAGGGAATATTGGGCGATAATGTAAGAAAGTTGTAATTTTCGCTTTACAAGTGCAAGGATCAATTCTATGACCCGAAAATATGATTAATGTTATATTTTTCGGGTGGGCGATAATAGGGAATATTGGTCGATACTGCAAGAAAGTTGTAATTTTCGCTTTAAATGTGCAGGAATCAATTCTAGGACCCGAAAATATGATAAATATAATATTTTTCGGGTGGGCGATAATAGGGAACATTGGGCGATAATGCAAGAAAGTTGTAATTTTCGCTTTAAAAGTGCAGGAATCAATTCTATGACCCGAAAATATGATAAATGTGATATTTTTCGGGTGGGCGATAATAGGGAATATTGGGCGATAATGTAAGAAAGTTGTAATTTTCGCTTTAAAGTGCAGGAATCAATTCTGTGACCCTAAAATATGATAAATATGATATTTTTTCGGATGGTCGATAATAGGGAACATTGGTCGATACTGCAAGAAAGTTGTAATTTTCGCTTTAAATGTGCAGGAAACAATTCTAGGACCCGAAAATATGATAAATATAATATTTTTCGGGTGGGCGATAATAGGGAACATTTTGCGATAATGTAAGAAAGTTGTAATTTTCGCTTTAAAACTGCAGGAAACAATTCTAGGACCCGAAAATATGATAAATGTGATATTTTTCGGGTGGGCGATAATAGGGAATATTGGGCGATAATGTAAGAAAGCTGTAATTTTCGCTTTAAAATTGCAGGAATCAATTCTATGACCCGAAAATATGATAAATGTGATATTTTTCGTGTGGGCGATAATAGGGAACATTGGGCGATAATGCAAGAAAGTTGTAATTTTCGCTTTAAAAGTGCAGGAATCAATTCTGTGACCGGAAAATATGATCAATGTGATATTTTTCGGGTGGGCGATAACAGGGAATATTGGGCGATAAAGCAAGAAAGTTGTAATTTTCGCTTTAAAAGTGCAGGAAACAATTCTAGGACCCGAAAATATGATAAATATAATATTTTTCGGGTGGGCGATAATAGGGAACATGGGCGATAATGTAAGAAAGTTGTAATTTTCGCTTTAAAAGGTGCAGGAATCAATTCTATAACCCGAAAATATGATAAATATGATATTTTTCGGATGGGCGATAATAGGGAACATTGGGCGATAATGTAGGAAAGTTGTAATTTTCGCTTTAAAAGTGCAGGGATCAATTCTATGTCCTGAAAATATGATATTTTTTGGATGGGCGATAATAGGGAACATTGGGCGATAATGCAGGAAAGTTGTAATTTTCGCTTTAAAAGTGCAGGGATCAATTCTATGTCCGGAAAATATGATAAATATGATATTTTTTCGATGGGCGATAATAGGGAACATTGGGCGATAATGCAAGAAAGTTGTAATTTTCCTTTTAAAAGTGCAGGGATCAATTCTATGACCCGAAAATATGATAAATGTGATATTTTTCGGATGGTCGATAATAGGGAACATTGGGCGATAGTGGAAGAAAGTTGTAATTTTCGCTTTAAAAGTGCAGGAATCAATTCTATGACCCAAAAATATGATAAATGTAATATTTTTCGGGTGGGCAATAATAGGGAACATTGGGCGATAATGTAAGAAAGTTGTAATTTTCGCTTTAAAAGTGCAATAATCAATTCTATGACCCGAAAATATGATAAATATGATATTATTCGTGTCGGCGATAATAGGGAACATTGGGCGATAATGCAAAAAAGTTGTAATTTTCGCTTTAAAAGTGCGGGAATCAATTCCTTGACCCGAAAATATGATAAATGTGATATTTTTCGGGTGGGCGATAATAGGGAACATTGGGCGATAATGTAAGAAAGTTGTAATTTTCGCTTTAAAAGGTGCAGGAATCAATTATATGACCCGAAAATATGATAAATGTGATATTTTTCGGGTGGGCGATAATAGGGAACATTGGGCGATAATGTAAGAAAGTTGTAATTTTCGCTTTACAAGTGCAAGGATCAATTCTATGACCCGAAAATATGATAAATGTTATATTTTTCGGGTGGGCGATAATAGGGAATATTGGTCGATACTGCAAGAAAGTTGTAATTTTCGCTTTAAATGTGCAGGAATCAATTCTAGGACCCGAAAATATGATAAATATAATATTTTTCGGGTGGGCGATAATAGGGAACATTGGGCGATAATGCAAGAAAGTTGTAATTTTCGCTTTAAAAGTGCAGGAATCAATTCTATGACCCGAAAATATGATAAATGTGATATTTTTCGGGTGGGCGATAATAGGGAATATTGGGCGATAATGTAAGAAAGTTGTAATTTTCGCTTTAAAGTGCAGGAATCAATTCTGTGACCCTAAAATATGATAAATATGATATTTTTTCGGATGGTCGATAATAGGGAACATTGGTCGATACTGCAAGAAAGTTGTAATTTTCGCTTTAAATGTGCAGGAAACAATTCTAGGACCCGAAAATATGATAAATATAATATTTTTCGGGTGGGCGATAATAGGGAACATTTTGCGATAATGTAAGAAAGTTGTAATTTTCGCTTTAAAACTGCAGGAAACAATTCTAGGACCCGAAAATATGATAAATGTGATATTTTTCGGGTGGGCGATAATAGGGAATATTGGGCGATAATGTAAGAAAGCTGTAATTTTCGCTTTAAAATTGCAGGAATCAATTCTATGACCCGAAAATATGATAAATGTGATATTTTTCGTGTGGGCGATAATAGGGAACATTGGGCGATAATGCAAGAAAGTTGTAATTTTCGCTTTAAAAGTGCAGGAATCAATTCTGTGACCGGAAAATATGATCAATGTGATATTTTTCGGGTGGGCGATAACAGGGAATATTGGGCGATAAAGCAAGAAAGTTGTAATTTTCGCTTTAAAAGTGCAGGAAACAATTCTAGGACCCGAAAATATGATAAATATAATATTTTTCGGGTGGGCGATAATAGGGAACATGGGCGATAATGTAAGAAAGTTGTAATTTTCGCTTTAAAAGGTGCAGGAATCAATTCTATAACCCGAAAATATGATAAATATGATATTTTTCGGATGGGCGATAATAGGGAACATTGGGCGATAATGTAGGAAAGTTGTAATTTTCGCTTTAAAAGTGCAGGGATCAATTCTATGTCCTGAAAATATGATAAATATGATATTTTTTGGATGGGCGATAATAGGGAACATTGGGCGATAATGCAGGAAAGTTGTAATTTTCGCTTTAAAAGTGCAGGGATCAATTCTATGTCCGGAAAATATGATAAATATGATATTTTTTCGTGTGGGCGATAATAGGGAACATTGGGCGATAATGCAAGAAAGTTGTAATTTTCCTTTTAAAAGTGCAGGGATCAATTCTATGACCCGAAAATATGATAAATGTGATATTTTTCGGATGGTCGATAATAGGGAACATTGGGCGATAGTGGAAGAAAGTTGTAATTTTCGCTTTAAAAGTGCAGGAATCAATTCTATGACCCGAAAATATGATAAATGTAATGTTTTTCGGGTGGGCAATAATAGGGAACATTGGGCGATAATGTAAGAAAGTTGTAATTTTCGCTTTAAAAGTGCAATAATCAATTCTATGACCCGAAAATATGATAAATATGATATTATTCGTGTCGGCGATAATAGGGAACATTGGGCGATAATGCAAAAAAGTTGTAATTTTCGCTTTAAAAGTGCAGGAATCAATTCCTTGACCCGAAAATATGATAAATGTGATATTTTTCGGGTGGGCGATAATAGGGAACATTGGGCGATAATGTAAGAAAGTTGTAATTTTCGCTTTAAAAGGTGCAGGAATCAATTATATGACCCGAAAATATGATAAATGTGATATTTTTCGGGTGGTCGATAGCCTCTTTTTCATTTTTCCCACGCATATTAAAATTAATTAGGGTCCACATATTTTTGACGAACCCCCCGCTTTGAAGTACGCCTGTCAGGGTAGACTATCCACGGTCTGGATATACCTCACCCGATCATTTATCGATTTTTAATTAAACGCTGGCCTAGTACCACCCTGGATAGGAATCCACGTTTAAGTAATCGTATGCAACAAAAGGCTCGAGATAAGTGCATATAAGAAAGGATGTTATTTAAATTTTGGAGTTCTACTTTTCTTTGATATCAAAAACAAATTGGAGAAAAATTCCTGTTTTTACATATATATTTTTATTTGACAAATATCGTACCGTTTTCAGGATAGGATGTTCCAAAACTGTATGCACATTTTTATACTCAACACAACACAAGTAAATAAACATGCGCATTGATCCGAAATAAGAACCGCACATCAACGCAAGGTAAATAAACATGCGCACTGATCTGAAATGCAAACCGCACATCAACGCAAGTTAAATAAACATGCGCACTGGTCCGAAAAAAGAACCGCACATCAACACAATGTAAATAAACATGCGCACTGATCCGAAATAAGAACCGCACATCAACACAAGTAAATAAACATGCACACTGATCCGAAATGCCAACCGCACATCAACGCAAGTTAATTAAACATGCGCACTGGTCCAAAATTCGAACCGCGCATCAACGCCACTTAAATAAACGTGTGGAGTGGTTCGAAATGTGAACCACGCGCCAACGCAAGTTAAACAAACATTTTTACTGGTCCAGAATAAGAACCGCGCATCAATGCAAGTTAAATAAACGTGCGCTCTGGTCCGATATTCGAACCGCGCGTCAACGCAAGTTAAATAAACATGCGCAATGGTCCGAAATTCGTTCTGCTCATCAACGCAAGTTGAATAAACATGCGCACTGGTCCAAAATGCAAACCGCGCACCAACGCAAGTTAAATAAACATATACACACGTCCAAAATAAGCACCGTGCAAGTTAGATAAACATGCAAACTCTTCCGAAATGCGAACCGCGCATCAACACAACCTAAGGAAACTTGTGCACTTGTCCAAAATAAGTACGAAAGTAAAATAAACATGCGCATTGGTCTGGAATAAGAACCGCGCATTAATCTTTATTAAGTTAAATAAACATGTGCACTGTTCCAAAATGAGAGCCGCGCATCAACGCAAATGAAATAAACATGCGCACTTGTCTGAATTAGAACCGCGCATCGAGGCAAGTTACATAAATATGCGCACTGGTCCGAAATGCGAGCGTTGTTTGAAGGTATCTATGGCAAACTATCCAGTCTACCAGATATACAAAAAATCTGTTCCCCATTTTTCTGGGAAAGAAATCTTTGTATGCATTTATCGGTCTATGTTCTGGTCCGGTGCTAAATTAATTATTGAGCTAGCTCTTTGCCGTCTCATCTTTTGAAGCTTGATATTTCAGGGAAATTCCTTCGCTCATGCACGCTGGAATGGGTCTTATTGCTTTTCGTAAGCTGGGACTTTGTCCTTGGACAAACTTGTTAATCGGTCGTTTGATGAAACTTATTCATAGGAATTATTTGTCCTTCGCTTTTCGTGCGATTCAATTTTAATTTACTTGATTGTCGTAAAATATGCTGTACGTCTTTGGGTCCATTGTTTTTATCAGCATAACAGATTAATGCTGCTTAGAAGAGGGCGATGAAAATGCAATATATCACACGTTTCCTGTTGGCGTATTCTTTTGTAACCAGTGTCAATAAATATGCCTTTTGTTTTCATTTGCACATTCCAGGATCTGTCAAGTGTTGCAATCGGAAGGCTGTTTTTAGAAACCACCAATATGCTCTTAGCTTTTGAGACGTATTGTATTGACCAATCAGATGCCACGTTGCTTCTCGAGCAGCTCGAGAAAGAACGAGAATTGCTGAAGATTTTTCTAGAAGTTTCTCAGGCAGAAAACAGTGCGTTAAGAAGAATGCATTTAAAAGCTTTTCTAGTGGTGCCCGTCCAGCGGATTATGAAGTAAGACAACAATTTATATTCGAAAATAATAATAATAATAATATGACGTGTTATATTTTCTGTGACTAATGGCCATTTTATAATTGTTTTGTTCAAATTGCCTACTTCACTTATTTACTTATTTAACTCTGTTGAATAGAGTAGCTTTTAAATGAAGCAGTTTCACGGGAAATTTTCTTGTGTGAAGTTTTATTTTATTTCTAATATTCCAGATACCCATTACTACTGAACAGAATTTATAAGAAAACTCGGGACAAAAATGAGGACAGGGTTAAAATAAAAGAAGCGCTACACAAAATTGAAGAAATTCTGGAACACATCAATTTTGTAAGCAGAAGTTTCTTTTGTAACACAAACCATTTTTTTTCGATAAAATGATAGCTGAAAAGATACAGGTAATGAATTGTAGGTTCAAGAGAAATTTTATACGTCTTCTTGTCAAATAAATAAATAAAAAATGGTAATAAAAAAAATAATAATAATAATAACATTTTTGCGGTGTGTCTTTACTACATTAGACCTAAAGCGGCATTTATATATGGAAGTTAAATTTGAAGTGAAAAGTCCCTTTAAAATTCGCCAAGAGATCACCATTGAAAAAATGACTTTGTAGAAAACAAAAGGAACCTCGTCAATGCGCGGCAAGAGGAAGTTTTTCATGCAGCAGCTTTTGCGGAAAGCCTCTGACGGATTACACGAGGATATCGAGATATACAAGGCACGGTTCTATACTCCAGTGCTGTTTATGATTGCATGAAAATAAAGACGCAAAACGTTTGTTAGAAGAATAATTTATTGAAGTATTTGTACTAATATTTGAGCCTTTAAAATAATGAAGCATGATTTTTTTTTAATTGCAGAAAAGAAGAAAATAAACAAAAAATATCAATCTAGTTGTATTACTTGCCCTTTTAGATTGCAATCGAGTCATTGGGTTGGAGTAAAAATGACGTCAGCATTGTATACTCCGGAAAACTGCTGTATACAACAATGCCTGATATGAACTCTACAAAACGCGGCAAACCAGTCAAATATATAACTGTGCATGGCGTCTTGGTTACACACGGAAAGGTAGCCTCCGACATTTTTTTTAATTTTGGGTTTTTTGTCTTTTGAGATTTTGGGAGTTTTGGAAATAGACAACTGAAATCTTTGAATTGTGTTATGTCATTCAACACAAACCTCATGAATAAAAATAGAAAACGAAAGTACAAATGTGATCTAGTTTTCATCGCTCTGTTTATTTCTATGTAATGTTGCTGATGACAGTTTTCGTAGTGTTACGGCAATGTCTATAAAACGAGAAACAGATAAAAGAAGCGTTTGCTAAGAGAATAGCGGATGTCTTGCAGGGGGCGATTTGGGATGCGGACACGACCAGTCAGATGTGGTTTCCCCGGAAGTCCGCCGTCAAGCAGTGTGCTCTCGTCTTGCTGAAGGAGAAACTCGGCAGATTCTCCGTTCAAAGGGTAAAAAAAAAAAAATAATTCGAACTAAAACAATTAGAAATAAATGTGAAACTCTTACTGTGTATTGAAATATTGAAATATTTTTTTCTGATATTTTCTATAGATTTAAGTTGAAACTGTGCGAAGTAGTTGTGTAAATATATTGCTATTAGTTCCCGTCGTTTAAGTCACGTCAATTGCATTAGTCATTTGCTAATTTTTACATATTTATTTATGTTCTTTAGGAACCCTTTTTGCTGGAGAAGTGTGTCGTTTCTATGGATTCTGAACTCCCAGAAATATTTGAAATTCATGAAATGAGTCCCTCAAATGAATGCTACTTGTTCAAAAGCGAAGACCATAAGGAGACCACGATTTGGTATAACCATTTGAAATTCCAAGGCAAGGACTTAGGCAAATGGCGACATCGTAGAAATGCACTGCCACATATCATGATAGCCTTAGGGAAGTGAACCGTCCAGGAAATTAGAAAGTGTAGTTCACCGAAATAACACAGTTAGACATCTGAGGTTATATTCAATTTATGTGGCAAGTTGCGATGCGTGATGGTGTATGTAAATTTGGAACGTAGAAATTACGAGCAGTTCATTCTGTATGTTCTTTACTCTGAGAAGCAACTTTGCAAACGATATCCTTGTTTAACTAAGAGAGAGTTATATTAGTCGTACACAGTTTAAAAAAAAGATCTTGTTTCTGTGATAATATATGATCTGAGAGCGCCATCTGTGAATTTTTTTTATTTCAGTCAATATTATAATGTAAAATTTATTTTTAATTTATCCGAAGTACTTCTATATTTCTGTACACGTTGCACCGTACTGTCCTCATTGTTCTGTATTGTGTTATTCTTTCTATGCAATTCGTGTGAAGATCTGTTCTCTTTATCTTTATTTATACAGAGTTTTTGATGCCTATTTATGATTTCCATATACATTTCTACGTACTGATATTGTCTTTTGGATTTTTCTTCGTTATTGTTCAGTTTCAATGCCATGTGTGGATGTCTGCTTGCTTCCAATTTTTTTCCCCTTTTTTTGGCATTAAGGGGGGGGGGGGGGGGGGGGGGGGAGGGTGGGGGTTTACAGCGAGTATGATAATATCCTTTTAAGAACATGGATTCTTCCTAATGGAGCTTGTAACTCGATGAAAATTCATGCGATTTTTATTGAATTTCACACCACAAAACTGTGATTTCTGTGCTCTAAAACACAGCTGCTAACGCCATGATCATGTGACAGTGTAACATGTTGTTACACCAATTAGATAGATGTAACAACTGTATACATTTTGTGCTGTACTATTTAATGTCTTTCCTCGTTGTACCGTTTGGCCTACTTCATATGTGTGTAGTCGAGAACCAGTCTGGGAATTTCCGCAGGTGTGTATTTTCAACATATAGTTCCAGTTTATTATTAGTATTTATTCTGTTTTCTAGTGAATGATATTTGGAAAGATGTTACATGGAAGTGTGACGTCATGGCGTACAATAAAGAACGAATTAAAGAAAATATCGTATCATTTCATTTAGGTTTGTTGCAATGAAGTTTTGACTATATGTATCTGGATTTTAACCAGGCTGCCTTAAGACCCCTGGCCAGATACTAATAAACCGTCAACAAGCGTTCGAACAGCAGACCTCCTTATACTTATTTCCGAGAAAAAAGGCATACCTCATATTAGACCTTTGAAAAGAACAGTAATTCTACCATCCGAATTTTCTTGTGCACAAACATGGTTAACAACCAAGGGCATACTTAATCACAAACACCTAAATACCCACCCCACCCTAAGACGAATGATAAAAACACGCATTTTTTCGAATGCCCACCGGCCTGAATTAAAAAAAAAAGAATGTCCAGTGACATCGTGACCACCCGAGACCTAGTAAAACATGTATTAATAGGGTTGTGTGGTAGTCAAAACATGGTTTTCATATTGTTAAACACGGTTGTAGAAAATCTGTACAAATTTATAAGGAATTCGGTCAAAATTGTGGGAGAAGAAGAATTTTTAAAATTGGCTACTAAATATTTTTAAATGCGCCATATTTAGCCAATTTTTGGCGGATCGCCAGAAAAGTTCCTTTTCAAAAGAGAACCACCTAATGAACATTTATGAGAAATTTGAAGACAATCCGATCAAAATCATGGAAGAAGAATCGCTTTGAAAGTTGCCTACCGAAAACCCCTCCACAAAAGTAACTTTTGAGACAATGGCAGGCTAGTGAACATTAACGCAAAATTTAGCCCCCAAAAACTTTTAAAATGCCCCTCCCCCCTATTTAGCCAATTTTCTTTTGGATCGCTAAAAAAACCAGCTTGTCAAGAGGAGAAATCCTGGTGAACATTTATGTAAAATTATAAGGTAATCCGATGAAAATGTGGAAGAGAAAAACCTTTGTAAAATTGGTTACGAAAAAATTTAAAATGCCCCAAACTAGAGTCTCAGTGACACAGGATCCCCCGTGTAATTATATACAGTAAAACCTTCATTACTAAAAGCCTCTAAATAGTGAAGATCTTCTATAATGGATGAGTCATCTCGGTCCAAAATTCCCCCATTACTTTTTCACCGATTACCAAAATAATACGAAGATGCACATCTACAATATATATATTATCACTGTGTAACGTTACAGGTCCCTACAACAAATGATGATGTCCGAAGTGGTGCGGACAAAACAACGCACAATTGTAATTTTTGGCAATTTTTGACACTTTTCTATTTTGATTTCTAGGTGAATTTTGAAAGCACGTAAAAAAAAAAACAATTTAAAGCTTAATAAAGCGTTAATTTGGTTATAATACGTTTTTTTTTTTTTTGCTTTGGAACATTTTGGACCTAAAATCATCTGGGGACCTTATGGTCGGGGACTTTATGGTGGGAGACATTACGGCCGGGTACGTTTTGTCCAGGATTCCACTACGACAAACTTTGCTTTGGATACTTTGGCCCTAAATCCACTTGGGGACCTTATGGCCGGGGCAAAGCTTAATAAATCGTTCATTTAGGTTATACATTTTTTGCTTTGGGAGGTTTTAGCCATAAATCCATTTTGGGATCTTAAGGACGGGGACATCATGGCCGGGATAAAGCTTAGCTTACTTTTAAGAAAGTGATACCAATAGGAGCAAAAAAATACGAGGGGGGATAGCCTAGTCTATCTTCCCCCCCCCCCCCCCCCGGGCAAAATATACTGTTACGGACCTTATGGCCGGATAAAGCTTAATAAAGCGTGAATTTAGATTATATGTTTTTTCATTTAGGGACATTTTGTCTAAAATTCATTTGAGGACCTTATGACCGGGTATCTTATCGCCGACTTAAAGCTTAATAAAGCGTTAATTTAGGTTATGCGTTTGTAGTTTCGGAGACGTCTTGGCCCTAAATTATTTTGGGGACCTAATGATCGGGAACGTTTTTTTCTGGTCCGACAAATTTTTCTTTTGGGACGTTTTTGCCATAAATTCATTTGGGGACCTTATGGTCGGGGACGTCATGACCGGGGTAAAGCTTACTCAAGCGTTAATGTAGATTATCGCACGTTTTTCCTTTTAGGAGGTTTCGCCCCTAAATTCATTTGGGGACCTTATAACCGGTGTAAAGCCTAATAAAGCGTTAATTTAAGCGCACTTTTTTATTTGTGGATGTTTTGGTCCTAAATTCTATTAGGGACCTTATGGCTGGGGGCATTATGGTCAGGTGCCTTATGGCCGGGGTAAAGCTTAATAAAGCGTTTGTGGGAACGTTTTAGCCCTTAATTAGCACTAAATTCATTTAGAGACCTTATGTCAGAGGACATTATGGTCGGTCTAAACTAAATAAGGCGTTATTTTAGGTTATACTTTTTTGTTTTGTGGATGTTTTGGCCCTAAATTAATTTTGGAACCTTATGGCCGGGGTAAAGCTTAATAAAGCGTTCATTTAGGTTATCATACATTTCTTAGCTTTGGGGACGTTTTGACCCTAAATTTATTTGGGAACCTTATGGCCGGGATGTTCTGTATGGGTCCCACTACGACAAATTTTGCTGTGGCCTTAAATTCATTTGGAGACCTTAAGGCCGGGGTAAAGTTAATAACGCGTTCATTTAGGTTATCATACGTGTCTTAACTTTGGGGACGTTTTGGCTCTAAATTTATTTGGGGACCTTATGGCCCGGGCGTTCTGTATCGGGTTGCACTACGACAAATGCCAGGGACCTTACGACCGGTGTAAAGGTTAATAAAGCGTTAATTTAGGTTATCATACGTTTTTTTTTTTTTTTTTGCTTTGGCCCTAAATTCATTTGGGGATCTTATGGCAGGGGCATTAAGGCCGGCTAGTTTGTGGCGGCGACCTTATGCCGAGGACGTTTTGTTATATGTTATATGTGAAGTGGTGAGGACAAAACATCGCAAGATTGCTGAGTCCAACGTAATTTTTGGCACTTTTTGACAATTTGTTATTTTTTTAATTTTTCACCGATTTCAAAAATAGTACTACGATGCACATCTACAATATATATATATATATATATATATTCACTGTATAAAAAATAAGAACCGTAACTCAAAAAATTTTGGGAATTTGTGCGGACAAAACCACGTGTTTCTGGTGGATAGACAGACAGACAGACACGCTCATAACTATATTCTTCAGTTACAATTTTTTGGCGGATCAACAAAAAAGTAAATTTTGAAGAGACAGCCATCTTGGGAACAACCCTTCGAAGAAATAACCGATATTCTACCTGTAAATTACCCATATTATGGTTGTAAAAATGAGATAATACTTATGTAGAACCAGACACGTAAATTAGACCAATAATCCAGGTCAAAATTTCAAGTTTGTGGATCAAAATTATCACCCATAATTTTAAAACCCCAAATCAGGGGCATAATTTTTTTTTTTTTTTTTTTGGGGGGGGGGGCAAAATTATAACCCATAATTTTAAACCCATAATCCGGGTCGTATTTTTTTTTTTTTTGACCCATATTATTGAATTTTGCGGGTTTTTTTCTGAATTAAAGAATGAATTGGCTGTATAACTTAGCAAAAAATAAATAAATAAAATTACGAGATAGCATTTTGCAGCATAATCAAAGTTAATAACCACCGAACACATTGTTTTTTATTATTAACAGAATTATGATACAGTGGTTGTATTGCTTCCAATCGTCGGGCCGTTGCTGGAAATGGAAATTTCAAGAATTCTCGCGATCCACCCCTTCCCCCAAACCACAACCCCTTCGCTCCGAAAATCAAGTGAATTTCATTTCAGTAAGAATTGTTGTTTAAATTGACTTCACATAATCTATTCGAGACCAATCGGAGTAAAAAGATTTCTTTTTTTTCTCTTTACTAGTACTATTCTGACCACGACAAACAAGCAGTCGTCGTGGCCGAGTGGATGAGGAAGCAGATTCGAAATCAGAAGATAAATGATTCGAATCCCAGAAAGGCTCGTATTTTTTTCTAAAGAACAGCTAAAATATCACCCAAATTTTGGACCTTGATCCGGTGCCAAATTTTGGGTTATTTTTATGGCCAAAAAAGGGAAGATTCTGGATCATAATTAATTTCACACATGCTTTGGGTCTTGACTTAAAATTCTGGCGTTAAATTTCGGGTCATTGTTATGGTCATAACGGGACATTATTGGCCATAATATTGGGGGGGGGGGGATACAGCCATAGCATGGGATATAATACGGGTCTATCTTTTCGTGCGCGAATCGTTCAAAATTTGAATGAAACATCTAAAATTGTGGGAGAAGAAGCATTTCGAAAACTGGCTACTTAAGTTTTTTAAGCCAATCTTTCGTGCATGGCCAAAAAAGTAACCTCTCAAAAGCGGACCGCCTGGTGAGCACTTATGCCAATTTTAAGTCATTTCGACCAAAATTGCTGGGAAAATCTTTTCAAAAATTGGCTACCAAATAATTTCAAAAATGTACCCTATTTGGCCAGTTTTGGTGGATCGCCAAAAAATTTCAAGACAGGCCTAGCCAGTAAACATCTGTACAAAATTTGAAAAGAATACGACCCAGATCGAGGGAGTAGAAGCATTTTGACAATTAGCTCCCGAAAAATTTTAAAGTGCCCCCCCCCCCCCCCATTTAGCCAATTTTCTTTTGGATCCTCAAAAACTAGCTTTTCAAGAGATCAAATGTACAAAATGGAAAGGAATTCGATCCAAATCGTGGAAAACAAAGTATTTTGAAAACTGGCTGTCAGTAAATTAAAAAATGCCCCCCCCTCCCATATTGACAGTTTTTGGCGGATCGCGGATTGCAGATCTAAAGAACATTCGCACATAATTTAAAGAAAATCTGATCATAAATTATGGGAGAAGCAGCATTTTGAAAATTGGCAACCATAAAATTATAAATGCCCTCCCATTTGGCCAATTTTTGGCGGATCGCTCAAATAATTCAGTTTTCATGAGGAAAATATTAAGAGAACAATCGTACAAAATTGGAAAGGAATCCGATCCATATTGTGGGAAAAGAAGCATTTTGAAAATTAGAAGCCAAAACATAAAACAATACCCCCTCCCCACTTTGGCCAATTTTTGGCGGATCGCCAAAAAAAGTAATTTTTCAAGAAAGGTCAAAACTGAAGCAGAAGAAGCATTTTAAGCAAAACGTACATACAAACGACGGGTGCCCCTCTAGTGATGTGATAAGACCAGCCCAACGAAGTCGGCTGGTCTAAAAAACCAATACAACAAAGAGAAAACATCATGAAGTCACAATGAATTTGAGGCAAATAAAATATTGAGACAACTCAAAATTTATTACATATTTTTTTTAAATCAACAGTGTTTTTAAACGCGAAAAGTGCAGAACGCTTACAGAGACGTCAAATTGAACGGCAGCCCATTTGATTTCCGACTGTTTTTAGAACGCAACAACAGGTATGTAGATTTGGTTTGAGATATTCAGCCTAAAATTTCTCTACCTCTCGTCACATACCGACACTCATACAAATAAGCCATCATGTAAAATGCAGAGCATTGGCACAAATGCACATTTAATCACTCAGTAATACTCGAGCAGCGTGTTCGACTGCCTTCGTACAAAATGCAATGTAATAATAAATCTTATCACAGATGTTGTTGGACGATCCCGAAGTCAGATAACGATGCCCTCCACCCCCCTCCCTCCCCCCATTCCCACTGAGCAGATTCAGATACGTTGGGCGGTCAGTTCACTTTAAAACTATCGCTCTTTAGCTGAATACTGGGACGTTGGGTGTATTTTTCTTCTCTTTTTTTTCATAACACTTTTATTGCTCGGGACGCTGGGTGGTTGTTATAACTGTCCACGTGTCCCTGGTGATCTTATCCTGTGACAGTGGACAGACAGTTTTCTATTAACGTGTTCCTGAGGAGTGGATCCTGTGACAGTGGACAGTTTTATATTAACGTGTTCCTGATGAGTGGATCCTGTGACAGTGGACAGACAGTTTTCTATTAACGTGTTCCTGATGAGTGGATCATGTGACAGTGGACAGACAGTTTTCTATTAACGTGTTCCCGATGAGTGGATCCTGTGACAGTGGACAGACAGCGTTCCTGATGAGTGTATCATGTGACAGTGGACAGACAGTTTTCTATTAACGTGTTCCTGATGAGTGGATCCTGTGACAGTGGACAGACAGAGTTCCTGATGAGTGGACCCTGGGATGGTGGACAGACAGTTTTCTGTTAACATAGTATTGATGAGTGGATCCTGCCACAATTGACGATCATTTTTCTGTTAACACCTTCCTAGTGGGCAGATCCTGTGATTCTAGATTGTCAGCTTAACGCATTCAACATAGGTGGATCCAGCTAAATGAGAACTGATGTCAATGTTTTCTCCTCTCCCAAAACAGTCCTGATAATGGTTACTAAATACATCCAATCAGCCGAGCCGTGGCAAGCTCCGCTTACTTTTTTTCTTAAGATGAACGCGCAATTCAATCAATTCCTCACAGATTTAATCCGTTAGAGCACACCAGTGCACACTTACGGTTAATTTTTCATTCCAATGTAACGCCATCAATGACCACTCTAACTCGAAATTGGTATTTAAAATTTTAAACCGGCGCATGAACACCAGTCATTGAAGGACCACCGCTATAATATTCGCGAGTGGAACGAGAACCTATTTCTCAAAGGCGAAATATTAAATACTTGGCCAAAAAAATTAATATTTAAAAAATCACTTTCTCATTTCGAGTAGAATTTTAAAAAGTTTGCTTTTTATGCACAGATAAAGTAACGTTTTTTTTTTTTTTTTAGATTCCGAAACCATCTAAGAAACTTTTCTGCCAGTTTGAAAAAAAAATTGAAACCTATGTAGAAAAAGAAAAAAGTACAGCTTTGCCATTTGCTCTATGAAACGGCAATCCCCCTTCCCCACCGACCCTCGCCAAGAATAGTGCGTAACTGAAGCTGATAATTTACATGAACATTCAGTGTATTTGCTTTTGGTGATACAAAATCAGTTTTTTTGCTTCGCGTTTGATCATGAAAATGAAAACAAAGGCGAAAGAAAAAGTGAGGTGCACAACTTCAGATCAAATACTACATGTGTGCGAAATTTGGTGGTCCTAGGGTCAGTATCCCCAGAGGAGTAATAAAGGCAAAATGACGAACCATGAAAAGAAAAAAGTCAGAAAGATTCGCCCCGTACAACTTCAATATACTCTTTGCAAGTCTTCGACTTGCCACGTGTTAGTTAATGAGCCGGAAGGCCAATTATGCTGTGTGTTCCTCATCAAACGACATCTAAATATGCCTCGCAGTTCTGATAGACTTTCTCCTGAAAGTCTTTTATACTTTTACGTGAATTTTGTATAGCAAGTGTGTTACTGGTTATTGCCTGTTGATTGATTGTGTCCAGAATAATCGGCACTTCCCGGTAAAGCACCACAATCATCATCTGAGTGTTCCGACTGAGAATCTGGATCAGAACTTGCCCGCGTGCATTCTGAATCCATTGATACAATGTCCTCGTATGCGGGTGGAGGAGACAGCGGAAGCTCTGGCGGGTCTTGTGAAGCAGGGACGGTTTGAATATCGCCATGTCTTGGCGCTAGCGCTGTTGAAGACTGTGTGATATTATGGGCCAGAGCAAAACCAGGAGTTGGTGACCGGTACTCCGGTGCGGGCTCGTGTGGTAGTGACCGCGAGCTGGTCTGGGCCATTGCCATAGCTGCCACCGCGGGATGACTTGTACTGTCATTGACATGTGAATTGTAGGAGGGAGGTGGCATGGGGTGGACAGTTCTCGGTGACCGTATGGCCCATATGTTATTGCTGCCAGCGTTGTGCCTCCGTCTGGATCTTTCCTGAAACAAGAACATTTATAACCAGGGCATATAGACATATGTCAGAGCCTTTTGGGGGGGGGGGGGGGGGGGGAGGCTGACATTTATGTGGTGTGAACAAAATTTAATTAACAACACCATTACCACCCCGAGCACTTCCTGTTTTCAGTTTAACCAGATTTTTTTTTTTGTAGATGGCCATAAAAAATCTGTTAAAACTTTAATCTGCTGCACGGAGAAAATTTAAAGATGTAACTTTCACGGGAATTTGCACCGAGGTATTGAATTTAAAACGTCACAGTTCAACAACAAAGGTCATATATACCAGATCTGCATTTGCTTTTGCTCTGTGTTTGACACAACAAAAAATGATGAGAACAACGAATGCTATGCCAGCGGCAACTGCTACACTTATCCCAACAATCTCGGCTGTTGTCCAGTCATCTGAAAAGCGAAAACAAGGAGGGTTAAATTTTTAATATGGAATTCTCGTGTCTAAAAGGGAACAAAAAATAATCAGGAAGTGGCGGAATCAGCTGTTCTGTGCTAGGCTGGTACAAAAACAGGTGGGCTTTTTCTGTGGATAGGAGGTATATCTGGAATTTGATATATTATTCAACCGAAACAACAATAAATTAAAATTATCAACAATAGTGGTCAATATACTTTCGATATCACCTTCACCAGCATTTTTATAACGACCATGCGACCAGATATCCAGTACAAAAAAACTAAGTTAGATGCGTCAAAGTGAACCTTAAGGCAATACGTCTCAGTCAGAAGTGTCCCGAGTAAACCTTGAAAAAAAACACGAAAGAGCCTTTCCTACTTGAATAGCACTTAGAGAAAATCTCGTTGTTGCTCCACCATAAACCTTGGAACAATTCCTTCCAGTTTTCTTTGATTTTTTCTGGATACTTTGCGTCATCGTCTACGGATAAACCTGCCTGAAAAGACACTAGAATTAACACAACGAAATATAGGTTATAAATAACACTGTACCCCATATTAGAGGAACACAACTTTCTGGATAAAATTTATATAAATTTTTAATACCCCAAACCCAAAATGGTAATATTAAAGATATTAAATTTAGTGAACTTTCAGTTCAAACTTACAAGATTTTCGCACAATTTTGAGCCAACTAGCCAGCCTTCAAAACTGTCTTCCTCCGGTTCCAAAAGGAAGAGGTAATTGGTAACTCCGTCCTTATTCATCCTATAGGCAGGCCTGTCTTGGCACCAGCGGTCGCGCGATAGCATTTTGTAGATTCCCATGCGCCTGTCCTGGTGAACGGATCCGCGGATCTCAATTTTTTTACATCCTTCTGTTGGGTAAAAGAAAAATAATAGACAAATGAAAACATTCAGTTTGGTAGCGGACTACATTCATTCTTTCATATTAAGGCTACACAGTTAGATACGTTCCCTTGACTTTTACCTCAGAATGATCTGAGCAAAATCCTCTCAGCAGTAACAGTTTGAAGCGCACATACGTAATTACGTTCATACCTAAGCATACGACCGGTAAGCCCGCCCGATGGCACCGGACTGGCTGGTCTGAACCGTTTCTCCGAAAGCCTGGATTTAAATTATTTGATTCTTTTGTTCGAAAAGTCCCCAAGATTGGCCGTTCTTCTTTTTCTTCTTTTTAACCTTTTGTATATATACTAAGTTAATTTTTAAATAAAATATAACTAGAACACCTACCACATTCTACTTCCTGATTTAAAACTAAAATAATCCAACTACAGGAATAAATATGAATAGCAAACTTTTCCACAGATTTCCAGATAAACATGATACCTTTAATTATAAATACAAATATATCCACTCACATGTTCTACGAAATGATTTTTTTTTGGTTAAAATGTTGATTATTTCTGTAAATCCACATAAACATAACATAAATACATGACGTAGAACGCATAAATTCTATGGCCAGACCTGTTTATATAAAAGTTGTGCTATAAACTCAAGTCTACCGGTCCTTGTATGGTAAAGAACAAACTCATAAATACAACAAAACGGTATGACAAGGCAATAATGAGAGATATTTAGAAGACAAGAAGCCTCATGGAAATTATAAGCTAAAACCTTGGACTCCAAAAGAGCATACATGATCAAGCATTTACCTATTGGTTCGGTTATTTTTTTGTATTGGTTGTGAATAATCCAAGGAAAATCTTTTTTGGATCATTTGAGACTCGATTGTCAACCCAGCAGTAGATTAAGGTCAAATAACAGTGGGTTTCTGCTCAGCGACCGCACTATAGGACCGCCCTTCTTTCATGTTATGAGAACGATGAGGAACGCGTTTCAACTTGGGTGTCCATGGTTCGTTCTGACCCTGTCTCTTGGATATAGGGAAGAGTTGCATAACTCTAGAAGATAACCACAGGTGGGGTGTTTTTGAATGGTTAAAAGGGGGTAGAGTACAAGTAATACCAAAAGGCAGCAAGAGAAACTAACAAGTGAATTGTCGTCGTGTAAGGATGGGTGCTGAGGTTAATATAATTCGTCTAGGAGGTGGGCGAAAAAATTCTGCATCACAGATGAAGAAAGCGAAATGGGGTCGCTGGGATGGGAGGGGTCGTTTGGGTGGGAGGGGTCGTTGGGGTGGAAGGTGTCGTTGGGGTAGGAGGGGTGGGAGGGGGTTGCTGTCGATGTGGCTAAGCCGATTTCTTACGCAAAAAAAAATTAACAAGTCCCGACGTGAAGAACTTTTTCAGATATTCCGATATTCCGACAGTCTGACATAACTACCTCGTAGCAAACCTGGCGTATTTCGAAAAGGAATCATCAAGCTGTATTTCGATGTGATTGTGCACTAGCGATTCTAGTTGGTAATTATGAAAACATGATTTCTGTATCAGTCACATTTCCAAACGTCCATGCCAAAAAAATAATAATAATAACAATAATAATAAGTAATAAGTAATAATAATAATAATAATAAAATGAACCAGTGTTCATAACTTTCCCGCTTCGCACCAGTGCTGCGGCAGAAGACTAAACAAATTTTTGATATGCAAGTTAGCTCTTTCTTTCAAAAAATTCTTCCTGTGTGAACTGTTCAAATAACTACTCACATTTTATGGGCTGGCTTACCCTTTTGTATCAGTTGCGGATTACTGAACCACATTTATATTGCAACAAAATTCTAACAGGAAAAATGTTTTAAAAGTAATTAAACCTCTAGTTACCTCTTTCAGTGTACGAATTCCGTTGTACACCTTGGCAACATACAGAGTGATTTAAATGGACTACAATAGTGTAAAAGGGCTTGCAGTTATGGAGGGAAGGGCTTTGGTGTTTGGGATTTTTAAAGGATTTTTCTACTTGCCAATAATTTTATAACAACACACGGAAGGTTCCAGTTTCTTTCTTCAAATAAGAGAATTGTTGGTTTTATGCATGACGGCAGAATACACTTGATTTCCAAAAATTAAAGATTTAAACGTCACATCGAATCATGCCTTGGAGGTAATCACCAAATTGTCTTTGATACATAATTGGGTTAACGTGCCAACGAGACAAAGCCGAAAGCAACATGATACGACTGTCCGACTCCGGCAGCTTCCGGAAATCTACGACGATGTTATTTTCATCTAGCATTTTTCTTATTTCATTCACTGTAGGATCGCTTGATTTCACATTGTCTAAAAATATGCTCTTATCAATATCATTGTTGATAATGCTGACACGATAATTTCTCCAGGTCTCTTTCCATAATGATAGCGCGGTACGGAGTGCCTCAAGGTTCTGTTGGAGGACCCGCGGTTGTGAGCTGTTAGTGTTTTCGTGCTGATGAACTAGTACTTTGTGCTTTGATCGAAAATACTTTGATCCAGATATTGCGGACACGCCGACGTCTCCACCATATACAAAAACTACAAAAATAAAATAGTCAAGATCTAACTTTTCCCACTCTAAATGTAGCATGTATCTGGACACACCAATCAGATCACTTGATCTACATGTTTAAATTTTTTGTAAGTGACACTTAGGCCAGGAAAAAAATTGTCTTGTTTCTCATCCTATTTTTTAATGATCCAGCCGACCGTTTTTGAATATAAAATAGGTTAATAGTTAAATAAAACATTTGTATGACAATAATACTTATACTATCATTTTATAAGCTGCTACTTTAAAGCGTTAAAGTGGGTCTCACGTGAAAATGTGAGCGCCGAATTTTAGGATAAATGTTTCCCTGAAAGGCCATGCTCAACACTTTTTCTGCCCTCCGGATATAGCTATCTTAATTCAAAATGTTATACAGCCCACAGGTCAGTCGATTTCTTTTCTTTTTTATACTCGGCCTTCATAGACTTTTTAGACCCTACCAGGATCAATGTTTTTTTTTTAGTTACCCGGCCCCGAGGAGGAGAAACTAAGATTCATTTCCTCACCTTGCGTGCACTTCTCCTTTGATAACATTTTAATTTCTGCGTCAACCAACTACCAGAACGGCATATCGCATCACTCGCTTACCGAGTGGTTACCATCCCTTTCTCAAATGACCACTAAACGCGGAGTGGTAATTTTGAAAAAATACCCACTTTTTAACCGAACTCGGTGCGCAAATCTGAAAGAACACCCCCCCCCCCCCCTTGTGGGAAACGCGGGAGTACTAAATGAAAATCCCCCCCCCCCTTTTAACGAGGTTGGCACTCCGCACGGACTACGCCTGTTTTCTCCTTTTCGGCGTTTTTGGGCATGCATGGTAACACATGATACCAAGTGCACCACCCCTTCCGGGCTTTAAGCACCTCTAAGCTGACAAATAACCAGTGTTCATAACTTCCCCACTTCGCACCAGTACTGCGGCAGAAGACTAAACAAATTTTTGATATCTAAGTTAGCTCTATCTTTCGAAAAATTGTTCCGGAGTGAACTGCTGAACTAACTACTCACATTTTATTGGCTGGCTTACCCTTTTGTATCAGTTGCGGATTACTGAACCACATTTATATTGCAACAAAATTCTAACAGGAAAATGTTTTGAAAGATACCTCTCTCAGGGTACAACTTCCGGGGTCTTTCTTTTTTACTATAAAGGTAAAACAGCAGAACTGAAAGAAGAACGACGGCCACTGCAATGACTATCATATCAACGCTGTGTACTTAGCTTCACTCTCGCTGAGATTTATTATCCTATCAAATATAAACGCGAGGCTTTGTAGTTCAAAGACGATGCTGTTGAATTTCATAATGTAAGATGCAACACTTTTTATGCTCAAAATTTTGTTATACAGCTACCGGTTGAGGTCATCATACTCTCAAATCTTAATCCTGTACAAACATACAAAGGCCCATATTTGTTATGCTTTGATATTTGTTATGCTTTGTCTATTTATAGATTTCTTTTAACGAAAATGCACCATATTCGTATTGGGACAGCGTGATACAAACGCAAGGAACTACCCAACTGCGGTTTTTCAGCTTTTCCTCACGGTTTTTGTGGACATGACATACAAGGCCTGCATAGAACGTTTACTTCCCCTTTTGGCTTATCGATCACCGAGACTGGTAGCCGAAGAGAGGCAAATTTATCTCACTTTCATGCACTCACTGGCTAACAACCAACTTGACAAAAATCTCCAACAGGCGGCGAATCAAAAGAAGGGCGGGTTTTCACTTGGATTACTACAAAAATAACTAAATAAAAATAAAAACGTACATTGATTCAAAATTGTATTCTTTTGCGACAAATTTCAAGTCAGTAGTTCAGAAATAGGTGTTCTACCCCAACCCCCTCCCCCTCCCCCCAGGACATACTATGTCAGACCCCCCAGCCCCCCCCCCCAGGACATATTGTGTCAGACCCTCCCAGGACGGGAAAATTTAGTAAAATTTTGTTTTGGATGACATATTACGTCTTCGTGTATACATATTACATGATGGTATGTGGGACCCACCCCACCCCCCCCCCCCTCCTCGGTGGGAAAAATTTTGTGATTTTTGCATATTTACACGTTTCAGACGATTCTGAACAACTTTGTTTTTTTACCCCCCCCCCCCCCACTCGTTGGGAAAATTGGTGATTTTTGCATATTTAGACGTTTCAGACCATTCTGACCAATTTTTTTCACTCCCTCCCCCCCCCCCCGTAGGGAAATTTTGTGATTTTTGCATATTTAGACATTTTAAACGATTCTGAACAACTTTGGTTTTTTTACCCCCCCCCCCCCCGCGTGGGATAATTTTTATGATTTTTGTATATTTATCCCTTTCAGACGATTATCAATATTTTTGGTTTTTAACCCCCCCCCCCCCCCCGTGGGATAATTTTGTGATTTTTGCATATTTATCCGTTTCAGACGATTCTGAACAATTTTCCTTTTTTTGAACCCCCCCCCACCCTCTCCGTGGGGAAATTTTATGATTTTTGTATATTCTTCGTTTAAGACAATTCTGAGCATTTTTGATTTTTTTACCCCCCCCCCCCCCCCTTCCCCCAGCAATATGGTTAGCATGTGAGACATGACAACTTCAACTGCCCATAACTTTAAAACTACTTGACTGATTTGAAACATTCTTTCACTAAAACGTTTAGCAAGACTTTATCTTTATCTTGAGATATGGATGATATTTTCAATCGATATGGAATTTATGTTTGTTGAACTGACTATCTTTGAACTGTGTAAACAACGTAAAAATGGTTGCTTCACTTGTATGCTTGTTTCCGGCAATAGAATTTTACCGACACTCTGGTTGTTTGGAAACTCTTGTCACAGGGACATTACACAACCTATAGAGCATAAAAGGCGCCCGCCCTCAGACGTAACAAACATTCTATATCAAAACACTGAAGAGTGAACATGTCTGCAGTGAGTGAACAACAACTACCATCTATGGCAATGCCTGCAGACAAGTCTGTGTCCATTCCATGCAGAAAATTTTAGAGCAAAGCCTGAGACAATACCTACAGCAAAGTCCAAGGCAATCCCAATGGTAAAGTCTGAGTTAAAGTCACTACCAAGGCAGCAGCGTCAAAAGCGACCATATTTTAGAAAGATAAAAAGAGATGAGTTACCAGCTACGACGTCACCATGTAAAAAGCGAAAAATTAAGACCGAGCCTAAAATGAAGCGAGAACCTGAACGTGAAGCTGCCGCCACTACAAAGTCCATGAAGGAGATGAATGTAGACGATTTACCGGTTATGATACCCATTAATGGACAAATATATATTAAACTGGTGAAATATCATCAGCAAGTGATGGTTAATATTCGTGAATATATTACGGATTATACATCTGGGAGGTTATATCCCACCAAGAAGGGAATTTTATTGTCATTGAAAGATTGGCAAATGCTGAAGAAGCAAATGACGCCAGTCGATCTCATGCTTCAGAAAATTGATGTGTATAAATGTAGCGACTGTCTTAAGATTGTTTAGTAGAACTCATTTATCATCATGAATTCAAACAAGAAACCTTCTCTAGATCACTTGGGTGAACTAGCCATCTGTTATCATGGAAGTTATATTATCTTGTCTTCTGAAGATCCAGCCTTGGTGAAGGATTATTTTGAATCTTTAAAAATACCAGGATTTCATCTACAAGTCTCAGAAGATCTTAGTGTGAAAGTCATTGAGTAAGACGGTGAACGCTGTATACAGTTTCAACAGTATGACGAGCTTAGCGGATGCTATGATTTCATCACCCTCAGTGCAGAAGATTGGAACAAAGTTTTTGAACTTGGAAGTTAGCTTTGACCCAAATGAACAAGTACATTTGATATGTAGTTCAACTAAAATTGTCTTTATGCTTCATGCGCTGTTTAAGTTGGTCGAACACCCATTTCTCAACTACTCCCATTTCTCAACTAAGTCTGGCAGTTATCGGGGGCCCGCTGGCCCGAGGCCCCTTGATTTCACCTCGAGCCACCACGTCCCAGGCTCTGGGGACGGAAAATAAATTTTCCTGGTTTTATATACATATAAAAGTTTGGCTCGCCCTTCCTCTGGATTTCTTCTCCAAACAGAAATATCCGGACAACCAACACAACAGCTATATTTAGAGAAGGGGACAAGATAACACACTGAAACTTTTAACCTCTATTTTATTAGTACAGTATATATTCGTTACTTTGAAATCGGTTAATTCGAATTATTGGATAATTCGAACAAAAGTGCCCGGTCCCAACGTTTTTTACTACGTGTTTATACCAAAAAAATCGAATTAACGTGTGTACCAGTTAATTCGAACAAAATGAAAAGTGGCCATTTTTTATATATTTTTATATATTTTTTGTTTTAACTCAGAAATTACTCAAGAAATGACTGAACATCAATGGTGATTTATCTTTCGTGCTTATTTGTACTGAAGAACCACTCAAATACCATTGACTGTGCCACATATCTCAAGATAACAAAGGCATTAAAGAGCGATGTTCATCGCGAATCCACATTTGCACGAGAAACAATTTGCATCCGAACTGTACCGACTCACTCCTGATGACATGACGCAATTTGGAAGTAATATGAATCCACATCAATTCCTTTTATCTCTTTTACCAATGAAATTATTGCGTCCATCAAAGCAGATCAGAACAAAGAAAGTACGGAATACGAGCCCGTAGATGATGTGGAAAGGATTGTCCCAACTATGTCTAAGGCAACTGAAATGCTCGCGGATATTTGCTTGGCAGTTGGAACCTGTGCAGATGCTGCTACGATGTTTGAGCATTTGAATATTGTGATGGAATTTTTTGGAAAAGAACAGAGCTGTTAATACAACACAAAAAAACATCAAAAACTATTTCAAGAAACAGGAAGAAACAATTGGACTGTGGCTGAATTACTCCCCATTTACCCCAATAATTGTGAGTGTATTTCTTGCAAGTGATGATCATGATAGTTGCAATTAACACTCATCACGATTGAATTTTTTTTTTATAATATTGTAAATTTTTAACTTTTTTTTTTATAATATTGTAAATTTTTAACTTTTCTGTTTATTTGCAATAAACAACTGTTCTATGATCAAGCATTTTTTATTTGTGTGTCGATTACACCTCACCCCCTAACACCCATACCTTTTCTGATGTAAAAAAAATCTGAAGCCAAATATCGGTTAGTTCGAATATCGGTTAATTCGAACAATTTCGTCGGTCCCAGCTTGTTCGAAGTAACGAATATTTACTGTAATTCATTAGAGTCGAAAATCAATTTTTTTCTATTCGTGCTATAAAAGCGTACGTTGTTTCTTTTTCTTTTTTTTTTCTTTTCTGTATTATCGAAGCAGCACTGTAACACAGAAATACAAAATGCTAAGCAAATAGAAAATGAAATGTTCAAATACTAATAATGGAATTTTACAGTTGTTATCAAAGATCTTCAGTAATTTTCCTGAAGCAATTACCGGTGTATTTTTCTTTCCTTCATATACAGTTACTAACCAAATTCACTGAGTTACAACCACCTTCATTATACGGTACAACAATCGCATTTAAATTCATACTGAGCAAACATGGCAATTTGATTGAAAAAAAATGCCACACATGCGAAATCACGCCTTACTTTGTTACCTCAGTATCGCTACAGGTACTCCTGTAGCGATCAGACAAATAACTTTTGTGGTGGCCAAATGTTCACTAAATTTATGAATATTTGTGAGTCGTATTTTCATTAACTTCTAATGACAAGCGACTCTGGTGCAGTCCAATATTTACTAAATTGTTTGGACTGTAATTTTTATAATAATTTACCCATGACGTATTAGAATCCTTCCAATTATTAAAATAACTTTTCCAATAGTATTTGCAAACGTAAACAACGTGCGCTAATCTCGCGCCATCTCTTCCCCGCCGAGACTTTCAACGCACTCCTGCCGCTCCTGTACAAACGTGCAGAATCCACAGAGTAGAGACCAAAGCAAATCACCGCAGCAGGTGCCCGGGATTCCCTGGGAATCCCTTATCCTTCCCCTCATCTTCACTTTCAAGTAGATGTTGAAAACGGGTATGAAATAAAAGCACGTGTAGAGACAACAGCTGTCGCCCAGGGCTGCGGCATTTTTACCTGAAATTTAAAAGTAAGAAACAAATAAGAAACTAAAATAAGAAACACTCAGGTATCCGTTTATATTCACAGTAGAAATGGAAAAACTTTTTTTATATATATAAGCAGCATTTGAAAAAAAAAAGACCAAGAAGTGGGAAAATGGCGACCTTACCAAATCCTATGCATGGACAAAGAAACGCCATGATGCACAAGCCACAGTTGTCAAAGCAACCGAACATGCCGTGCTTCCATTCGCCGTCCCCCATGCTCACAGGCTGGTCTGGATCTTTGAATAATAACAATAAAATTAGATCAAACGCGATATTTTACCCCTTTGCGCTAATTTTTCATTAGTTTCTAAATCCCCAAATTTTTTTATGTTCTTTGTTTCCGTTAATTTAATAATATTATTAGATATCTGTCGGATATATTTTAATCCTTTTCGTTATTTTTATTTTATTACAATTTTCAAAATTTCCAAATTTTAAGATGTACACGCGTGTTTGTTAGTTCAATGTCAGTTTGTCAAGTCTTGAGTTTCGCTTCAATTTTCTAGTATTCCGGTTTATATCCGTGCTTTCTTTATCTTCTGTCCTTGTCGCACAATATATTACGTCCTTCAGCAATATTTACTACTTAAAATGTTAATTAAATATTTAGAACCTTAGACCTATTTTTTTCAATTTGGCACTTACCTCTAAATAAAATAAAATATTAAAGAAAATCCGTAGATATGGGAGTGATATTCCGGCAAACTGCGACTGTGCTTAGCGTGTGTTGCTGGCAAGGCAGTCCTGTACTGATTACCAGATAACGCCCCATCCCACACTTATCATTCCAACATTCCGTAGTGCGGGTGCGTTTCTAAAACAAAGCCGAAAGCTCCGCAACCTCAGGCAGGGCCGTAGCCGGGGACATAAAGGGATAACATGGCATTGTGTACAGCACCTCACTCGAAAATCAATTACACAATTTGAAATAAGGTTCATATTTTCACTTGTAAATGTCAACGAAGATCAGAGCTTCAGTACAGCACTCGAACTATCAGAGCACACAGTGAATACATTGCAACCACGGTATACGGGCAGGACATCCTAAACAGCGTAGAACACATTATAAGCAGAGCATACACAGAGCACATCCCAACCAGAACACACAGTGAGCACATTCTGAGTACAGCATACAGAGTATATATTCTAACTAGAACATACAGAGACTACACTCTTGTCAGAACATATTGAGAACACATTCTAACAGAGCATACAGAGAGCACATTCTGAGTAGAGCCTACAGAGAACATAGTCCAACCAGAGAATACAGAGAGCAAATTCTGAGCGGAGTCTGCAGGGAACACATTCTAACCATAGCATATAGCCATCACATTCTGAGCACGGCATACAGAGAGCACATTTTGAGCAGGGCACACAGACAGCACATTTTGAGCAGGGCATACCGAGAGCACATTTTGAGCAGGGCACACAGACGGCACATTTTGAGCAGGGCATACCGAGAGCACATTTTGAGCAGGGCACACAGACGGCACATTTTGAGCAGGGCATACCGAGAGCATATTCTGAGCAGGGCATACAGAGAGCACATTTTGAGCAGGGCGCACAGAGAGTATATTCTAAATACAAAACAGCATACATCCTATTTCCGGGATGTTTCGCACTAATACAGACCCCGGTCGCGTGGCCAATGCAACGTGCTTAAATGGAATACTAATCTCGACACATAGAAAAAACAGGAATAAACATTTCTATGACATCACAATCTCTATGAGCACATCGTTATCGTAGTTAAATATTATACGCGCACACACAATCAACAGACACGCCGCCTGCGTTCGGTCAATTATGTTTGCGTATAACACAAGCTTGTTTTGATATGTCATATTTTGTGAATATAAATATAGATGTCTCTCCTCCATTTCGATGTAAGCAAAATTTCATCCGATCTATTACGGGATACCCCTTTTACATTTACTTTTCTCGTAGACATATTATTGAATTTTGCTTGACATTCATGGAAAGGTCATTCAGGAACATAAGGGCAAAAGACAGCACGTTCAAATGCAGAACCATTTATATCTTGTTAAATCAATCTCGCATTTTTTCAATTACCTAACACTTCACTGCCAACTCTTTGGCGATTTGCAGATGGGCAGGCTATTCTTAGCCCATTTATAAACTCTGACCTCTATAGGAAGTAGCGTAAGAAGTGACACTATTCGGTCTCTATGTAATAAAGGAACATGAAATGTTGACCCATGCGTCAACATCACATAAGAAAATGTTAGCTGTTTCTCAGACACAGACATGAACCATTTTGATCTATTTTTCGGATTTCACTCCGTGTACGGAGACACATAAAGGGCAATGTTGACCACTGGGCCTTGTCTAAGTAATAGGTCACGTGACCTGTTTATCTCGAGAACCGTTAAAAACAGAGCAATGCTGACCCCTTTTTCCTCCAGTCCCTATACGAAGGTCACATAGAGAAAGGCACACGGGCTCTACAAAAAAATTCCTCGAAAGAAACTTAATATACGAGAACAGGAAGGAACAACACAAAATCCACAAAACGAAGCACCAAGCAATGTGTTTTGTGCTATGACACAGAATGAGACTTGATGCAATTAAGTTGCTCTGTCTCTGCTGTATATGTTGCTAATAGCAACATCAAGGCATTTCACACTCTTAGTTTTAAATTTTAATCGATGGATTTGTTCCTCTATGCCCCTTTTTGCGCATATTAAAGCTTGCTTATACTTACGCAAGCCGTCTCTTTACGGAACCATAAGATACCGCATTCCGCACGAACACACTTTCCCCTGAAACTACACAGCCTGGTCGTTTTATGTGTGGGTTCGCCACTTTCTACACGCAGCGGTGCGTCGTTGAAAACCAGCTTTCGAATTCTGGTTGCATTTGTTTCTGTCTTACTGCATTCCTGTTCATAGTGTGTCCACACGGTCTAGACTGATAAGTATATAATACCCAGACTTTTCTTACAAAAAATGTACCCCAACTCACTGGAATTCTATTTTCACCCCTGCCTGCTCAGACGGAACTGACAAAAAGAACCGTTAAGTACGCAAGACTTAGGATATATTTATTGCAAGGCAAAACAACCACGGTTACAGCGGTGGTCACTAAATACAAACGACATAAAACATGTGTAAAAATGCCAGGTTTAAAATACCTTATAAAATATATAACAAAAAATTAATCACTCTTGCTTGGAGTATATTGCTTCACTTTGTGTGTGTGTGTGTGGGGGGGGAGGCATTTAAAGCCGTGACAAGTGGCTGATGTGTGTGTGGGGGGGGGGGGGAGTGGTTACTGACCGAGAACTGTTTGTATACGTACTAAACATAAACATAAAAGGAACATAAACATCGTTTAACACATGACAATATATGTTTTATCACAGCAAGCGCTTCCTTTAAAACACAAAAATCATTTATCACATGTAAGGACAACTGTTAACTCCACGCTTTTCTAAGTTATAGGGACAGATATCGCTGATTACTTGGCACTGTATTCAAGCCAATGCACAAATACTTCTAGCATTTTTTTTTTAAACTTCACCTTAAATAGTCGTTTTCACCTGTCACCTGTTATGTTTTGAATGCAGTGTATTTGTTTGACAGCTCTTACCCAACGGGCCTATTCAGCACATTTTTTTACTTAAAATAGAACTGCACTTGACCGAGTTTATATCACAACGCTTCTTCGTTCCAAGGCTCCCACAAAGCACGACAATACATTATACTGTAAAGAGACATCCCCGATGCTACGTCACTCAAAAAAAAAAAAGCGATCCTAAACCTGTAAAGTTACGTCAACCTTTGAACCAAAGTATTGTTTTTACAGTCTGAAGAGATGAAAAGCACAGCGGGTGGCCTGCACACTGCTTTCTGACGGATTCTGCCAGGTATTTCCTTCTTTGATTGGTCTTATACATTAAATTCCACATCCAGGCAACAGTACAATCATGACCGTGATGTTGTCACGTGACCCCGCCAGCAGCGCGCTCTGCACCAGCCTCTCCGCCATTCCGCGCGCAAAGTCGCGCTGCAGCTGCTCCTGTGACGGCGGCTGTTCCGACAGTGAGGTACCCCGCGCCAAGCTCGTCAGATCAGTCGCAGTGTCTACGTCCGCTTCATTACCTTGACAATAAAAAAATACGTCGTTATAATTTCTTTTCCAATTTTCCCAGAGTACGCAATGTTTACTGCCAAAGCAACCAAACTTTCCGTGTTTGGTTTTTATTTATAACGACAGAACAATTATTTTATTTTTTTCGTCAAATTCGTCTCAATAGTGTTTACCTAAGTCTTCTTCGTCAAATTCGTCGGAATAATACTCGTCGTCTGCTCGGCTTCCGACTTCCGTCCTCATATCTGTGTTCACTTCCAAGAAATTTCCGGCTTTCTTCGTCTTTTTGCTGTCCTTTTCTTCCACTCCTCCCTTCTTTCTATCCGCTATTCCATCTCCTTGTTGCTGCTGTCTAGTGTTGTGTTCCTCTTCGCGGCCATAATATTCATTTGCATCATTTTCGGGATGCATGTTTACGGTAGGCATGTTTTCCGATTGAATGGTCTTGCGGTGAATATGGTTGCCTGCCCTGTCGAACACAATGAGTTCATCAATGTGTTCCGCGTCGTCTGCAAAGCTCACGTGACTCCGCGCTGTCGAGGCACGTGGCTTTTTCTTCTTTCTTCGTTCTGCCGGAAAGAGACACAGAATGTCTTTCACTCCTTTTTTTCTTTTTCTTGTTCTTGGCCTGAACAATAAAATTAAATGGCCTTACAACATTTTTTTACACAATCGTTTAGGAAGTCGATCAACGCGCCTTCTTAACTTCTTCTTAAGTTCTCAATTGGTTACTAATTCGAGAGAAAATGCTCGTTTGCATTCGTTCATAGGCATTAAAAAAGTCGCTCACGCACCCGTTGCGGCATCAGCTATTGAGCTTTCATCATCGGGATGATTTTGTAACATTTGTTCTGATTGGTTATCGTCCTCTTGCGGATCATTCAGTCGTAAGACACTTTCACTTAAAGCGTTTTTGGAGATAGGAATGCGATTTTGTGGCAAAACCTGTCAAGCATGACATACCAAATATTTTACCTTTCATCTTTATGTCGCACTTAATAGAACAAATTATATCTATATCAAAGTATCTACATGTAGGACTGAAAGTGAACTTTAAGAAAAAAAAATTAACAACAATCATGTATCAGTATTGAAGTACATAGTATTTCGACGCCTACGTATTTTCGAATAAAACTGCCCGTAGCCAAGGCGAAGCGCCATGACGAATGACGCAAACTTAGTGCTTGTAACACACCGGTTATTCTCGTACTGTATACTTAATGCAAAATATCACTTGGTTTATTTGTGATCAATAGTTTAAATGTGCTATAATACTACTACGGGATATAGAGTATCACATACTGCTGTATACAGCCAAGAAAAGTACAGAACTACGAAAGTACGAGCCGGAAGCAGGGCTTTACGTTAACTTTTTTCGGAACCTCCCCGGTGGGACAAGTAGATTTTAAATCTACCTGCCCCACCAGCACTCTTACCTGCCCCACCTTTTGTCTCTTCTGTTGGATATTTTTAAGTTTTTAATTTTGATAATTAACGCTTGACAAGCCTTTGGCTTGCAAAGGTTATATGAATTTGTGCGAGCAGCCGTTCGTCCTTTTTAACACTTGACAAGCCTTTGGCTTGCAAGGTGTTTTTAAATTTTTGCGAGCAGCCGTTGGTATCTTTTTTTCTTGTATTAAACGCCATGTGAAAAGAATGTATTTTTTGCAGGTAAATGCGGGGCATTTAACGCATAACACAGAACACACAGTTGCTGAGCTTTGTGCGAGCTCTCACTGCGAAAATAGATAACACTGCCTGGTCAGTCAATAAAACCTTAAGTCAACAAAAGCCAAACACTACTCGGCTTATAAGACATATTCAATCTGTGTTGTTTGCAATATATTATGCAAGAAATAACCCACTAAAGGGAGTATTTTCGCGTTTTAATTTTTACAAGTGTTTAACATTTCGCTAGCGATACGAGCTTCTAGTTTTACATGTTGTTCTTCAATTATTGATATCACAAGTGACGCGACGATATATTTGGCGTGTGTCCAGGCACAGTCCAGCACCCACATAGAAACTGGCAACGTGCCAGTGGCTAGTCTATGCAGGTCAGGTGCAGCTAGCGGACACTGATCAATAACTACAGCCGCCTACTTGACAAGTATGTTGTTAAGTTATTACGTCACGCCACGTCCCCGCGAACGGATCTACCTGCCAGGTGGGGCAGCTAACCGGGCGAGTCTACCTGTCCCCACCAGGCCTTTCACCTGCCCTGGCAGGTAGGGCAGTCGTTAATGTAAAGCCCTGGATTCGGAAGGCAGAAGGGCATGACATTGCTATAAGAACCGTTGAAGAAGCCATGATTTTGGCTTATGATGCATACAGTACTATAACTATCAACAAATCACGTACATTAAGAGTGTGGAAAAAGCGAAGAGAAATTTCCCTGTTTTCGACAGGAAATATTTCATTTGTCTGGCATGATTTGGTGAGTATTAACTTTTCATTATTTGAAACACCATAGAAACAAAAAAAAAATAAATAAAAATAAGAGAAACACTAAACTATATGCTAACTAATATGTTTTACAGCAGAAAAGTTCATTACGCAACAGCCCGAGCAATCAGTTGTTTAAATACTTTGTTTAAGTAAGCGAAATCAAATTACCAGTCCCAACAGATTTTCTCAAAGAGATGTACTTCAGATACGATCTAAACTTGAGTCAGGATTACAAAATGACTGGGTGTTAGTTAACGACTTGTTTTCAGTTTGTTTGCCCAGTATGAATTAAAAAGCAACATGGCGCGGCAAGGAACCAACTCTACGTTTATTTTTAGTTTTAAAAGTAATGTAAATATGTAATACGTAAATCTACTTCCACGCTCAACTTACCCACACCAGTTCGTAGTACTGCAAAATGCACAACACAGAAACGCGTTACACCACCTTGTTAGTAGCTACCATTAAACATGTAAGGGGGAGGAATTATACCAGAGATATACAGCATAAAATCAGGCACATTTCGCCTGCAAAAGTATGGATCTTTCAGTAAAAACGTGGGCCATTTAGGTCAACACCACTTCAAACTGTACCTTTCAAGTACAGCTTTGGGAAAAGAAGCAGGCCCCAAATTTAGAATATTTTTCACAGAGGAGCTGGTAAAACATGAAAGGAGAAGAAAAGAAGTATATGTGCCTCTGTAAACAGCAGAATATATTTTCACACCTGAATTTCTTTTCTACGGTGATGCTGCCTTCAAGAAATTTCGGTAATATCCTAATTCCGACACCAACTGAATTATAGCGTGTTGAATTATTTAGTCTTCGTTATTATTTCTCTACCACAACAACGTTGAATCTCCACACAATGTTTAAAACTGATGAAGAAATTCGCCACCAATACCACAGCAGACAACATTAAATTCAAATCCATTACACCAAAGAAAATTTAAAAGAAATGACAAAAACAGAAAGAATAAATATATAATTTATTTCTAAGGCACGTCAGTACGAAGGTAAAATTTGAATTTCTACCAAAATCTCCATGTTATTATGCAAACCACTGGACAACCCACGGCAAAAAAAAAAAAAAAAAGAAAAAAACCACACGTAAAATTTTGCAGCAATAACCACGCAAATCCAGGCACAATAATCACCTGCAGGCAGAGATGAGCGGCTTCCTGTTCCGTAAACACTTCCCAGACGCCATTTGACGCAAGAATCAGAAACTGCGCGTACTGGTCTATCGGCACCTGTGGTAAAACACAAAGTGAATTGATAACTAATTGCTATTGATTTAAAATTATTAATTAATTTCTCTGTGGGGATGTTCCTTCAATACTAACGAACATGCCGACACAATTATGCCATTTGTCTTCAAAATCAATTATTATTCATAAATTTAACTCAGTGACTTGCTAAACTTACGGAAGTGGTGTATGGATCCGTAATGACGACCTTCTTCAGATCCGGATCCCCATGGTTACCCAGACCTCGTGTCGTTGTCAAGATTCCATTTACTCGCGTTTGCTTCTCACTTTCGTTTATATTACCACCTGAAAATAAACAGAGTCCTCATATTTTTCTACCAAATTCAAATGTAATTCACTAACTGCACAGTATGAAACTATAAGTATTCATTTTGATTTTCAGTGTTTACCTTTTAAGACCAGCTATTCATTTATCTCTAATCAATAAATGATCCCTCCGCCAATCATACTCATCCATCGAATATGACTTCCAGGCCCTTCTCATTTTTTGCCGTATAGGTAACTTACACATAAAAGTGCTCTTACGGACGATTTTACTTACCACAAATTGCTTGTTTCTTACCTGATTTGATCACTCGGTTTTTCTCTTTCGGGTTGTTGGGCGTGTGATCTCGCGTCAGTCTATAGGGTACATTTCCCCGTACTAAAACTGCATGCACGTTGCCTGAAACGTGCACAAAAAATCGTATATTTCCCGCACATTTCCAGTACGAGCTCGACGCCCTCCCTCCCATCCCCCCCCCCCCAACCCTGCCTTCGCCACCGGCATATTTACCTGCATTTGCGAGATGTAAGATACCCAGTTGTTTGAGAAGTGGTGGTCCTTTTTCTTTCTTTTCCTTTTCTTCAGTTTCTTTATTCTCATTCTCATTCTCGTCTTTGGCTACAGAAGGAAATTTAAAGGTTAATTCATTTGTAAAAAGGTATTCCTTTGATCTGTTGGTCTTTGATCCAACATGTCACAATCAATTGTCGCCTTCCAATATACTTACATATATCACATTCTGGCAGAAATCTTTTGGTTTATTTACACTTTTTTGTTGTTGTTCATTTTGCACTTGGAGTCAGTCTATGGGTGAAAGTTTGCAGATATTTATTTTAGTCTTTACAGCTGTGACTCGGCAGCTGCAGCCGTCAGTCACTCACCTGGCGTTTCTTGGAGCACGCACGCCAATGTGGAACAGCCACTCCATCGCACTTTGGAATTTTCATCTCGTCCTAAAATAGAAACCGGTCAGAATCAACACATGAAGACATTTTCATCAAAGTCTTTTGCAAATCCCGAGGCCTGAGACATTATCAAGCCAACGAATAAAGTCCTGATTTGTTGCTGTAGTACGTCAGCCCCTGCCAAAATAGTTTGAGTAGTCCGATGGTATTGATAATCAGTGTGGAACACCAACCAAAACTTCAACATTGTATTGGGAACTTCGCAGTTTACAAGCGGCAACTGTACTTACCCCAAGACAGAAGATGATCTGTATATTTATGTGCCTTGTCAAACGCGTGTCCCATTTTTTCAGCGAATGGTTCCTTGTCCTTGCTTTTCTTTGACTTGCGACTTTTTGCTTTTAAAACAAAGATAAGAAATATATAATTATTTTGTTTATCTAGAACAGGAAAATATCATTTATTTGGGATCGGGAGAAAGCCCATATCGAAAACAGTTCAATTTTGGGCCGTTACATCTTCATGACAGTAGTCACCAACTTGGCATAATATAAGGCGTGATATAAATATCACAACTTGTGATATAAATAAGCATGATTACTCACGCGTGCTTGTGCCTAGCGTCGATTCGAATTCACTCATCTTGTCTTCACAGTTTCGGATGATTTGATGAATTACTTGGCTACTTTCCTCTTGTAATTCACCACGTTCTATAAAAGGAAACACACGGAAGTTCAAAGATTCTTATTTAAACAATTAATATCTCCCTAAAACTTATCCACGTGTATAGAGACTTCTTCTTTGGAATTCTAATGGAAAAAAAGCAAAGCAGTGAGTCCAAACCCGTAAAACGTGACTGTGCTCTGCTGTGGGTTTCGTGTTCTGATGCGTTGTACTCTTCCCCCATATTAAAAGTGCATGTGCACTTTGTCCGGGGATCGAATTTGGACATGCAGTTGAGCAGAGCATGGTGTAATTCCTGAGCAGCAATTTCAGCGGCAAACCTTCCCTGATGCCCGTCGTAGATGCTGAAGAAACACTGAAAATATCAAACATAATAGTGTGAAAGACTGCATAGTTTTATTTCAATTTCTTGCAACATATTTAAATAAATCTTTAATGCATTCCGATAAAAATAACATTTTCACAATTTCACGACTCAGCAACCGTTATAATATAATTGATAAGACATCAAAGTGACTCTGAACATTTTATGCATTTTTTTGGTAAAATCCTCAAGCAGGGTTAAGAAACTTGTGATGTAGGAGTCTTTAACTGCGGTTGCGTGTGAGTGAGTGGAGGAGGGGGGAGGGAGGGGGAGTAAATGTATAACATGCCTATTTTTTCTCTATTTGAACAGTAAAAACTTCTGCTCTTATTCTTTTTGACGAGCTGACCTTTTGCTGTACGATTTTTTAATCGGTCAACAAGCTTTCTGCTAGCAAGAACTTTCATGTAAAATTTATAGTAAGTAAATGCTATGTTATGGAACTGTTCAGAAATGCCAAAAAAACGAAACTGTAAACATTGACTCAATGACTGATTGATTAATGTAAACAAAAATAATCTATTTACTTTTCTTGGGTCATTGCCAAAGCAGTCTTGAAATACCCTTGTGTCTTCCATCGAGCTTTTCCAACGCTCGTTCCCTGAGCTGCAAATTCCTAAATGAAGTGTTATTTAATAAATTTACTATTTCATATAAAAAAAGTATGTATTCACTGGTGTATACTTTTGTCAGTTCTTTGACATATCCATTGGGTACTTCAAAATATCTCTTCAATATTTTTTCAACACTAAACTTTCAAACACTTCCCTACTACATTTAGTTAGTTTTCAATTGTGATTTGACGGTTAACAGGCAAACTTTTCATAAAAAAAAAAACAGAAAAGCTTAACTGCTTCAAGTAGAAAACGAGGAGACAAAATTGTTTCCGGATTGTTTCTATGAATCTTTTCTGAAAATGTCTTTCTTAAAAAATGTACGCGCGCACCTGGACCGATGACCTTGACCTACCTATGGCAATGGAGCAGGCTGGGGAGCAGTTGAGAGCCATGCCTGACACGTCAGTCGTCGTCTGCTCACAGATCCGCCGGTATGCTACAGATAAAAACACAAAACATACCAGAATATAATAACTGAACACAGTAGACGCTAGTTAAATCGAAAGATTTAAAACGTGTGAAGACACAGCTATAATCTGGTATACAGCACAGAACGCTGTCGAGCGCTGTATTGATTACAGATGGGACAAATAAAATAACATACACAGAAAGTCAACTCAGAGCTAAAACAGACCCTAAAATACCTAAAACAACCAAAATATTCTCATACTAAACATAGGTGAACAACTGACTTTCAAAAGTATCCTCTAGGTCAGCCTTAAGGAACTCGTAGGCGTCATTGAGCCGCTGAACATACGCGGCATCCAGTGGTTTCTCGGCTGATGTATCTTTCTTTACGCGGCGGACGATTCCACGACGCCGCTTTATCAACATGGCGACGCTCTCAGGCTTCGTACCCGCTACAAACAGACACACATATACAAGGTTGCAAGGTAAAAACGCTTCAGAATATTTCGAAGAAGACAAAGGTTTATTCATGCAACGTATCTGTCCGAAGCCGATCCAAATTTCCTTTCCATAGATATCGTGTCCACAAGCCATCCTAGCCATACGCATAAAGGAAAGACAACACACTGATATATGATAACAAAAATACCATTCCGACAGCAAGTGCATTCCGAACTTTTAAGGGATGACTCTAGGAAAACCACACGAATTGTTAACTTGCTGAAAAAATTTAAAAATTGGTACATACGCTTATATTTCATAAGCTCCAGGGCACGATGGTAGTATTTATGCTCATTAAGCATCCTCAAGTCAATATGCCTGTCGCATTCTTTGCAATATATACTGATGTCTGGCCTTTCTCCGAATTGCTCGTGGATTTCAAGCTCCTCAAATGGTGTATCTAAGAAGACCACAATATCAACACTCAAATGCAAACACATTTTCATGTAGAATCGTGATAAATACAGCATAAAGGCCGTATCTATTATTCTTCCAACCTTTTTAAAGTTACAAATATTACCAGTGTCTAAGGCTGAATAGAACAAACCCTTTTATATTAAAAAAAAAGACTTTGAATCGAAACCAAATTTTCCAGGTAAATTTCAGATTTGAAAATTGTAGACGCTATTCAAAATACTTCTACAGAATTGTTTTCTGTTTCTTTTTTTTTCTTAGTTGGGGTGCAGTTGGAGGGGGGTGTGAAAGAACGATTGTACACATACAAGCTTTGCCACGCATATAGGCGTCGTTTCCAGTGCTGAGCACTGGCAGCATGTGTGATTCCAGCCCATTTGACATCATGCCGTCTGAATGAGTCACTGAAGTCCTACAGAAAAAAAAAAACAAACAACATGTCGTCAATGTAAAAAGCATATTCAGATTTTTTTTTAATCATAGGCAGGTTCGATGCGTTTTTGATTGATGAATGTGTCCTCCAAGAACTTTTCGTGGATATTATTTGAAAAGGGGATTTAGGCTCCGAGTTGTGTTTTTTTCAGGTCCTTTTATCCTATAAAACTGTACATGCATGATGTTAAACATTTAATTGTCTTTATTTGCGGCACAAGTTTTGTGCGGTGTTATAATAAAACAGGGTTAAATAACTTGTCATGTTATAAACAGGTATTAAACAGATTACTTTGAAAGACTAAAATTAATGTGAAGACATGCTGCAAAAGCAAGAAATCCATATTAAACATTTTAACCGTTAAATATGTGCACGATGAAAGGAGGCCATACTATTAAAATCAAAAGTTTTGCTTGTTTATATACAGAGTCAAGCCAAGGAGATTATAATACTGAAGCATCAAAATTAATTAACTCAGCTCCCATACAGTAAGAATTAACACAAACAACTGTAACTTTACTTTTAGGACGGGGTTTTTATAGAAGCTCTACAACGTGTTCTCATATCAGCTCTGTATATTTTAAAACTTGATGAGATATATGCCAATTTCTCTATTTAATTTGTTTTATCACACAATTCATACCTTGCAGTTGTACCAAAAGCTGTGCTTTGATTTCTGGTAACAGCCCGAGAATCGGTAAACGATTTCACATACGGACTCGCAATCGCTGACGCCATCTTCGTCTTTTATGTGCACAAACAGTGTGTTAAATGAGCAAGTGCAGTATGTACATTGGTGTTATTTTAACAGTCTCTTTGATCCCACAATGAACCAGGTTAGGCTTTTAACAAATCTGTTCGTCCTCTGTTTTGGAAACAAAAAGAGACTTATTACTAAGAAACAGATTAAGAACAACTACTTTTTAAAAACGGTTTGCACACTAGAGTTTTAATAAAATTATCCACAGGCAAAGCGCCACACTGCAGCGTTTTTATATCTGTAAAAAAGTGGAAAATGTAATATGTTCACTAAATTAATTTCGACTGACGAACAATCAAAAGCTACGCATATTTTTATTTCATAATACCAAAAACAGTAGTATTTTGGCACTCATTAGAAGAGCAGAAACGCGCGCCTTCATCTGTAAGCCACTTAATACTCGTAGAACGGTAGATAATTTTCATGTTTCGACTGTAAAAAAATAGGGTAATCACATGAATAAATAAGAATTAAAATCAATGGATGCTAAATTAAATCTATTTTAATCATAGAATATTAAGCGAAAGGTTATTAATCTGGTGGAATAATATACACTGGAGTTTTATATAACTAAGACGGAAAGTATAAACTCAAAATATATTACGCACACTATTAAAGAAATGCAATTGAATAAGGTTAATTATATAGTCAGCCAAAAAAAAAAACTGTTTGTTTGAGAGTTACCGCTTTGCACATCTAAAGTGCAGGGTTGAGATTTCGCGGTCGCCCGGGCGCCCGTGGCGACCAACTTTGGGCTCGGGCGACCAACTTTTTCGAGTTGGTCGCCCGAGTGGCGACTAACTTTTGTCTAATTATTTTCAGGTAAATACTGTTGATTATTTTAAACACCATTTTGTTGTTGTTTTTTTCAAGTGAGGCGCGCTAGACAAATTTTGCAAAAATTGCTACGGGCGACTAACTTTTGTGCCGGACGACTAACTTTTTTAAGTTGGTCGCCCGGAAGACCAGAAAATTTTACGAAGTCTCAACCCTGAAAGTGGTCAGAAAGTACAAACATGTAAGCCAATTCGCATTCTTGAGCTTTTGTATGATTGTTTACAATGCAATTTCATTATACCAAATTACAAAAAAAGAACGACAAGGCGCAATAAAAAATTTGAAATTTCGGATAATTTACGAACTTTCGCGCGAATTCCTAAAAACTCCATTGCAAATTATTCCACAGATTTTACAAACAAGTTCTGAGTAAAATAGAATTTTTGTTACAATTTCAGTTTTTTATAAGCGGGTTCACATTTTCGTTTACGAGATGTAAGCAAAAAATAGGACTCCAGTTTTGGGGAGATAAAGATAGAAGCAGAGAAACTTAGAAACATTGAAGCCAATGGAGAAAAAAATCAAAATTGCTTTGAAATAGACAGTGCTCTTTTTGTGTTAGAAGCCCATTATAATAATGTCCTGAATCAATTTTCCTACGTTCCAATAAAGTGTTGTCACTTATTGACACGTCATTGCAGAGAGAACATAAAAGAAATTTTTTTTCAAACTCAGCTTCAACAAAAGCACCGGGTTTTTTCCTGCTGACAAGTCAGGGTGGTTTTGTTTCCACGCTGCCAGGGTGTTTCTAGTCCAGTGACTTCCACTTTAACAGAGGAGTGGGTAGAGGAATGGTGGTGGGACCAGGGCCACTCGGGACTACATAGTCCTAGATGACTCTTGCGGTCTTCCTATAACAGCAAGAGTCAAAGTTCCTATAATAGAACTTGTCATTGATGTCAATTTTGCTAATCTCGGCGCACGACTCGGGGCAACGGCGTTACTTCAGAAAGACTGCATCACATAAATGGACAATTTCTAAATTACTGCGAACAATTTTTATGGTCAAATAATAAATCTGCACTGAGAAAAATAAACGTTTTCTTGATATCATCATATAGAATCGCCCATTGTCACCCACAGCAACAATGATTTTTCAGTTGTAAAACCGCTGTTTACTCAAGTTTGGTAAGGGTAGCTTCGCTGTGGTCGAAAATGATGCGCCAGGATTTTTTCAAGAAAAAGCCTGCTAGTCCGCACCTCGGTGTCCTGGAAAGATCCAGAGCCTCGAAAGTTGATATCTATGGCCATTTCTATTACAGGAACTGTGACTCTTTCTGTCCTAGGAAGATAAAAAGGGTCCGCTGGGACTAGCGACTACATAAACTTTCTGACCCCAATCAGCTGGTGCGAGTAGCCGGTCTGCCTCAGCAACACAGCAATTAAACTGAATTTTTTCACTGATCGGGGTGCTGTAAAGGCTTTACGTTTTTTATCAAACCAAAATGTTTCTAATATGTACTCGTAAACAATCCGGTCTGTATGTATGGACGATAATACCAGAAATATCTAAACAAGGTTAAAGTTGACGTTTCTAATAAATTTTTAATTTTACAGGACACTGAGCAGACGTGACATATATTTATGTGAGTAATCATTTTTGTGTTTGTTCGCGCAGTCCTTGGTTTGTGGTACCTTTTATCACTTTTGTTTACCTTTTCGTAACGACGTATTATTTCGATAACACAAAAATAGCAGGACACTTCAAATGGCCGCCAATTGTAGTACCCTTATGGTCTCAGGCTATAAGTTTAAAAGGAATGTTCGATTCTTTTATATCCGGACCAGCCAAGGGATAAATATAAAGGAAAACTCTACTGCAATTTTTGCAGTTATTGCAAAAACAGTTCCTCTGGAGCATCTCGATTCATATCGCACATCCAGAAGCAAAAATGTAGTTCTTCAAAAATAGTTAAAAAAACACCAAAGGAAAGCAACAAAAAATATCCATCTGTATGCAATGCATAAAGAAATATACAGTCGAATGCGGATGTGGGGGAAACATTAAAATGGTGCAAATAATAAATAATGATTGACCAGAAAATATCATAACAGTAGCTTGTAATAACCAACGTTTAATGTAAAAATTAATATGTTTTAAGACGAACATACCGCAAGTGCGACAGCCAAGTATAAAGAAATTATTATAGTCTTATGTCCCACCGCAGAAAAAGATATTTAAGCAAGCAAATAATGCCAAAATAATTCTCGGGCTTAATTTTGCAAGCACTTAGTCATAAACTAAAAGATTTCTTTTTTAGAAGTTTCTAACGTATTTTTGTAATAAAATTTCTGAAATCGTTGCTCGTCAAGAGTGAAACTGTCTTAAACATTCAAAAAGGACGTACAAATCTAACTAAATATCTGCTAGTTCTTTAATCTTGTGTATAGAAAACAGGTGAAGAGCAAATAATCTCTTTTATCGCGTATATTTCCATGCAAACTGCATTGCTTGCTTCTAAACAGAAGATTGATTAAACACCTTAAACAGTTTTTCGCGTCATATATCAGAAAACGCAGAAAAAAATGAAAATCATTTTGAAAGAAAGTTTCAGGTTACATGACAGTTTATGCACTTGTTAATAAAATCGCTGTTGCAGAACAGCCAATTTCTACGGCGGTTTGGTCTGTTGCTTATAACACCTTTTTACTCAGCAAACGCGCTGGGGAATTTTTAAGATAGCTATCCGCACTATGTTTATACATAGCAGATAGATCACCTCCGAGATCAGCTGTTTTAACAATAAAATATGCCCAACTTGTTCATAGCTTCCTGATAAATAAAAACAAATGCACGTGTTGTTTGTTTACATACTAGTAACTTTTCTGTGAGGAACTTTTTAAAAGTAGAAATGTTTCTATATTTGTACTAATGATTGTGATTTTGAATGGCCAGGGATTAGTTTAAGAAATAGGTATATTGACTAAGCGACAAGCACGGTACTCACCCCTATTGAAGCGCCAAATTGGGCAGCCACACCTAGTCACTTTGGGAATTCCAAAAAATGCGCAAAAAATTCCACACTTCGACTGCAAACCAGTTGAGCAAAATATGATAGAAATGTTTCACCTAAATGTCAGTTTTCAAGAGCAATCGTATTAAATTTTTAATGGAGTAGTTCTAAAAATGATAGAAAACAAACTAATTTTCGATTTTTACTCGAAACAGTAGTACAAGTACTCTTACTCGCACAGGTTGCAAATTGTTTCAATGATTAATTGATGCAAAGATATTAGACATTTATTTTTCCGTGGATCTTGCCGCAAACCGAAGTAGGCCATTACCCCCGCCCCCCGGCCATCACCCCCGGCCTTTACCCCCTTAGGTGATTATCGCCCCCCCCCCCCCCCCCTCCGATGTCTTTGGGAAATCTATTACATACATTCCTGTTCTGGAATTAAAAAAAAAAAAAAAATTAAAACAAATAAATCTCTCACTTATCAAATAACCTGTATTCTGAAAAAAACTGAACACATTTGTAAAGGTATACAGTCTAAAGCATGAATCTGTGACCTCTGTTGACCTCACAGATGAAAATTTTGGGCGATTGTTCGCCTGGTTTTTCTGCTGTGTGTGGACGTAGCCTTCGTAGAATATTTTCTGGCCGCCACGTGCACTTGTGAAGAATTCCATAATTTTATACTCAATTCCATTAGCTGTTTCAATTTGATGAACTGTGGGTCAAGGTTGGGGTTTATATACCAAACTTCGGAGATTTGAAATTTAGTGGATATAAAAGATGAGAGAGAAATATGATCTCTGATCGCTTTCATCCTCTGTCAGATATAAGGTACGATGAAATGAATAAAAACAAAAGTGGATTTATATTGATGTCATTCAAAATTGCAAATTGACTTTTTTCGATTGCAATGAAATTTAATTTTATTGCAGCTGAAAAATAAAATAAAACGAATCAGATCATCCCTCTCATCTTTTTCATGTCTTTCTATCACGCTCCATGACAAGAACATGAAAAAGTCGATTGATTTGGTTATAAAATTGCAATTCAAAGTCAATTGCAATAAACTGATTCGGTTATATGCATGCACATTAATCCTCAATCTGAAGATTCATTGCATTCGACTGCCCTATGATGTCCTTTGATGAAACAAAGTAAGGCACAAACGTGTTCATTTAAAAATTAAAAAAAACACCAATGGTGTTGTAGGGAAGGGAGGGGGGCTGGTCACGTTTATCTTTACCCCCCCCCCCCCCCGATATGATCTAATAAACATATTAACCGTTATGCATCTTTCTATCTGGGGGGGGGGGGGGGGTAAAGGCCTAAGGGGGGTAAAGACAAGTGGGGTAATCACCTCAGGGGGGTAAGGGCCGGGCGGGGGGGGGGGATAATCACCTAGACTGCTGTCGAACAAGCCCGAAAGAACAAATTGGCTTATTCGAAATTCCTTCCAACACATGTCCTTGACCGTTATCAAATTCCAAACCAGAACAAGCAAACCAAAATTAGCGACAACTGGAGTATTGTATCATTATACCATTACAAAAACTCGGTTTTTTCTATAACCGAGACAAAATCTGAAAATATCTTTATAAATCTGAAAGAGGAGCCTCTATGGAGACCACTCATTAACAAAAACCTATTAATAATCCCATTATAAAATAGGGTATTTCCGGTAGATTTGCAAAGAAAGGGTGTTAACAATTATTTTCTGCTCAAAACAATTCTGTTGCAAGGGAAATCCCTCGCTACTGATTGGTTGATCCGCTCGTTTGAAATCACAGCTTGAGAAAGATTAATATTGTTTAATGTTTATTTCAGAATAAACAAATTCATAGTTTCGTCTGCGAGATTTCCGAAAAACAGGACACCAGTTTTTGTTTGTTTTTTTTTTAGGAAAAACCTGCCAGCAGAGAAACTTAGAAATATAGAAAGTCAATAGAGAAATACATCAAAATCACTTCGAAATAGATATGAATAACTTTTCCAAGTTCCAATAAAGTTTTGACACCTTACAGATACTTCATGCCACAGAAAATCAACATATAGTTTATTCTGCGTATTTGTTTCTTTATGTTCTCTACCCACTAGAATCATGCGAATTTACTTTGCTGAACATGTGCACTCGAAATCGCGAATTGGCTTGCAATAAATGAAAAAAATATTTAGAGAAACATTGGGATAAACGCTGAAGAATTTTTAGAGAGAATGTTTTCTTTATGGAACATTTTTGCTGTTTCTGTATGTTCTTTGAATTTATGGGTTTTGATCAGTTGCAGCTTGGAATGGAGGCCGTTGTAGCTGCATTGCGCCCCAAGCAAGTTTCTACGATCTCGCGAGAGTTCCGCCCTGCGGCTTATGAGATCATGCTCCTAAATGTCACACTTGTAAGTTAAATAATTTTCAAAAGTTAAGTTATGAGTGTGATATTTTTTTAGTTAGTTAGTGCACAAGCACTATTAACGAAGAAACCTTCTGTAGTTTTCTTTTTTATAAACTATTTGTTTTTCTAGTTAAGTTGCTTGGTGGAGGAGTGTTTGTTTGTGAAAACAGAGCTATTTGAGAAACATTTATTTTCTAGGAGAATGCTACAGCAAAGCAGCTGCCTCGCACCACGTTTCGGTTTGACGAAGAGGCATCGGACGTGTTGTGTTCTTTTCTCTATGACATCACTGGCGGCGACTGTGACGGGTTGAAAGGTTTGCTACTGTCAACATATGTACAGTTTGTTCACTTCTCTTTAGCGCCTCGTATGGATCGCATTTGTAAGTCCAGATATATAAAACTGAACAAATAAATACGCACTTTAAATTTAGACTGATTTATTTTTTAACCGAAGTGAAAAAGAGCGAAACAATTTAATTATCGTTGACAAGCATGGAGTACTGCTTGAGCACATTTGTATTTGGCCTACCAAGTTGGGCCGAAAAAGATGTGACCATTTAAAGACTTATCAACTAAAGTTTCTCTTACAGCTAGAAGAGCAGTGTTCGTTCCTGCACATCATAGGGAACCGGAAGCCGATTACGATTCCTCCCTGAAAGGAGCGTTGTATGTACTGCCTGTAGACCCAAGAGGTAAATCCGGATGGAGTGTGTGATATATGGCTGTTTTTGAGAAGAATTATGTACTTTCGTGTTAATATGAACGTGTCAGTTTCAAATGATTTACGTTTTTTGCTCCAGGTCATAGATGCTTTGCTGTTGTAGTATCGCGTAAAGCATCGTTTTATTAACGGGGTAGCTGAACTTTCGAAATTTAAAAACTTTTCTGTCATGCGTGTTATACTTTTCCTAATTGATTACTGTGAGCCTTTTGAAACACAGATAAGCTGTGCCCAGAAGTATTGCAGCAGAACACGGACACTCCGGGATTCTACTCGCTCGATCAAGTTCTCGATACGTTAGCAGCGGGACAAGTATTATTCGTCCGACAAACACGAACGATGCTTTCAAGGATGGAAAAGTAGGCGTCACATTTTTCACAAACATGTTCTCTTTTAGACAACTTTAGATGGCGAGAGATATTGAGTTAATTATTGGATCGGTTGCACAGAAGGTTCAGTTTGGAATATTAACCCCTTAGAAATTAGCATGTTAGGGTCTGTCATATCGGTTAAAATAGAAACAAATATTTTGTGTCATTTCGGCGCATGGGCGCATGGGCACATGTCAAAGAACTGTACAGAATATTCTAAGGCCGTGTTCAAAATGGTAATTTTCGCCGAACTATTTATAAATGCCTGGATAATTGCTTAGAATACATTTTTTGTGTAAACTCCGCGGCAGATGGCTGGAAGAAAAGCACAATGTCCCTGGGGCAATCGACCTGCTGTTTTCAGCGTGTGCCGAAGACAGGTAGAACCACATTTCAGTTGTTGATCATTTAGTATTTTCGGAGTTAAGGGGAAGAAAAGATACGAATTGCAGCGGGTCCGTCATTTTGAAACACAAATCTTAGGAAAATTTGTTTCTGGTGAGAGAATACAGAAACTTATTATATGGTGAAAATGGAAATTATTATGGTAAAACCTCCATTTAAGAACATCTTTGGGGCCCAGATAATGTTCGTTATTCAGAGGTTATTTCCTAAATACATTTGAAATTCAAATGAACTAATAGAGAAAGCCTGTTTCAGTGTCAGAGGTTTTGCTTTACCTGGAGGTGTTCCCTGATGTGACACACAATATAGTTAATTTTACTTGTAGGCAAATCTTTTCATCTCAGTGGGACTCACGTTTATTTCAGATATATAAGATCAGTAACCAATCCTGCATTTTTCACGGAAAACCAGTCAAACTTTAATTCAGTTGAAATAAGGGAAGGTTTAACCAAGAGCATAGCAAACGAGGCACTGGCTAAAATGATGGCAATCGAAAAATGTGACCGTACCATTGTAAATCCAGTTTTCGGCTCCGATCCGAAACATAAAGCGTGGGTGAGTCTTCTGATTTTGATGTAGATCTTATGATGTTTAATTAACCTATGGGTAAAGAAATAACGAGGGCAGGTTTAAGTAATACTGCATTTTAAAACTGTATTCAGATCAGCAAGATGTTAGGTAAATTGGTAGCAACGTTTAGTCAAGGAAAAAACTGAATGATTTATGCTGTTCACCGACAGTCTCAATTTGTTTTGTTGGTAAGTTTTCTGTTAATGTCAAATGATAAAATGTGTATACTAACATTGCTTTGTAGGTTGATAAAACAGCAAAAAACCCATATTTTGGCAAGGGAAAACCGGACTACAGCAAAGTAAAAGCTCCGGACGAGTCCACGAAATTACAGAGAAAGGGTAGAATCTGGAGCGAAGAATTCCCTCTCCATAAAGCGGCACAAGAAGGTACCTCCATTGCAGTCATAATTTACAATAATATTTTACAAGCAAAGCTTCTTAGATCTGACATACGGCAGTAGCTATATGTATTTTGAATACCCTTAAGATTTTTTCCAAATAATCTCAGGCTATGGGTGTTACGGATGTTACAGGTGACTGTGACAGCATTCGTGATCTCTTACAAGACTACTCGGTCTTTCAGAAGGACAACGATGGCTGGTGTGCCATACATTACGCAGCCTGGTGAGTGCCCCCCCACCCCCCACACCCACCCCCCCCCCCCAAAAGAAGAAAGAAAAAAAAAACAAACAACAACAATTGCCCTTAAAAAGAAGAAAATGTGTGGATGCGGCGGTTTCCACAAATTTACCATGTGATGAAACATCACTCCACAATGTTGATAGGGAAATCAGTGAAGTTGTGAAGTTATAGCCCATCTTATCTATGCTGTGTTTGCATGTAGGTACGGACATGAAGAAGCCATTAAAATCTTAGTAAGGGAAGGGGACTGCTCACCAAATATAGAAAACCACAGGCTGTCTACTCCGCTGCACATAGCCGCTAGCAATGGCAGGAAAAACGTGGTCAAGTTGTTGATAAACCATCCTGATATAGATGTTGTGAGTTATTTTATACTTCTGTATTATCGCCCCCCACTCTCTTTATCTCGAATTTTCCCCTTCCCCCCTCCCGCCGCCCCCCCCCCCCCTCCGAAAACAATGAGACATAGGTCTCCAATTTAAAGCATGATGAGACTTTGTCTAAATAATATTACATATTTACATTGTTGCTGCTTTAACTCGCTCTGGTTTCATTAGCACTTTGGCTGTATTCGCGCTGTTTGATTTCGGATACTATTGTCGAAAATGAAAACAAAATTGCTCAACTGTTTTTTTTTTCAGAACAGCTATTTTGATTATTCTTTCAGGAGGCGCTGGATAAAAATGGTAAAACAGCATTTGATCTCTGCAGTCATATCAACAAAGAAGAGTGGAGTGAGTGCGCCAGTTTGCTAGAGGACGCTATGAACAGACCGGTGAGTTAAATGACGTATTCTCATTTTTTTTTACTTACAGTAATACACATAAGCTCACATGTATTGTTAAATCCAAGATGGCGGAACTGAACGGCATACATCAAACACACAAAAGTTATTCATTTATAATTGTATAAAGCGTATACTGAACATTAGAGAATACGGTTTAACATTTTAAATTAAGTCAAGATGGATGATGTGATGTCTGTTAAAAAGGTTCAAAAGATACCCATATGCCTGATGGATGGAACGTCGAGGAACGTGAAACTTTCATCTGGAGAACGCACCACCGCACATCAAATGCATGTTCAAATGATGAGGGTATGGTTGGCATTGCCGTTACTAAATGTAAACATAATATTGTGGCAGTTTATTCACAGCTGTAGTAGAATTTTTAAGTGAAAATGGTATTATTATTATTATTATTATTATTATTATTATTATTATTACAACAACAACAATAATAATATTAATAAAAGGGAGCAATCACAGGAGCACTAACGACAGATGTAAAAATTGAAATAACGGATGTGGAAGATATAACTGATCGTCAACTCAATGGTATTGAAGATAGGGAGCAGCTGGTTCTTGCTGCATAGGAATACGGCGAATGTTTTCTTTTGGGGACTTCAAGGTGGTATTGACTTTGGTCGTTTTAATTGAAAGAAAATGTGTGTTTATTCGTTTCAGATTTTGGAATTGCCGGACAGCTGCGGGCACTTGTTCACCATCTGGATCTGCTCCAGGAATCTTCAGCTGCAGCTGAAATCCGAACACAAGCCTATTGAGCATTTAGCGGAATGGAAATCAAAGATCGTTGTGAATTACACAGATCAGGATGCGTCCAGAGAAGATCCACAGCTATTCTGGAGACGAGATGCAATGACCCTTATCAACCAAGAAAAAATGGTAAAACAACCTGAACTATATAGATCAATTACAGTTGCGATATATTCAGAACATTATAAAGAAATAAAATATCTTAGAAACATCTGAGATGTCCGAGAAACATCTGAGATATCTGAGAAACATCTGAGATATCTGAGAAACATCTGATATCTTTAAAACTTTCTCAGATATAGGAAGGTTCGCTGTGTGGATCGACTGTGATTTCTGTATGAGATTTTTTGTTACAGATACGTAACCCTATCGCTATGGATTTATTGTTTAGCGAAGCGTACCATCATTACATCAAAAACCTATACCCCTGTGCGGATGGCGATGTACTCATGCTGGGCGGAATTCTTATGCAGTTAAATTTAGGGGATTATGACCAAAGGAAGTGCCAAAAATATTTTTCACAGTAAGCGAACAAGTGGTTATATTTTGGGTTGTTGAGTTGAGTATTTTCTTCTAAATAAAAACTACTATTTTATAAAATAACAATAAAAAAGTTATGATAAAATGATAGAACTTTTATCCGTGCAAAAAGTTGTGTTTAACTAGTATAACAAAATTCGCTCGACTTAAATTAAAAGAAGTTATACTGGATTTTTAATGGTGAAAAAACCTGGAGTATAATGAGCAAGAGTACAGTGAACAAATTAGATATATAAAAGAGTATTAAAAACCGTAATGCATAAATAAAATGGCAAATAACCAAGAGAAGAGTTATTAAATAAATAATTTAGTACTTGAAAAAGTTGAAAAAAATTAATTTGAATATTTTCACATGGTTTCCAGTGAAAAGGCTCTTCACCAGCTCGTTCCGTCGTCAAAACTTAAAAATAATGTGAAATGGTCAAACAAAATTACTGCGCAGTATAAATATTACAGTAATACCATGGTAACCAGGGAAGACAGATCTCCTTACGTAAGTGATTCCTACGCAATCCTTGATGCGCTTGTGTCGCAGGGTAATTCGTGTAATTAGGGAGTACGCATATTCTCTAGTGGCTGAAGCAAACACGTAACTTTACTGAACATGTAATAAGATAAATAATGTGTGTCAAATATTTCTTGTTAAACATCATAGAGTATATAATTTAAATGTGTCTAATACTTGTCCAGTTTGTTAAAATATCAAGCAGTCACCATGTTTCACTCAGTTATGTGCATGATTTTGTGATTGTTATTTTCATCGAAACAGGTATTACACCAGCATTTTCTTAAGATTTGCTGGAATCTGACTGTTTATGGCTCAGCATTTTTTACAGGCACCCTTAGTACGAGGGTAGGTTCTTGTTTCAATCAATCAACCAATCAATCAAGAAACAAACAAACAAACAAACAAACAAACATTAAAATATTATATTTTAACTCTGTGGCGTCTGACTTGTCATGTATTATAGATATGGCGGCACGTCCAGCCCCTGGCGGGTTATATTGTGTCTTCATTGGTTATTAATTTGAAAATATTCAGTTAAAAAAAGATATGAACGTTTTGACCTACCATTAGCTGATAAAAAGAAAAGAGACAAAACCTAAAATACTACAATGGCTCAATGTTTTGGGAAATCCAGGAATGTGATAACTTGCTTTTCTTCCTGTATTGAGTTCCGTTATGTTTTAAAGCTTATTTTGAAGAGTCTGGTAGTGAAATAGAAACCGTCCTGACGACCCATATACTAACTGTTTTGATATCAAATGATAGCTTGTTTTGCTTCAAGCTGCAGCCTGGAATTTGTCGCAAGCTAGTCGATTTAGCTTTTAGTGTGTAGTTCTACTCAAAATTAAGATTAAAAAGTATTGACCATTAAAACTTAGATAAAAGTTTATTCCCGGTATTGTTCATAGGCAAACAGTAAGTCGACGCAAGTGTATATTGGGGTTAATGACATTGGAGTGCATATTATCAACTCTTCAACAAGGGTAAGTTTTGCTTTAAATATTTTCTGTAGTTGTCGACAATTTTTTATGTATTATGCAACTTTGTTGTATTTTTTATACGTTGTTGGTTAAATCAGCGTTAATTTTTGCTCTTATCGGTCTTGATATATGACGTTTTGCTTTTAAGCATCCTGACCGTTGTATCGTTGGAAATATCCCATTCATCCGTTTGATTAAACTTTCAGCAAATGGTGCAAAGTTATTGCTATATGGATATCGAATGGTATCACAAGAAGGCAGTGCTAGAGATCAAGCTCCGCGGCTCGGAGCGACAGGGCATGGCCATTGTTAGTAAACAGGTGAGAACAGCCTCACCCCTTGTCAAGAAAAAAAACAACAACACAAGAGTTGAGGGGGGGGGGTGGGTGTGGGTGGTGCTCGATTTTCGCGTTAGTTCACCTGCCCCCTGTTGTACGGCATACTGCGTTTCTTAACCACGTCGGACTGGTAATTTAACAAAAGAGAGGAAAGAAAATGTAGACTTTATACTAACCTAGAAGATTAAACACTTAGCTTATGCGGATCTTAAAATCTGAAATATGACAAGTAATTGTTACTTTAAAATTGAATTATACTAAAGCGCTGAAAAACCTTATTTTCGCATGAAGAGAGCAAAGTTGTTTCTGACCTGTAAAACATTGTTTGAATGGAAAGTACTGTAATGATTCACACTGATTTTCAGGGGTACTGCACAATCTAGTTACATTTTTCACTTACCACCTCAAAATATGATGTTAATGCTCCTGGTAATAAAATTCAACGGGACGCGTGTGCGCTTTTCATATGGAATAAGGTTTCTATTTCAGGCTGGACTTGTTGATTATCTCATGAGGAAGTTGTCACAGAGCGGACCAATGGGCAGCTGACTAGACGTGTTACCATGGTTTTAAAGGAGTTACCAATGCGTTACAGACAGTTTTTGTGGATACAAAGAGCGCCACTCTTTGTATCAGTAACAAATATTTATTAGACTAAACACACGTTATTCAGATGAAAGCAGCATATTCATTCAGAACAGTTTTGATTTGAATAAAAATTTCAGTTCTGTTTTAATTTTCTTTCTTTTTCTTTTTTTTTGTTTTGTTTTGTTGTTGTTGTTTGTTTATTTATTGCCTTCACTTTTGAAAATAATCTCATTTAATGCCGCAGTCTTTGTGAGAATACAGTTCATAAATTATGTTTTCATTTTCTGTGTTTATTTATTTATTTTTTTTTCAAATATTCAATTCCTCTTACATCATTTAAGTTTTAAATCTGGATGTGTTAGAGCGACCCTCGACAACATCCGTGAGGGAAGGGGGTGTTGATGTTTGGTAAATTAAATGTTTGTATTTTAATTAGTCCGTTAGGGGCGGGGGGTGGGGTTTCCGTGGTTCACCGGAAGTGACATTTCTCATTTAGCCCATCTCAAAAACAAAAGCGTGGTAACACTGAAACGCCGAAAGCGAGCAAGGCTAAAAACGAATCAGCAGCATTGAACTGGAAAATTAACACCCTGTGCAATCAGAAATACGTGATAATTAGTTCACAGGTCTTGTTAATTCTACTTTGATAATTTGTGAGAAGAAAACTAATGCCCCCAGTTGCCAAGAGTATAACCAGTTCTAAACCAACAGCTCAAAAACAATAATTGTCAGGAAATACCAAAAAAAAAGTCGTTAGTCGTTAGTCTTGGAATTAAAAAAAAGTAATCGTTTCATTTTGGAAGCGGGCAACATGGGTAACTGCCCGGGGAAATGTTTCCAGAAACCAGGTAAATAAATAAAAATTTTAAACTCTACTCATATTGTTCACTCCTCTGTTTTTAGCTGTTTAAACATAAGGTGCACATTTTGACGTCTGTTCTGTGATCTCTTTCTCTCTCTCTGTGTTTCGGGGGGAGGGGGAGGGTTGTTATTGTAGTGCCACAAGAAATTGTGAAAACTGAGATATGCAAAAATTTTTGTCGGTTGCAATGCCAAATTTAATAAAGGTTGGTGCAAACAAAATATTTTCGGAGGAAATGATAAATTAAGTTCTTGTCCGTAACTGTGCCATCCATGCTATTTATTTTATATTTATATTTGGCGCTATTTGTAGCTACAGAGAGAATGGTTGACCCAATTAGTGTCGTGGACTTACGGACAGCATCCATTATTTACGATGGTCCAAAGGAACGGTCAGACGATGTGACGTGCAGTGACGCAAGCAAGCCCTCCGGAGCTCTTGGTCTGGATAGCCAGGGACGTGGTCGCCGCTCTGTAGATTGGGTGAGAGATATATCCCCTATTTTTTGATGACCGTCTGTACAGATCTGAAGCTTGTACTTTAAATATAGTGTCGTTTGAACTTAAGTGAAAGGGCAAGGTCAATGTTTGTTACACTGACGTCAGTTATAATGCTGTACCACTGTTGTACCGTATTTTATACGCTTCAGTGCTTCCCTGTGGAAATTATTTATCAAAATTAGAAGCAAATTATCACAGAAAATATAATCGCACAATATTATGCCATTTGGATTTTGAAGACAAGAATCATCAAGTGTAGTTAAATGCTCAGATGACCAGTTTGGTAGTATAACAATGCTTCAGTATAAAAAATAAACAAGGTAAATAATTAAATAAATAATATAAATAAAGACAAATTGCAGTGATTTGAATCAGACTCGATTTTGTCTGTGTGGACTTTCGGTGGACTAAAGATTTATTTATATGAAAAAATCTTGAAGAATAAATACAAGCAAAGATTGAAAAATATATATCAGTACAAGCAATTATCACAATACGAAGTCTGTTGCGGTTGTCATAGCAGCTGAGTTCTCGTCCTGTGAACACTTAAGTGTCTGCTAATTTTCTTTCATTCGCATCAGTATATACTTTAAATGCCCTCCACCCCAATCTCTCTCTCTCTCTCTCTCTCTCTCTCTCTCTCTCTCTCTCTCTTTCTCTCTCTCTCTCTCTCTCTCTCTCTCTGCCTGTTTGTCTCTCTCTCTCTCTCTCTCTCTCTCTCTCTGCCTGTTTCTCTCTCTCTCTCTCTCTCTCTCTCTCTCTCTCTCTCTCTCTCTCTCTCTGCCTGTCTCTCTCTCTCTCTCTCTCTCTCTCTCTCTCACTTCTCTTCTGTCTGTCGCTGCCCTCGCGCTTCATCAGACAAATACACATTCATTTGTGTACAGAGCTTGAAGAATTTCGGCAGAAGCATGAGCAACCTCTCTTTGTCTACTAACCCGTCCTCGGCTCCGTTATCGAACCAAGGATCCGCTCAGAACATCAAATTTGGCTACAGTGAATATTGCACGTCCATGTCCGTCGCTGTGTTTTCCTTGTCGAAAAGTCAGTGTCATAGGATAAAGGTTGGTACAGTAATGTCTTCGTTAGTGAATGACCTTTACCCAGCGAACAACCTCTATTTAGTGAACACTATTTGAAACTTTCGTTGACCGTACTCAGTTAAAAAAACAAAGTCAAGCATTAAAGAAGCCGTTACGTCATCACTGCATATATTGTACTAATGAAACTAATTTTTCATTCAATACTGAACTAACGACATTTTAATAAACAGCCAAATGTACATTCAGTTTTTAATATGTTTATTTTCTTTTCGCCAAAAGATAAGAATTTACATTAATTTCTTGTTACCCTTTGGTGTAAGAAAAATGAAGCATTATTGATTGATTTGTCGGTAGTCTATTCCGAAATAGCCTACCAAAGAATATCTGGTTTCATTTTTGCTTCATAATTCTCATTTGAAATATTACATCGTTTTTGTATCGTTTTGTTTCTAAATCATAAAATACTTCAACAAGCGTGGTAGCGTTGGCAGTTTGTACTGTTCGGGATTTCATTCACGGCTGTGGCGTTCGAGGGCCTGAATAACCGGGGCGGTAATGTCCAGGGCAGTATTGTTCTAGGCCGTATTGTCCGGATGCCAGTATCAATGTGTCATCTTAAAATTGCAGTGGTTGTATATGCTTAAGAAAAAGCGAGTTCGACCGAAGGCGGTTGCCATGGTAACATTTCGCATCAGCGCCGCAGCGGCGCCGTCCACGTCACGTGATGTGAACCACAGCGAGGATATCTCCAATGCAAAGATTCACTGGGGCCATCTCAAAGTGATACGCCAAGGTAACCGTTCTTTATGTCTCGACTGTACATTCACGGATCTAATTCCCTGATGAGTTGGTTAAGAAATGATCTACAGGAAGTCATGTGTATCTATCAATCACATTATTCAGATTGCTTTATAAGTTATTTGTTGTACAGTTCCATTAAAAATGATGTCTGCGATAAGCCGTCTCAATCTTTCAGGCATATTTCAGCGTGTCCCAGGTTGGACTTGTTCAATGTTTTTCATTCTGTGCAATCCTTGTGTTTACAAATTTTAACATGTTTGGCGGGGGCACCTATTTCTTGCAGTACCCATTTCCCTGCCGGAGAGAATGCTCAACTGTGAGACGCGCGTATTCGCTCTGCTTAGGGAGTTACCTTCAGAACCATGTGAAGTCTACATAACGGGAATAATAAAAAAAGAAAAGGTATTTTGCCTTTGCTCACAATTGTACCTCTATTGTGCCACTAAAAATAGCGTTATAATGGAAAGGTGACGTTGTTCTTGGCGTACTTAAACCCCTAAAAGGCTACGACACCCTTAGATGCGATTACACAGTAACAGCTCCGTTAGGGAACACTTCTCGTCAAGGAACAAGCCTCTCATTACATGACATCCGATCTCATTGCCATTCATTTTTTCCATATCTTAGCCCTATTTAGGGAATACCTCTCTATAACTAAGTTTTTTTCTGCGGTCCCAAAGACTCACTCAGATTGACTCCGTTGCTTGTAAATCTCCGCATGTTGACTACTATTACCGAAATGCTGTGAGCATGCGCATTGTTCATTCACGCAAAGAACGGGTGTCATTCGACAGGTGTGTTTCGCTGCTCGCACCGTCTATGCAAGGGCTAACATCAGCGAGATGGTGAATCTCCTTACTACACAATTAACAGAAGATCAAACAACGGATAAAAGGGTATGTTTGTGGCGTACTTTTATCATTTTCTATCCATACATCTCCTCAAGGAGGCACAGTTCAGCAACAACCGTTCTAGATTATTCAATCAGACGTAGGAACAAGTGCTGTCGTCTCGAAAAAATGATTTATATTCAATTTATCGTCAACAATTTTACACTTTTTGAGGTCGGATGTCAATAAATTTTACATCCATTTTTTCCATGCGTTATATTCCTTAAAGATTTAGGTAAAGTGTCATTTTTGCTTGGATTTCAGTTCCCACTTGTGTCTAACACTTCATGTAAGTATGAAGCATTTGGTTCTATTTCTCTGATTTTATAAGTTAATATTGAACTAATTCTTCTCAAACAAAGAGTCTACAATTTCACTTTTATATGTTATTGATAAGAGCAAATAGGTTAATTAGGGGCCCCTTGGGAGGACAACCCAATAATGTGCTTTCAGACTTAAGAGTGTAGTCAAATGAAGATAAGTGAAACTACTATTGCTATTATTTTTATCAATTTCATCATTATAACTTAGAAGCAAATAAGAAACTAGACCGTTTAATCTTCAGCTATTCCAGAATATGTAATTTCTTATTCACTTCAATATTTTAAGGGATAATTAATACAATGTTATTATAATTATTATTATTATTATTATTATTAGCGGAGTCACTGACAATGGAGCCGACGTCAGGCGAAGACGGGGGTTACGTCAGCGGTTATATGAGTCATCAATCACCGTCAGTCGCAGAGGGCAGGAAACTCTACCGCGCATTCGATCTGAATGGTAAAAACCTAACTGTTTGTTGTCCATCGAATGTGTCATTATTTTTTTCAGATATTTGATATGAATAACTAAATCCGTTCTCGACACTGTTTTAGGCGCAAACTGTAACGCATTTCACTAATTTTGTTTTCTAGATTACATTTTCTTTCATTTTTTATGTGATCGGTACGTGGTTACGTCAGAACAGCAATAATAATGAAAACTGATCTGTTGTTTCACTAAGTTCACAAAGCGAATGGTGTCTCGCCACAGCAAGATTTGCCAATTGATTTAGCGGTGATGGTTGGGGGGGAGCGTTGAATGGGACCTTTTAACTAAGAACATGCAGTTGTTACGTATAATAAGTTGCCGTGTTTCGCAGATGGTAGAAATCAACTGCGAGAGGAAGACGAAGATACAGCCGAACATCTGAATAAAATAGATAAAAAAGTAAGGTGTCTGTTTTTTTTTCAGTACATATAATGTTGTAATAATAATGAAAATAATCATAATAATGATACTATAATAATAATAGTAATTTATCATTTTTATTATTTAAAATTTTATTGCTGAAGCGAAGACGTCAAAACATGGCATGTGTAGCAGAAAAAATTAAGTCTCAAGTTTTCAATAAGCTTCTGTGTATAATGTCTTTTACAGAGAGCATTGCGAAAGGATACTCCAATTGTACATGGTGTTAAAAAAGGTAGGTTTAGCAGGGGAGCTATGTGTTTACGTCATGAAACTCGCTAATTACAGTACATACTCGTTAAGTCGAAATGCTTGAGGCCAGAAAAAAGTTATCGAATATTTCGAGTTATCGAATTTTCAAAGTGGTCGCCAACTACAATATACACATCCACATTTCGTAATGTTCTCCTTTAGGATAACAGAAAAAATGTTACACATGTCCTGGTGTATTGAGATTTTATTTCAGCATAATTTATGTTGCACTTCATACACGCATTAATGCATCTAACTATTTTTAACAAGGCTGACATCCATTTTAAACGTTTACGAGTTGGTTCAAAATTGCCGTGAAAATATCCATCTTTGATTTTCTTTGTTTATGTTTTATCCATGCTGAAAGTGTGTTAATCGGAATACCGCATTCGGCCGCGATTTTTGACTTGGCTTTTTTTCCTATTTAACTTCCAACACTGCTCTGTATTTAACCTCAACTTCATGTGAGGCTGTTTTTCTTTTAACCGGTTTAGAACAAGCCATATCGTTTTAAAAATCGCTTTTAAAAGCATATTTCAATAAGAGTTGTATGAAAGCTGTTTCCAATAAACATCATAATCAGTAATTAAGTGAGTAACAATTGCAATGCCTAATTTATACAGATTAGTTATGACACAAGCAGCCAATGGAAGAGTTGGATGAAACATGGACGTTAAATAAATAGTGATACACATATATTCATTAGAAAGTGATGTGCATTTGCAGCTCATGTACACGTATACCAAAATGGGTTGCGTAAGTGGTCAAACAGAAGTCAATGACACTGTTTAAACGGTTGCTTGTGTGAACTATAATGTTGATTAATACTTTTGCGTTGCACTGGCGGAGCCCCAAAAAAGGGGGAAAAATCCGTTTCAGGTCATTTCGAGTTATCGCGTTTCGACGTATCGAATATGTACTGTAGTTCAATGTTGCATGTTCCGATTGCTTACTTGACACAAGTATTTGGGTACGATTCGAAATTCAAAATGCCTGCCAGGTCGTTAATATTGGGTTTTTAAACGTTTTAGTCTGTTGCTACAGTAATTCAATAAAAGATGGTCTGTAACTACTGCAATGCTTGGAAGTCGTTGGCTTGATTTAGAATTCAAGACGACCGATAGCCGCCATTTTCATAGTTCGTCTTTGGCTTTTAGAATCATGCAACTGAAAAAAAAAATGTATTGTGTGGCGGGTTGAGCAGAAAAATCGACATGGCAAGTGCAGGCTGTGCAAGAAATACAAGAGGAGGCGGAGGGAAACCACACGGCGGACGACGAGGAAGAGGAGGAGGAGGAGGAGGATGATAGCCCGTGCGGGCAGCCCGTCAAACAGGGCTACAAGAAGGGGCCTAACTTCAAGAGTTCCTTAAGTGGCAGGAGGGTAAGTGAGCCCGGAGGGGAGGCGGGCGTCAGTTGGTGGGATGGTCTGTGGTTCAGTCGCGTGAGTGGTCTGTTCTTCACATCTAAGGCAGGAGGGGAAAGAGGGAAATAACTCCTAAAATAACATCCATTGTGACGGCAATCTGGTACAGGGCCACTGATATTGTTGTCTAATGATATCATCAAATGGTTAAGTTCATGTCTCACAATAGCAGTTTTTGAGGCCAAATGTGTAAAGACGCCTTTGGCCTTATTTTCATAGGTAGATGCTATTCGCAAAGAGGAGAAGAAATACGTGGATGGTATCGTGATGATGAGCCCGGCGCTCGACCAGAGCACTTGCTCCCCGCAGCTTCTTTTCAACTCTTCCATGACGGATTTAGGATCAAGTGTGTCTGAAAATGGTATGTCCGCTAAACTGTGACGATACTCCTGAATCTTGGAGATCATCATTTCGGTGTTGGTGAGCAAAAAAAATAATAATAAATTCTCATTTTTACGAGGTGGCACGATCTTCCATCTGTCCCCTCAGAGAACTGATGGTTCTGTCAAGTGCAAGAGTGCGTTTTGACGTTCCTCTTTAATCTTCTTTTCTTGTCACTGGCTCAATGCTTTCACATTTCGTAACTCATTATAAGGACTGTAAATTCTGTCGTAAAAACATGTTATTTTGTTTCTAGAAGCAAAAGATACAGATGTGGAGATAGCTGATGCTGTACAAGGCCGCGATAGAGGTGTCTGGATTTTTACTTTAGATCAGTCGGGTTCAAACAGTGTGCTTGATAGTTTATATTTTTGTTTTGGATACTGAGTCCTGATCATATTGTGAAGAGCATTTGTGGGTCAGTGTTCTCCACATTTGTCAGTTAATGAAATTTTAGTCTTACCTTCAAGCATAAAATGCAGCTGGGTTAAAATTCATGTGTGCATTCGAAGAATATTGCCCCCAACCGCCACCACATTAAAAAGCTAAGCTGTAAGCAACCTGTACGGATTTCCTGTATCCGCGCATATAGTACGGGAATTCCTGTATTCGCGCATATAGTACGGGAATTCCTGTATCCGCGCATATAGTACGGGAATTCCTGTATCCGCGCGTATAGTACGGGAATTCCTGTATCCGCGCGTATAGTACGGGAATTCCTGTATCCGCGCGTATAGTACGGGAATTCCTGTATCCGCGCGTATAGTACGGGAATGTGGTATCATTGTGCGTAATATTCTCGCTGTCTGTCCTTGCAGGTCAGCTTGATTCATACAGGAAAAGAAAGTTAACACCAGTCGCTGGCAGAGAGAACATTTACCGAGGTATGTATCGGCACGCTTCGTACAGACATTGTATACGGGAGAAGCGACGCTTACTGATAAAAATTCTGATCTTACGTAAGAGACAAGAAGCTGGTAAACACTGTCACAGTATAAAAAAAACGCCTTGTCATACATGAAATTATAAATCGAAGTGTCTGCGTGTTGCATAATTACCTGTTATTTCTTAGACTGAAACAATTCAAAATATTGTTCTGTAGAGGATATATGTATATGTTACATGCTGTGACTATAATCGGGCTATCTGTTGTTATCCTGAATAGTCAGGCTATTTGCAGATGGCCTAAGTCATTCAGGCCAACAATAGATGGCCTGAGGAAAGCCAGGATCCTTATTGAGAGCCTGATTTTTAGGGCTTGTGTAACCTAAAAAACATTTCCAGGAATACGTGAACTCCCTAAAAATGTCTTCCTAATGTGTACGCGCATTCCCTGAAATTCCGAATGTTCCAACACATGAATTGCCTGAACACTTCAGGGAATTTGTGTAATACGGAAAACTGAGCAAATATTTCCAAAGAATAGAAATATCATGTCCCAAAAACAAATAAGTTCTCTGACCGGTGTAACAGAATATCTTGTCCCCGTGTACAGCTTCCCCCCGAGGGGAAAGCTATACTAGGCTATCTTCCTCCCTCTGGTATATCTCCCCCCTCCCATCAGGTCTTTTTTTTTTGGCTCATATATGTGATGTTAGCCCTCTTAAAGTCGATCAAAGATTATAACACTGTTTATGCGACTTTATTAGCACAATTCAACGATAAATCAAAGGAAATTACACAAAAATTAAATGTTAAATCTGATAAACTGGAGTGAAGTGCTCGTACATGTTCGCCAGGTAAATTGTTTTGCACGTCTTCCACAGCTAATTGCAACTGAATAAATTACCCGAGATCTGTATTTAGATGCTTTAATCCCTCGTTGCATAGAAGTACAAATAACAATTATTCTAACGAGGGAGGTGTGGATTCGTTTCATTTCCAAACAGCAGGGGGGTAGCTGGACAGGGGGAGGGGCAGATTATCCCAGGTGGGGGGGAGAGCTGTATTAGGACAGCTCCCCCCCCCCCGGGGGCAAGGGGGGCAAGATATCCTATCACACCGGCACTGAAATTGAGTGAGAAGTGTAGCAGCATTAGATTCAAAGCAAATTCGGTCAAATTAGAAACGAATATTACACCCAGAAAAGGCGAGCGGAGGGGGGGGGATGGAGGGGCAGATAACCGTTTATCGAAAATTGTTGTGAGTTCAGACTAAGTTTTATGGTCACCAATATCAAGCCGTATCCTAATTTTTATAGATAAGTCGTACCTGAAATAAAAACGTTAAATTTATATATCCCTCCTCCCCGTGTATAATAAGTGCATTTTTTGCACTTAACTCAAATGAAACAATTTTTGAAATACCTTAGAAAATATACTCAGGAACTAATCTTCCTTCGACATGCTGTGGCTAGGCAGTGCGATTGCAATGCCTTAATTACCTACTCGGGAGCTTCAGCCCTTAAACCTGAATTACATACTTCGAGTGGGTGTCTGCTGTGTGATTTAAATACAAACTAATTCCATTCAAGCCTCAACACTCTTTCCTGTCCATTTACTTTAAGCATTACTAAGGACTCCAAAGAGCTGATGATGTTCTTACAACTTCTTTAGATGTATCTAAATCACATATTTTTTCTTATTTTTTGTTTCGATTACATTTTCTTAACCTCCAGTTAACGATGGGGTCATCAGCCAGTTACAATACAGAATCTCAATACTCAACCGTTTAATTGCACTTAAGTCCAATTGCAATTTACTAGTCATCGTATAAACAAAACATGTTTCGTTAGAACCCCCGTTTCCCAACTACCATACCCGCCCCACTCACCCGCCAGACACAGATACACAAAAAAGGGAAGCTTATTTATAGCAAACAAACAACATTTCAGGGATTTTCTTAGCCCTTCATTTCAGGGAATACGCTAATTCACTGGAAATTTTTTTGGCAGTTCGCGTACTCCCTGGCGGTGGCAGCGAATGCATAAATTCCCTGAAAATTTCAGGGAATATGCTCATTTCCTGAATTCACGAATTCCCGTATATACGTATATATTTTACAAATAGTTCATTATTTATGATTTTTTTGCAAGTATTCGCGAAAGAGCGTCATAAAAGGAATAGACTGCCGCATAGCCGGAGTAGTTCAACACCTCCTGAGACCTCAAACGGTAACCGCAGACGTCACAGGCAAATGTCACACGATGACCTCAGGATTGCTAGCCAGTCGCCCAGTAAGGTGCCCGGCGGGCAGGACAGAGGCTCTGTCATTATTCCCGCCGTTATACGCACGAGTGCTCCGAATAGTGCCGAGTCAAATCGAGAATGTCAGTGGAAATGGAAAGGTTTGAAAACCTCGGCTAAAGTGGATCCTGTGCATGTCAAGGACAGGACGCCAAAACATTCCTTAGAGGTGTGTTTCTATGACTACTGGTACCTGAAATTTTATTGCATATGAAGTGTATAGATTTTGTTTAAAATGAATCTTTACCCACACGATGCTGTGCTGTTTTATGTGCGATGTAACTAAGAGAAAAATGTGTATAGTTGAAAAGAGTTAAATTTTAATCAAACAAAGACATGGTTCCAAGTTTTTGTTTTTTGTTCACAAAACCGAGTATCAACTGTAAATAGGTTGCTGTTATGGGATGATCCCTGTGCACTGGGCTTGTTTAACTCGTGGCGAGTAAAGTCTTTCCTTACGTGCGTCCATTTTTTTCTATTTTGTACAGGCTACCCCTAGAAGCTCCGCCAGTAGCAGAAGAAATTCGGACAGAAGTTCCCGTTCTGCGCGTAGCGACAGCAGAGGGAGACCGACTGACAGCTCTTCGTCTTCAAGTCAGAGAAGTTCTTATTCCGACCGCTCTCCGAGAGCATCTGGTTCGGGTTTAAGAGATCGGAACTTACCGGTGAATAGTCGGTCCTCGTCATTACGCACTTCCGGTATGGCGGATGTGACACATTCACAGGCAGGAAGAAGCGAGGAATATATGAAAGCGAAATCTCACAGAACTTGTGAGGGCAAATCAAAAGAAAGACTCTTCGCTGGTGTGACGAAAACAGACGAATCTGTGAAATCAGACCGCATGAATTCAGAAAAGAAGTTTCGGAGATGGTCGCGAAGTCTGTATGAATTCGCAGCATATATTACAGAAAAAGTTGAGAGTGTTCACACCCCAAAGACGGCCGATTTAGACGAACTCTTCACTTTTGATGCGTGTCACATGAAAGAAAATAACACATCCAAGTGTGAGCCCCACGATAAAATTAACGTAACAGTTTCGCAAGTGTTTCAGTCTGAAGAGAAAAACGCCGGAAAAACTACCGGTAGAGAGAAAAGGGAAGAATTTATTAGAAAAAATGTGGTTCAAAAATGTATGGACAGGACTGAAGAACTGGAATGCGGAAAGGTGGAATCTGTTAGGAGGGGTGGAGAGATGCGCATTGTGGAAACACAAGGAGAACTGTCCAGATCTGTAGATAATACTATTGAAACGCGCTTAACAGATAATACAGAGCTCGTATCTGTAGATGGCAGTGAGTCCAAATGCAGCGTGAAGTCCAGCTTGGGAGGTCACAATGGTGAAGGACACGAACGAGAGTCTCTCTCTGCAAATAGCATTGAAGAAACGAATAGCGAACTGCATGGATCAGGAGAAAATATACGAGAAACACCCATGAAGGAACCCATATCTAAAGATGCAACTGGACCAAAGAACAGCGAACACTTAAGCTGTGGGAACCACACCGGGGAACGGCATGCGAAAGACGATTCCCTATGTGTAGATAATAGGGAAGAAACGAACAGCATCCAGCCTAGATTCAGACAAAATGAGCGAGAGTGCCTACCCGAAGATGTCGAAGGGAGGCACAGCGAACAGTCAGCATCCGGAGGAACTGAAAGCGAAGCAACACGAAGCGAGCAATCTGGAGATACTGATAGAGAAAGCTGCGTGGAAGAGTCGACAGCTAGGGATTCCAAACGCAATACGCACATTGGACAGTCAAGGTCTTTAGATAACAAGGTAGAAACGTCCTTAAAAGAGCCAATATTTATAGATAACAGTCGGGAAAGCCACAGCAAGCAGTCTAAATCTGTTGGAAATGACAAACAGACGCATATCACAGAGCGTGGAACTGTAGATAACCGCGGAGAAGTGAACAAAAGCGATCACGTATCAACAGATAACCGCGGAGAAGTGAACAAAAGCGATCATGTATCTACAGATAATAGCGGAGAAGTGAACAAAAGCGATCGCATGTCTCCAGATAACAGCGGAGAAGTGAACAAAAGCGATCACGTATCTAGAGATAACAGCGAAGAAGTGAACAAAAGCGATAAGGTATTTATAGATAACAACGGAGAAGTAAAGAAAAGCCATAGGCGGTTATCCACAGATAAGAGCGGAACTGTTCATGTTGGCTTATCTGACATGAATAGTTTACATAATCTCGGCAACTTTCCCGAATCACGTGACGGCCCACAGGGAACGAGAATAGACACGAACGAACGTACGGACAACACCGGAGAAACGCCAAACAAGACTCAGTGCAGAGATAGCAATAGCATTATACAGGTGGCGGCCGAAAGCGACCATACACTACCAGAGAAACTGACGGAAAATGAAAGCAAAGTAAAGACGCAATCCACAGAAAAAACGGAAAGTGGAAACGAGAAAGAACGAGATAGCACTCCAGAGACAGACGAAAAGAACACAAACGCAAACAATTCATCTTTGTTCACACAAAATTTAATAAGGAAAAATAGCGTAGAGAGGTGTTTTGAAGAATTAATGGCAGAATTTACTGAATTGGAATTCTTTTTTGAGCCGGAGGTCACGTCTTATTGGGAAGATGTAAAGAATGGAAAGACAGTTATCACCAATATTGGAAACGGAAATTGCGACATGAAAGACTCCTTGGAAGAAGAAATCTTAGTGGGTGCTGCAAACATGGTTAATAAAAACAGAGGCAAAACCGTCTCCTTAGCTACCGAGAAATGTAAATATGACGTCAGAGAGCAAAGCAAAAGCAATAAACCAGCCACTCTTGTAAGTGCCGCTAACCAGGAAAGATCCACTTTACATTCTGATCCGATTTCGTCTCTTTTGAGAGCTAAGGCTGACTCGAGTCTATCGCATTTGAACCTTAATGATGAAATAGGCCTCTTTGAGATGTATTCTTTACAAACTGGCTCCGATCCAGCCAAGAATGATTCAAAAGAAATTTCAAAGGGCAAGTCTTTTAAACCGGAAAATGAGCCAGGCGAAATTCTTAATTTACCTTGCACTTTTTGCTATTCCTTTCAAGGCCAAGACGAGGCCAACCCGTGTAAATACTGCAGCCAGTTAAACAAGCCTGTTAAGTTGGAAGAAGATATCACTCAGCATGACAGAGTAGTTAGGGAAACGGAAACTGGTAAAGACGCGTTTGTGAGGGCTCTCGAAAGACCGCAAGAAAACATAATTAGAGAGGTACCAAATGATGAATGTGCGCAATACCCTTCCACTTCAGTAGGTTGTGAAAAGGAGAGCTGTGTTGGAAATAGTCGTGTGGCGAATTACATCATCAGTGCTTGTAACGATAACAAAAGTGACAATAAAAAGCTCAGTGACATTTACAATAATGATGGAGTCGTCTCATTTAGGTCTCGGCTCTGTGATTCGAAACTCGCATCAAAAAGCAGACGAGAGAGTGATTCCGCGGTCAAATACAGCACAAGCACGACACCTGGTGGCCAAAACAGGCAGCGGGTGAAAAGTGAGAAACAAAAATTTGGCGATGGCTTTTTAAATCTGGGCGTTGTTTATCTATCAGTCCTGCGACGCAGAAAAAGTGTTGCGCCGTCACAATGTTTTCAGTGTATTGAGGACTCGGGTGTTGTCAGGGAGACTGAAAGGTGCTGTGACGTAAATACACGAATGCCCAGTAGTGCAATCACTGTTAATCAAACTACACAGCATAATAAGACAAGAACTAATGAAACTCATCAAAATATTATAACAGATAAAGGTAACTACTGCCAGACAAGAGCAGAGAACAATCAAAGCACAGCGTCACCAAGCAGTGACTATTGCAGTCCATAGTCACAGGAGAATACAGAAGAATACGTTACCTAACACTGTTTGTGCAAACGAACAAAAGAGACGTAGGAAGACGGCAAGTCTGTGCAACGGAAACTTTGTCGCCTAGAGGAGAGGCAAGTGCAGGCGACAATAGCAGAGAGGGCGATAATAGGGGGGAACATATCGGATTGTACTCCCTGAGAGTAATAATCGACGCGTACGAGCTGCAGCTTTGGACGTAAAAAGGAATGTTAAAATGGATAATTCTGTTAGTAAAGACAAGGTTTTGGAGTGTAGTGCTCAGTCAGATAAAGGTAAGGAATAAAGTGATTCACAAAAAAAAAAAGCCGTAAAAGTCTGATGGTTCAAAGTTTGGTGATGCAGCTTTGTAGAGTGCTTGAATTTTCTCGCTGTTGACACTGCAGGTGTGAAAAAGAAGTTAATTATTGTATTGCTAGAAAGATTCCATTTTTACAGTAAATTGTCCCATTTGAGCTCGCGCTTTCGTATCATATATCTTATTTATTTAATTAAATAAGTGCTTTACGAATGGGGAATTCGAGAACGAGGTTTGCTTGCCTACAATAAGTTTAGAGTTACTGAACTTTTTATTTTACAGTCATCAGAGGTTCAAGATTACTTATAAAACACAGTTGATAATGTGTTATAGGATCGAGGGTAGCTTGTTGATGTTTTCTTTTTTACAATGGATATTGTATTTATCTAAAAGATCTTGTGAACGGAGTAGAATTGTTTGTTTGTAGCTATAGTTATTCGAGTTTTACTCAAAATGAAGGTTGGGTATTATACGAAACGACGTAGTTGATGGTTGGCATGGATGTACTTACGGTTGCTGTCGCGACTGACATAAAGTACAGGTCTTGAAATTAAAAGTAGTTTTCTGCAGTTCTCAATTCTTCACTCAAATTCTGGAATTCTAATAACGTTTTGGTAGGATATATGAATACCCACCCGATCCCTTGTAAGACTGATCTATTTAAAGCAGACAAATGTGTCACTGCTGTTAACTGGGACCAGCCAGCCAGTCAGCTCCCATTTTCAAACAGTTTACGTTTGTGTGGTGGGACAAAGCAACAACAAAAATTGATGTGTGCGTAAATTGCTCACAGTATTGTTGAAACGATTTCACAAAAAAAAAAAAATGAATGCGGGCACAGGAAATCTTTATATTCGCTTTTTCCTTTTTAGTTTTCATTTTCTTTTTCTTTCTAACATTAAGTATTGTTGATCTGGAACTGGTCAGTGATATCGCCATGTTGACTCGGAATAAGTCAGTGTGTACTTTGTTACATGAACTAACTGATGTTTTTGATTATAAGTAATTGCAATATGTGTCGACAGTTGCATTTCGATCAATTATGAAAAAGTTACTGACTTGAGAATCAACCAATCAGAGGACAGCATTTTACACCAGTCATGTGATAGTGAAAACTGGGGGGGGGGGGGGGGGGGAGGGGGGATAAGTCACGTGACAGGCATGGTTACCAGCGACGAATCATTATTTTGGCCAGCAGCAGACATTAGACTAGATAATTAGGACAGGCACGTTTCATATATGTACTAAAAAGAGTACTTGATATGCGTCGTTATGTGTCGTTTATGTGTAGCTTCAGAAGTGTAATTAAATAGACGTCGGGTGTATCACGGGTGTATTGCTCAGAGTGTGAGTAAGTGACTCATTTACGTTTGTATCATACATATATCTCATTAAAACAATAAAGTGTGGTTGACCTCTTCTCGATCTTGTCACAGATTTCAAAGACACGTAGCCAGACAAGGGACAGTTATGTTTACAGCGCCGTTTCAGTTGAATTTACGTTATCAAGGTGATTGCAATTCGACTGTATGTTGTCAGTCTAATATAATTGCGATGCAGCCATTCCATATTACAATACCATGAGCACAATTTGACGAAAGTCAACTCTGTAAACACTTGCCCCAAATTAAAATTAAAAAAAGAAACCCTAAAATTTCTATGTTTTTAATTCGGAATTAGTGCGATCCCGTTCTAAAAGGATAACTCACTTTTCATAACCATGTAACCTGCTAAAACTGACCTGCATATAAGCGTGCATTTAACGTGCCTGGTGCAGAGCCCCCACCCCTCCATCCAACCACTCTTGACCACTTTTTTAAAGACTTTCGAAGCTTCTGTTTTGCATTTTGACCGTCATAACTTGAAATTCGATGACTAGCATTCAAAAATTACATCGAAAACTTTATGACAATTAATGATTTATATATAATATTTTACATATAGTGATGCATTAAACTGATGCACACAGAAATGCACACTATTAAATTTAAAGTTTATTAATTTTTTTTATCCTGTTCAGCTGTAGACAAGTTCAACTGATCTGGAGCTATATTGCATGCACACAGATGTACTTATTTTTAGCAATGCGGCAATTAAAACCTCCACTGTGTTTACAGCAGGCCTCAGCTGGTAATAGCAAACTATGCACAGCGAGCATCCGCCTTTTGCTCAGTGTAGAAGAAAGGAAAAATTACCCCATATTTGCGCATTGATTTGACCTTCAAAACAACCTTAACAATAAATAAAAATTATTGATAGAACTAGTTTACGTCAAGTTCTATATACTGCGAAAGTTTGGTGTCAATCGGACCGGTAGTTTCTGACGAGTTGTGATGACAAAATGACGGCCGACTGTAAAGAAAAAAAAAGCAATGAAAATCTCACGGGTGCCCTAATACCAAAGCATATAACTGTTTGCAAGACTTCGTCTTGCCAAGTGTTAATAAAATATGTTCTGTCACCATCCCCATTAAAGAACCTGCCATTATTTTTTTTGGAGTTTGTTGGCACGAGTGTGATAAATTTATATAAAATATTGCATTGTTCTTGTTTTGTTTTACACAGTTACTTACATTATAAAAAATCGTAATCAAAGAGCGAATAACTAAAACACACCGGAAAGTCATTGTAAAATCACGCAATGGCGTTTCGTGAAATGCTATTTTTTTCCTGGATATCTGACGTTGGATCTTTCTACAAACAAGCTTGATTCCTTTTGCGCAGCAGAGAATCCGGTAATTACCGGAAACGGGTTCTGCTCAGTAAGAGTCGGTTTCTAACAGCCAAAAAGTCAAAGTACTTTTTTTCTGTAAATGAGAATCGAAAGCTTTTAGAATGAGGCACATTTAACCATATTTGTTTAGAATGGAAAGGTAGAGTAAATTGGTGAGCGTAAGGTTTGAAAATTACTGCGCTCTTTGGATCGTGAGAGCAGATATTGAACGCATCCCTAAACAGTTATTGGACTATAAATAAAATATTACTTATTATTTATTTGTTATTATTAATGTCAATTTATTTATTATTTTTGTTATCATCTTACAACTGACTACTAACTGTCAGGGCATGATGCATTTCCTGGAGCTATTTCATGGGCGCCCGACTTCGAGCTGCTCCGGCAGCTGGGAAAAGGGGGCCTACGGCACGCAATACAGCGGGTAATGACAAGAAAATTATCAGGGCACTCTAGCTTTTATAGATGGCATTGTATTTGAGATGGATGTTTTAATAAACAAATAAAGGGGCAGGTACCCAAAGCGCCAAGCCGGTTCACCCTAGTGAGCGTGGGGCTTACTAGTTAGTTACTGTACTGTAATTATACATAAACCCTACTGCTTTTATAGGAATTGCACATAGAAAGTGCTCGACAGAGCCAGGAGTGGCGTCCTTTATTGGGATCACAGCCAACCCTCTTTTCGTGTGCTGCTCGAGACATGAAGAGTGCAAGACTTTGATGCAAACAGGAGATGCACTTCACATTTGCTGTTTATGCTGTTAACACCGTCACATCCACTATCCCCCTTCCATTCCCACTCCCACCCCCTCCCCTGCTCACACGCCCACACATACTATGTTCATTTTCAGATCACGTCGAATATGAAGCTTCATAAGTACTTGACATTTGCAGTTTATGCTGTTAAAACTGTCACATCTATCGATTCCCTCCCATCCCCACACACCCAGATATTTTTTTAGTGTCCCGTGTAGCGCGAAGCGGGGGACCACTGAATTCGGTCCAACAGTCCGTCTCTGGACTGTCAACATTTCGGATATGATGTTTTTTGTGCGATAGATCTCAGAAACTACTGGAGGGATTCCATTTAAACCTTGCATAGAGAAAGAATATAGGGTGTATAGGGTGTAGTCGCGTACCTGAGAATAGGTTTTGCGGCCGCCGAAAAACATCACCTTGGGACTTTGTCGAAAATCAAAATTTTTTGGGTCATTAACGTCTGGATAGGATGTCTTTTGTGCGATAGACCTCAAAGACTACCTGAGGGATTCCATTTAAACCCTGCGTAGGGAAAGAATATAGGGTGTATTTGTGCACCTGGGTATAGGTTTTGCCGGCGGCCGAAAAATATGGACTTTGTCGAAATCCTGGAATCTTGGAATTGCACCCCTGCGGGGGACTTAGTCAGTTTCACTGACATGCTTGTTTTTTTTTTTTCTTCAACTTCGCGCTTGTTTTCATTTCCGTTTATTCAGTTTCGAATCACGTCGGTTATGGAGCTTCATAGGTACCCTAAAACCTTGTCCATTTTGGCCACATTTTATACTAATTTCATGTAACTTTTCAAGATATTTTTATATTCCTCGGAAACCATGTATTATTTGTGTCGATAGCGTGTTATCATGGAGGAAAAGAATACAACGTTGTCGTAATTTACTTTGTGGGCGTAATATTCACAGTAATACTTGCAGGAAAGATTTTAACACCATCACCATAAAATTATTGCTGCCCACTCACTGCGCTATACTTTAGGATAAAACATGCACATGACTAATTTCCTGCTTGTTCATTAAGTTATTTTTACGTTCCATTTCAAGGCTCATTACATGGTCTAATTAACACTTGACAAGCCTTTGGCTTGCAAGGGTTATATGAATTTGTGCGAGCAAAATTCGTCCTTTTTTTTCTTCTTAACAGTTTTTCCAATTTTTTTGTGTCTTCTTCTTATCTGACACTATGGGCCCTACGACCATGAAACTTGGGACTTATGAAGAGCTTGATCTGAACATGTGCATGTCACTTTTTATTTTCGTCTTTGATTTCGTTTTCTTTGTTAAAAGCCATGTGAAAAGAGTGTATTTTTTGCAAGTAAATCCGTAGCATTTAACGACAGCACAGAATACACATTTGCTCAGTGAGCTTTGTGCGAGCTCTCACTGCGTAAATAGATAACAGGGCGTATGCCTGATCAGTCAATAAAAAAGCTTTAAGTCAACAACAACCAAACACTACTCGGCTTATAGGACGTATTCAATAACCCACTGAAGGAAGTATTTTTGCGTTTTAATTTTTGTCAAGTGTTTAACATTTCGCTAGCGGAATGAGCTTCTAGTTTCACTTGATTTAATTTTACGAGAGAGAAATAAATATCCGAGGACATTGTGCCCATCATTATTTAATAAACATAATTTGTTTCTGTATCAAATACCGGCTTACCATCTTTGAAATGATATTGGATTTCATCGTCTTTTAAAATGGCTTCCTGAACCTATCGAGATTCATATAAGGGGGAAAAATATGTTATAGATTAAATCAAGATACGATTAACGCAACATTTGCCCAATATCAATTAAACCTAAGATCAAATTGATTTTAGTTCGCTTGTAAGCCAAATAAATTTGCTTCTAGTATTGGTTCATGGCTTCAACTCGAGCAGGCTATGGATATTTTGGCAGCACTTGCACTTGATTTTCTTTTTTTCTTTTTTTGAAAAGTGGTCTTTTTACTCGAGAAAAATAGTGTTATTATTGCATAAGTTGAGTCCGAAAGCCAGACTTAAATGTGTGTCCGGTCAGCCGTCGTATTTTTCAAAATGGCTGACCTAGTCTCATAAATCCACTCTCAGTGTTGACCTCACGCTGATCTGACATTCGCATCACGGCAACTATGGCAACACGCGTGGGCTCTTACATGACACTAATATGATGCAATTTATTAACGAGTGTCTGTGTTTACCACTTCTATCTTTTCTAATTTTTGTACTTTTTTGCCAATTTTTACACAGATTTTCTCTTAGTATTGAATTGTGTTGTTGCTGTACAAGTACGTTTTTGTTAGTGCAATTTACAATTTTATTGAGAGAAACACATTTTTCAGGTGAAAGTTTTTTCACTGTATTTTAGAATTATTATTGAAGAAATCGTTGCCACAATAAATTTCAGTTTTGCAGTGCTTTTTAGTCCAGCTTACGTTTTGTAAAGCAAACTGGGCTATTCCTATGACTATGCGCCTGGCATTGCCTTTAAATCATTCCTGATCGGGGCATAATGTCCCTGGACAGATTTTCGGGTTAAAATACTCTTTTTCTTACATGATCGCTCTTGGAAAGTTAATGGACGCTGATATTTTTTAAAGTGGCAAAGTCCATCTTCTCAACGCTTTCCTCTCTCAAATAATAATAATAATAATAATAATAATAATAATAATAATAATAATAATAATAATAATAATAGAATAAGTATAAGAAATAACTGCTGATAAATATTGCAAAACGACATCTAGGCACGTAATTCATTTTGTAATTTTAGCAGCTCAAAGTAGTGATTAGCCGGTAATGGTGAGTGTGTGTTGGCAGCAAATGGGATCATTTATTTCAATGTCTCCTCTTCGTTGCTGAAATTGTTGTAAATGGAACCCCACCCCCACCCCCTCCCCTCGTTTAATAAATTTGTGGTAAAATTTGTATTTTTCTATCAACCGATAATTTCTGTATGACAGACTTTCTTTAGCACAAAGGTATAATAATTGTGAAGATCACGACTGTATGAGCAAATTATATATCAATCGTTTGCTGTATAATTTGTTGATTTCCGGACATTGTCGGAAGTTCGAAGCCCCAACCCTCCCCTTTCATCCACGAGTTATTAATATTCGCTGTTCAAATAAATTTTGCCTTAATGATTGCCACAGGCTCCTACTAAATTACATAGCCTGAAGCGACAGTTGTTTTTCCGAAATAATTACGTGGTTGAACGGGTTCGAGTTTTATGAAAGGGCCTGGCATGTAGTTTTGCGCCACAAATCTGCTCATGCAATATGGCACTCAGTTTTAGATGAAGGCTGTTCAATAATGTTGTCCAATCGCAATACGCTCTGCGACCGAGAAACAACTTTGGAAGTCTCAGCCTTTTTTCGTTTTTTTTCTTCTCTTTTTTTCGTTTGGATGGTTTTCAGAAAACTCCTCCTATAGTTTTTGACAGGGGGAGATGACATTTGCCACACATATAGGGGGTGACGAGGTCTCGGCGAATCCGCAAAAGTTTTTGGCCTCAAAGGTTAACGTCAAGGTCAAATTGAGGTCAAAGTTATTTTTCTATAAACTGCTATGGTTTCCAGAAAACTCCTAGCGTTTGAGTCAGCGGACTTTTATATTTGGCACACTTATAGACAATCATCAGGGCTCGGTGAAATCGCAAATATTTTTTACCTTGACCTCAAAGGTCAAGGTCAAAATATTTTTCAAGACGTCTATTGATCACGAAAAGTGCCTAAATCCCGGTTTGAACATATAGACCGTACTCAGTAGGGGGGTACCCTTCCATCCTGAATCTTGACCTTGAAGGTCAAAGTCAAAGGTCATGACCTCATGTGCCCTTAACGATAGGCCAACTTATCTCGAAAACGGTAAGAGATGGGGCGATTTTGAGCTCATTTTCGACCCTTTGGGCCTAAACAACGTGACATAAGAAATACCTCGGAAGTTGACTATTATCTCGAAAACGGTTAGAGAGAGAGAGAGAGAGAGAGAGAGAGAGAGAGACAGAGAGAGAGAGAGAGAGAGAGAGAAAGAGAGAGAGAGAGAGAGAGGCCTTGGGCCTAAACAACGTAAAAGGTACTTCGGTAACTTTGACCTTCTCGGTCACGGTCAAGGTGAAAAACCAGAAGTTGATTATTATCTCGAAACCTATTAAAGATAGAGCGCTTTTTGGCTCATTTTTTTACCCTTGGGCCTAAACAACGTAAGAGGTACCTCGGTGACCTTGCCCTTCTCGGTCACTTTCAAAGTAAAACACCGGAAGCTGACTGTTATATCAAAGACAGTTAGCGATAGAGCGATTTCGAGCTCATTTTCGACCCTTTGGGCCGAAACAACATAACATAAGAGGTACCTCGGTGGCATTGACCTTCTCGGTCACGGTCTAGGGAAAAACTGGAAGTTGACTATTATCTCAAAAACAGTTAGAGATAGAGCGATTTTGAGCTCAGTTTCGATCCTTGGGCCTAAACAACGTAAGAGGTACTTCGGTGACCTTGACCTTCTAGGTCACTTTCAAAGTAAAAAACCGGAAGCTGACTGTTATCTCGAAAACAGTTAGCGATAGAGCGAGTTTGAGCTCATTTTCGACCCTTTGGGCCGAAACAACGTTACATAAGAGGTACCTCGGTGACCTTGACCTAGGTTACGGTCAAGGTAAAAAACCGGAAGTTGACTGTTATCTCGAATACGGTTACCGATAGAGTTATTTTGAGCTCATTTTTAACCCTTTGGGCCAAAGCGACCACAAAGAATTGGTACTTCTTAATAATAATTTAATACAAATATTTTCTTTTAGTGGTTTCTGCAAGTGGATCTATTCCGCTATCTAGCGGGATTCTCTCTAGTTAAGATCGATCGCGGTGTGTTACTGCTCGAAATAGGAGAGGCGAAACGTCTGGCCTCATGTGTAGGAGTGTCTTGTTCGAGAAGGAGCTTTTTCTACTAGGTACGGGTTTCTTTTCTAAGAAATTGTCGTGACCAAGCAGTCTGGTGTTGTATTATCTTTCTCTGTCTTATTATTTTTGTTTATTTGTTTTTTTTTAACTTGTTTGTACGAAAAAAATACACACACGCAAATTACATTATAGGTGAGTAAAGGACAGTCGTTTTGTGGCACAGATTGTTTTCTTGCGAAAGATAAAAGCTAATAAGGAATTTTTTATTATAGTGTTGGAAACCTTTTAACTCGCCGAACTACTAAGCTTGGGTTAAGCTGGGTCTTGCGAGCCATTATTATTATTATTATTATTATTATTATTATTATTATTATTATTATTTATTATTTATTATTATTATTATTATTATTGCTGTTCTTGAAAAGGTTATCGGCAAAAAGCTTTCGACATTCATTTTCCACCAAAAAAATATATGACATTTGTCAAATCGACAACAGCCGAATACAGATATGACACTAAACTGACGTGGTTTGGCACAGCAGAAAACGACTGGAGAAAATTTGATTTCTTTCTTGACATGCCTCGAGATTGTATCAGACATATATTTGCTTAATTGGACTGCGACGTAGAATAAAACAACTCTAAACGTAACACATAGACTGTCTGTATTATTTTTATGCTCCGATGTGACCAGGACGTAGGAGGGGGGGGGGGGCACACTGTCATTGACCTTCTTTCCCTCCGTCCATACATCATACTTTCCTTGTGAAAACAATTCCGATAAAACCTGCAAGTGGATTTCGATAAAACTTGATGACCTTGAGTAGCCATTCAAGATCGTGGCTAGACTTAACTGTTTACCTTCGACACTCGCAAGGGGAGGGTAGTGACTTGTAAACCTGTTTCCTCCAAAGCATATGAACGGTTCTGATGAAACTCACTGTAAGCGTTCATGTGCATAATCTCTCGGGCTGATTAGATTGTGGTCAGATTGAGAGGTCATCCAAGGTCACTGCTGAAATTTTTATCTTTAACACTGCCGCACTGATTTGTTGATAATGTTGATTTGAGAGTTCACAGTTGTCAGGGCATACGCATTCCAACGGACACAATTCTAGTTTAATTTATTATTATCCTCTTTCGATCCCAGTTTACTTAAGAAAGTGTTATATGTCAAAGTGCTGTCATAGAAAATAAATTAATTGAGCCTCCTGTCATTGGTAAAGTGCGGCGAGCGGAATTAAGGACAAATAATCTATTTTTATTCTCTTCATTTTTTACTGAGAAAGTGCGTCTGTCATTTGCACAAATAATCAAGGCTCATTTTGAGTGTGATAAAGCACTTAACATATTCTCACTTTTCTTATCATTCTCAGAACAGAGATGACATGGAACTGACAGAAATATAAATATGATTTCACAGATTGCGTAGTGGTGTCTCTGATTATTATCAACACAACATGAAGGCAGAAGGCAAATTGCATTTGTCTGTTTGTTCGTCTCTCTGTTCGTCTGGCAACAACTTTTGGTTGTGCTTCGTAACTCGGTCTGATATTCCAGTACACATAGATTCTGTGACGGTTTTTTTTTCTGGTTTTGAGGGCTGATCTTTGTGGAACCACTTCCGCAAGGCTCACGTGGCTCAATGTTGGTGCAAACTTGTAAATAAAATTCAAAACAACATCTCAGACTTTCTTTTGGGATGACCATCATAGAATCTTAAGTTGCATGTGGAAAATGGGTTGCACCCACCAGTACTGGGTGGAATGACAAGTTATAAAAATCTCACTTAAGTTGCATGTGGAAAATGGGTTGCACCCACCAGTACTGGGTGGAACGACAAGTTATAAAAATCTCACTTTTTCATGCAATCTGATTATCTTGCTTCAGAGACTGGGTTTCAGATACTTGATTCCTTTTAACGATTGGAGTGATACATGGGTTCAGGTGTTAGGAATGTTCTCCTGAAACAGCACAAAGAGTGTATAAAGCTATATCAAAGATATATACATATATTTGTTTACTCGGCGTCCGGTTGTAGCCCGGACGCATAGACGCTGTAGACTGGTGAAAGGCATAGAACAGGAGCAAAAAAGTCGCCCTGATTTATTCAATGTGACTGCAGTCGGATTGTGCTCTCTCAGCTGTAAATGCAACAAACTGCCTTTATATTTCATACCATATTCCATCTAGATATGCCATCTGGGTCATTAACTTTTATTATCATACATTGCAAATGATTGTGCTATAAAGGAAAATAGTGCTATTGCCTTGTGATATTACTGACAGGAGTAATTTTCCTGGAAAGTACTTCTCGAATGCTATCAGATCAGAGACAACACAGTCTCTCAATGACATGATGACAAAGGTCGTTCATTTATCTTCAATTAGACCGTATAGTTGAAACATTTTGCATTGTTGCTGTCAGAGGGTGGAGTTGGTGAGGCAGTCCATCGTAAAGAGCCCCGTAAGAAGGACCGAAGTCCGCACTTCCTCGCTTCCTCTAGCACCTGGGTCTTACAACCCAGAACAGAAACAACAACAGCAACAACACATGTCCTTACCGACCCTGACTTTCTCCTTGGAAGGAAATTTTGTTAAAATTTTTTGCATGTTTTGTCAAAACGGCAAAGATCATTTCAGGAGCCACTCCCATTCCAACGAGTGGAGACTCATTTGTTGACGACAACAGATTATTGCTTATTGCTGTCCTCAAACGTAGAAACAGCAGGGAGTATTCAGTTGACTCACAATCCTATTCTGCTCATAACTGAAAGGAACTCCTCATTAACAAAGGCAATACTCCGAGAAGCGTACTTTGTTCTTGTTATGTTGCTACTCAGGTACTCGTCAGAAAATAATACAATAACTTGCACACAAATCTGAGACATTGTAGAGGCGCAGAACATGCAATTGCTGTTACCGAATGTTAATTACGTAAATTTTAAATAGTTTTCTACAATGGGTCTACTACAATTTCCCCCGAACCAACTCCCCCGGACTACCCCCCCTTCCAATCCCCCCGAACAATTCCCCCAGGTATATTCCCCCCCCAAAAAAAATGATATATTTATATATCCATATATTTTTCCATGAAATTTCAACTTGTGTTTTTGAATTGCACTTTTGCCTCCCCTTTCCTGTGCACGTTCACTGGCCCTTCATTATGTAATTACAGAAAATAATTTATAGTTTGTTCTTTTAATTGCGTTCTTTAATAGGTTGGTTACCTAACCTTTAATCGCTTCAACTGCAATTAGATGATTTTCAGTTTGATTACATGAATTGCAATTGGCGAACAGTGCGGGTTATTCGGAGTACACTGTAATTTCGGAGGTAATGCAATTAACTTTCTTCGTACACCAAGGATAGTTAAGCCCAGGAGTGTTTTGGATGCACTGTGATTTGGACTTACTTATGCAAACCAGTTATGTTTAAGATGACGCCATCAGGACCAGCAAAAACCAATCAAAATGTAAATTCCGAAGTAGTTCGTTTTTACTTGGTTTTACCAACCGTAGGCACACCATGGTGTATAAAAAAACCCACAAAAATAATCAACTTCAGCAAACCAGCAAAATGGAATTTATTCGAACAGAACAAGGTGGTCGCAAGTTGGTGTTGTATGGTTACTTGTACGTGAAACAGAAGGAGTAGAAAAATGGTGTTGTTTCATTTGAGTGCGAGAAAAGGCGCCTGTCCGGTCAGAACCAGGGTCAATGTCTGGCGAAAGTCCGGGTGTGTGGAGACCAAATAGTTGGGCGGACGAATGAACATAAGTGAGAATAAAAGAAATTATTTGCTGTGAATATAATTTTCTTGGGGGAAATAGGCCTAGGGTGGAATCACCCTACGTGGGGGGGGGGGGGGGGGGTTGTTCGGGGTGGGAATCGAAAGGGGGAGTAGTCCTGAGGAGTTGGTTGGGGGGGGGGGGCAATTGTCCTGTTCCCTTCTACAATACCAGCTATTGCTTTGTTTAATAATGATAACAACTGGGCCAGTGTTCACTGACACAATGTTTTTTATTGTTAATGGCGCTCAAAATAGCGCTCTTTTAAAGAAGCGCCAAAAACTGAAACGTCCCTCGAAACGGCCTCAAAGAAGGATTTTCCTTCTTGGGCTGCAGATAGAAAGTGTGGTACCACTGGGATGGAATTACGTCAAAGGGACAGCTCATGATTTTTTAGCGCCATTAAAAGACAAAAACAAGCAGGACTAACTGCGAACAAATTTGTTGTTCATTTACGGGAGTAGCTTAGACCGTCAGAAAGCTTTAAAGGGTAATTTATTCAGACAACGTAATTGCGACACTTCGGTGCTCTGGGCTGAAAGAATGAGGGATGGGACTCATTTACTTGTGCGTCCAACTGTCAGTCTAACTTTATCGGTGGACCGGACTGTTGTACTAATTTTCTAGTGAAAATTAGTAAGATTTAGTGTCTTTTCTAGTGTATTTAACCAAGGAATTGAAGCTCGTTTGTGCTAGTTTGCATTACCATCTCTTGAATCCTGGGCAATGCACCCAGAACTATTCGTGCAGCGACAATTCACACGGAGACGATTCGTGTGCCGGCAATCGCCAATTACGTAACTGCAATTACACATGATGGAGATTTTTTCCGCTCAACAAGAGTTTCACTTGTAATACCAACCCGTAGTTTTTACCTGATGTCACTTGTGAATAGATGAATTGCCGCCAGACGAATCGTCGCTATTATTTTTTCCAGATGAAATGTCTGGATACGGTATTTCCTTAATTTGACAAAAAGCTTTCTGATGACACAGGGATCGTTAATTCGAATAAATGAAACTCATAAGCGTGACATTTCGGGTTTGGACAACTCGGCCCATTACCAGTTCGACCAACTACCAACTCGGCCCTTTTTGGAAGCTCCACCCACACCTTTTTGGACGACTCGGCCCACTTTTACCGACCGGCCCATTTGTGAAAGACGACTCGGACAATTTTTGTTGCCATTTTACTATTTTTATTATTGATTTTGATTAGACAATGGACAAAGTACTAATACTTCTTCCATAAAAGGGACTCCAAAACTCATATATTTGGAGAAAATTTTCGATAAAAATGTTTTGGGTTGAGTTAGTAATTTAGATCGAGTGGTCTTTAGCGAATGGGCACAGTTGGTAATGGGCCGAGTTGTCCAAAGACCGGTCTGAAAGGCTGAGCATTTATACTTTCAATGGTTGTGAGGTTACGTTTCGAACTAAAGCATTATCTTCTTCTGTAATCGATCTTTAGAATGAATGCATCATAAATGTCTGAACTAACTATTAATTTTTCATACTGTTTTTATTATTATTATTATTATTATTATTATTATTATTATTATTATTATTATTATTATTATTTCAGATATCCGTACGATACGTGAAGAAGCGTCAGATGCAAAACAAAGTCACGGGGAAATGACCACCGTCAATCAAAAACGTTCTTTGTTTGAACCAACCAATCAGAATTCGTGTGCTACATCTACCCGTGAAACTGTGCACAGTTTGTCGAATCAGATCTCAGAGAGTGAACAATCTACATTGAATAAAACATCTGAAAACGTTGACATACATGTTGATGAGCAAAACATAAGTAATAAATCAGGTACACCCTGCCAATCAGAAAATTCTAATGCAAAAGACTACGGTGAGCAAAGCGATCCAAAGTCGGACAGTTTAATAGCAACAAATGATCAAGAAGCGGTAACTGGTACTGAACCAAAACACATCTTCGATAAAATTACTGTAGAATCTAACGAACTGACGGGCAGACACTTTGAAAATGACACAGGAAGACTGGATGGAAAGCAAAGGGTTTCTCATAAGGAAATTGACGCTGCGATGAGGTCGAAAAGCTTGAGCGACTACCCATACGGGCCAGATTCCACTGGACCAAAGGCTTACATTTCCATGACGACACAACTTAGTGTCGACAGAGACGATAAACGGTGCAGCGCTAGGGCTAGCAATATCACACTGGATGCTTACGGAAAACCAGTTTTCAGACCGAAGTCGCCATCTACTGGACGCCCTAGCTCTGCGGGTAAGGTACTCACAAGGAAGAGTACTCCTGCTCAGCTACCGAAAATGGACAAGCTTCTTGGTAGGCACCATAAATTATCTATTTCAAGATACTTATCTAGAATAATGTTCAGTTTAAATAAAGTACTGTATATTGCGAGAAACTTATTTAAGATTGTAGCCGAGTTGCTAACTATACAAGACAAGAAAAACTTATATGTGACACCAAACACTTAACAAAAAACAGAACTTGAGCAAACATTTCAAAAATAGAAAAAAAAATAAACCGCAAACCGTCACCTGACTTTTATTACTATTATTATTATTATTATTATTATTATTATTATTATTATTATTATTATTATTATTATTATTATTATTATTATTTCTTTCTTTTCTTCTTGTTATCATTTATTTATTTATTTATTTATTTCAGTAAGGGATAAGTTTACCAGAGGCACAATGCTGAAGGAAGAGCAAGAAGATAATTCCATTTCCGGTGGCGCAAGTGGAGAATCCCAAAACCTCTCAATGGCATCAGGAGGCTTGTGAAGTACCACGGATTCGGAATTTAGGAATATAAATGGCCTTATATACGTGAATAAAGTCCCTGGATGGCTTAGATGCATAGCACTGACAAGTAGATATTTTGAGAGTTGCTGCCACTGCAGTCTGTTTTCCAATACGAAAGAAAACATGTATGTCAAAGCTGTAAATATATGTAAATAATTTAACAATTTTATCCAAAAGTTAAAAAACTAACAAGAACTTTTAAAATTTAGTTTTTTTCCAGCAGGTATCCCGCAATTGGAGCTTATTTGAATTTAACCTGAATGGTTTTAGATGGTCTTGTCTAGGGCTTGTTCATTCTTGGTTATGTTGTTTCGTTGTGTTGTTGCGTTGTGTTGTTATATATATGTAACGCACCGTATACGGATTGTTCCCATCTTAAGATGGGTCTGCGTCGTATGCGGATCTGCGCCATCTCGAGATGGGTCTGCGCTATCTTAAGATGGTTCTGCGCTATATGTGGATAAAATACAAAGTTGTTTATAACAAACTGTTTGAATAAAAATGACATATTCTGTTGCTTTACGGGTGTCTTAATTTGTCTTTTCACCAATTTTGTCTGTTTTATCGCTCGTATCATTCATTAAATTTAAATCCATATACGGCGCAAGCCCATCTTAAGATGGCCTAAAACCATATGCTGATTCTAAAAAAATAAAAATGAGTTTACTGCAAAATAGACGTGTATGAATTCTTTTATTATTATTATATTATTATTATATTATTATAATTTTAAAAATAGCGATTCAAAACCTTACTTCGCATTGTTTAAGTAAATGTCCTATTTGTTGGGTGTAGTTTGGGACATAAAAGTACTAATTGCAATTCAGTTCTACAAAAAATTTGATGTCAATCGGGGTTATACTCAACAATGCCAATCAGTGCCTAATCTGCCACAATTGCAAGTAGATTTTGTCGCAAAGCAGACTGACAGTTTAAGACCATGTCTACACAAAGTTATAATCCGGTGGATTAGTAGACGCCTTAGAATAGTATATAAAGGTAACGGTAAGTGCATATTGTAACTAAGTACAAATTTATTGTATCTGTCTTAACAACGGATGATTCTAAACGAAAAGAAATTCTGAATGAACATGTGCAAAAGCTAATGAACAGCAAACTTACGCTCGTTCTTAGCGATGAGAAATATGACAAAATTTGTAATTACTTACAAAATTCTGACAAAACTGGCGATCCACATTCTAGGTTTTGGGTCAAGAACAAAAAGTTTCAACTTATGGATCTGCCTGCTCTTGACGTTTAAAACACGTTGGTCGTACCAGCACGAAGCAAAGACGAAAAATGCGCAGACGGTTTTGATAGTAGTTTCGACCGGCAAAATGTACGAAATTATGAAAATGGTTCAAGAACAAGAAATGGATCATGCTGGTTATAAGAAATGTTCTAATTAAGTAAGCATACTTCAGTAACTGATGCTTTAAGGATAATTTGCAGTGCAAAAAAGCAAAAGATGAATAAAAGATGTTGTAGTACCTAGAAAAACACTACAAAAAAACGTAAATAAAAACATAGTAAAAACAATAAAAGAATAATATCTGATGTGGTTAAAAGTACATTAATTAATTTTTTTAAAACTAAATGAATCCGCTGATAAAAATGCAAAGAAATTGTTTATCTCTACATGAATTTTTATGTTTAATGTTACATTTTATTATCAGGTCTATGCACACTTCTACGGCCTCACACGCAACTACATCTAGGAGTTTTGTAAGCACTTTCCTACACACTAACTCAAACAGCCACAACTGACACGACCACCTCTGCAACTTATTGTCTGTTTCCTGGAACACACTCAGATGGATTTGATCGACATGCGTCACATGTCCGACGGGGAATTCAAGTTTATCAGCCACGTCGTTGATCACTTCACCAAGTTTCACATCATATTTCCATTAAAAATCCAAGCGTGCAGATGAAGTTGCAGAGATGATTGGTATATCTGGGTCCCCTATGCATTTTTCATTCGGATAATGGGCGTGAATTTGTGAACCAGCTGCTTCATGCCTTATTAGAAAAAATGGGACCGTGATGTCACATTCGTCCGCCATTCTCAATCACAAGACCTCGTTGAACGAGGTAATCGCGCCATTCAACTTGACTACGTCTCGAGGAGTACGTCTATCCCCCGTGGGTGATATGGTGTACGTAAGGCTGTTGCGTGTTGACAATGCAAAATTTAAAAGTGGAAGGATAGGTAGACGTAGTGTCTAACATTTTAAAGGAATCAATCCATTAACCAGTAGGCGCGTGAGAGTGCCGTAGGTACGCTAGGTACAGCGTCGATTTTAAAAAATCCACCATTTTGTCAACCATATTCCCCCCGTTCCACGGGGGATAATTTAAGTCCCATCCCGACAATTCTTGGTTACTGCACTGCGAAAGGGTCCAGAGAAGCCGTTTACAAAATCTGAAACGAATCCATCCATCAATGTAGCCTGTAGCCGCGTGAGACTGCCGTATATACACTAAGTCCAGTGACGATCTTCAAAAGTCCGCCAATTTGTCAAATTTTTTCCGTTCGAAAAATTCTTAGTCGCTGCACTGCAGAAGGGTCCAGAGAAGCAGTGTACAAAATTAGAAATGAATCCATTTATCAATGTGGCCTGTAGGTGCGTGAGATTGAAGAGTGACAGAGGGACAGAAAAAAGGACGGACAGACAGACGGACAGACCGAAAAGTTTAAAATTATATCCCTCCGTTCCACGTGGGATAACAACGTACTGGTGCTATGAAAGCGAGTCGCCGCAACCAACGTACCAGGCACGACCAGGTCAGAGAAAACTGCCGCACTCGCTCTAACAAAGCTGCAAGTAGAATGTCTGACAACTACGGACAAAAAGAAGCGTGTCACAATAAAGGAGTTTACTATAAGTGATTTACCACGACTGCCTTGCGTTATTATAGGAGTGCATGGTGAAAAAGAGAAATCGTATGTCATTGCTTCCCGACAAGCACGATACCGCGGTGGTGACTGGTCTGATTTTAGTGGTACAGTACAGCCGAATGTTGCTCGTGAAATACCCCTCCGCACCGCTGCAAAACTCATGCAATCTGTTTGTGAAAAACTCTTGCAAGTGCACTGGTGATTGTAAATCCTCTACGCGCTGTCCCTGTCGGCGATATGGAATAGCCTTGTAGAAACCGCTACGAGTGATTTCTGTTTTATTTTTAAATGGGCTAAATCTGTGAATTTCTCTGTATTTTTTGGGCATTCAATTTCAACTTTAAACGTGGTTTTGTTATGTAATTACAGATGTTTTGATGTTATTTCTCAATCAGATTAGTAAGAACTGCCATTGCTTTACTGTATTGATGTATTTTACCACCGGATAACCTGGTGGTTTCAAAGAATCCAAGTAAATACTGCTTTCCCTTACTGAAAAATAACTTGTTTGTGTTTGTGTAAAAGATAAGACATTATGCAACAGCCTTCCGCCGCAATCAAGGGTCTGTAGGAGGGGGTTTCTATGTTTGCCATAGAGGTTATTATGTAAGCAAAATCCGTCAGATCTTTTGGTTGCCATAGTGGTCAAATTAGATAAGTTTATTGGGTCAATGATTCGGCCTATTGTTGTAGACTACTTTAGATACTGTAGCCAATAAGATCCCGAATTGGTGACGGGGCACATATTGCACTGGTCGGCCCTGGGGTAGAATTTGGGTATAAGGATATGTGATTTTGTCCAATCTTGGAGTGATTCCGAGGTAACGCTCTCGAGATAAAAAACACGGATAGCCAGAAGGTCTAAGTCCTAAGAAGTTGACAAATTTAAGAGTCCCACAAGGGGGCAAAAAATTGAAGGTTCAAACGGTGGACAAAGTACTTATGAGGTCCTAAAGTGAACAAGAAGTTAAGGTCAAAAAGTGGACAATATTAAGATAAAAGAACTGGATAACTGTTGCGTCCTAAAGTTGGACACTTATTTAAGGCTGTTTATTAAGAATAAGTACTGAATCTGTAAGTGGATAAATGGGTGCTTAAAGAAACATGGATTTATTTTAAAAAGTTGTAGGAGGAGCCAAAATAATTTTCGGTAAGCTATTGTTAGTTTATTAATATTGTGTTGTTGTAACCGCTTACTTGTATTTAAGAGAAAAACGTAAAGGCCGATATTCCAGAAACATGTATGTACATTTCAGCGGTTTATTTAATTTGACAGCGATTTGTTTATATACTGATAGTTGTTACTTAATCGTCAGTTTAAGTAGAATTCTGGTTTAGTGAATAAATGTCAAAGCCGTGTACCTGAGATTAATGTGTGACTAAATATGTGTTGTTTCAGTTACCGTTGATGACCTTATAACCACGTTGAAGAACACGTCAATCAAGTTTTAACGCTGGTGACGTATCAGTATGTTTTCTGTGGGCTGAACGCTTCGTTAGTTGTGGACAAGCGCACCCAGTGTGGACAAATAAGTGAATAAAAGATTCCAACGCGTCAACGAATTATTTTTCGTTTTATTCCTCTCCTCGCAACGCAGCTTTCTAACAAGCCTGTTCCACACATTGTAATCCAGAGAAAGTATGCAACAACACATCGTGCGACGAGAACAAAACATCTGAGCCTAAATCATCGGAATTTTCGTAGCCTGTCGAAATCCAGTAGATGGCTGAATGACAATCGTATTAGAGTTGCCAGTGCAGCCATGCAGAGGGACCACCCTCGAGTTGAAGGACTGCAAGACACCATTCTGCAAGAGACTATGTCGTGCAAAGTACCAGACGCAGAATTTGTTCAAATTCTTCATGTTAAAAAGAGCCATTGAATTACTATCTCAAAACACTCCGGATTACCACGACCAGGATAACACCTCTGTTGCTTTTTATGATCCGTTATGTCAGAAAACTACTCACCAGACTCGATTCTTTATCGCAGATTATTTGAACATAGATGCGGACAGCCCGAATTTGAGCGTTGTGAACGTACATAGACAAACCAACAACAGTGATTGTGGGATATTTGCAATTGCGTTTGCAAAGACATTTCTGATGGGACAGCATATTTGTGAGCAGAACTACATCTACCCGAAAAAAACATCTAAGAAAACACCTTTTAAGTAATTAAGTTACATCTTTTCCATCAGCTGTTATTTCTCGAACCCCCGTGTTTTGTACCAATGTTAAGTGGCAGTGACTACTTACGTTTTTGCGCTATTAGATTAGTATTCATGTACACATTTTTAAGTAATTAGATTGCAATTAAGGTTGGTTGTCAAGTGATTAGATTGTTTTAATATGGCGTATTGGATGTATCCAATTTTGTTACTTAGCGATCATAATTAAGTGACATCAAATGAATCATAGCGCTATAACCTAACAGTTATTAATATATTTAATTTTGTACAAAAAAAAAGACAGAATTTTAATAAAATATATTTCATCCGCATACGGCGCAAGATGAAATATGACCATCTTAAGATTGGTCTGCGCCATCCATCTTAACATGGCGCAAATCCGTCTGTGGGTAGGAACATTGCATATATATTATATATATATATACAATGTTCCTACCCACATACGGATATATATATATATATATATATATATATATATATATATATATATATATATATATATATATATATCTCGCAGAACACTGTACTTGTCAATTATTTTACATTCTATTTGAATATGTACCTTTCGTCAACTCTTCTCGGTTACAAGTTATTTTTATGCAATTAAAAAGAGGAAAAGAGAACTAAAGAAATAGACATCACTAGAGTTAGTCAAATCAGTGAGCTCTTAAAAGTAACTAACAAAGATTCACTCACCGTGTCACCGATTACATTATGTACACATTCATAACACTGTCGGATACATCACTGTAATGACTGAGTGCATTACTGACTAGACATCTCTTCAATGAAATGAGGCAAGTTTTCTCATCAGTTTTCAATACTCAATGCATTTCAGATAAATCCTTGCACTTTAAAATTTCAAAAACATCCAGTCGGCCGGTCGATTTCTCTTCTTTTCTACATGAACTTCTTTAGACCCGGTGGGGTCACTTTCAGATCAAGCAAGTTTTCCGGTGTTAGGCAGGGATTTTTTTGCTCTGTTTCCTGCTTCCAGGAAGCATTGATTTTGCTCAGGAATCATTGCTTTCAGCATGAATGCGTCCGCTTGGACGCATCATTTTTTATATGTTGCGTCCAATTATAAAATTAAAAATCAATATTCGATAAGCATATCAGTATTTTAGGTGGAATATTTACTGGTCGCATTACAAAGGTTGAATGGAAATTTATGTATAGTGTTTGAACTTAACTTTAGCCTATCTTAATACTCTGAATACCGGTATTCCCACAATATAAGCCGCCCGGGACAATTAGCAGCACTCATCCAAAATAACCCATCCAAAAAAATGTTTCGTTGACCGGACTATAAACCGCACCCTGGTCGAATATAAACTATGAAAGTTTTGATCATTTAGTACATTGGATAGATATAAACTCTCAGTTAGATCAACTGAGATACTCCTACATTTATGTTTATAAAGGACGAAGGAAAAGTGATAAATAAGCGCACTAAAAATAGTTTGTTTATTTTTGCTATTATAAATATGGCTTCTTAAAGATTTTCTCAAAAGTGTCTGGACCACAATAAAGCCTACCGGGCTATAAGCCGCAGGAGGGGTTTTGTATGTAAAATCGGATTATAAAACATGGTTATAGTCCGAGAATTACTGTATACGTGAATTTTGCTACCGGACGCATTGATTGCGTCATGAACGCATTGAAATTCTAGTGGAAGCAATGCTTCGATCGTCACTGCGTCCACGGAAGCATTGTTAACAGAGCAAGGAAAATCCCTGTTTAGGACTTAAAATTTTTGCCCAATCTGTTCGAAGGGTGTTAGAATCCTCCATCCCATCAGCGGATAAATTTTTATCCGTACAGAAAATTACCCAACCATCCCACAAAATCCAGTTCTATTGCGTAGACTACACGCAATAGAACTGTTATAGACTGTTATAGTGCGTAGACTGTTATAGAAAATTTGAAAGCTTACAGTCTCCGGTGAGAACCAGAAACAAGGCTGTTTTTCCCCCCAAGGGGCCATCCATTAAGATCGTCGGCAATGGGTGGAGTCATTGATTGCGTATATGTTCTTGTTGCAAACAACAGAGAACGCCACAAAATTCGTTTTGTGGACAGATGGTTACAGGGGGTTTGGACTTGTGACAGAGAGTCTGACAATTTTTCGAACGCCCTTCATGCATTGCTGCTAATTACTCAGAAAGTTTTACAATATTCTTTCGATATCACGGATTACCAACGGGCAGCTCGACACAAATAAAACAGACCATAAAAATGCAGGAAAATCTTTATTGAGGCAATCATCAGATATATCACGTATCGCCCATGTTCTCAGGTGTAGTCAAAACAGTCATCATTTTAACCTTTCAGTTTTTAGTTTATTCCGACTGTTTTTCATTCTACTTTGAAAGAGTTTTTCTGCGGAACTCTTGACAATTAAGCCAATGCCAAGCACACACAATACTTCACGGGTCAATGTACAATCCATTGTAGATGATGACAAAAATAGTCATATTCAATATATGTTGAAACCTAATTAAAATAATACTGGGCTCGGAGCAACCCGAGATTTCTGCTCCACTCCACACCACATATATATATTGAATAAATATATAGGACTCTCCACTCTGCATATATATTGAACAAGCCATCGTCGACGGCGCAGACCCCAACCGAACACTGTGATTGACTAAACGATAACAATCACTAGGAATCAGCAATCGATAGCAATGATTGGAAGTAAAAAACATTACTTGAACTGATAGAGAAGAGTACTGGGCTATTTATTGGTTCCACAAAGGAAACTCAACAAATACACAATCAACCAAGAGACACAAAAATGTATTTCAAATACAAGATTTTCGTTTAGTGACTTAGGTTGCATATAGCTAGGATAAATAGTTTCGGGGAACTTGCGTAGAAAGCCACCCAAGGCCTACATTACAGTTACCTAAAAAATAATCACAATTTTTGACAAGTCGCCATTCTGGTAATTTTTTACCAATTAGAAAAGTATTACGACGCTGCAAAACTTCAATATATATATATATAATATATATATTCACTGTGCAAGGTAGCATATGCCTAGGCTAAATAGTTTCGGAGAACTCGCGTTGAAAGCACCTAATTCTTACATTGCAGTTATCTCTACAATCACAGTTTTGGACAAGTCGCCATTTTGGCAATTTTTGGCCGTTTAAAAAAATACGACGAAGTTGCACAACTTCAATATATATTTTTTCACTGTGCAAGGTAGCATATGCCCAGGTTAAATAGTTTGGGAGAACTCGCGTGGAAAGCACCCAAGTCTTACATTGCTGTTATCTCAAAAATCACAATTCTTGACAAGTCGCGATTTTGGCAATTTTTGGTCGATTTGCAAAATAACACAAGTTTGCACAACTTCAATATATATGTTTTCACTGTACAAGGTTGCATATGCCTGGGGTAAATACTTTCGGAGAACTTGCGTGGAAAGAAAACAGCACCCAAAGTGAACCACACGGACGGACAGGCGGGCGGCAAAACAGACGGACGGTTCGACCGACGGACAGACGGACGGAGGGACAGAGGGCAACCCTATAGACACCCCGGGCTCGCCAGGTTGGGGTCTAATAAACAGGAGATTCTTTCAAACTGAAAAAAAGTACTTTCCCTACATCTACCCTTTAGAATGAACAAACTACATAACAGTATCGCTGCCTAATTGGATATTATACTTCTGTTCACAAATTTAGTCTCTACCACATGTTCCATAGGAGGCTGCTGTGCAGTTCGTTCAGGCCACAAAATTATTTATGTCCCTTGTACATATTCATATTAAGAGTCTACAAGAAGGAATATAAGCGATGTGTAAATAATTTACGGTTTTGCAGAGACTAAAACTGGCAAGGGTGCGGGCTGACCTTGAATAACTTAAGGCGGCATGAATGCCGATCAATTGGAGTAAGGCAACGAAATGTTCACTTTGTCAGGTCGTTTCCACACAATGCTACCTCCCGTTTTTTATGTGGTATCGCTTGGAACACTGGCGGTCGTCACCGAAATTGCTGTATACACCCCCACTCCTACCCCTACATGTATATTCACACATAACCTTTTATGTACTTTTCAACTTGGTAGGACTTGCAGTAATTTTCTTTAAATTCTTTTTGTCGAAGAGGCTGCCCAATACATTCAAAATTTTATGTCCTCGTGACACGAAATCAAGCACTCTGGTTCTCACCTAAACGTGAATGGGATATTAGCGCGAACGATATCTACATAGATAAATTAAAGCAATTATTGGTAAAAATATATACAGACAAAACACAACGTCTCCTATTAGACATTTGAATATTGTTCTACATTCTTTAAATTTATCACCAAAAGAAACTTTATATAGGGAGGCTTTATTATATTTTCTAATGATATACTCTTTGAATATGTTATATGCATCGATAACACATAAACTAACCCTGTCAATAGATTCCAGATTCATAGGGTGGAGTTTATGTATTATATATTCATTAGGCAATACGGCAAAACGTTTACCCGAATTACACAATTCAAAAAAATAGGCCAGTTTATTTTTTCCTCTTTCCAATAGGATTTCAGGTAGATAAGGTGACTGGGATCGCCTCATAGCAAGGTAGGGCTCCGGCTTATCGGGGCACGTTTTCATATGATAAAGAAGATAGCGTTGTTTCATGTGTTTCCACTTCTCATACTTCCACAATGCGTGGCCGTCGGGATAATGCGAACGGTGAAAAACATCAGCTTTATTTCTCGACATCAGCTTCAGTAATTCCGCCTTATTTCGCGGTATAGTGCTCACCCTGGGGTCCTTCATTTCAAATGCTGGAACTATTAATAATGTGTTGTCGTTTTTTTCTTTTGCTAGATTTTGAAAATTTATTTTTAGCTGTTTCTCGAGATCCACACTGGGAATGAAATCACCATCCACTAGGAACATATAATCCGTTGTGCAGTTTTGAATGACCAGGTTTCGGAGCCAGTTAACCGGGTACAAATCACCTTCATTTATGACTAAATGCGTAATGATGTTTTTTCGTTTGCTGCGCATCAACCATTCATTGACTTTATTATAGAGTGTTAACAGCTCACGTGGTTTCACGTACACGGCTATGTTGATGGGATCGCTCCATCGTGCTGCTATTAGATCCAACATTTCAATTCGGTTCGACGACAGTTGGGTTAATAAACTGATTTTGAAGGGACCCTGCGACTCCTTTGCGAGGTCTGGATGCGCGATGGAAACCATAGTACGTGTTCGAAACGCTTCGGTCCAGTAAACGTGAGTCTCTACACCGGGAAGGTTACCCAGAATGTAATCCTTAATTGGCTGTTCACAACGGCATGTTCGACCTTTCCACCATTGGCTTGATAAAATCCTACTGGCGGATTTCACGAGGGCTCGTGTGCGGTGCGCATCGATTGGTCCAAGAATGGCCACGTGACTTGTGAAATTCGGAAATGTTCGCGAGGCTTGTTGAACGGGGTGCAGGACGGTTCTCTGATCCACTTCAGATTTCGTCCTGGGAGCTTTGATCGCATGTCTGACATCATAATGCACGAAACGTTTGAATCGAAAAACTGTCAAAATGCAGATAATAAAACAACACACCAGAGACGCACGTTTTATATTCATTTTCTCTAGTACGTACTTTTTTCTCTCCCCCTCTCTTTCTCTCTCTTTTTCTCTCTCTCCCGGAGGCCGTCAACGGCTGTGTGGTTTCACTACGGGGTGCGTTTGCTGATAAAGCTCCATACCGTTCTTTACTGGCATAAAAATCTTCTTTTTTTCTTGGCACAAAGCTCTACCGCCTTCAGGAACTGCATCTATCCTACAAAGAGGAAAAATAAAATGCAAAAGTAACACATATTGTGATTATCACAATCGATTATTTTAATGTTCTTTCTCACCAGTGCATTTTTTTTGTAAACTCAGGACAGTCAAAATTTAAGCTTATCTCAAAATAATTAGATTCCAAGAAGAATCTGGGACACTCCATTTGGACACTTTCCAAACGGATCTTTTCCAAAACGACATTTTCCAATTGGACATTTTCTAACCGCAGCATGTTTTTCTTCAAAAATGGAGGAGTGTGTGAAAGAAATGAGAAAAATTCTATCACTTTCTAGGCTTGTTTTATTGCGTGCAAAAAACAAACAAACAAACAAAACAAAACAAAACAAAAAACAACGAAAGCTCTTCAATAAGACAATTCGTAGCGGGGATATACTTCTACTTGAATATTTTCATCAATGTCGATAGTAAATGGACTCATCCTCTGCTGATTATCTATTTTTTACTTGTAAAATATACTACTCATATGTCCACAGCAGTGTCTGCATCAGATCTCCTGATCTCCCTCGTGATTCTTCCTGTTCTGATAATATGCACTGCTCCGACTCGCTACTTTATGTGTGCAATACCTTACAGGTATGCGGATTCACACCGCGGCATCTCCACGTGAATTATTATAACAGATAACCCGGTGTAAGGAAACATTTTGACCCCCAAAATAAATCAACCTCCCGTCGATTTGTTTTAAAACAAACAAGCCCCCCGGTCGATTTGTTTTAAAACAAACAGACCCCTGCTGAAATGTGTTAACCCCTTATTTTTTGTTGATTTCTTTATTTCTTTCCACATATGGCCACCTTATTAGTTTCTTTAATTGAAATAAAAACTATATCCATGAATAACAATTTATTTAGCAACTAACATCTACATTTTCAAACACGAAAGCACTTCCAACACCACTAACATACAGTCGCCAAAAAATCTGTCCAAGCTCAATAATGGTATTTCGAAGGCTCAAAATAATAATTTTCTACATCAAAAGGTAGAAAATGCTTAAATAGTATTTAAAAACCATGTGCACCTTTTTACTTCCATTTTATATTTAAACATGATTATTTGGAGGGGGTCATTTTATTATAGGGGAGGTCTGTTATGGTGGGCTTTCCCAAAACAAATCGACCGGGGGGTCTGTTTGTTTTAAAACAAATCGACCGAGGGGTCGATTTCTTTGGGGTCAAAACATTTCACTACACCGGCATTATTGCGTGTAAATGATTCGTTACTGTTACAACCTGTTTAACATTTCCGTGATCATCTCAGTGAATAGTTTGCTCATTTCAACAAAACTCAAAATTATTTTTCAAAACTTGAGCAAAAATCATGAAAATAAAAGGGAACTCTTGAAATTTGAAGAAAAAATTGTCGCGCTCGTAAAATGTCCGGCTAGAAAATATCCATTTGGAAGGTGTCTGGGTATCTCTGGAAGAGTAATAACGTAGCGATCCCTCTTAAAGTGAAAGTGAGTGCAGAATACTCCCGAAGAATACTGCTATCCAAAGAACCGTTGTTTTTCTCATAGACTCCCTTTCGATGTATGAGTTGTAAAGCAGAACCTCTTAAAATTGTTCGGTACATATTTAAGCTCTCCTTCCCACCACAGGCAACATGTGGTCACTCAGAATATTGGAAGTTTTATAAACAATTCAAACAAGCCTTTTATCGAGCGGCTTGTGCTTTTAATGCTCTTCGCCAGCTGTTTTGTTAATTCACTCGAAGTTCGCCCCTTATAGTTCAATAAAGACGGTGTCTCTTTTCAATGACACATTTGGTGCCACCACAACATACCTTATAGGTCTTGGTGAAGATAATTTCTCTGTATGCAGGAACATTCATAGTCAATGAGTTGTAGATCAAATGACAAATCCGTGTGCTTTGAACGCTTCATTGCATTGAATACACATGTGCATATATATTAGTTTTTTTCGCAATTATGGATTTCAGGCGGTGGGAATGAGGGGGGCGAGGTGGGGGTAGATTAGTTTCGCAAACAATCGTTACGTATGTGAGGCTTTTGAACGAGTTCTTAACCAAGTATTACGTGACAAAATTAAGCACATATTATATTTTCTAAATACAAGACTTGCCTTGACTTTTATCACTTTTTTGCTTCTACTCTGGCTATATCCAACACGAGTACGGCAGCACATGTTCACATAAATAATGCACATCCGACTTAGTGCGTGATTCAGTGTTACCACAGACACCCTTTTTCATGAGGTCACCTGAGACCTGTAAATATATAGTGTGGGCAGCAAAATTTCTCCCAGTTTCTTTTCACTTGTTATTTAACGGTGCAGGTCAAAATATACATATATAATCGTACAAACATATCAAAAATTAGACTTGTTAACGCAAATTGCACCCTGCCACAATAGCACACCGCTTTTCATTTATCCTCACAACACATCAGGTAAAAATACACACATGGTAATTGTTGAGATCTTCACGCATCGCTTCCTGTTGGTATGAAAATCGTGTAAGCGAGAAACACGAACGAAAATATGCAGAGAAACAGGTCGGTCTTTGCGTTTGCTGCTGTTGTCAAAACACTCCCAAGCAATTACATATTCCAAAAAAAGGTTGAATCACAGAGTGGAAAAAAGATTGATATTGAATTGACAACCCATTATTCTTTCTCTCTTGTAGGCTATTCTGCTTAGCAAGGACAAAGTGCAGGTGTTCTCAGTGGATTAAGTAAGCCTTCACAATACAAGGATTATTCATAAGGCAGAGTTCATATGGGCAATATATGGGGGGGGGGGGGGGGGCGGTAGATAGAAGTCAGAGAGCCTCTTTGTTATGCAGGGGGGTTAAATCATGCAAATGGGTAAAGCAGGTTAATCGACAGGCAAGTCAAGGTCGGGGATTGGTTTACAGTATGCTGCATGGTGTCTTTGTGACTACATTTAACTAGAATCTCACTTCGCTAGCGAAATGTTAAACACTCGACAAAAATTAAAACGCAAAAATGCTTCCTTCAATGGGTTATTTCTTGAATAATATATTGCAAACAACACAGCTTGAATACGTCTTATAAGCCGAGTAGTGTTTGGCTTCTGTTGACTTAGGTTTTATTGACTGATCTAGCATACGCCGTGTTATCTATTTACGCAGTGAGAGCTCGCACAAAGCTCACTGAGCAACTGTGTGTGATGTGGGTTAAATGCTAAGCATTTACTTGCAAAAATACTCTTTTCACATGGCGTTTTAACAATGAAAACGGAATCAAAGACGAAAATAAAAAGCGACATGCACATGTTCAGATCAAGCTCTTCATAAGTCCCAAGTTTCATGGTCGTAGGGCCCATAGTGTCAGAGAACAAGAAGACACAAAAAATCGGAAAAAGTGTCAAGAAGAAAAAAAAGGACGAATTTTGCTCGCACAAATTCATATAACCCTTGCAAGCCAAAGGCTTGTCAAGTGTTAACTAGAGAGAAGAAATATTCTCTTGTTTCTAATATCAGTTTCTTAAGAATAAACAAAACTGACCCTAAGTTTTTCCTTGAATAAATTAGACCCGCCAGAACCCTTTTCCTTTTCCAAAATTCGTTTCATTTTTCTCGCAAAATATGGTTGTTGGAGAGGTTGCGTGCATTTACCGAAGTTTACACTATTTTACAAAATTTTCAAAACCACCATTTCGGAATTTTTTTTGTCATTTGCGAAAAAAAGCAAAGTCCAGGTGGAGAAGCACCCAAGAAACTTTCGATTAAAATTTTATAACTATTCGAAAAAGAATGAGAGAAATGAATGGTTTGACAATTCAGTTATTTACTACCATTTATTCCAGTTTTTGCCAAACTTCAAAGTTCCGCCATTTCGGCAGTTTTTTTTTTTTTTGCAAACCGCGAAAAAAATAACAGCGTGGTAGACGAACCCCTGGGGAGCACTCCCGTGTAACATCTAAACAATTGGAATAATTTGTCAGTTTTTCGTCAATCGTCAAAAAAAGTAATAGCCAGGTGGGGGACCACCTAGGGAACATTCCTGCGTAATATCAAAACGATTGGAGCAAAACTGTAGGAGGAGTAGCATTTTAAAGAGAAACTTTAACATACACACATACGTTCAAGCCCCCTATAGTGATACGACTAACCCAGTCCGACAAAATCGGCTGGGTTAAAAAAACAAGCATGTCCAAGGACATGGTGACCAGCCGTGACCTACAGAATATATATCCAAGAATCACAGACAAAATCATGATCAAATTGGCAGACAGCGGTTACGAAAAAAGCCGTAACTGAATGGAGAAAATGTTCGCTCACTTGCTCGGTGTAGTTGTGGCTGATGAGGAGTCATTCTTTCAATTCTTTCATAAGGGGACAAGAATACCAAGCGTGTGGTGAAAAGACCAAACACAGGGAATAATTTCGGGAAAAGCAGTGGTATAAGAGGCAAATGCAAGATCTAATGTCGTGTTAAGAGTGTGTGGTGGGATTACATACAATCTGATTAGTTGAAGGAAAATACTCTAATGTGTAAACACTCAAAGAAAATTACTTTGAAAATTGCTCTAATGTGTAAACACTCAAAGAGTGCAGTTGAAATGAACTCCTTGGACAACACTTCATGTATGTTTTTTAGATCAAAAGCAAGGCCATGCGGAGGTCGTCGACATTCTGTTGAAACGAACTGGTCACATCTCAGTATGGGATGAAAGCCATCTATTAAAAATTTTTTGTTATCATCGTCGGCTGTTAAACGGCTTTCAGCCAATGCGATAATGTCACACGCAAGATAGTTGTCATCACAGCGTACCAAATCAAAATGAGCGGCCATACTCAAAATTGTATGAGAAGAAGCAATTTGAAAATTAGACACAAGAAAATAAAAAAATGTCCCCCATTTGGTCAATTTTTTTCGGATCGCCAAAATGAGTAATTTTTCAAAAGAGGCCTACCTAGGGAGTATTCGTGAAAAATTTGAAGAAAATTTGATCAAAACTGTGGGAGAAGAAGCATTTTGAAAATTGGCAACCACAAAATTACAAATGTCCCCGATTTGGCCAATTTTTGGCGGATCGCAAAAAAAAGTAATTTTTCAAGAGAGATCTACCTTGAGAACAACTATCAAAAATTGGAAAGGAATCCGATCAAAATTGTGGGAGATGAAGCAATTTGAAACTTTGACACCAAAAAATTAAAAAATGTCCCCCATTTGGCCAATTTTTGGCGGATCGCCAAAATAAGTAATTTTTCAAGAGAGATCTACCTTGAGAACAACTATCAAAAATTGGAAAGGAATCCGATCAAGATTGTGTGAGAAGAAACAATTTGAAAATTGTAGACCAAAAAATTTGAAAATGTCCCCGATTTGGCCAATTTTTGGCGGATCGCCAAAATAAGTAATTTTTCAAAATAGGTCTACCTAGGGAATATGGGTGCAAAATTTGAAGAAAATCTGATCAAAATTGTGGGAGAAGAAGCATTTTGAAAATTGGCAACCACAAAATTACAAATGTCCCCCATTTGGCCAATTTTTGCCGGATCGCCAAAATGAGTAATTTTTCAAAAGAGGTCTACCTAGGGCATATTCGGGTAAAATTTAAGAGGAATCCGATCAAAACTGAAGGAGAAGAAGCATTTTGAAAATTGGCAACCGATAAATTCGAAATGCCCTCCCATTTGGCCAATTTTTGGCGGAGCGCCAAAAAAAAAAAAATTTTTAAAGAGAGGTATACCTAGAGCACATTCGTGTAAAATTTCAGAGAAATCCGATCAAAACTGAAGGAGAAGAAGCATTTTAAGTAAAAGTTTACACACGTACATACATACGTACATACGTACATACGGACGACGGATACCCCTCTATTGATAAGATGAGACCAGCCCGACATAGTCGGCTGGTCTAAAAAGTAGTAGCCAGGTGCATTGTACCACTACCTTCCATCAAAATTTTAGACATTTCAATTTCAATCGTAGGAGAAGATACCTTTTCATGAAAATTGTTTTGGGTTAATATTTTAACCAGGTTTAGGCGAATCACGAAAAAAGGTAATAGCCAGGTAGGTACCAAAGCCTACCACCTTAATTAGAATTCAAGAGATTAAAGCCTCCACCTAGAGCTAGTTGCTTTTTAAATAATATTTTTGGCAAAGCACCAAAAAAAGTTATAGACAGATAGGTACTAATTTCCTCTTAAATAATTCGAAATTTTAAGAAAGTAACATTATATTCCTAGCATTACTCAACCAGTTAAGAACCAATGACCACTACCTTGATCAAAATTTCAGGACAGTAAGGTGTAAAAAACTTTTACTGAATTTTTTTTCGTTTTTTTGCCATTATTTTCGCCAATTTTTGGCCAATCACCAAACAAAAATTAATGGACAGGTACGCAATAAATCATGCTACCTGTACGTAAAGTTTAAGACCATCAGGCTATTTTCTTGAGTTGGTTGAGATTTTACGAAGGAAACGTTTTATCGCCAATACTGGGACCAATTTTTGATGAATAAGGAAATAAGGTTATTTTCCTGGTGTTAGTTAATGTTTTTCAGACAAAATTGCTTTTTCCTAATATTTCGGCCAATTTTTAGCGGATCACAAAGAAAAGGGAGAGGGAAACAATTCAAAATTTTAAGAAGGTAAGATTATATAACTGGCGTTAGTTAAGATTTTAGTAAGAAACTGTTTTTCTCGCCATTTTTTCCGAATTACGAAAAACAACAATAGCCAGGTATTACCAATGATGACTATCTTCATCTAAAATTAAAAGACAGCAAAAGCCAGTTATGTAGTAGTGTCTGCTACTGTTACTTAGAATTACAATGTAATGATATTTTCGCTGATGTTTTGGCCAATCACAAACAACAAGTCATCGTCGAGGGCGCAGACCCCAACCGAACATTGTGATTGACTAAGCGATAACAGTAACTGGAATATAGGAATCAGCAACCGATAGCAATGATTGGAAGGAAAAAACATTACTTGAACTGATACAGATGAGAGAACAGTGAAATAGTACCGTGTTCGTTGCGTCTTTGTGACAGAAGCTCAATAGATTATCAGAGTAGCTACTGAAGCATTTGCCTCTCTCTTTCGACGAACTCAAGCAGAAAGCCACCCGAGTCCTATATTACAGTTATCTAAAAAATTCACAATGTTTGACAAGTCACCATTTTGGCAATTTGCACAACTTCAATATAAATAAAAATATATATTTTCACTGTGCAAGATAGCATATGCCTAGGATTAATAGTTTCGGAGATCTCTCGTGGAGAGCACCCAATTCTTACATTGCAGTTATCTCCAAAGATCACAATTTTTGACAAGTCGCCATTTTTGGAATTTTGGGCCGATTTGAAAAATAACACGACGTTGCACAACTTCAATATATATATATTTTCACTGTGCAAGGTTGCATATGCCTAAGGTAAATAGTTTCGGAAAACTTGCGTGGAAACAAAACAGCATCCAAAGTGTGACAAAAGGACCGACGGACGGACGGACGGATAGACGGACGGACGGACAGCCGGTAATCCTATAGACCCCCGGGCTCGCCCGGTTGGGGTCTAAAACAGTAATAGCCAGTAGTAAGGTAAAATTGACTGGTTTTTTTCTTAAAATTTCAAGACAGTAAGACTTTTCCTGGAGTTAAGATTTTACTGATTTTTGTTTTTAGTTTTTCGCCAAAATTCTCGCCAATTTTTGGCCAATCACAACACACTGTAACCACCAACTAGATAGGCAGTGTCTGCTACTTTGACTTACAATTACAATGCAATAATATTATTTTTCTGGAGTTAGTTAGGTTTTACTGATTTTTTTTTGTTTTTCCCCAAACTTTTCGTCAATTTTTCACCAGTCCCCAAGAATTGCAACAAGAGGAAGGGATGAAGCCTGCTACCTTGCCTTAAAACTTAAAGACAGTCAGACCATTTTTATGGAATACGTAACGATTTTACTGAAAAGCTTTTGGTTTTTCGGCAAAATTTCCGCCAATCTTTGGCCAATCACTAAAAAAAGTAACAACCAGGCAGTTAGTAATACCTGGCTACTTTCATCTAAAGCTCAAAGACAGCAAGATTATTTTTCTAGAGTTATTTAAGATTTAATAAAAAATACGTTTTTCGCCATTATTTCCGCCAATTTTTTTACGAAAGGCCAAAACAAATGACAGATAGGTGGACACAGGTGCACCCTACCTACCACCAAAATTGTAAAATGTTTTTGCGAAAACTCTATGAGATATTTTTGGCTATTACTTCCACCAATTTTTGGTCAATTGCCCAAAATAGAAATAGCTACTTAGGTAGTAATGTGTGTTAGTGTTACTGAAAATAACAAGACAATGAAGCTATTTTCTTAGAGTTCGTTAAGAATGTACTGTTTTTTGTCTTTCGCCAAAATTTTCGCTGATTTTTTTGGCCAATCACCAAAAAAAAGTATCAGCCAGTAAAGTGATATTGCCTGCTATTTTACCATAAAATTTCAAGACAGTAAGACTATTTTCCCTGGAGTTTCTTTAGTTTTTCGCCAAAATTCCACAAAATTCTAACAACAGGAAGGTATGAAGCTTGCTAATCTTCTTTAAAATTTAAAGACAGTCAGACTATTTTTGTGCAGTTCGTCAAGAAATTTACTAATTTTTCTTTTTGGATTTTTTCCAAAAATTTCCGCCATTTTTGGTCAATCACTAAAAAGAGTAACACTCAGATGGTAGTAATGCGTGCTACCCTCACCTAAAACTTCAAGACAGTAAGACTATTTTCTTAGAATAAATTAAGATTTACCAAAAAAAATTAAGTTTTAAGCCAACATTTCCGCCTATTTTTCGCGAACCGCCAAAACAAGTAACAGATAGGTGAACACCGATGCACCCAAACCTTCACCAAAAATATAGAATGTGTAACGGTCAAATAATTAAAAAAAAATAAAACAATGTTTTTCTAAGAAATGTGACTGTGCCGTCCTTGTTTACTTCCTAACGTTGCTGTGAGTAAGTGATGCAAGGTCAAAGGCTACATCTGGTTAGGCGAAAAATTTGATTCTGTATCCTTTTGTTATTGGAATGTCTTATAAACTATAGTTTGTAGGCGAATTATTAATGAGTTTTTAAATCCTGAAAAATACTGATTCTGCAATGATTAGCTTCCGATTTCCTATTTCCGATTCCAGAAATCGATTCGTAATTTCTATGTAGGCGAATGACATCACTTTGTGTCCGTGCTGATCCGTATAAATAATGCCCAATTGTTCCATTTTAATCAGTCTAAAAATTGAGATTCAATTGTCTTTAACCGGGCTATACCTGAAAGAGGGTTCTGTGCCAGTTAAGGTTAAGACCAGGCCATACCTGAAAGAGGGTATTGGGCCGTAAACGTGACGGTTAAATTGGAATAATAGGCTTTTAAAGGGCATAAATTACGGTAAGCAAATTCATGTTATTGTATTGATAATATGGTATTCCAAATATAGATTGTTTCATTTATAATAAGTATATTTGTAATCAAAAGAATTTAATAAAGTTTATAATTGAAAAGTTTAGCAGTGATAAGTGTTTAATCAAATATTGATAGAATTAATTAGATTTGTGATTAATCAATATTGGAGAATTAATTAGTCTAGTGTTTTAGAAGTAAGAAATTTACTATTTTAAATAAGTGGCAAATACGTATGTATTTCAGTCAATCGGCGTTATAACGGCGTTTCAATAGGCGTTTCGGCGTTCAGCGTTACGACGTTACGAAGTTAGACGTCAGTGGTTGGCGTTTAATAATTGGCATTAGTGTAATCAATTGCTGTGATTAATTTTAATGTCCTTTCAACGTCGCATTGCGTAATAAAGTGCTTAGTATTTAAATCAGACAAAGTCTTTAATTCCGATTTAACTATTGGCATATTTATTTGTCATCTGAATTTGGCGTTGTTAACGTAGTTCAGTATTGGCGTATAAATGTGTCATCACATTTCTTATTGACGTAATTTTAAAAGGTTTTGTCAATTCTTATTGACGTTATTTTAAAAGGTTTTGTCAATTCTTATTGACGTAATTTTAAAAGGTTTTGTCAATTCTTATTGACGTAATTTAAAATAGTCAACTTGGTCAATTTTTTATTGAAGTAGTTTAAAAAAAAACGATCGTAATTAAAGAATTGCGAGAAAGACGGCGTTTAAGAAATAAACGTCATTTTAAGCGTAGTTTAAAAAGGTTGTAATTACGCAAAGCGATTTAGAAGGCATTAAATTGTCATGGCAACGGAAGAGGGAGAAATGATGACGACACGCAGCACTGTTGAAAGGCAGCTGTCAGAGAGAGGTGTTGCTTATCAAATGGATACAGAACAGACGCTCTTCCACGAAGCCGAGCGGAAGGCTAAACAGCTCGATGAAGAGATGAAAAGTGCCTTCCCCCCAGATATGAGGCGTGTTCAAAACATGCACGCGCAATTCATTGCCTCCTTAGACAGATACATGTCAAAGGCCAGTGAAATACTGGAACTGCTGAAAGGAGAGCAAAAAGAGTCCTTTTTAAAGGACTACGAGTCCAGACGCCAGTATTTGGCATCAATTCAAAACTGTGCCAGCAGCTTCCTGGTACAGTGGAGAACCGAAGAAGGGGATCCCACGCCAGAAGAGCAAGATAAAGGCGAAAAGTCCCAGAAAAGGAGGAGAATACTTCAAGAAAAACTACAGATAGAGAGAGCAGAGTTTGAACTCGAAGAAAGAAGAAAGATCTTCGAACTCCAGCAGAGAAAGAGGGAGCTGGAACTGGAGGAAGAACTTTTGGGTACTGCTACGACATCTCAGGTCAGGAATCGGTCAGCTAGTAGAGGTAATCTTGTACTTTCAGACGACCGGTCTCGCAGTAGATGTAATTCTGTAGTTCAAAGGGAAAGTTGTAACTTTGATGGTAAAACAGGAAACAGAGAATTTTCACCTGATCGATCAGTGTCTCAAAATTCTGTAGTTTTAGAGTCAATCGTCAGGCATTTGAGAAAGCCGACCTTCGATTTCGAAAAGTTCGATGGTAACCCTTTAAAATTTGTTAAATGTATGCGGCAATTTAAATTGAATGCTCTGCCATTTTGTGAGTCAGACGCAGAGAAAATCGCGTTACTCGAGCAATATACTACCGGTGAGGCAAATCAAATCGTGGCCGGTTTTACCCACCTCAGTGACAATTTGGCATTTGAAAGTGCTATGCAAAAGCTAGTAAAACGTTATGGAAACAAAGAGTTGATTGCTCAAACGTACATTAGCCGTGCGTTAGAGTGGCTTCAACTAAAATCTAACGATAGCAAAGAGTTAGATAGGTACGCTCTATTTCTAACTGAAATTAATAGTGCGATCCAAGACATCGATGAAGTGAAAATTCTCGAATACCCAGAAAATATGAAACGCTTGATAGCAAAACTGCCGTTCTATTTGCATCATAGTTGGCGTTCTTACGCTGACAAAATTCGAGAAAAGGAAAACAAATTAACCTTCCAAGACTTGACTAAGTTTGTCGAGCACGAGGCAAAGAAGGCCAATGACCCAATTTTTGGACAACAGGCCTTTCAGTGCATTGGCATTATAAAAGAAAAACAAAAGAAAAAGAAAGGCAGCAGTTTTGCTACAAGTGAGAGAGGAGAAAACAGAAGCACCACAAAGGTGTGTTTGTATTGTAAGAAGGACAACCATGCTTTAGCTGGTTGTCTTCAGTTTGCAAAATTAGAGATGACTGAAAAGAAAAAGTTTATAAGAGAAAACAAAGGTTGTTTTGTGTGTTTGAAACAAGGGCACATAGCAAAGAAATGCAAGTCAACTCTAGCTTGCAAGAAGTGTAATGGTAAGCATGCGACTAGCATGCATGAAGAACGAAAAGGCAGTACAGTTGCCCCGAGCGATCAAAACGCAGAAAACGAACAGAAAACCACTACATCTGGTGAGACACATGAATCACCAGTGTCTTGTGGTAATACGGGAGCCGGAGAAAATGAATTCTGTACTCTTGCTATTATTCCCGTTCAAATAGCCTTGAAAGGAAAGCCTAAGTCTATTCAGACTTATGCTTTCCTAGACAGTGGCAGCAGTGTTAGTTTTATAGATTCAAATCTGGCTAAACAACTGGGTGCTACTGGAAGGAAAAGAAAGGTAACTTTGGAAACCATGGGCAAAGAATATGACATGGTATCTGAAGTTATCAGCGGAATAGAAATTGCCGATATACAAGGCAATAACAAAGTGGAACTTCCAAATGTTCTGATCAAAGACAGAATGCCGGTAACACCGGAATATATTCCCAGAAATAACGATATCAGGGGTTGGTCTCATATGAAGGGAGTGAACCTTCCAGAAATAAACGCAGACATCGGGTTGCTATTAGGCAACAACATTCCTGACATTATGTGTCCATTAGAAACTAGAAGGGGCCCAAAGGGGAGTCCACTAGCTATAAGGACTCAGATAGGATGGGTGGCATATAACGTCATCCGAAAAACAACTGGAGGTAAGTATTCCGTCAACAGAGCCGCAGTCATTGAGGCAAAAGAGGTAGGTGAACTCGAAAGACTTGAGAAACTGTATCAAGATTCGGTCAACATTGATTGTCCAGAGAAAACTATCAATGATAAGAAAGAGAATTCACAAGAAGACAAGATTTTCTTAAAGAAGGTGAGTACCTCTACAAAAAGAGACGGAGACTTTTACGAAATATGTCTCCCATTCAAAACTCAAGAGATTCATATGCCAAACAACTTCACACAGGCACAAATCAGGTTAGGGCATCTTAAACAAAAGATGAGAAGCAATGAAGCGTTTGCCATTAAATACAAGCAGTTCATGGCAGATGTACTGGAAAAGGGGTATGCTGAGAAGGTACCAGAAAATGAAATAAACAGAACTGATGGGAAATTGTTTTACATTCCCCACTTTGGCGTATTCCACCCAAAAAAGCCAGACAAAATTAGAGTTGTGTTTGATTGTGCAGCAAAATTCAATGGAAGGTCCTTAAACGACAATTTATTGCAAGGACCAAACCTTACAAATAACCTAACAGGCGTTTTACTTAGGTTTCGAGAACACCCAGTAGCTATCATGGCTGATATTGAATCTATGTTTCATCGGGTACGCGTCGCGAAAGACGATCGAGATTGTTTACGTTTCTTGTGGTGGCCAAACGGTGACCTCGACAAGAACCCAGAGGTTTACAGAATGTGCGTGCATCTATTTGGTGCAACAAGCTCACCAAGCTGCTCATCGTATGCACTTCAAGCAACGGCGAAAGACAATGAGAAGGAATTTGATTCTGATACAATACAAACGTTGCAACGTAATTTCTATGTCGACGATTGTATCAAATCAGTAGAAAACGACGAAAAGACCGCAAATTTGTTTAAAAATTTAACGAAGTTATGCAGTCTAGGAGGCTTTCGCCTCACAAAATGGGTTTCAAACAGCAGAAGAGTGCTGGATTTGATACCTGAAAGCGAAAAGGCAAAAACAGTTCAAGATTTGGATCCAAAGACCGATATTTTGCCAATCGAGCGTATGTTGGGGGTGTTTTGGTGTGTTGAAACAGACAGTTTCTGTTTCAAAATTGAAATTCAAGACAAACCAAGAACAAGACGAGGCATCTTATCAGTTACCAGCTCAATTTATGATCCACTAGGTTTGGCATGTCCATTCATACTTCCTGCCAAGGTGCTACTTCAAGAATTGTGCAAGAAGGGGTTTGGCTGGGATGCAAAATTATCAGAAGCAGATTTGGCTGTTTGGGAAAAATGGCTTTTAGAAATTAAAGGTGTGGAAAACTTCAGAATAGAAAGGTGTTTCAAAAGTGAAACACAACAAAAGGCAAAATTTGAGCTGCACACTTTCTGTGATGCATCAGAAAAGGCCTATGCAGTGGTAACGTACTTACGGGTAATTACTGGAAATAATATCAAGTGCTCTTTGGTGATGGCAAAATCTCGGGTAGCTCCATTAAAGAAACAGTCAATCGTTCGATTGGAGCTAATGGCCTGCACACTGGGGGTACGGTTGGCAAAGCTCATACATGATGAGTTAGACATCATTATAGATCAAGAGTATTTCTGGACAGATAGCATTTCCGTTTTGAAATACATAGCGAATGAAAGGACCCGGTTCCACACCTTTGTGGCAAACCGGATCAGTGTTATCAGGGAAGGGTCAAAGGTATCTGACTGGCACTATATAAACACAAAAACAAACCCAGCGGATATTGCTTCGAGAGGTTTATCCACAAAACATGATAACCTGGCTCGGCAATGGTTCAGAGGACCAGAGTTTTTGTACGAAGGAGAATGGCCAGAGGAAACTTATGACCGAGACCTAGAAGATGACCCAGAGGTCAAGGTAAGTGCATATGTAAGTATGGAATCAAAACGTGAAACGGAACAGAAACAATTTGGAAAGTTTTCGGACTGGAGACAACTAGTAAGGGTTTTCTCTCGAGTGTTGAAATTTATATTCAACACAAAGTATTGGGTGGCAACGCGCAAAAGTATGGTGGCAAATTCTGCCGACCAATCAAAAGTCGATCAATCGGTTCAAGTACTCAAACAAACAAAGGCCAAAACCGAGCACGGTTTGAGTAGTAATGACTTGCAAAACGCAGAAATGTTCATTTTTCGATACGTCCAAGAATGTTATTTTGGAGAAGAGATAAAAGCAGTAGAAAATGGACTCTCAGTGAAGAGGTCTAGCCAAATGTCAAAATTAGACCCCATCTTTGAAAATGGAATATTGCGAGTGGGCGGAAGGTTGTCACGAGCTAATCTTGAGCATGACGTTAAACACCCAATACTCCTCCCACGAAGGTGTGGAAAACTTCAGAATAGAAAGGTGTTTCAAAAGTGAAACACAACAAAAGGCAAAATTTGAGCTGCACACTTTCTGTGATGCATCAGAAAAGGCCTATGCAGTGGTAACGTACTTACGGGTAATTACTGGAAATAATATCAAGTGCTCTTTGGTGATGGCAAAATCTCGGGTAGCTCCATTAAAGAAACAGTCAATCGTTCGATTGGAGCTAATGGCCTGCACACTGGGGGTACGGTTGGCAAAGCTCATACATGATGAGTTAGACATCATTATAGATCAAGAGTATTTCTGGACAGATAGCATTTCCGTTTTGAAATACATAGCGAATGAAAGGACCCGGTTCCACACCTTTGTGGCAAACCGGATCAGTGTTATCAGGGAAGGGTCAAAGGTATCTGACTGGCACTATATAAACACAAAAACAAACCCAGCGGATATTGCTTCGAGAGGTTTATCCACAAAACATGATAACCTGGCTCGGCAATGGTTCAGAGGACCAGAGTTTTTGTACGAAGGAGAATGGCCAGAGGAAACTAATGACCGAGACCTAGAAGATGACCCAGAGGTCAAGGTAAGTGCATATGTAAGTATGGAATCAAAACGTGAAACGGAACAGAAACAATTTGGAAAGTTTTCGGACTGGAGACAACTAGTAAGGGTTTTCTCTCGAGTGTTGAAATTTATATTCAACACAAAGTATTGGGTGGCAACGCGCAAAAGTATGGTGGCAAATTCTGCCGACCAATCAAAAGTCGATCAATCGGTTCAAGTACTCAAACAAACAAAGGCCAAAACCGAGCACGGTTTGAGTAGTAATGACTTGCAAAACGCAGAAATGTTCATTTTTCGATACGTCCAAGAATGTTATTTTGGAGAAGAGATAAAAGCAGTAGAAAATGGACTCTCAGTGAAGAGGTCTAGCCAAATGTCAAAATTAGACCCCATCTTTGAAAATGGAATATTGCGAGTGGGCGGAAGGTTGTCACGAGCTAATCTTGAGCATGACGTTGAACACCCAATACTCATTCCACGAAGGTCGCATCTTTCAGAACTACTGGTGCGATACGCACACCAACAGGTAGGTCACTTGGGCAAAAACGCAATAGTCTCATATTTGAGACAGAGATATTGGATTCTTGGGGTAAATGTATTGGCAAAAAAGATAGTATCAAAATGTGTAGTCTGTAGAAAATATAGAGCAAGGCCTCTAAACCAAAAGATGGCGGATTACCCAATTGAAAGGGTGACTGCACACGTTCCAGTATTTTCCCGGTGTGGGGTAGATTATATGGGTCCGATAGAGATTAAAGTCAAAAGATCAAGGGTTAAACGCTGGATAGTAGTGTTCACTTGTTTAGTCAGTAGAGCAGTTCATTTAGAAGAAGCTGCTTCATTAGACACAGATTCGTGTATAAATGCATTAAGACGGTTCATATCAAGACGAGGTCCAGCAGAGGTAATGAAATCGGACAACGGAACAAATTTTGTAGGAGCTCAACACGAGCTCAAAGAAGAATTCGCTAAGTTAGACAAGGAAAAGGTGTATCAGTTTTGTCTAGAAAAGGGGATAAATTGGCAATTTAATACACCATCTGCCTCTCACTTCGGTGGGGTATGGGAAAGATTAATAAAGTCAGTTAGGCAAATCATGTATGGGTTGACCAGAGAACAAACCTTCAAATTTGATGAAGAGGGTCTCAGAACATTAGCTTGCGAAATAGAAAATATCCTGAACAATCGACCCTTAACACAATTGTCAACCGATGCTAATGACTTGACCCATTTGACTCCGAATAACCTGCTTTTGTTACGATCAGGGTCAAAATGTCCTCCTGGTATATTTGACAAAGATGATACATATTGTCGTAGGAAATGGAAACAGGTGCAGTACGTTGCACAAATGTTTTGGCAAAGATTTGTTAAGGAATATGTCACAATGCTGCAGGAGAGACAAAAATGGGAACGACCAAAACGAAACGTTCAAGTCGGTGATTTGGTGTTGTTGGTGGACAATAGTCCAAGAAATTCATGGCGTCTAGCAAGGGTTATAGAAACGTACCCAGATAGATTTGGATTTGTTAGGAGTGCGCGGGTCAAAATTCAATGCAATGTGCTCGACCGACCTGTACACAAAATGTGTTTGATATTAGAAGGAGATTGTAATGATGCTTAAAATAAACATATGTGTGTTTGACAAGTTATGTTTTGTATCAATTATTTAACCTTTGTTTATAGTTTAGTGTTTTAATTGTTTATTTAACAATGTAAAAGGGAGCCGGAATGTAACGGTCAAATAATTAAAAAAAAATGAAACAATGTTTTTCTAAGAAATGTGACTGTGCCGTCCTTGTTTACTTCCTAACGTTGCTGTGAGTAAGTGATGCAAGGTCAAAGGCTACATCTGGTTAGGCGAAAAATGTGATTCTGTATCCTTTTGTTATTGGAATGTCTTCCAATTTTGGCCAATCACCAAAAAAAAGTATCAGCCAGTAAAGTGATATTGCCTGCTATTTTACCATAAAATTTCAAGACAGTAAGACTATTTTCCTGGAGTTTCTTTAGTTTTTCGCCAAAATTCCACAAAATTCTAACAACAGGAAGGTATGAAGCTTGCTAATCGTCTTTAAAATTTAAAGACAGTCAGACTATTTTTGTGCAGTTCGTCAAGAAATTTACTAATTTTTCTTTTTGGATTTTTTCCAAAAATTTCCGCCATTTTTGGTCAATCACTAAAAAGAGTAACACTCAGATGGTAGTAATGCGTGCTACCCTCACCTAAAACTTCAAGACAGTAAGACTATTTTCTTAGAATAAATTAAGATTTACCAAAAAAAATTAAGTTTTAAGCCAACATTTCCGCCTATTTTTCGCGAACCGCCAAAACAAGTAACAGATAGGTGAACACCGATGCACCCAAACCTTCACCAAAAATATAGAATGTGTAACGGTCAAATAATTAAAAAAAAAATAAAACAATGTTTTTCTAAGAAATGTGACTGTGCCGTCCTTGTTTACTTCCTAACGTTGCTGTGAGTAAGTGATGCAAGGTCAAAGGCTACATCTGGTTAGGCGAAAAATGTGATTCTGTATCCTTTTGTTATTGGAATGTCTTATAAACTATAGTTTGTAGGCGAATTATTAATGAGTTTTTAAATCCTGAAAAATACTGATTCTGCAATGATTAGCTTCCGATTTCCTATTTCCGATTCCAGAAATCGATTCGTAATTTCTATGTAGGCGAATGACATCACTTTGTGTCCGTGCTGATCCGTATAAATAATGCCCAATTGTTCCATTTTAATCAGTCTAAAAATTGAGATTCAATTGTCTTTAACCGGGCTATACCTGAAAGAGGGTTCTGTGCCAGTTAAGGTTAAGACCAGGCTATACCTGAAAGAGGGTATTGGGCCGTAAACGTGACGGTTAAATTGGAAGAATAGGCTTTTAAAGGGCATAAATTACGGTAAGCAAATTCATGTTATTGTATTGATAATATGGTATTCCAAAGATAGATTGTTTCATTTATAATAAGTATATTTGTAATCAAAAGAATTTAATAAAGCTTATAATTGAAAAGTTTAGCAGTGATAAGTGTTTAATCAAATATTGATAGAATTAATTAGATTTGTGATTAATCAATATTGGAGAATTAATTAGTCTAGTGTTTTAGAAATTAGAAATTTACTATTTTAAATAAGTGGCAAATACGTATGTATTTCAGTCAATCGGCGTTATAACGGCGTTTCAATAGGCGTTTCGGCGTTCAGCGTTACGACGTTACGAAGTTAGACGTCAGTGGTTGGCGTTTAATAATTGGCATTAGTGTAATCAATTGCTGTGATTAATTTTAATGTCCTTTCAACGTCGCATTGCGTAATAAAGTGCTTAGTATTTAAATCAGACAAAGTCTTTAATTCCGATTTAACTATTGGCATATTTATTTGTCATCTGAATTTGGCGTTGTTAACGTAGTTCAGTATTGGCGTATAAATGTGTCATCACAGAATGCAAATAGCCAAAAAAGTGATAACCAATTAGGTTGTAATGTGTGCTACCGTAAATTAAAATTACAAGCCAATGAGGATATTTTCCTGGAGTTTGTTAAGATTTCACAGAAAATTTGTTGGTTTTTCGCCAAAAATTTAAGCCGAATTTTTGGCAAATCATAAGAAAGTAATTGCCAGCTAGACAGTAATGCTTGCTATCTTTACTTAAAATTTCGAGACAACAATACTATTTTTCTGGAGCTTTTTAAGATTTTACTGAAATGTTTTGGTTTTTGGCCAATTACTAAAAAAGTAATACCCAGGTAGGTAGAAACGCCTGCTACCTTTACCTAAAAATTCAAAGATTTAACAAAGAAATAGGCTTTTCGCCAATATTTCCGCCAATATTTGACGATTCGCTAAAATAAGTAACTGATAGGTGGACACTTATGTACCGTACCTCTCAACAAAATTGGCGAATGTTTCCTTGAAATACCTAGGAGAAAATTGGTTTTAGGCCAATATTGACGCCAAACTTTGGTGAATTGCCAAAAAGTAATAATCACCTAGGTGGTAATGTAAGCTACTGCTACATAAAATTACAAGACAATGAGGCTATTTTCCTGGAGTTCGTTACGATTTTACTGAAAATTTGTTAGTTTGTTTCGCCAAAAGTTACGTCGATTTTTTGACCAATCACCGAAAAAAGTAATAGCCAGTCAGATAATATTGCCTGCGACCGCACTTGAAATTTCAAAACAGAAAGACTATTTTTCCTAGTGTTAGCTAAGATTTTAAGGATTTTTCGTTTTTCGTGAAAATATTCGCCATTTTTTGGCCAATCACCAAAAATTTGCCAGCCAGGTAGGTATTAAAGCCTGCAATCGTCCTAAAATTTCAAGACAATTTTCCTGGAGATCGTCAAGATATTACTAAAAATTAGTTGGTTTTGCGCCAAATTTTAAGATCACCAAAAAAGCAACAGCCCGCTTTATTAATGCTTGCTGCCTTTACCTAAAATTTCAAGGCAGCAATACCATTTTTCATGAGTTATTTTAGAGTTTACTGAAAATTTCTTGGTTTTCAGCCAAAATTGTGGCCAATTTTTGGGCAATCACCAAAAAGGCAACAACCAGGTAGGTAGTAACACTTGCTACTCTTGCTTACAATTTCAAGACGGTAAGACTATTTTCCTGGAGTTTATGATTTTATGATTTTGTGAGGTTTTTCGCCAAAATGTTCGTCAATTTTTTGGCCAATCACCAATAAAGTAAGAACCACGCTTTCTATTTTTACCTAAAATTTCAAAGCAGTAATGCTATTTCCCTAGAGTTATTTAAGATTTTACTGATACTATTTTTGTTTTTCGTCAAAGTTTTCGCTAATTTTAGGCCACTCACCAAAAAACGTAATAGCCAGGCAGGTAGTAACGTGTGCCACCTTAATCTAGTTTCCTCACAAAACACGGCCAGCCTGTATGTGACTGACCCGTGAAGAAACGAGAAGTAAAAGCAAACTTAGAGTTTCAAGTCGTAGTCATCAGAGCCAATGCTCTGTTTGGGGGTAACGCAGCCCCGGGGTCCTCCGAACGTCTCTAGGAGCGGCTTCGCAAGTGCGAAATGCGCAATGACACGGCTACCCTTCTAGGGTAGTAGTTTTCTGCGTTGGCTAGAGTTTCAAGACACTAAAATTATTTTCAAGCAGTTAATTACGATTTTACTGAAAAAATTTTGGTTTTCGCCAAAATTTTCGTCAAATTTTCGCCAAAATTTTCGACGAACCAGTAAAGATCCGTACTAAATTTAAAAAGAATGTGGTCCAGATCGTGGGAGTGGAAGTATTTTTTAAAAAATGGCTCCCAAAAAAATTTTAAAACGCCCATTTGGTCAATTTTTTTTGGATCGCCAAAGAAAGTAGCTATTCAAGACTGGAAGAAGAAGCATTTTGAAAAATTGGCTACCAAAACATTTTAAAATGCCCTCCACTTCTTCTATTCTTGCTTGATCAGAAATCAAAATGATTTTTTCACGAGAGCTCTAACTGGTTAACATTTATGCAAGATTTGAAGACAATCCGATCAAAATTGTTGAAGAAGAAGCATTTTGAAAATTAGTTTCCGAAAATTTATAAATGCCCCACCGCCTATTTGGCCAATTTTTGGCTGATCGCCAAAAAGTAACTTTTCAAGAGTGTATGATCAAGAGAACAATGGTGCAGAATTGAAAAGGAATCCGATTCATATTGTGGGAGAAGCGATTTGAAAATTGGCCACCAATCAATAAAAAAGTGACCCCCTATTGGCCAATTTATGGTGGATCGACAAAAAAATTTCATTATATTATAAGTATTTTGAAAATTATCAACCATTCAATTATAAATGCTACCTGTTTGGCTAATTATAGATGGATCGCCAAAAAAAGTAAACGAGAAAAACATCAAGAGAGCATTGATACAAAAGAACAAAGGAATCCGATTTAACTTGTGGGAGATGAAGCATTTTGAAAATTGGCAAGCAATAAATTAAAAAAATGCCCCCATTTAACTAGTTCTTGGTGGATCGTCAAAAAAGTAATATGAGATATCAGACAATCCACTTAAAAAGCGAAAAATACTCGCAGGTACTGCAAACAATGCTAATAGATACAAAATAGCTCCCATGTATGGAACAGCTTAGCAACCGAATCAAGTATGCGACGTAAGTATGGCTAATTTTAGATGGATCGCCAAAAAAAAAAGTAAAAGAGAAAAACATCAAGAGAGCAATGATACAAAAGTACAAAGGAATCCGATTTAACTTGTGGGAGATGAAGCATTTTGAAAATTGGCTATCGGTAAATTAAAAAATGCCCCCATTTAACTAGTTCTTGGTAGATCGTCAAAAAAAGTAATGTGAGATATCAGACAATCCACTTCAAAAGCGAAAAATGCTCGCACGTACTGCAAACAATGCTAATAGATACAAAATAGCTCCCATATATGGAACAGCTTAGCAACCGCATCAAGTATGTGACGAAAAAAAACAACAGCAAGACCTAGTGAGTGCTATAAATACGACAATAGCATTCCATGACCTCGCAGATAACGGCTTCACCATGCACCACAACTGCTGATACTAACCTCTAACTGAGTGGCATGTTGCGTAATAGCCGTAGATAAGAAACGCACAAACGCTCAATTTCAGGTGACAAGAAATAACAATGGACCGATAGTAGTGCTGTTGCTATTTTCAAGCAGTTCGAAGAATGCAGGAACACTCAAGAATCTTCTGGAAAAGCTGAAATGTTCCATGTAGTTAACAACTATGCCTAGTTAACAAAGGGGAGGGGGTGTTGACGTCATACACCTGACTTAATTTTCTATATAGTTTAATGTTTAACGAAAATCGTGCGACTTATACGAGGATTAACTACACCAAGTTTGACGTCGATCTGGCTTTCCTCTATCGAAATATTTTGCCAAATAACAGATAAATTTTTACGCAATGATATTTTTCTTAATTTCACGACACTCGTCAAAACTTGAAACAATCGTCTGAATGAACCAATAAATCTCCATATAAAACTGAAAGTCGACATAACTTTTCCTTAGCCAAATATTTTCTAGGCAAGACCTTGTCCAAATTAGATGCATGTTACGTGATGACGTCATACGCCGCACATAGTTCTGCTCGCCACAAAATTTTATAGAATCTTTTGGACCCAGCAAGCAAAAAAAAAACCCACCACGTTTCAAATCTCTCTGATGTTCAGCGGAATCTTGCTTGCAAAATTTTAAAGTAATTGCGTCATACGCATTACTTAATATGGCTACATCCGTCAAAAGTTGAAAGAACAGTCCAACTGACCAAGAAATATCCATGTAAAATTTGACGTCGATATCGTTTTCCGTTATCGAGATATTTTGCACACATCTTGTTCAAAATATATACATATTTTACATGATAATGTCATACACCGCACTCATTGGTTCTACCAGCGACCAAATTGAAAGAATCTTTCCGGCCTAATAAGCAATAGCCCCACCAAGTTTCAACTTCGATGTTCAGCGGCTGAGCAATCTCACATAGAAGATTTTGACGTAATCACGTCAAACGCCTGTAGTAATTTAGAAATATCCGTCATAAGGTGAAAGAACCGTGTGACCGGCCAAAGGAATATCTATATGAATTCTGAAGTCGATATGACTTTTCGCTATCGAGATATTTTGCGCACAAGATCTTTTTCACAATATTTACATATTTTACGCAATAACATCACACGCCGCACTCGTTCGTTGTACTCGCGACAAAATTCGAAACAATCTACCAGGAACCTACTAAGCAATCATCTCACCAGGTTTGCACTGTCTCAGCGAATGAGAAATTTCACACACAAGATTTTAAAATGCCCCATTTGGCCAATTTTAGCGGACTGCCAAAAAGATAACTATATACAAAATATTCGCACAAAATTAAAAGAAAATCTGATCAAAATTGTGAGAGAAGAAGCATTTTGAAAATTGGCAACAGAAAAACTTTAAATGCCTCTCGTTTGGCCAATAGATGGGGGATCGCCAAAAAAGCAAGTTTTCAAAATAGGCCTACCAAGAGAACATTCGTAGAAAATTTGAAAGGAAACCTATCAAAAACTAGAGCAGTGTGCATAGCCCACATATCCCCCCCCCCAGTTCCCCATCAGTTAAACACGGCCATCAATGTAAACCTTAGACATAGTACAAACTGAACAATACACTAGGAACACCGTCTCTAATTGGTCCATTTTCCTTGAGCCATCTTGGTCCATTTACAAAACCGATCCTTGTTAGTGCCCATAGAAGCTACACACCAAGCTTTATTAAAATACCTGCAATTGTTCTTGAGATATCGCGTTAACAATAGTCAATCAAGAGCTGAAATTTTCCAGTTGGTGCATTTTGTGCAGTTGGTGCAGTTTCCTTGTACGAAACTGGCCCATTTACAACATCGATCTGTGTTTGTTCCCGTAGAAGCTACATACCAAATTTTATTAAACTCCCGGCAGTTGTTCTTGAGATATCGTGTTAACAAACTCATTCCGATGCTGAATGATTTCCAGAATTTGGTAAATTCCAAAGTCCATTTTTCCTTAGGCCACTCTAACCCATTCACAACACAAGTTAGAGTTAGTGTCCACAGAAGCTACATACCAAGTTTCATTAAAATCCCTGCAGTTGTTCTTGAGATGTCGTGTTAACAATAGTAAATCAAGAGCTGAAATTTTCCAAGTCCCACTGGTGCATTTTCTTTGGACGATATATATATATATATATATATATATATATATATATATATATATATATATATATATATATTACAGCGAATCTATAGATTCGCTGAAAAATTTCAACGAATCTGTAGATTCGCTGACTCTCTTAGCGAATGTGTACATTAGCTGAAAATTTCAGCGAATCTACAGATTCGCTAGTTTTCACCTAAAGAATTGTACAGATTCGCTAAAATTGCCTGATCGGCCATCTTTACCGACATGATCACTTGTTTTTGCCATTATTTGAAATTTAATTGTTTTTGTCCGATATCGTTACTCCAGATGTATTTTACACAATTTTTTCTTGGTTTGTGTGAAGGGAATATAGTAAACTCCGACAGCTGACAGTAAATTAAGTAACGACAGGAAAAATTAAACAAAACATCGGTTTGATAGGATCGAAAAATTTACACACCGTTACCTGGGATGGAAAAATAAAAATCACTTTTATTCACACAAGATAACCGGCGACTGAATCGCTAATTTGGACACCGTTTTCATGGTAGGAAAATTAGGAACAAATCATCAGTTTTATTCACACAAAGCAAACTGCGATGAAATCGCGAATTTACACACCATTTTATTTTTGGTTGGAATACTAGAAATCAAAATTAATTATTGTCTGTTTCATTCTCTGTTTCCATTGCTGTTAACTCATTTCATCTAGCTGACGGTTTTTGGTCATTTGATGAAAATGCAGCAATTTATATCACATCGAAATAAAGTTTCTATTCGCTGAAATCCTTGTCCTATCAATTTCTGTTAAATTAAACTGTTAGTATGCGGAGCATCGAAAATTAACACTGATTGGATAAGCGTGCCGTAATTCAATTGCAATTTACATCCCCGGAGGTGAAGAGATTTTTGTGTTGCACTCACGGAAAAATAATTGTAATTTCAGTGATACTCAGAAGGGGAGTAATGATTGCAATTTATTTAGAAACAATAGTATTAAAATTTGTTGTGATCACTTTTAAGAAAAACGATAAGACAGAAAATTAATTTAAGCTTTTGTGAATATAGATACCAAATATTTTCGAACGCTTTCCAATATTGTTTTTCATTCGAGACTAGAAATTTGCACTTCAACAACGCATTTTTAAGCTAGTAAAACAAAATATGTGTAATTTTTAAAGTTCCAATTACAATATATCCCATTTCCCCCCCCCCCCCCCCCCCAAAAAAAAAAAAGAAAAAGGTGTGTCAAACACTTCTGGAGTAAAGAAGTCACATAAAGCAATCAAATTTCAAATATCACCCAACACAAGTAATCCTGTCGGTAAAGATGACTAGTCAGGCAATTTCAGCGAATCTGTATAATTTTTTCGGATGAAAAACCAGCGAATCTGTAGATTCGCTGAACATCTTGAACATCTTGAACATCTTCAACATATTCGCTAAGTGAATCAGCGAATCAAAAAATTCGCTGAAATCTGTAGATTCGCTGGTTTTACAGATTCGCTGTAACATATATACACATACACGCAAATTTAAAGGATGTTTTACTAAACTATTCATTATTAACTCTATAATTCTCGAAAAAACTTTTCGGGGAATTTTCAATTTCCATGACTTTTTCGTCGTTTTCCAGGACTTTTTCCGGCGTTTCATTTTCCGGATCTTTTTCAGGACTTTGTACGGACCCTGTATAGGTCTATATGATTTAAACAATTCAATCTTTAAAACTAATATTAAAGCACCTAATCGAACGCACAGAGAACCTTTTATGTATTGCACCTTGCTACCGATAGCCTGCATGAGTTTTCTTGCCTCGTGTCACACAAAACTCGGAAAAAAAACCGGCTGCTTACTGTTTTCTGTTCCGCTAGTTAAAGCTGCTCATGTTTTGTTACACTTGGGGATTTACCAAATTGAATTTGTACGAAAATTTTAGCTGCAGTTGTGGCATGTTTTTCCGTTGTCTTTTTAGTTTGTCCGTGGAACTAGTCAGAGGCCGTTAGGGCTAAAAAAAAAGATGTGATAAACATCAGTATGTCTAGTTGATCCTCCTGTATTTTTAATTTTTCAATTGTAAAAACGACAAAACAGCAAAAGCGGCAAGAAGCTGAGAGCAGTCGTTTAAACTGGCATGATATCAGCCTCGGTGTATTGATCGGCCAACTCTCAATAAAGGCCATCACAGCATGCGTGTGCAAGTTTAAGTTGGCTGCAGCGTTTGGGGCTTTTCCCAATTGCTAAAGAGTGATGAAATTTGGCTCACTGATAGAGAGTGATTAGAAGCCGTAAATTACGCATGTTTTAACCATGACCTTAGAGAACGATTGACATCCTCGGCCATGGTCAATGTCAAAAACCGGAAGTGGGCCATTATCTGGAAAACGGTTAGAGATAAACGATTTTCAGCTTATTTTCGACCCTTTGAGGCTAAAGGACGATATGTAAGAGGTTAAGAGTTCAGAATCGTATTTTTTGTGTCATTTTCTGTAATTTGCGCTACTCGGTAGCGAAAAAGGTCTAGTTATCGCTGATGTGCGGTGTAAAATTACTATGCATCTAAAGCATCTCTCGTCTCAAAATGTCACAAAGCACCAGCATAGATACCCACAAATTTCGAATCTCGAGCTATTAACGTTTTTTGACGAGTACTGCAGAAGCAATCGGTTTCCAAAATGAACTTATCTAGACCAATGTCGCTACTAGGGAGCGAAATTTTACACTTGAGAACGCAAAAATTACTATAATTAAAGTTGTAAAATATAGTATTACATTAGAACTTTGATAAAAGTATTGCCACCATGCCAGTTGCATGGAAAAAATCAAAAGAAAACCCCTAAATATTTTTACCCCTGATCTTGACTACTCTCACGAATAAATAGAACGAGACAGTATGTTATCAAAAGAAGTTTGGGATTTATCAGACTGACTAAAATTCGGATATTGCCAAAAGATAGTAATAAGATTGAAACATCCACCCCCACCAATCTGAGCGGGCAGTCTATCCACAATGCTTTATTGTGATCAATTGAAATATGTTGGAGAAATAACGATTACTCAAAGCTCACGGGCGGACGGATGGACGGACAGGGCCAGAGGCCACGTGACTATAGCTCATGTGACCAAAGACCACCTGTGCTAAAACGTAACCTAACGTGGCAAACATAATCATACTAATTTTAAAACTACAATATATTTTTGGTTCAAATATGAAGTAAACATGACCATTTTACACTTCCGTTCTAAACCGCTTCAACAGTCACCGGCAATTTAAAAACGCATACGTTCTTTGAGCTAACCTAATGCGCTTAAGGCCAAAATATTGCAGTGTTGATCACTGTGGTGTGACAACGAAGCACAAGCTATGTGGGATACTTAAGAATCATAGCTGTGCGTGATACAGGCGCTTTATAGTGCCATACGCTGAGTGGGTTTTGGGTGGGGAGGGGACGGGGGCATGTTTGAGAGAGCCAGGGCCGATATTATTATATGTTATTTCTCACTTTTACTCTTTAAAGCACTTTGTGCAAAATCGTTTCCAAATCCCTTATCTGAACCGCTAGAATAGAAAATGACGTCATCGTGACATCGCTCGTCAAAAGTAGGTAACCAAAATGTTCTTTGGAAACAGAAAGTAAAATAAAATAAATAAAACTAGTCTCATGACGCATTTTGCTCCAAAGCTGTAACTGTCACCTTTTTCGAGATATTTCATCTGAAAACTCGAAACACTGATGATGACGTCAAAGGTCAACAATTTTTCGCACGAATCCAGATCGTATAGACCACTATACGGTTTTGAGTGGGGAGGCATCTTGCATCTGGACATCTTGTATCAAAATGAAAAAGTGGGCATCTCGCATCCGTGATTTTGGTTTGCTTTTATGGGGAACTTAAACACTGTGCTTGGGAATATTTCATGCAAAAATACATTATAAGCGAGATTTTGTATTACTCTTCGACAGAATTAACAGGGGTTTCCAAAACTTAATTATTTAAGTAAATCAATTGAAAACTAGATCATTTTCGCTACCGAGAAGCGAAAATTACACTTGGGTGTCAGAAAAAACACGATTCTGAACTCTTAACCTCTTACATATCGTCTTTGACGCCAAAAGGGTCGTAAATAAACTCAAAATCGATCGATCTCTAACAGCTTTCAAGATAATAGTCAACTTTCCGTTTTGGCTTTGACCATGGTCGAGTAGGTCAAGGTCACAGAGGTATCTCTAACATATCAGCTTTTAGGCTCAAAGGGTCGAAAATAAGCTCAGAATCCCTCTATCTCTAGATTTGTCGAGATAATGGCCAACTTGAAGCTTTTGACTTTGACCATGCCCGAGCAGGTCAAGGTCATCGACTTACCTCTTACATAAGGACTTTCAGGCCCAAAGGGTCGAAAATAAGCTCAAAATATCTAACTGTTTTCGAGATAATGGTCCACTTCCGGTTTTGACATTGACCATTGCTGAGGATGTCAATCGTTCACTAAAGTCATGGTTTGAAAAATGCGTATTTTACGACGCCTAATCACTCTCTGTCAGTGAGCCAAATTTCACCACTCTTTAGCAATTGGGAAACTCCAAACGCTGCAGCAGACTTAAACTTGCGCACTCATGCTGTGATGGCCTTCATTGGGAGTTGGGCGATCAATACACCGTGGCTGATATCATGCCAGTTTAAACGAATGCTCTCAGCTTCTTCCCGTCTGTTTCGCTAATTTGTTTTGTCGTTTTTTTAATTGAAAAACTAAGCGAATTTAAAAAAATACAGGAGGATCAACTAGATATACTGGAGTTTATCATATCCAAATTTCATCTTTCTAACCCTAATGGCCTCTGACTAGTTCCACGGGCAACCTTAACAACAACAAAAACAACAACAAAAAACATGCCACAGCTGCCGCTAAAATTTTCACACAAATTCAATACACGAGGGGATTTTGGCAAATCCCCAAGTGTAACTAGAACCTCATTTCGAAATCTTCAACACTTGACAAACATTAAAAGTTAAAAAGCAAAACTCACTTTGGCATGCGCTCCTCAACGACTCTAAAGCTCCCCCTTCTCCTGTGGACACCACCCGGACGCCCCCCTGTTCTCAAATAATATTAATAATTTGGACTTCTTAGGATGTCAGTTGTTTTAATTGGACAATTTTTGTCATGCCATTGAGATATTAGCAAACATCACAGCTTGAATTCCGTTTATAAACCGTGTACATCTGCTTGGTTATGTAGGCTTAACGGCTTTATTGACTGAGCGGACTAGCACTTTTTCTCTATGCAGGAAGAGCTCGCGTAACGCTCATAAGCTGTGATTTGCTCAACCGTTACTTTGCTTTTAAATGCGCTGTAGATATTTTGTCGAGAGACACTTTGTCGAGAGAGATTTTGCCGAAAGTGATCTTCGAGACATTTTGTCGAAATTTATGTGGGGTTATTGAAACTAATTAAAAAATGAGCAGGGTTGTTGAAACAATTAAAAACAAAAACACGTAAAAACGTTTTATTTTACACATCAACATCAAACTTTACAAACAATAGCCATTGCAAACTCGAATTTCACAAGTAAAATATGAAGTTCATTCTTCGTTTGACAATGTTTATCACAATACTGTCGAATTTCCCAAATTGCGTCACTAGTTCATTCGCAAGTTGCGGTTGTCCACACGTCTTAAGGCGTTGCTGCAGATTGCGGTTTTCATGGCGCACTCATTTTTGGCGGATTTTGATAGGTGTACGGACGGAGCAATCCTCCTGCTTTAAAGCCCGGATGAGGGTCCAGATGCTGGGATGTTTGTATCCGATAATGTGACTGAAGCGATTGTTCCATCCCTCACATTGCTTGTTCGTACGGGGTTCGTAGCGTCGTGAACGTTCCACAGTTCGGAGGGAAACCTCGGCGGAATACGTCTGAAACGTACAGCGGTTGGATCATTGGCGTCAGCATGGTCTGGTCGGCAGGTTCCGGTTACGTGGCGTCGAAGTAATCCAGAAATGGAACGGCTTGCTCCGAAACCGTCTCTCGCAGGTATGCCATGCATACTGGTGTAGGCTACAGGAAGAAATGCTAGCCCACCTAGCTTGGCACAGAACATGCGGAATTCCTCGCTTTCCAGATCAACTGCACAAGTCCCAGATCGACTGCGACAAATAGTACAATCAGCCGCTAATTGCTGTGTTCTTCCCCATAACCTCTTGAATCGCACGAATGAGGGACTGCTCGAAGTCACAAATTAAGGTTCGTGGGTTGTGAACGAGGCCCGCTTCCTCACATTTGTCCAGAACCGTACGGAGGAGTTGTTCTTATGCGGACTGCGATTTTAGCTGCATCACGGCATAAACTGTAGAAACTGCTGTAGATCCAAGAAGGGCCCGGATGACGGAGAGGTGAAGAAACTCATCTGGCGAAAGCGCGAAGTTTCCGTCCATAAACCAAGTTTCTGCGGAAGACAGTAATCGCATACCGTCGGGCGAGGCAAACACCAGCAGGCAGGAGTCGGCATTTGGTCCACTATCGTGTAAGAAAAACCTTTCAGGGTTTTCGTCAGAGATTTCAGCCCATTCCCCTTCTACCTTAAGGTCAGCAAGACTTTCGAGTACGGGTGGGGCGTTTCTGTTGATCATTCGCTTAAACGCAGAGTCGCTTGGAAGACAGGTTGCAGAGTGCTGCCAATTTCAGTCCGTTTTGAAATTATCAAGTTTGAAGCATTTTCTCTTGTTTGAGAAGCCACTTCCTTAATTTCGCCATGTGCCTTTAGCGCTGCTGTTTCGTCTTTATTTCTGTCGCTTGGCAGTGACCATTTTCGGCCGTTGGAATCTGAGTGTCGATTGATGTTTGTAGCTTCCCTTTGCATTTTTGTAGTTTCAAAAACAGATGCAACAACAACTCTGGTCAGTGAAGGGATTAAACCCTTTCAAGTACTGCAATGTAATTGACAAGCACAAATTATTAACAGTTGTGAGAATGACTCATGGTCTGTGATGGGATCGAGCCTCATTTCTTTCACGCAGTAATTGCAACTAACAAGTACAAATTTATAATAGTTGTAAGAATGACTCTGGTCTGTGATGGGATCAAACTCCAGAATTGTACTCTGGTTTCCGGAGATATTTGTGAAGAATTCTTTCATATGTTTGATTGAAATTCACTGCCAAAAACAAATTTTAGTAAAGAGCTTCGATTTGAGGCACATTTTAATGAGTGAACAAAATGTATTAAATTTTATTTTTATTAAGAAAAGAAACCACCTTCCAAAAAATCGCCTATAAAGAAATAAATAAATTTCGACAAAATTTCTCGAATGTCACTTTCGACAAAATGTCCCTCGACAAAGTGTCTCTCGACAAAATGTCTTCGATAAACTGTCTCGACAAAATGTCTCGAATGTCACTTTCGACAAAATGTCCCTCGACAAAGTGTCTCTCGACAAAATGTCTTCGATAAACTGTCTCGACAAAATGTCTCTCCACAAAATGTCGTCAATTCGTACTTAACACTTAAAATCAGCTGTGTTCGCATGGCGTTTTAAGCATGAAAACGAAATCGTAGACGAAAAAAGATCAAGCTCTACATAAGTAGAAAGTTTTGTGCTCCTAGGGCCTGTAGTGTCAGAGAAGAAGCGCAGACAAGATAATGGATTTTAGTGTCAAGAAAAAAGCACCAACGGCTGCCCGCACAAATTCATATAAGCCTTGACCAAAATCAAAGACTTGTCAAGTGTTAAAAAACTCAGTTCAGTTTACGGAGTAATTCAAGAGTTAGACTTGCATTTGTACTCAGTGAATGCCACAGTGAGTAGTTCAACGTTCAGTGCAGCGCCAATCCGCATTTGCTAATCCCTTGAAAGAGGCACTTAAAAACAAGAAGGTTTTAATGGTCAGCAGTGCAGTTTTATGTTCAGTTTTTCAGTCGGTCTTAGCAGTCTTAGATTCGTTTAAACATGTGATGTCGATAGCTTACTGCTGTTTAGTGGCAAATTAGAATAACATCTGATGCATCGAGAAAATGTTATTCATTGCACATAGTAACATACAGTTTCAAAACACACTAAATAAAATTGGTTCCACGCCCTACCCCAAAAAACACGATAAATCGTAGCAAAATACGATGTCAAAATACACTAAATATAATTATTACCACCTACCTCCCTCAACCCTCCAAACTATACGGTTTTCGCTACCGACAGCGAAAATCACACTTGTGGTTCAAAAAATAAGATTCTGAACTCTTAACCTCCTACATATCGTCTTTTAGACATAAAAGGTCGAAAATAAGTTCCAAATAGCTCTATCTCTAGCCGTTTTCAAGATAATGGTCAGTTTTCGGTGTTAGGCGTTGACCATGGGTGAGGAGGTCAAAGTCACAGAGGTATCTCTTACAGATCATTTTTAGGCCCAAAGGGTTCAAAAATAAAATCAGAATCGCTCTATCTCTAACCGTTTTCGAGATAATGGCCCAATTCCGGTTTTTGACTTTTGACCGATGTACCTCTTACCTACCTCTTAGGCCCAAAGGGTCGAAAATAAGCTCAAAATGGCTCTACCTTTAACTGTTTTTGAGATAATGGCCCACTTCCGGTTTTTGACATTGGCCATGGCCGAGGATGTCAATCGTTCTCTAACGTCATCGTTACAAAATGCGTATTTTGCGGCGTCTAATAACCCTCTATCAGTGAGTCAAATTTCGTCACTCTTTAGCAATTGGTGAAAACCCAAACGCTGTAGCCAACTAAACTTGCACACGCATGCTGTGATAGCCTTCATTGGGAGTTGAGCGATCAATACACCGAGGCTGATATCATGCCAGTTTAAACTAACGCTCTCAGCTTCTTCCCGCCTGTTTCGCAAATTTGTTTTGTCGTTTTTTAATTGAAAAATTAAGCGAATTTAAAAAAATACAAGAGGATCAACTAGACATACTGAGTTTATCCTATCCAAATTTCATCTTTATAGCCCTAACGAACTCTGACTAGTTTCATTGACATGCTAAATCAAGTTTGTCCAAGGACAAAGTCCCAGCTTACGAAAAGCAATAAGGCCACTTCCAGCGTACATGAGCAAGGGAATTTCCCTGAAAAATTGGGCTTCAAAAGATGAGATGGCGAAGAGCTAGCTCAATAATTAATTTAACACCGGACCAGAACATAGACCGATAAATGCATACAAAGATTTGTTTCCCAGAAAAATGGTCTGATAGACTGCATAGTCAGCCATAGATATCTTCGGACAACGCTCGCATTTCGGACCAGTGCGCATATTTATGTAACTTGCCTCGATTCTTATTCAGACAAGTGCGCATGTTTATTTAATTTGCGTTGACGCGCGGCTCTCATTTTGGAACAGTACACATGTTTATTAACACTTGAGAAGCCTTTGGCTTGCAAGGGTTATATGCATTTGTGCGAGCAGCCGTTCGTCCTTTTTTTCTTCTTGACAGTTTTCCGATTTTTGTGTCTTCTTCTCTGACACTATGGGCACTAGGACCATGAAACTTGGGACTTATGAAGAGCTTGATCTGAAAGTGTGCATGTCAGTTTTTATTTTCGTCTTCGATTTCTTTTTCTTTGTTACAACGCCCTGTGAAAGAGTGCATTTTTTGCAAGGAAATGTGGAGCATTTAACGTATAGCACAGATTGCCATACAGTTGCTTAGCTTTGTGCGAGCTCTCACTGCGTAAACAGATAACACAGTGTATGCGTGATCAGATAATCAAACCTTAAGTCAAAAGAAACCAAACACTACTCGGCTTATAAGACGTATCCAAGCTGTGTTGTTTGCTAATATATTTAGCTGGTATTAAGTTATCAACCTTTGGAGTTTTTTCCTTGACAGTGGTCCGACTTTTTAGAATCTTATAAGCCGCATACATGCTGTGCCATAAGCTCTGTACATAGTTGTATTAGACACTGTATGCATGTTGTAAAATACTTTTTCAAGAAATAACCCACTGAAGGAAGTATTTTCGCGTTTTAATTTTTGTCAAATGTTCAACATTTCGCTAGCGAAATACGGCTCTAGTTTAACTTGCGTTGATGCGCTTTTCGCATTTTGGACCAGTGCGCATGTTTATTTACATTGTGTTGATGTGCGGTTCTTATTTCGGATCAGGGCGCATGTTTAGTTACCTTGTGTTGATGTGCGGTTCTTATTTCGGATCAGTGCGCATGTTTATTTAACTTGCGTCGATGCGCGGTTCTTATTTCAGATCAGTGCGCATGTTTATTTAACTTGCGTTGATAGCGGTACTTATTTTGGACAAGTGCACAAGTTTTCTTAGGTTGCGTTGATGCGCGGTTCGCATTTCGGACAACAGTGCGCATGTTTATTCAACTTGCGTTGTTGAGCAGTTCGAATTTCAGACCATTGGGCATGTTTATTTAACTTGCGTTGGTGCGCGGTTCGCATTTCGGACCAGTGCGCATGTTTATTTAACTTGTGCTGATGCGCGGTGCTTATTTTGGACCAGTGAAAATGTTTATTTAACTTGCGTTGGCGCGTTGTTCGCATTTCCGACCACTCTGCATGTTTATTTAACGCGCGTCGATGCGCGGTTCTTATTTCAGGCCAATGCGCATATTTCTTTGAGTTGATGCGCGGTTCTTATTCTAGACCAGTGCGCATTTTTGTGAAGTTGTGCTGATGAGCAGTTCTTTTTTTTTTTTTTTTTTGAATAGTTGCGTTAATGCGCAGTTCGCATTTCGAACCGGTGCGCATGTATATTTAACTTGCGTTGATGCACAGTGCTAATTTTGGTCCAGTGTGCTTGCCTATTTAGCTTGTGTCGATGTGCGGTTTGCATTTAGGATCAGTGCGCATGTTTTTTTAACTTGCGTTAATGCTCGTTAATGCTCGGTTCCCATTTCTGACCAGTGCGCATGTTTATTGGTTTGATGCGCTGTTCTCATTTCGGACCACTGCGCATGTCTATTCAACTTGCATCGATGCCTGGTTCTATTTCGGACTAGTGCGCATGTTTGTTTAACTTGCGGTATGTGCGGCGCTTAATTTGGACTAGCTAGCATGTTTATTTAACTTCCGTCGATGCGCATTTCAGACCATTGCGCACGTTTATTTAACTTGTGTTGATGCGTGGTTCTCATTTCAGACCAGTGCGCATGCTTCTTTGGGTTAAGTTGATGCGCTTTTTTTTCTCGGATCAGTGGGCATATTTAACTTGCGTTCATGCGCGGTGCTTATTTTGGACCAGTGCAAATGTTTATTTAACTTATGTTGGCGCGTGGTTCGCATTTCGAACCACTCTGCATGTTTATTTAACGTGCATCGATGCGCGGTTTTTATTTCAGGCCAATGCGCATAAATATTTAACTTGATTTGATGCACGGTTCTTATTCTGGACCAGTGCGCATGTTTATTTAAGTTGTGTTGATGTGCAGTTCTTATTTTGAATAGTTCGCATTTCGGACCAGTGTGCATGTTTATTTAACTTGCCTCGATGTGCGGTTCGCATTTCGGACCAGTGCGCATGTTTCTTTAGGTTGCGCTGATGCGCGGTTCGCATTTCGGACGACTGCGCATGTCTATTCAACTTGCGTCGATGCGTGGTTCTTTTTTCGAACCATTGCGCATGTTTATTTAACTTGCGTTGATGCGCGGTGCTTATTTTGGACCAGTTTGCATGTTTATTTATCTTTCTTTGATGCGCGGTTTACATTTCGAACCAATGCGCATGTTTGTTTAACTTGCATCGATGCGAGGTGCTAATTTTGGACCATTACGCATGTTTATTTAACTTGTGTCGATGCGCGGTTGTTAAATCTGACAACTGCGCAAGTTTATTTAACTTGCGTTTATGCGCTGTAAAAATTCCGAAAAAATCAAAAGTTTTCCAATTCACTCAAAAATGGTCCGATCGACTGAAAACGCACAACATATGCACGATCCTTTATTGATGTCTCATACCAAAAATAAATGATATCGGATCGAAAATGTAGGAGGAGATATATTTTAGAAATTTTTCTTACAAAATCCTCCAAAAATTCAAAAATTACCCGATCGACTAAAAAAGCACAAGCCATATGTATGATCGCTTAGGGATGACTCACACCAAAAATAAATGACATCGAATCAAAATTGTTGGAGTAGATGCATTTTGAATTATGTTCGAAATTTTTGCTTCAAAAATTCCCCAAAAATACAAAAAATATTCGATCGACTAAAAAACACAAGCCGTATGCGTGACCCTTTAGGGGTGCCTCATACCAAAAATAAATGAAATCGGATAAAAAATGTAGGAGGAGAAACGTTTTAAATTTTTTCTTCAAAAATTCGCCAAAAATTAAAAAATAACCCAATCGACTAAAAAAAGCACAAGCCGTATGCAAGACTGCTTAGGGATGCAACACACCAAAAATAAATGACATCGAATCAAAATTGTAGGAGTAGATGCATTTTGAATTATTTTCGAAATTTTTGCTTCAAAAATTCCCCAAAAATACAAAAAATATTCGATCGACTAAAAAAGCACAAGTCGTATGCGCGACCCTTTAGGGGTTCCTCATACCAAAAATAAATGAAATGGGATACAAAATGTAGGAGGAGATACGTTTTAAATTTTTTTCTTCAAAAATTCGCCAGAAATTGCCCGATCGACTAAAAAAGTACAAGCCGTATGCATGACCCCTTAGGGATGCCTCACACCAAAAATAAATGACATCGGATTAAAATTGTAGGAGGAGATGCATTTTGAACCAAAGTTTACTAAATAAACAACTAATTAACTAACTAACGGACGCCACGCGCAAACCGATAAGAATACCTTTAAAAAACCGCTAAAAACTTTAAAAACACATGTTACAACTGCGGCTAAAATTTTCGTACAAATTCAGCAAACTAGGGGATTTTTGCAAATCACCAAGTGTAATGATAAGTCAGAGCAATACATGTAACTGGGAAGGGGGCAGGGAGTCTTGGGATTTTCCGCTGCAGCCCGCAAAGAATCTGAACCCCAAAAAACTTCTTGATTCAGAAACACAGCTCCTCTAAAACCGTATTATTTGAAAAAAATATTACGGGAAAATAAGAGTAACTTGAAAGATCACTTAAGTTTGCCAATTCGAAAAGTTCGCTGATTTCTTTTATGTGATATAAACCAGCGGGTGGACAGGGAATGAGTTACGAATCGATGACAAAATGTAACACAGTATCCTTTTATGTATTCCTGAATTGCCACCGATAGCCTGCAGTTTTCTTGCCTCCTGCAAAACGCCACACAAAAAAACATAGGTTGCTTATGTAAACACATACTGTTTACTATTCCGCCAGCTAAGGCTACTCCTACTTCGTTATTGTTGATGTGCGGTGTATAGTTATTGATGAAAGATCACATCTAAGTCATCTTTTGCTCTAATTTTCACACAGCGAGAGAATTGATAACCACCCCCCCCCCCCGCACCCCGACATCCACGTAAAATTTCGAATTTATAGTAGTTCGCATTTTTGACGAGATCCGCAGAAACCATTTGCAGAGAAAAAAGCAGAAAAATCGCTTTCCAAAACGAGCTTACCTACAGCGGCCAGAGAGCACGCTTATATCACATATTTTCAATCGACACCTGTTTAGTTTTTTTTCTCCTTAACTAAGGACAAATGTCTCCTTAACTAAAACCATAATTTCCCAAAAATAATTTGTCATGTTTCTTTTTACTGAAATACAAACATAATCATAATTCAGTGTGAAAAATTGAATTGTAAATAGAAAACAAAAACAAGTTTGTCCAAGGACAAAGTCCCAGCTTACGAAAAGCAATAAGACCAATTCCAGCATACATGAGCAAGGGAATTTCCCTGAAAAATTGGGCTTCAAAAGATGAGACGGCAAAGAGCTAGCTCAATAATTAATCTAGCACCAGACCAGAACATAGACCGATAAATGCATACAAAGATTTCTTTCCCAGAAAAATGGGAAACAGATTTTTTTGTATCTCTGGTAGACTGGATGGTCTGCATAGATACCTTCAAACAACGCTCGCATTTCGGACCAGTGCGCATATTTATGTACCTTGCCTCGATGCACGGTTCTTGTTCAGGCAAGTGCGCATGTTTATTTAATTTGCATTGATGCGCGGCTCTCATTTTGGAACAGTGCACATGTTTATTTAACTTGCGTTGATGTGCGGTTCTTATTTCGGATCAGCGCCCACGTTTTTTACCTTGTGTTGATGTGCGGTTCTTATTTCGGACCAGTTTGCATGTTTATTTAACTTGCGTTGATGCACGGTGCTTACTTTGGACGTCTGCATATATTTATTTAACTTGCGTTGGTGCGCGGTTTGCATTTTGGACCAGTGCGCATGTTTATATAATTGGCGTTGATGCGCGGTTCGCATTTCGAACCAGTGCGCATGTTTATTGAACTTGCGTTGATGCGCGGTGCTTATTTTCGACCAGTGCAAATTCTTCTTTTACTTGCGTTGGCGCGTGGTTCACATTTCGAACCACTACGCATGTTTATTTAACTTGCGTTGATATGCGGTTCGAATTTCGGACCAGTGCGCATGTTTATTTAACTTACGTTGATGCGAGGTGCTTATTTTGGACCAGTGCAAATTCTTGTTTTACTTGCGTTGGCGCGTGGTTCGCGTTTCGAACCACTGCGCATGTTTATTTAACGTGCGTCGATGCGCGGTTCTTGTTTCAGGCCAATGCGCATATTTCTCTGAGTTGATGCGCGGTTCTTATTTTGAATAGTGCGCATGTTGTTTAAGTTGCGTTAATGCGCAGTTCGCATTTCGAACGAGTGCGCATGTTTATTTAACTTGCGTTGATTCACGGTGCTTATTTTGGTCCAGTTTGCTTGCTTATTTAGCTTGCGTTAATGCTCGGTTCCCATTTCTGACCAGTGTGTTTGTTTATTTAGCTTGCGTTGATGAGCGGTTCGCAGTTTCCGCCAGTGCGCATGTTTATTTAACCTGTGTTGATGCGTGGTTCGCATTTTTGACCAATGCAAATGTTTATTTAACGTGCGCTGATGTGCGGTTCGCAATTCGGACCAGTGTGCATATTTATTTAATTTGCGTTGATATCGGGTTCGCATTTCGGACCAGTGTACCTGTTTCTTTAGGTTACGTTGATGCGCGGTTCGCATTTCGGACCAGTGCGCAGGTTCATTTAACTTGCGTTTACACGCGATTTGCATTTCGTATTAGAATGCAAGTTTATTTAAGTCCCGCCGATGCCCGACTCTTATGTCTATTCAACTTGCGTCGATTCGTGGTTGTTTCTTCCGACCACTGCGCATGTTTATTTAACTTGCGTTGATGCGCGGTTCTCATTTCAGACCAGTGCGCATGTCTATTCAACTTGCGTCGATGCGTGGTTCTCATTTCAGACCAGTGCGCATGTTTCTTTGGGTTGCGTTAATGTGCGGTTCTTTTTTCGGACCAGTGCGCATATTTATTTAACTTGCGTTATTGTGCAGTTCGCATTTCGGACCAGTGCGCATGTTTCTTTAGGTTGCGTTGATGCGCAGTTCGCATTTCGGACCACTGCGCATATCTATTCAACTTACGTCGAAGCGTAGTTCTTTTTTTAGGACCAGTGCGCATGTTCATTTAACTTGCGTTGATGCGAGGCGCTTATTTTGGACCAGTTCACTTGTTTATTTATCTTCCGTCGATACGCGGTTCACATTTCGGACCAATGAGCATGTTTAGTTAACTTGAACCGATGCGCAGTGCTTAATTTGGACTACTGCGAATGTGAGCTGTAGGAGGAGATTCACTTCATTGTTTTTCAAAAATTCCGAAAAAAATCAAAAGTTTTCCAAATCACTCAAAAAGAACAAGCCTCTATCAAAAACAAATGAAATCCGATAAAAACTCTATCAAAAACAAATGAAATCCGATAAAAACTCTAGGAGGAAATGCATTTTGAATTTTCTTCAAAAATTCCCCCAAAATTCTATGATCGACTCCAAAAGCACAGGCCGTAAGGACGACACCCTAAGCACGCCTCAGCCCCAAAATAAATGATGTCTGGTCAAAACTGCAAGAGAAGATGCATTTTGAGGTATTTTCATCAAACATTCCATCCGAAATCAAAAATTGCCAAGTCGAGTCAAATAGCACAAGCCGTATGCCCGACCCACCTAAGGATGCCCCATACCAAAAATAAATGAAATCGGATAAAAACTGTAGGAGGAAATGCATTTTGAAGTTTTCTTCAAAAATTCCCTAAAAGTACAGAAATTGTCGAATCGACTAAAAAGGCACAAGCCGTATGCTCAACCCCTTAGGGATGCGTCAAAACAAAACAAAATAAATAAATAAAAGAAAAAAAGACATCGATTCAAAACTGTAGGGGAAATGCATTTTGAAGTTTTTTTTTCTAAAAACACAAAAATTGACCCATCGACTAAAAAGAACAAGCCGTTAGGATCCCTCATACCAAAAAAAAAAAATTACATCAGATCAAAAATGTATGAGGAGATACATTTTAAAATTTTTTCTTCAAAAATTCACCAAAAAATCAAAAATCACCCGATCGCCTTAAAAAAGCACAAACCGTATGCACGACCGCTTAGAGATGCCTCAAGCCAAAAATAAATGACATCGAATCAAAATTGTAGGAGTAGATGCATTTTGAATTACTTTTGAAATTTTTGCTTAAAAAATTGCCCAAAAAATACAAAAATTGTCCGATCAACTAAAAAAAGCACAAGCCGTATGCACGACCCTTCAGGGGTACCTCATACCAAAAATAAATGACATCGGTTCAAAAATGTAGGAAGAGATACATTTTAAAAATTTTCTTCAAAAATTCCCCAAAAATTCAAAAATCAACCGATCGACTAAAAAAGCAAAAGCCGTATGCACGACCGCTTAGGGATGCCTCAAGCCAACAATAAATGACATCGAATGAAAATTGTAAGAGTAGATGCATTTTGAATTATTTTTGACATTTTTGCTTAAAAATTCCCCAAAAATACAAAAATTGTCCGATCGACTAAAAATGCACAAGCCGTATGCATGACCCTTTAGGGGTGCCTCAAACCAAAAATATAAGACATCGGTTCAAAAATGTAGGAGGAGATACATTTTAAAAATTTTCTCTAAAAATTCGCCAAAAATTCAAAAATCACCCGATCGACTAGAAAAGCACAAGCCGTATGCACGACCCCTTAGGGATGCCTCACACAAAAAATAAATGATATCGGATTAAAATTGTAGGAGGAGATGCATTTTGAAACAAAGTTTACTAAATAAACAACTAACTAACTAACTAACGGACACCACCCGCAGACCGATAGGAATACCCCAGCTTACGTGTACGTAAGCTGGGCTAACAAAACTAGAGCGGTCAGTGCTTAGCAACAACAGTGTACCTGAACATGCAAACACTTTTATTACACAGGTGTTGCCTTTTTTGTTTTTGTAAACAAAAACAGCTGTTTACCCACACAGCCCTTTCACAAAATTTTCTTTGAACAAGTTTTTTAATATTTTCAGAAAAATAAGACCTTTTACCTTACATAAATGTATTTGAATAAATATATCTTATGTGTACAGAAGTCAAGTTGTGCATCAGCTTCGTGGATGGGTGGGGGGAGGGGTTAGGTGACTTGAACTGTGAGCATCCACTCTTTTGCATCTGGGTCTGGAAGGTGGTCGCTACATCACCAATTCTCTACTTCATTTGTGTTTTTGGATAACAATCACCCCACCCCAACCAGCTGATGCAGATACGTCTCTAAACGCAACCTTAACCCTTTTAATCAAGGCCGTGGTAAGGGTCTGTACCCTAAGTGTAGTGATAGCTATGATATATTACCTTGCCATCGTACTTTCCTATCGGCCAAAAAGCATTATAAATGCATTCTTCAAAGCTGTGCAACAGGACTCACTTGTGTAGGACAGTCGGGGACATTTTGGTCCCAAAATAACGAGTGCTTGCCACAACACAAACATTAGATGATCCGCTTTAACAACGCTAACCGTCACATTTCACCCCCTATATGAAACAGTTTGGCAACCAAATGAGAACAAGTTTGTGGCAAAGAAAAACAACAGCTGGGCCTCCCGAAGCCAATCAATACATTCTGTAGTCAGTCGTTTCACTCCCAAACTGTGAATAAGGCCCTATGTTCCCATATCCTGACGAGTGAGTGGGTGTTTCATCAACCACTTACCAGAATCAAATGGATCATTTTTTGGTATAAAGATACAACTCACGTGTTTAACTTCCCACATTCCAGCCTGTTATGACAGATCAAAACATCATGCGCCACTACTGATACTAGCTGTAGGTGAGGAACGCACAAAAAGGTAAATGACAGACAATGTAAGAAAAAGCCATGGATTGATAGTTACGCTACGACTGTGTTAGAATCGACGACTGCAAAATATATCAAGTAATATTTTTACGCAGTGATATCATACATCAATCTTACTTAATTTTCTACACGGGTTTAACGTTTCCGACTTAACCAAGGAATAACAAAACCAAATCGATCGACTTTGCGTTATAGAGATATTTTGTTTAACAACGGGCAACTTTTTACGCAGTGTTCTACTCAAGACAAAATTTAACAGAATCTTTCGCACCTACCAAACAACATTCCCACCAAATTTAATACTTTCTCTGATATTCAGCGACTGAGAAATCTTACATGAAAGATTTTAAGGTAATAACGCCACACGCCTTTCTTAATTTCACCACATCCGTCAAAAGTTGAAAGAGTCCTCCGACTGACCCAAGGATTACCCACATAAAATTGAAGTCGATACTACTATTAGTCACCGTTATCGAGACATTTTGCACACAAGATCTGGTTCAAAATATATACATATTTGCGTGATGACGTTATACACCGCAATCGTTGGTCCTAGTAGCAACAAAATTTGTCAGAATCTTTCGAACCTACAAAGCAACCAAGTTTCAACTTCCTCCGATCAGCAGCTGAGAAATTTTCCACACAAGATTTTTTACGCTAATAAATAAACATGCGTCAAAAGGTGATAGAACCGACCTGTGCAGGGAATAAACAGATAAAGTTTTGAGCGATCCTACTTTTCGTTCTCGAGATATCTTGCACAAAACATTTTTCACAACAGACTGACACACATAACGTACAACCACTATATGTCGCCTCTTGGTCGGGGAGATATGAAAAACAAAACAAGGAAACACAAGAAAAAAGAAAGAAAAGAAAGACAGAAAGGAAGAGTTTTTATATACCGATTTTTCCGATAATTCTGTTCAAACCGATTTACCCACACACATCAACATTACTGATCTTATTAAATCCGGGATGATTATCATTTAGGGTATAGGCAGAACTATAATTAACGCCTGCCAACAGCTGTCAAGGGAGATATTGAGCGGGATTGAAATCACCTCTTGCATCGATGGCGACGATGCTTACCACTGGACCAAGCAGGTCTCGACAAATTGTTTGTTGAAGAAGCGTTAAGTACTGGAATTTTGTGATTTATATCTCGGCCAAATTTGGCCGAATCGCCAAACAAAACACAGCCAGATGCAGAAGCTTTAAGAGAACATTCCTATAGAATTTTAACGGAATCGGACCGAACTTGTGAAAAGAGCAATTTTTGTGCTTAGCAGATTTTCCCCAATATTCTGTCAAATCGTCACATAAAATATCTGGAGGACTACCTAAAGAACATTACTTCCAAACTAAAAAACAATCGAATCAGAAATGTAGGAACAGTAGCATTTTGAAAAAAAAATATTTGCACACGCACACAACTGACAGCGGATAGCCCACATGGTATATCTCACCAGTGGACTGGGCTAAAAAAATACTAAAATTTTAATTAACTTTGTTCAAGGCTTCTGTGAGGCTGTTGGAGAACAAATAAACTTGCTTCACCTAACAATGAACAGAACAAAAGCAAATATATCGTCTGTCATTAAACTCTTCCAGTGTAAAAAATGCAGATTTCAGTAACTAAGCACTACTGAAGGTTGATTTTAATACGTTTCCTAGTATTCCTCGCAAATGTGCGAGTCTACTGCCCGTTGCCACGCACAAGCTGCAGATCAGAGCGATACGAAGTCGTCGTTGGCATATTCAGAGTAACAGCCGGATGACAGACTAGCGGACATATTGACTTCAAGGTTCATAGCGAAATCCAGACGTCACATTCCAGGATTTTCAAGGACATTTGGAGGTAAAATTCCAGGTTTTCAACGATATTTACAGGTGAAATTCCAGGATTTTCAAGGATATTTTAAAATGAAATTCCAGGGTCCTAAAGGATTTTTCCAAAAGCTTTAAAAACATTTTTACAAAAATTTTCACAAACAAAACCGTGGGATAAACAAGCAAAACCTGGTAATAATATCACCCATTGAAACACATTTACTTAGTTCTAGTAGGAATTATGACGGCAAAAATCAAAGACAAAACTTCTGCGATAGAAATCATTTGATTGAAATAAAAGCACGAAATAAGAATTTAACTCAATCTCATTTCATCAGCCTTAACGTGCGATCTTTGAGAAAACATTTCGCTATAACAAAAGCATTGATTTATCAGCATAAAATAGATATATTTTCACTGACTGGAAATGTTTGCGAGAGGAGGTGAATACCATCAACGAAGTCTGTCCTCCAGGCTACTCGGCCATAAATGCGAATCGCAAAGAACAACGCGGAGGCGGAATAGCAGTTATCTGTGCAGATGCCTCAAAGCAAAACGGATACAAACTTCTAAGTTTTCGTCTTTTGAAAACCTAGTTGTGAGGTTAACGTCTGGATCGCAATCCCTTCGGTTACTTACAATCTATCGCCCCCCTTCAAGCTCTATATCAACCTTCTGTGAAGAGCTTAGTTCCCTTTCGTCGGATATTGCTCTTGTTGGTGAACCCCTTGTAATTTTCGGAGATCTCAATGTGCACTGGAACGAGGCTACTGCTTCCGAAACGCGCAAACTTCAAGAGGTATTCTATTTTTTCGGCCTACAGCAATACGTTAATCAAAGTACTCACTGCAAAGGCCACATTTTAGACTATATTGTCTCTCGTGAATCTGAGCTTGTAAGCACTAAAACATATCTGTAGGAGACTAAGTCAGCGACCACCGACTGATATGTTGCAACATTTCTATAAACAAACCACGGTCCCTTAAAAGAGTGGAGCAATTCAGTTTGTTTGTTTGTATTGTTCTTTAGATCCCTTTCAACTGCTATGGTCATATCGGGATCCCCCTGCCACATTATACTGAAATGGGGCATTCCAGCCCTCCTTCTAACCCTTACATGTGGAGTGCCTCACAGGGTAGCAAGGAGGAGTTCCAATTTTAAAGTCTTAGGTATGACCCGACCGGGGTTTGAACCCACGATCTTCCAGTCTCAAGGCGGACACTCTAACCACTAGGCCACCGAGGCTGGTCAATTCAGAAAGATTAGAGATATTAACATAGTAGCATTTAAAAAGGATATTTTAGGCTCCAGTTTCACCCGTACATTCATAGATCTCCCACTGATGAGCTGATAGTAGCATATTACGATACTCTTTCAGCGATATTAGAGAAACACGCACCACTTGTTACCAGAACTATTAAAAACAAACCAAAGGATCCATGGGTAACTGATGACATACTAGATCAGTTACGTTGTGTGCGGTACGACGCTTAGAACGAAAATGGCGTAAGAGCAATCTGTTAACAGATAAAATGTCATATGAAGAAACCAAAGAAAACTTTTATAAGATTTTACTCTTGCTAAATCCAAGTATTTGGAACATTTTGTTGTAGAAAATAGCGCAAACCAAGATGATCTATTTAAAGTCATAAACAGAATCATGCATCGCAAAAAGGAAAACCCACAAGCGGAACACGATTCATCTGGGGCTTTAGCCAACCAGTTCAGTGACTTTTTCCATGAAAAAGTATCGAAAATACAGGAAAACTTCACAGATGACACTCACAATGCTTTGCTATACGACGTCCCTCATATAGAGTGCGCCTTCACAAGATTTAAGGAGCTTGATGAGGGAGAAACCATGAAAATCATATCACAACCGTCTAACAAATACTGTGAACTTGACCCCATTTCATCGTCCCTACTAAAACAGTGTTCATCAGAGATAATTTCGGTTATAAGTCGAATCATTAACAAATCAATAGGTGATGGATATTTCCCAACATTGTGCAAAACGGCAATAGTAAAACCCCTCATTAAAAAGCCATATTTGGACTGTGTTTTTTAAGAATTATCGGCCTGTTTCGAACCCGAGTTACATTGGGAAATTAATACAGAAAACGGCATGCGTCCAAATTTCAAAACTTATGAGCGAAAATAACATAGGTGAACCATTGCAATTGGCTTATAAAGCCAATCATAGCACAGAAACAGCCATACTCTGGATTTTGGATAAACTTCTCACCGTTTTGAATGACAATAAAGCTGTGCTTTTGACGCTGCTTGACCTATCGGCTGCTTTTGATACGATCGATCATAAAATCCTACTCGAGCGACTCCATACCTCACAGGGCATTTCAGACAGCGCACTGCAATGGTTCAGTTCCTACCTCAAAGACCACACAATGCAAGTGTGTGTAAATGGCGAGTATTCTGAACCGGTGACGCTCATCGCTTCCCTGCCCCAGGGTTCACAGCTTGGACCCCGCCTTTACAGCGACTACACGCAGCCGATGGGTCAATTAGTACGTCGATTACGCCTTCTTTTTCATGGATACGCAGATGATACCCAGTTGATGAAATCAATATCATCGCTTGCCGAGTTGGGCCCAGCGCTAGAACAACTTGCGGCAGGTATCGCTAAAATCGGGAATTGGATGCACGATAATAAACTTAAACTAAACCCTGAAAAAAACCGAAGTCATGATTATCTCAAGTAGGCACAACTACGAGAAATATCAAGTGGATACGATCTCCTTAGGCAACGAGGAGATACAGGCAAACTATTACTGCACGTAATCTAGGCGTAACAATCGACTCTACCCTCCAACTAGACAGCCATATAGCAAATGTAATCCGTATCTGTTACTTCTACATCGGTTGGATAAAGAATACTCGCAAATTCTTAACAAAAGAGGCAACCAAAACGTTTGTTCATGCCTTAGTCCTCAGCCGATTGGATTATTGTAACACTTATTCTGGTCGGTCTACCAAAGGTAAAGGTCTACAAACTACAAACGTTATGAATGCAGCCGCACGGCTTATCACCGGCAAACCAAAGCGGGAACACATCACAGATTCCCTTATGGAACTGCACTGGTTCCCTGTAAAAGAGCGGTCCGAGTATAAAATGATTACTCTGACTTATAAAGCCTTAAATGGAATGGCACCAAGTTATCTATCAGAATTGCTCAAACAATATATACCAGAAAGGTCACTGAGGTCATCAGACAAATTACTATTACACATTCCCAGGCATAGAAACAATTATGGTTATCGTTCATTTAGATGTATTGCACCCACCTTATGGAATGATCTCCCATACTTTCTTAGAAGCAAAAATTCACTTTATTGTTTTAAAAGGGCCTTAAAAACTCACCTGTTCTGCAAAACTTATAACGTGTATTCCATTGATCTAGGTCTATTAAGGTCTTCATTATGTTTTGGACTGTGTTTGAATATGCAGATATTTACTACTTTTAATATACAAATATGTGCTGTTTTGTGGTATTGTTAGCGCTTAGAGGCATTGCAAAATAAGCGCGTTATAAATGCCAAGTATAATAATAATATAATAATAATATAATAATAATTTTAAATTCAAGAATGTCGTTTATTTGTACTTCTAAAAGAAAACATTCGATTATCTATGTTTGCATTATATTTTAAAATCACACACACAGGAAAAAAAGGTATATTTCACATATTAGAAAAAAAAATTCCGAATTCCAGGATTTTCAAGGATTTTTTGTCAGATTCCAGGATTTTCCATGATCCTTGAATGATTTTGCCGAATTCCAGGATTTTCCAGGATTTCAAGGATCGCTATGAACCCTGGACTTACACATAGCGTAAACACAACAAAATGTAAACAGTTTTTACGGAATTTAATAAAAAATATCGCGACCCTACGCTGTCGTGATAACATACAACTTTGCACACTAAGATTTTGTGTAGACTGAACTAAGATGTCTTGCGATCCTTTACTTGAATTCCTGTTTTCATATATGATACAGGAAGAACCTGTGTAAGCTTTTTGGAATAATTCTATTTTACAACCGACCGGTGTTGAGGCAAACCGAGATTGTGGTCTTGCGAACTATTAATATTACAAGTCTTCGCATTGTTGGGGATTAGGTACTGAATGCTTTATATAGAGGGAAGAAAAGACACAGACTTACTTTTATAAATGGGTACTTTACTTATAAATATTACTTAAAAACATTGCAGTCAAGGTGGAAAAACACGTATAATTAGTTTTTCGTTTAAAATAAAGCTCATTATCAACTGAAATACTTCTCAGAAAGGATGAATAGATGTCTAACATTTCACAGAGACACTGAAAACGATATACCACTAAAACGCTGCACCAAAATCGTCTGTGCCTCAATTTGTTCGTATGTTATTGCAAATTGAAGCAGAAACATACAAATGCCTCAAAGTGACATTTTGAAACAAGTTAGGGTTTGATAGATGTGTTTAATTTTGCAGTTTGGCACATTATCCAGGAATCAGGGGATTATGCGTGAGGAAATTACATGCGTGCACTCTTGTATTCTTGTTCTTAGTGTTTGATTTAGTGTATGCCCTTGTTTAAAATAGAGACGGTTTTATTTTCAGGATTTGAAAACGCGTTACGTATCGACCTGGTCGATAATTCTTTGCAGCATGCGCAGCGCTCCTTCACCGTCGTCTTGTGGTACCTTAAACACACAAATGTCATAGTTATTTTTATACTTAATATCAAAAACATTCTAACACAATTATTATTCTAAATCTTTTGGTTCTATCTTTTGCGCGGAACAAAGGAATAAATCCGACGTAAATAAAATCTACGCCGTTCATAGCAAGCTGACGTGTAGCCTACATTCATGTCAAATCGAAGCAAAGTCACTACAAAATACCACACTTTTTTTAACATCCAGAGACTGCCGTATATACGCTAAGTCCAGTGCCGATTTTAAAAAGTCCGGTTTTTGTCATTGTTTTGATGATCTAGAAAATTCTTGATCACTGCACTGCGGGAGGGTCTAGAGAAGCCGTGTACAAAATTTGAAATGAATCCATCTATTAATGTGGCCTGTAGGCGCGTGCGACTGAAGCGTGATAGACAGCAAGACAGACGGTAAGACTGACGGACGGAAAGACCGAAAAGTTCAAAACTATATCCCTCCGTTCTACGGGGGATAATTTATCGCGGTGCAAACAAGTTTCCATAAAAACATACATTTTTGACAAGTTGTATTTTTGACAATTTTGGCATAGAATACATGCGGTGGCGGAGAACTAACGGTAATGTGATGTGCCGTCACGACTTACTGGTATTGACACTAGGCCAAGTAATAAAATGCGTGGATTTATTTGCGTCGTATTTATTTCCTCAATGTGCGCACATGATAAAAACTGACATATTTTACAAGAAAATGATGCCATTCAATGTGTTACCTTTGGCCATAATTTAAAGTAATTTGAGTTTTAAGAATCCTCAGCAATGTGCTCAATGTACTGCACTTACCGCATGACCGGCTAAGATCATCCAGTAATATTTAAACTTCCCTGTGGCCTTTATGAAAGTGTCAGTCTGACCGTCCATAGGGTCGGTTAAGAAATACCTGAAAATGTTAACCAAGCAATGAGAATGAGTAGTAGAAAATGTACAAATCCGTAACCTTGGAATTAAAACTGTTTTTAAAGTCCTACAGGCGGATTTATGTTTAAAATTACCAACCAAATGCAATTAAAAGATAAAAAAACCTCCAAAACACAGAACAAAGGGCCATTAGTTTAGAGATCTCCGTTCGCAACTTCGTTTTGTACCTATCTGCAACCAGGAAGTCTTGTAATCCAGTCCAATACTCGTCCAATTTCAGCACCCAGTCATTGGCACCTAAATAATAAATGAAAACAAAACGACCAAAAGTGATGCAAAAATATCAAAATTACGGAGGTGAGGGTGAGGGGAAGGGGCAAGCAACAAGCACCAGCAAGGAAATGGGAAACAAAAAAGAGTGGCAAATATTTCCGAACGCTAAAACAAGTTACTCCGAAACCAACCGATTCATTTCAAGAAAAGGAAATCAGTGTGTGGGAGCAAATCGCAAATAACCACAAGCAGAATTAAAGTCTACATGAGCAGCAAGGGAGCAACAGGGCATACCTTTCGTGAGGCAGATAAGATCCAGCTGGCCCTGGTATACTATGACATCCATGTCTGTCGTGTTCAGCATCTCACCCACTGTAACGGTTATCAAATTTGTACTAAACGGAAAAATTAATCTGGATCCGAATTGAACAACTGAAAGTTAATTTATGTTTCGAATGCTGGTAATCTAAACCTGAATGAGATATTTGGTCCAGTAATTGGACCTCGAACGGGTTGGACCACAAATATTTGTCCAGGCACGAACAGAAAGAATACCGAGACAGGCCATAGAATATTGACAGAAAGATGTATAAAAAATGAATCGGACTTTTTGTTATCAGCTCGACATAACTGTAACGTCAACCCACGTGCGTCAATATACTCTTCGATTTTAAAACGTAGATGATTAGAACTACAAGTTGTTTTAGCATACGCGGTTGATAAAAACACACTGCTTGTAGATAGAGTTTATTAAGGCACTAACCGATATCAACAACTGGCTGCATAAATGCTCCTTCTTGGTACTCGAAGACCAGGTCAGACTGAGCTGAAACACCACATATAAAAGATCAATAACACCACATATAAAAGATCAATAACACTACATATAAAAGATCAATAATACCACATATAACAGATCAATAAGACCACATATAAAAGATCAATAACACCACATATAAAAGATCAATAACACCACATATAACAGATCAATAACACCACATATAACATCAATAACACCATATATAAAAGATCAATAACACCACATATAACAGATCAATAACACCACATATAACAGATCAATAACACCACATATAACAGATCAATAACACCACATATAACAGATCAATAACACCACATATAAAAGATCAATTTCCAACATCAATGATGTTACTGCGTTATAATTCTGATAGGAATCTACATGCATGATATTTTCGTTGATTAATAAGGGCCCGGTCGGGTATTTGGGAACCGGTCGGGGTTTAAAAACCCTGACGATCCTAAATGATTTATTTCCAGCAATGTAAAGGCATACTTCAAAATTTTTAAATCCGTTTGATAAAATTGTGACAAGTCAATTTCTATCATTCCCAAACTCTCTGCCTGCAATAGATTTTGGTCTTGAAATTTGATGTAAACTGGTTTACCTATTGTTTTAATCATCAGAGCTACAATCGACAGTTTTATCTTCAAATTTTACATTACTAAGTTGTCATGAAGAAATTGCATAGAACTGACTTTTAAGCAAACCATCGCGACGTGTGATTGATCATTATTGACACGATGCCAGTTATAGGGTATGTTGTTGCTCTGTGCGGAGAAGTCATAAATAGCTACGTCCCTAAGCAATTATTCATATAGTTCATATCCGTACATAAGCAAAATGGACCGTGAAGTGTGGCACACTGACAGGCGGATCGATGGACAGAGTGCACAGATGGACAGGGTGTAAAAAAGTAAAAGACAATACAAGTATGCGATATCTCCGCTGTGCGAGTAGTGGCGTTAAAAATTTGACTTAAAATTCCGCTTTGAAGCCAGAAATGTATGGCTTGCAATGCTAAGCTACATGTAATGTACATGTAATGCATTGCGACACCCGGAGATCATATTTTTGATGGCCCTTCCACCTTTAGTGGGAGTGTTATATAATTCTTGTGTGCCACAGCCGCGCCCTCTACTGCTCTTTGATTGTACAATGGAATTTTCCATAACTATTTAAGAATTGTTCAGAGCAAAATGTAGGTGTGCAACTAGAGTGAAGTTTTTCGAACTTAAAACCTCGTAAACTTCGATTTGGCCCCGGCTATTTGGCCCCCCTAGGATATTTGGCCCCCGGCTTTTTGGCCCCCATCAAATGAAAAATTAAATTTAAAAAAGTCAATCCACATATTTATTAATTGTTACATTAGACTAAGTTGTAATTACACTCACTGAATAGAGTTCTTACTACACTTAAATTGATACACCTACTTTATGTCAAACATAGCAGAAATAGAGTTCTAGTGTTTTTTTTTTTTTTCGATACTGAAATTACCACCAAATGTACATGAAATCTCAAAAAGTCCATGGATATGACGTGGGTTTGGGAAGTCCCGAATGACTATAGCCATTCGCTGGGCGTGTTGTTGGTTCTGTGTTCTTTGCGGTTCAGGATCATGGTCTCCAAGCAATTGAGTAATGATTGCATCGTTAAGCGCTTGTCCTTTGGGAAGTTTTTTTACCTCAGGTTTTCATTGGATGCGGGACAAACAGCCGGGGGCCAAATAACCTTGGGGGCCAAATTGCCGGGGGCCAAATAGCCGGGGCCAAATCGCCGGGGGCTAAATAGCCGGGGGTCAAATAGTCTAGACCCATTATGCAGACGTGCACCTTGGGTGAATTATACACACCGAACCCCCCCCCCCCCCCCCCCCCCCCCACCCCGCACACATATATATATATGTTACAGGGAATCTGTGTAATTAGGGATTTCATGAAATCCGTGTAATGAATAAGCTCATATTGATTATAGAACTATTTTGAAAAATTATCCATTCAGGAAGGCTGTTTAGTGGTTCTTCAAAATTGTGTATCCCTTTTCAAATCGAAAGGAATTGGAATTTAAACATTACCATCCAAAATAACAGAATTTGGCGTGAAATGTGACATAAGTTACATAGGATTAAAAGTATCGCTAAATTCAGGTACTGAAATATCTCGTGAATGATAGTTTGGCAATCGAGTACTTTCAGTATATTAATTTAAAATTTACTATTAATTTCGGTAAAATACGACATTGCAAACATGAAAATTCTCAATAAACACATCGAAATTGATTGAGCAAGTTATTACACGAATCCACTGGGGATTTCATGAAATCCCTAATTTCACAGATTCCCTGTGACATATATATATATGTGTATATATAGCCTACTATATAAATTTACGGTACAATCTGTACATCTGTTGATGTACTGATATACTGATATCAGCTCATGGTTCTCCGTGTCGTTGTGATTGGATTTCAGTCATTCATGTCCCTTTGGATCATTGTAATGAAAATTTTACTTTTTTGCCATCAATACCTACCACCCCAAATGACGTCATCTGGAATAATGCCAAGTTTCTCTCTGATTTCATTATTCATAAGGTCGTCAAGTTCGTCATACTGATCAGGGGTCAGAAGAGTGTCATACATGTGACCTGCAAAACATGACCAAACATATCAAACACGTTTACATGCACAAACATGACCAAACATATCAAACACACCTACATGAACAAACATGACCAAACATATCAAACATGCCTACATGAACAAACATGACCAAACATATCAGACATGCCTACATGAACAAACATGACCAAACATATCAGACATGCCTACATGAACATATACAGACACATCGCATGGCGACACTTGTCATCGAAACAACTGAAATAACTACATGCAGTCATTTCATCAGCAAGACACCATATATGTGAATCACACCTATAAACAGAGCAAGAAAAAAAGAGAAAAAAAAGAAAACAAAACCAAGAACTCAACAAATTATCAAAGCACATGTCGCCTCTGAACCTCACCTGCTACACAGCTTAAGAAATCAAGAACTAAACAAAGTCTCGTATTCAGCATGCGATCTTGACATGTTAAGGACCACACACAAACAAAAACCCATTGTATAGTAACTAACACCACGCCCACGCAGGGGTGTGTCCACAAAACAAACGGACTAAGCGCAAAGACAAGGACACAGACACGGCCCTTGGCAGCTCGATTCCTATTTACTTCTTATGCACCCAAAGTTGCACTTTTGCTCTTTTCTAGTTTAATATCACAAATAATTACATACCAATTAATACATACTTTTGATGTTAACTTTCCGGCCATGGTTATATCTTACGTCTTGTTCGCCTCCATATTGTTCGGGATTAATAGGTGACCCGACATAATTCAATATGTTGTAAAAATCAATAAAATTTGTGCGTAATAAAACAGCTAATTGCGTTGCAGCCCATAGGTCTGTACATCGGTGCCATTCCCCGGCATCACACGCGTTTTCGCAAGCCTGTGCGCGTATATCCACTTCTTCCAAATCAGCCTCGTCCAAGTTGGACTATAAATTCGAAAAAAGCATTAAAAAAACATGCATTTAACAAATGGGTGCGGCTTAAATATTTTTGTAAGACACAAGATGTACAATATTTAACCCGGAAGTGCCTCGGAAAGCACTCACTTCCGCTTGGTTACCGACAGGCAGGGTGCGGATGGTCGGCTTGATGATTTAGTCCAACTTGGATGAACCGACAAAGACTGTGGATTCACATGCAGGCATGACTTTCTCAAGGTCAAACGAATATAAATAACACTTACCTTAAAACTTTCGTGGACTTTGAAAGTGCTCCGAGACTAGCACTAAAATTTTTTTTCTCGATCCGAGATAATTTATCTCAATATATTGACATCCAGCAAGCCGGGTCAAAATATATGTACTTGTTTGTTTGTTTGTTTGTTTCTGTTTTAATTCTTTTCGCGATTCGCAGACGACAAACTTACTTCTGTTCCTTGCCTCGCTTCCTGATTGGCCTGTGCAAGCAGACGCATTTAACCAAAGATATGCAACTGCTCAAAGCAGATGTTTTTATTTACTTTGAGGGTCACGATGAATTGTTTGAAATATGGCGCCTGAGCCGAAACCTACGCATTTTCTTCATCAAATATGACTTCCTGTGCTGCTCATAGTCTGCCGGCGAGGCAAAATCAGACTCCTTCAGACCTTCTTCCACCTCTACATTGACATACTCGAGAACATTGTAGAAGTCGATATAATTGGTCAAGTTCCAAATGAGGAGCTCAGTGGCCGCCCAGAGCTGGGTGGAGAGATGCCAGTCCCCGCGGTCCGCGGCCGCCTCGCACTGCCCAGCCATTCGCTGCACTAAGTCTAGATCGTGCTCATCCAAATTGGACTAGATAGAACAAAGCCAATATAATTTGGGCTCCAGTTTCGCCAAAAGTTTGCCCTCCATAATGCACATTTCTTTCATCAAAATTGCTAAAATCGAAGGTAGAAATCACACAAACCAAGCACCCTGCCTTCACTTTTTTCCTTGTTGATATATTTATTATTATTGAAAATTTAGATAAATACATATTCGAATGTATTTAAATTTTAATTTATTTATTTCAGTTCTTAATTTTTTAATCATTTTTATTTATTTTAAAACTTTTCATCATTCGTTATTGCTTTTCCATACTTAAATATGTCAGGGACTGAGAAACGTCTTTTTTTATACTTGTTTACTTTATTTTATTTTATGAATGGTTGATCAATTAAATGTTATACCATCCAGTAGAGGAATGGGCCCCAGTTAGTTGTCGAATCGATAGGATGGATCCATGAATTCCCCATTGCAAAGCCGGCCAGGTTCATATTAGCATCTCCAGCAAGAACTCCTTGGTGGAAGCGTCGCATGGCGGCAGCACCCATCTTTCCCCCGTATGACTGTCCAAAGATGTACAGCGGTATGGTCTGCAACGGTAACATAAGAATCTCCATGAAATTGTCGTCCGTCGTTACGTTGTTATGAGCTCCGAGTTCTCTTGTGATTCGGTGATGATCTAATACATATACATATAGCATACACAAAGACATAAAGCAACGGAGATGGTTTGAAGTGTTTGGGGCAAGAAAATGTTTAAAATTATCAGAATATATTAAGTGATGTAATTTAAAATGTTAAAACGACTCCCAGGACGAAAATGTTCCTTTGTATTTGTGAATGGGATAATAGTGTTCCCATGTCATACACCATTTCAACATTGTGCACTCTTACAGTCGCGCCATCTGGCGAATCCATACCAATCAATAATCCACGTCATATACATTGTGCACTCGTACATAATAGCACATGACCCAACATTCAAATAAGGATCTCGTGCAGAATCGCATAAAACGACAGACAACGCCATAATCACAAACCTGTGTGGCTTGTTTTAAAATTCCTGACAAGAAGTTTCAACTAAATGTAAGTTAACTTGCAATAGCGCAAAATTGAGTGCAGAGATTACACAGCAGCATCGACATATTGACTGAGCCCCTCGTAAATTGGCAATTCTGATAACGAACCGTTCCCCCAGCGTTTAAGGAAAGAGAGGGGCGGGGATTTCAGAAACAGCGCTGCATTAAAATAAGGAAGGCACCTGGAAATCTGGCAGCTCTTCCATGAAGGCTTTCATACAGATGTAGAGATCCTCGGCAATCTCATCCGTGGTATTCGTGAACAAGTCATGGGTCTCCACGTAACTGTAGCCCGTACCAACCGGCTGGTCGATGAACAAAATATTTGCTTCTTGAACCTGGACACCAACCATATAACTACATGTTTTACCTCAACAACAGATGCTCGTTAATTCGTACACAATAAAATTCACTTTATTCGTAACAAGATTCAGGCATGGTCCTGTTTTGTGCTTTCAGTGAAGTTTTCAAACTGATTATTCGTACAACTTGAATCATTTGGCATGGGCTAAGTGGTACAGATCATCGGGAATTTACTGTACTTTCACATTTTTTAGTATATGTCAACGAAATATTTTTTAGAATACTCCTGGTAATATTCCGTTCTCGTTGTCTAGAACGGTACAAATTTATCTTACCCATGTGGTGTTTCTTGGTTCAAGATTGAGATCTAACGGTCCAATACCAACTTCAAAATTTCCATATCCAGTTGAGGAAGCCCCAGGTCCGCCCTACATGAAAGAAACAAACAACTTAAATTATGGAGGATCCATTTCATTTCAAATTAATTTGTTATATGTTTTTTTTTTCTCATACAGCATTAGCATTTTCTATCAAATTAACTTTTTTCCAGTAACACCAAGCATTTAATATTGTGGTTAATATCTCATGCATCATCATGCTGTTTAATTGATTTAACACAGCCAAAAATAGTGTTTACTATCATTAGAGTAATCAACTGAAACATTGAAAAGGTCTGTATACTGAAAATCGCCAAGTACTCAAGTATTCATCCAGAAAAAGGAATAGGACAGCCATACTGTTAGGCACGAAGCGTTAGACCAGACTCTTAAATGTGATGAGGAAAGGGGAGGGGGGGGTGGCGGATTTGGCAACATTACCTGTAGCCAAATGATAAGAGGTCTGTTCATGTAGCCATCAGGGTGGTAGGTGTAATACAACCACCAGAACATATGGGCCCCGGGTCTCACTTCTACATAGGCCCACACTTCTTCGTTTCGCAGTTCTGGATCGCTGGGGGCACTCGCCTTGTGAACTCTTAGGTCCTCAACGTGTGGTTTAAACTCTGAAAGAATGTGCAACGTTTTTTTAAGCTGAAATGACAAATCGAATACATTTTTAACAGTACACAATGCAGTTCTCTACGTGTCATCAACAACGCCCCCCCCCCCAAAAAAAAAAAAAAAAAAAAAAAAAATGCAGAATTCCAAGATCTCAGCATACATTAATAAACACTCACCATGATGCTGTCGTTCGTGACCGTGTTTATGTCCATGTTTTCCAGGCTTTACTCTGGCAACTACAGCACCTCCTAAAAGGCAAAACAGAAGAAATGTGAAAACCAAGCGCGCAGCCATACCGGCGACAAAATGTAAAATGACAAGTTTTCAAGAAAGCAGCTTACTTCAGGGCTTCGTCGGAGTTAAGGGCACTTGGGTGGGCAGTGGCGTAGATAACAATTCGAAACTGGGTTTAGGCAAAGATACAACTTGCCGAACATGGACCACACTGCCTTGTTTCATGTAAATGCGTCTTGCTCGTGCAAGTCCTTAAATGTATCACCCACAAAACTTTGATCCAGTTATCATACTTTCCAGCAACACTTTTAGTCAAGCGGGTTATTAATTAGATATTTCAATCACACGAAAAACCTGGATCTTGAATTAAGGACCATGTTTTTACACTGTTGAACGTCCTTACAAAGGATTCTTAACTTATGCTGGACACGAAAACACGTCAGACACGACACTTTCACATAACAATTTAGCGATATGTTTTTGCCTACTCAGAGATAATGTATCTGTTTCCCAACTTCTATCCGAGACAACTAAAACAGATAAGACTAAAACTGAGGTTTTCCGTTACATTTATTGGTTGGTGAACTTTTCTTCTTCAGTGGTATTTGATTTCAAAAGCCGCTATGCAGTTAATCGCGAACGTAATGAAAGCCTAGGTAAACAGCATTCAGAATCGATTCAGAAAGTCAATGGCTTTCCGACATCTTAAGTTATTGCTTTAATATTATATACAATGCTGAACATCGAATGAAAATGGACGGGTGGTCATGACTGATCGACAAAGAAAGACCACACCAATTCATCCTATTTTTATTGCTTAACTAACAAATGTTTAAATTCATCATATCTTTATTACTTAACTAATACATATGCAGTTTGATATTCTAACGAAAACAGAGAAGTGGCTATGTCTTTATTGACAAGGACAGAACAGTCATCAGGGGCCAGTTATTTTTATTGCTTAACTAAAGAGTCTGTAGTTTAAGACTCGTTAATAAACTGACAGATTGGTGCAATTTTATTGACAAAAAAAAGACAACAATAATTCGTGAAATATTTATTGAATAACAAATCTACAGAGTATAAAACTGGAATGGTGGACGCAATTTTAATTTGAGAGAAACATTAGGAATTCGTCGTATCGTTCTTCATCTAACCATAACGGTTTAACATTCGCCTTAAAATCGACGCCATATCTCACTGCTTGACTAACACCTTTGCAAGATTAACAATCCGATAACGGGCTGATGGATGTATTTTTAATGAGAAAGGAAACACAGCAAAAAGTCTCAATATATTTATTCCTTAAATAACAAGCACTATAAAAAAACACAGTCTCAACACTCCTGTGACAAAAACAGTTGAGCTTAACGAATCAGGAACCCCACTCGTGTAGTAAGTGGCACAGTAGCAACCAAATAACTTAGGTGTGGATTTTTTTATTTTATTGAATAGGTTCTAGGATTAAATCTTAAATACGGATTACCATGGCTTCAGCGCTAGACACAGATGGACTTTTCGTTAAAATTTTGGGAAACGAAGAAAATCCAAATCCCACATTTCTGGACACAGTTAACACATTCATTGCTTGTGGAGTTTGGACAAATTCATAAATAATTGACAAGATATTAAACATGGTGTAGACACGATAAATAATCCATGGTATAGATATGACAAATAAAGTACATACGAAAATATGCTCTATTCACATGAGATTTTTATTAAAGACACTAACCAAATACAATACAGAAACAAAGCGGTAAAAAAAAGTCAAATATGAACTGAAATTGCACATATCCACATGGTAACAGCAAATAGCAAGTCCTTAACATACGCAACTGTAAACAGCAAATAAACACGAAAACATTGAAATATCACAAAACTGCCAAATACACAAGTCTAAAACTTCACCAGAAAACATTCAACAAATATATGACAAACCCAGCTTCCGGGATTCCCATGCAATATAGATTCACAAAACCCCATCCCTTAACATTGGCTTAGATCTGGTTTTCTGTTAACCAGGTCTAGGCTTGGGGTAAAAATTCACCCCATATGTTTCACTGCAACGCGAAATCGTAACAGATTTACCGACTTTTGGTAGAATCTGTGAACGTGTTTACACGCGAAAGTATGAACTTCTGAATTAAAAGCGTCATTCAATATAATAGGAGATTGCACCTTGACATAAGATGTTTACAACATATCGGAATTAACATAGCGCATATATAGTTCTACATTACAGGTCTACATTGTTCCCATAATTCCGTACGACAGCAATATATTTTTGAATTAATTCAACTGAGAATTTCTAAAAAAATTAAATTTTATAAACAATAAACAATTCACACAAATCTGAACAATTAAACAAACCTTCGTCAGTGTACCATAAAATCATAAAATTTCAAGCGTATCGAGATCATGAGATTATCAAGTCACATCACAAATTAATGTAGAGTGATCCACGGCCCTTTCACTCCCATTTCTCCCCAGCCTTTATGTAGGATAGACAGCAATTGTTGGGAGGGAGGGAATCCCGCTGGTCGCTTTTCTCTGGAGCCTTCCTTCGACTTGCACAGCAGGTAGGAAACAAGTTTGAAAGACCAGAGAGCTGGTTTACAAAATCCATACTAAATCTCAACGTTAGGTATTAAGAATTTATTTGTTGTGATTAAAGTAAATGCACACTGTGCTACAGCATTCTTCCATAACCACATCTCTACGGTGTACAGCTTTCCTCGCACTATCCCAAATCTGCCACTCTGGAGTAAGCGCCGTAGTCGCTACCAGCAACCAAGTTGTCCATCTTCTCCAAGCTGTTAATCCACAGCACAGACAACTGCTGGTCCTCGCGTGTGACGTTCAACTGTGACGTCATGCCCGACCAGCCCAATAGGGTTGCATTTTGTAATATTTGATCTTCTGCCGCATGTGCAAAGTTGGTTTTCAAATTTGCCACCGCACTGCCGTTTCCTGCGATTTCATTTGCTGAAATAAACACATTCGAATAAGACTAAATAATTGTTCATGTGTGCATTTTAAGTATGGACCAAATATTATTTTCATTATTTTCGATATTAAAAAGTTTTATTTGAAGCGTGCAATAATAGGTCATATTTGGGCAAAGAAATAATCAACACATAACCATAGTGATAAACTTGACTACTTATATAAAGAAAGCAGGCGGAATATTATCAAACCTGAATTACTGATTTCTTCAACTTGTCTTTGTGTTTCTGCCTTAACTAGAACGACTTCCCGATTAAGAGATTCTAACTCAATTTCTTCCTGTAAAAACAATATAATGCAATGCACAATGTATATACATGTATATATATTGTGGCTCTGCAAAAACTGAAGATACAAAACCACACATTATCAGTCTCAACTGACTTCAATCAAAGTGTCAGGATTATCTAGATTGCGTGTTTCGTTTGTTTGTTTTGGTTTTTTTTATTCTAAACTTACGCTTATGATGACCCTCGTTAGTAACCTTTCCGATATGACCTCAGGTAACTTCAGGCGACCGAGCTGAAAGTGCCTGACCTCGACATGGAAACCGGGGTCACATGACTCTTTAGACCTATCACACCCCGAACATAAGTAGTTGGTGTCTCCAGAGCAACTGTTTCTACGGCAACACAGCATGCAGCAGGTGCCTGGAAAATAAACCAAGGCAGAAACACATTCAATTTCCCTCCTCACTACGGCAATATAGTATCAGTTGGAATTATTTCCTGGGCATACTAAATTGCTTACATTACGTTCTTCTCATCACGTGCTGAACGCCAATAATCACGTGTTTGGCGCCAGTTATCACGTGCTTGACGCCAGCCATCACGTGCTTGACGCTAGTCATGAGGTGCCTGACGCCAGCCGTCACGTGCTTAACGCCAGTCATGAGGTGCCTGACTCCAGCAATCACGTGCTTGACGCCGATCATCACGAACTTGACGCCAGTCATCACGCGCTTCAATTCGGTCATCGTGTGCTTCATATCTGTCATCACGTGTTTCATGTAAAATTTCCGAGGTGTACTCTCTGTGACATATGTAAAAGAAATACAAAAATGTCAAAGTATAACACACAACACCCCAAAAATTCTTGTTCCCCAAAAAGCAGTAGGAGTCCTTACCGCCTAACTTTCTGTGCAGAGCCAAGTGGGACGATCTTTCTATGAGGGTTCGGTTAAAGCGCATCTGTTCCACGGAGAACGTGGCAATTGTGTTTCTCAGGGTACTGCGTGAAATGCGCTCAAAAACTCGCCTGTACCTATCCCCAAACTTCTTGTACAGATCGCCAATCTCTTCGGGTCTAAAATTTACAAACATTCCATATAAAACAGATAAATCATAAACTCTGAACAAATATTATAGTAAGTCTGTCCGTCTCGTGGACTTCGCTAGGATTGAACTTGATGAGATTGGTCATGATGGAAAAAATTTTAAGGAGCATGTATCGGTTTCGAAATTGGCCAACACTACCTAACCCCCCTAAAACAGACGTTTAATCCATGCCTAATATGTGAGTACGGGCTAAATTTACTGGTCAAATGTGACGTTTTCCCGTGCTTCGTTGTTTGCTGTGAAGAACTACTCATTGGTTCAGACAAAAGCCACATTCTGGGGCAACCCTGCGTCACGTCATTCAACACAAATATGTTTTGTATCGTTTATTGAATAAACATCAGTTGAATGTTCTACCGCAAACTGACGTCACAGCAGAACTTCACACAAATATTTGACATTATTCTTCGCACATTGCTTCCCTCAACATGCATCTTTTCCACAAGGTGAGCAAATGTTGCTGCAGTCATGGCAACTCCGTAAAAATGTGTATAACTCTTATAGATGGCGCCACTGCCTAGCGGGATGCGGCTACACTTACAGGCAAGACACCGCAAAGATTTCAGGCCATACGCAACCAGAACTCTGTGACACACGACAATTTTGTCGCTAGGACTGGTTCTGAACGTTTTGTGGAATCAGTCTAGAGACTAAAACGAGCGCTAATCATAATTGCTTTAGCTGCGTTTGTGTTAAAAGCGACCAATTTATCTTGTCAAATAGATGACGAAGTCCCATATTCAATTATTCACCCCACAAACAAGAAGTCCTATTTGCGTCACGGGACAGGAGTGCATCATGGATACACCATTAACAGTAAAAGCTGTGGCACAACAGCTACAGAGACACTAGCCTCTATTACATTGTTCAGCGCCTCAATGACACATGGTAGGACATTACACGATTCACTGGACGCCCACTATAGTGCATGTTCCTCCACCCAATGCTTTTCCACATCTGAATAGTAGATAAAACAAACTAATGAAATAATGCATCTAGAGTTTTTCCCTTGACATCATATTTCAATTGAGTTATGACCTCGGCTGGTCAAAACATGATGTTAGAGTTAAATGAGGACAATTTTTTTTAAAAGTCACCGATTTGGAGATAGCAATACTACCTAAATAAATATGTTGCAAATATGCACTGAAAATATAATGTAATTAGACAGGTCAACAATCAAACAGTTGAGATGCTTTGCGTATGCAGTTAGATGTTATCAAAATACCAATGTACTTAAGTTATTCTTCCTTAACCAGATCAAAGTTCAAGGCTCTATACAATAATATGAAAGTTGCATCAATAAAAAATTTGCGAGTTTATTACGATTGCCGTAATTTACTTTATTTACTATGCCTTTTATGACAGCTGTAATAATCAACGAGTCAACGACTCCTGTTAGGATGAGTTGTGACCCTTTATTCCCGGTACCATCCCGATCCTTTCCCCAACAACAAACCTACCATCATTCAAAATGAAACGCGAAATGCCACCGTATTCGTCATCTTTTAACATACTTAAGGTAACAAAACTACTCCAGTGAGAGTCGCGCTATTGGATATTTACTAAGTACATAATTAACAAAGCATCCTCAGGGTATTTTGTCAGGAATATGAGAATGGCAGCATCTGTTTCATTCAACGGTTGTCTGGTCCTTACAAGGGGATCCCTCAAATTACCTAATATTGAATATAAATTCCAGCAAATGCTTCCGATTCATGGCCATTATTCATTGTTACTACAGGGCGCGACATCGACTCCAGCAAAATTATCGTGCTGCAGCAAAGCGAAATCTTGCTTTACTCTGTAAACACATTATAATAGGTGTGAATAACAACATCAGCTTTTGCTCTCACGACTCTACATGACGCCGTTGAAAAGAAAACAGGTTCTCAGCCAATCGGAGGGAATGAATCGATTTATCTTCAATATATTTTGTTTATAGAGAGGTTTTTCAACATGTTCAAAATTCCAAACGATGAAGTTCTATGATCTGCATTTCTTTCAATCACAGAGGGGTTGTCCAAGCAGTAAATGGATGGCATCATAACTTGTGCGTTTAAATGGGAGAAGGGGTAAAAAAAGTCTCTCCTGCTAAAATACGATGAAAGCTCCAAAATATGAAGTTGATATTGTAACTTATTAAGTACCGTAACAGCCTCTTTATATCACTTCTTGCTCTAAATGACACGTGTGGGATTATCCATGAACCTGGGAAAATTACTAACGGTGGTAGGAAAAGGTGTTCATTCGGGATATTTCATTGATACGGAAGACCAACACAGTGGCAAACAGCATTACTTCCTTGTTTTCGCCCCAACTACACATTTTAACACCTGTAAAGCGCAAACATGTGAGATACGCTTAGCTAAACCTCTCTGGACACGGTTAAAGTTTGCTCACATCAGGAGCCAATGCCTCATATCCATAAAGCCATCACCAACAGACGCTCAGATTACAGAGTTGTGTGGAGATGCTGCAGCATCAGGCAGCTTTTTCTAAAGTTAAATGCAGGAAATTTTTTGGAGTAAGACTATTAACACAAGCACGGCTGAAGATTCATGAGTAGTTTTAAAAATACTTTTAAATACAACCACAAACGGGTGAATTGCCACAAGCAAAAGAGAAAATGACAAAAGTAAAAATAATACCAGTGGAGGCAATCAAAGGTGATACACATCGATTAAAATACACAGAATATTCGGATTACTTCGATGCAATCGTCAGCAACAATGACACTTTTGTCGAATCTTTGCTGTCAACAGTGAAACCCAATGAACGGGACCGTCTCACAAACACGGAATTTGACTTGAAGGATGTATTGTGTCCATTCTTTCGCAGCCAAATTTCGAAAAAAGACACGGCAATAGTCCTCCCCTTGCACATTGCAGTCACCAACCATTCACTAGATGTCGCGCGTGTCCTTATCAAATACGGCGCGAATTTACTAAAGACCGACTGCGACGGAAACAACGTTTTCCACGCATGCGTCATCAACGTTTTTTACGCGCCTGAACGAGAAAACGACACCTGCACAGCACTGGGGGAACTGATCAAAGAAATGCCAGCGCCAGTGCTTACCAAACTACTGCGAAGTGAGAACAAGACCAGATACCGCCCGCTCGAGTATGCAGCACAACAGGAGGCGCTGCAGCTGATGGGTTTCTTCTGCGCGGCCATGGGTAGCGATATGGTGACACGGACCGAGCAGCACGGCATGACCAAGTACACGTGGTTTGACATCACCGAGTACGAGACAGAACGTCACTTCCGCTCCCCGCTCGTCCTCTTCACATACTTGGACCGCGCACGGGTCAAGGAAAAGGCCAAATACTTCATCGACTGCCCAGTGTTTGGTCCCTGGCTGAGGACTAAATTTCGACTGAACGTCGGGCCTATAATAATATGGTTCATACTACGGGCTACATTTCTACTAAGTTATTTTGTAGTGGACCGAACGGACTCTTGGAAAAAACAACTAGAAGAACTCATGCCCGATAACATAACGCATTGCTATGAAGACAGCGTTTCAATTTCCAACTCGCGCTTTTATATTATGGCAACATTCCTTGGGATCTATGCATCCATCTCCATCCTAAGCGACATTGTTGAGACTGTGCATATGATCGCAACCAAAAGCTATACAAAAATGAAGAATCTCAATGGCTGGAAGGATCTAATCGTCAGATTCCGATTCTACCGGATGTGTACTTTTCTAGTGAGTATCTCAGTACTCGTTGCTACGGGCCTGTCGATGAAGTACAAGCGTGTGGAGGACATGAGTGAGACCGTGTTCCTGGTACTGTGTATATGCCGGGTAGTGATACCCGTAAGCGCATGCTGGTCGCTCATGTATTTCCTACAAATGCTACCCTGTGTCGGAAAGTCTATCGTCGCTATACAAGGTATGCTTTTCGATATGGCTAATTTCTTGGTCATCTGGTGTTTGATTTTAATACCCTTTATGCACACGTTCCAGATATTTGTTACTTTCAACAGCAATCAGGGTTGCATCGAGGATTTCCAGAGCTTTTGGTCGACCTTCTACACGCTGTTTCGAATGATGATCAATATGGTCGACTTGACGCAATACGACATCAAGAACACACCCGTCATCTATATCATGCACATGGCCTACGTCTTCCTGGTGGCCATCATTCTTATCAACTTCCTCATTGCGCTCATGAGCGCCTCAGCCACGCGCATCGAGGAGAACAAGCTGATCATCGAGTGGCTGAACTCGCTGGCCATCGCCGTCACGCTGCAGGAGCGCTTCGGCGGCTGGCTCCTCAAGCCCTACTACCGCTACATGATGCGGCGCGTCTTCGTTACAGACCACAGGGGCCGTCTCTGCATTGTCACACACACCAATCGCAGGGATGAGCTCAAAGAGAAGGGACTGACGCAGAGAAAAGCGAAAGACGGCATTTGATTAACGAGTTTCTACATACACCTTTGAGATTAATCAAGCAGCAACATGAGAATAAAGACGTAAAATACACATTGAGCTTCACAAATAATCAAATGCATTTAATAACTTTGCCTCGCAGGGCATCTGATAATAATATAGTACTGGAGTGAACTGGTGACTTTCTCAGCTCAGTGGTGTGATATTGCACCAAAGCACTGTTGTCACGGTACGAACATACACCATAGGTTTCATGTTAAAATCCTCATCGAACAATATAAATTTTCGACGAGATATTTCATCTTTGTTTAAGAGACGCTACTATGTGTTTATTAATGCAACAATGTTTTGTGACCATAATTCTGTATTGCTCTTAACACCGTTATTTTTAGTTTCTTTGGTGTGATGAACCTATATTTAGTCGTGCGTTCTCCGCCAACCCACAAGAACGTGAATGTATCCTAAACACCAACACTGCACTCGCTAAACGATGCCTCCATAACGACAACCAATATTCTCAAAACTAAATTCAAGGTAACTTGACATTCCGCGCTAAGAAAGCACATTTTGAAATTTGCGTTCATATAATAGGCACTGTTAACCGATATCTTTGAAACTTTTAATATTGTACAGGAAACTTTCTCGCAAAGAAAACTCGAACCATTTCTGGGGGAGGGGGGCAGGGACGTGACGTAAGACAGTTTTGAGCTTTTGCGTAACCAGTTTTGTTAAAAGGAACAAGATCTGTCACCTCAAACAACCACGGTCAGTATACGATTTTTTCTGCACAGACATATTTATTGTTAGGTAAAAAAATACTTTATTTTCATTTCGTTTATCTTCTTATTTTTCTTTTTTATATATAAGAACGTTTATTTTCGACGCGATATCCTTTTTGCGCACTTAAAATTAAAGTGTAAATAATTACATAAAAGTTGGTTTGTAACTTATTCATCAAGCAAACTCTGCGTGCATTTACCATTTTACGACACGTTATTTTTTCAACTCCGACTGCGAGCCCTATCCTAGATGTGACAGCTCTTTAAATTTAGAGGTGACGCACCGTAGCTGATACTGGAAGCTGACACCAAAACTGACAACCAGTCGGCTCACGGTAAACACCCCCAGATCTTCGTAATGCATCATTATAGAATTGTACGGGAATTTGATGAACTCCCAGTTTGGGCCAAGCATATATGAGCCTGGGTAATAAGTCGGCTTTGCATAATAGCTCTGCGCGTGCCGTCGGATCTTCAGTCCCAGCTAAAACAGAAGAAACAGACATGTGATAAGTGAAAATATTGTACCACTGGCACAGGCTCCTCTCATCGGGTACCATATCTTGATCACGCGACAGCTTTCGAATCGGGACTAAATAAAACGAAAATTTGAATCCAATATAAATGTACCTCATAATGCTCCAGCCTGACCATACTAACTGGCAAAAGAATGATTGCGACTATTATCAGTAAAGCGATTATTGTAGCTATGACGACAATGCGACACCGTCGATCTCGCAGCTTGTCTCTCAAGTCCTGGGAACAGCAGGCACACAACTTGAGCAGGCTGTCACAGATGTCTCTGTAACATAAGAGATTCCATTTGTATGCAGTCAAACGCTCCATGGTTATCTATACCGTATTCTCAACGTATCTTAAAATGTTCTCAACATTTACGTGTAGTCAAACGCTCCACGTTTTATCTATAGTGTATTCACAACATATCTCAAAAATTCTCAAGAGCAATGACAGTTGATAATAACGTGAAACGAGAAATATGTTGTCATACACATGTTCAGTCATTAGCAGGCCCTGTCTCCTACAGTTAATAATACTGGCTGGTTCAATAACAGTTTGCCAAATCAAAACTCTTTATTCCTGCATAGTGAAATCCAGTAGTACAGTAAAAGATGTGAAACACAAATACACAGCAGGAAAGGCTCAAGCAAAACGTAATAAAACTGAATAGATCAGCTTGAGTCCTTTTTACGCATGAAGAGTAGCTGAAACATCAATTAACCCAGACGACTGGAGTTAAAACCTTGAGTAAAACGACAAGTAAGTATTTGACAACTAAAAAGCCCGTTTGAAATTTAAATAAAGTATATTTCAATTGTATTGTAGTATATTTCAAACTTTTACTTCATAAAATCATATTCCAATTTGTTCTGCAGACTTAAATTATAAATAATATTTGAAACATTTATCAAGGGAAGCTATATTCTACGGCTCTGTAATATAACTTGGATTTGTGTTACACAATTTTATACCTCTTATGCTTACACAATTTTTACGTAGACCTGTTCTGCAATAACATCATTAACATTTTTCACAGGGCCCGGTATTCATCTCGTTATTAATTAAACTGAAACACATCTGAATATTACTAGCAGCACTGTAACAGTAAGCTCTATGTATAGTTTACTAGTAACTTTAACAAATAAAAAAAATATATGTATAGCTTTCAGTTAACATTTCACTGGCATTAACAAAAAAAAATGGTTTCACCATGCCCCCTAGTGTTTTTGATGCGCTCTTATTTTCATTAAGGCCCTCTCACAAGTCTTTTACAGAGACGTCGGGTGAATTTCTGAGCCTAAGTTTAGACCTAGTTTCCGTGCGCTTAACTATGGAAACCTGGTCTAGACTATGTTGAGAAATTGACCCGTCATGTCCACCCTCCAGAACATGCACTATATATCGTGTCCTCGCAGACCTTTCAGAAAAAAAGACTGTTACGACTAAAAAAAAAAAGAAGATAAAAAAATGTTCATTTCAAGCAAAGCCTTTTGCAAACCACCCATAAATCCCCACCCATAAATCCCTGTTGTATAAGAGGGCGCTATGACCGCATCGTGAATGGTTCAAATGCCGAAAAGATGACTCGTGAAAAAATACGCTGAAACAACCACATTTATTCCGTCTTATTTAATTTTTATCAATATCTTTTTCAACGGACAGAACAAGAGACAGATAGAAAAGTACATACGGTCACGGTAAATTTTTTGTATGCTTTAAAATTAAAAATTATTAAATATCTCCTGTAAAATGTTGCCTGTTTGATTAGACGAGAAACTTTACTGTGATTTATATGCAATCACTGCAAATTAAAATTATTTACCTCTTTCCTTCACCCGGTTCCGCTTCTAAGTCATCCCGAGGTCCTGCAAAGTATTCATGTTTACTGACTGCAGAATATCTTTGTTTTTGAATTAAATTTATATCGTAGCTTCCTTATAGATTGTTAAAATTTGCTTGAGCACAATGCGAATCAAACAAACAATTGTGAGAAATCGTTATTATTTCATCATTATTTACTTTTCTATTACCACTGTTTCTCCTCGTACCTACGCGACGCCTGACGTCCGTTTCCATCCGTCCTCCGATGTTAGTTTCTTCCACAGTACGCCCTGGCTCGATGCTTGGTAGGGGCCTCCGGTCCAATTGCGTCTACAAGAGTGATATAACGATAAAGGATTTTTAAAATTTTTCGTCATTTAAAAATGATTTTGCATATTCAATATTTTTTAAAATGATTTTTTTTTAATATTTGAATTAAACGGAGCGAAATTTTTATGTATTAAGCTACAAGTGCAGAATTGCTCTATGTTTGCAATTCTCACTGTTTTTCTAATAATTCTTTTTTGTCACAAACCAGACTTATTTCTTCTGAAGGTAACTTTTCTCTCCTTTTCTTTTCTAAATTCCTTTCTAAAGGCGGCAGCTTTCTAGGCCTCCCTGTGCTCTGCAACATAAACAAGACGGACATGTTTCAAACAAGCTGTTCCAAAGTACCCAGAAGCACTGAACGTTTCCTTGACCTTGTTAAATACGTCAAAACATTGCCGTTAACTGGCGCTGGACCAGACGATGTTCACAGCAATGTACCAAATGAAAAAAATGGCCTGGAATTTCGAATGATAAAAAACTTAATATTTGCAAGACACAAGAGTGCTACCTGACATAGTGCGAAAAGTGAAACGGTACTTGTTTCGGCAAGAAAATGTTCTTTGGTTCGATATCAAACTAAGAAACACTCGTATTAAATTCAAAACTGGTTCGGCTATTTAGGGAAAAACGACTTAGCATGCATGCAGTAACCGTTCTCGCTGTAAATATAATCATATAATCATTGTCCATATTATTGCTAATGTTTTCCCTCTGAAGTGAAATTCTAAATATTTAAAGGTTAAAATAAATCTTCTACAGTACGCATCTGAGGCTATTCAGTTAACTGACCATATGCAGCAGAAGCTCTGTTTACTGACATCGCCTATAACTACATAACTCACTGTTATATAATTATCTGGACCAACAGAAGTTTTTTTTAAGAATTTATAACTATTGGTTGCAATGACAGATCAAACATATCGACATAAGTAAATTATAGCTAAATTTAATTTAATTGTAATTAAATTAAACCTTTAAATAAACAGGTTTTAGCTCGTCACTGAGGTCTGTATGGTCTGAAGACACGGCTCTAGCTCCTGCCAGGGTTGGCATGTTTCTTCCATGGAGGGAAAAAACCATGGTTTTTTCCGGGTTTCTTCCCATAGGGAAGAAATAGTTTCTTTCCTCCAATTTCACGGAAGAAATGGAAGAAACCTAAAAAGGTGTAATATTTGGAATTTCTTTCCAATAATTTGCTTAAGCTGCACTCGGAGTACAGCTGCGAATTCACACATCAAACGTCTATCCAATAAATAAGATTAATAGGAATTAGATAAAGGGTCGTAGATGCCATCATCTCCGCTTTTTATGTACTCCGGAAACATGTGCAATTTTGCGCGCCGCGATTTGGAAAGAGAGGCGAATCCACATCTTTTTCTTTCATGTAAAGAAAACAAAGGGGACACGAATCCACACTTAAACTGGTAAATGATAATTATAGAAATTTAAACTCGTGTTTCAATTAGTGTTGGAAAGCTGGGTACGCTGTAATAGCCTGAGTACTTTTGGGCTAGTGTTTAAACTTCGACTTTGCAGGGTTGAGATTTTGCGGTCGCCCGGTCGCCCGTGGCGACCAACTTTTGGCTCGGGCGACCAAGTTTTTCGAGTTGGTCGCCCGAGTGGCGACTCACTTTTTTCTGAATATTTTCAGGTAAATACTGTTGATTATTTTAAACACCATTTAACGTGAAAATGACTTTTGTATAAATTTTGCTTTCAGAGCGTTTTCACATTTGAAATAAATTTCGTCTGAAATAGTATTCAAAGTGAAAGGATATAAACAGGATTATAAGTGCTTTCGAATCGGATAAAGGTATCCAAACAGATAAGGATTATAAATGATTTCAAGTTAAAACACCAAAACGTGGAGGTACATAGGAGGTGCGAAAAAACCCAGTTGTGAAACAGAAGAGAAGTCGAGAGCAAAGTTTGTATAGCAGCAAGGAATATGAGAAGTCCAAGCGACACAGGCAGATACACAGCGACATTTGGCTATACGAAGAAAATGACAAAATGTACTGTTCATATAGCGTCGATTTTTTGGAAATATTCAACTTGGACGGAAAAAGAATGCATTTGCACAGCAGGGTTGTTCCTCTGCAAAATTGGTTTTTTTTTTTTTTCATTTGAAGCGGGCTAGGCAAATTTTGCAAAAATTGCGCCGGGCGACTAACTTTTGTGCCGGGCGACTAACTTTTTATAGTTGGTCGCCCGGAGGTCGACCAGAAAATTTTACGAAGTCTCAACCCTGCTTTGTGTATGAAAAATTAGTGTATCATTTTGTTTGCTCTTAATGTGCCAGTGAAAACAAAAGACAAAGGCTGTGTTTACCTTAAATGGGGAGATTAAGTAGTAAGATTAAAAGGGTAGAAGAAAAGGGTGTTGTGGCAGCACATTTGCAAAGCACATGGTTTAAAATCATAATTTCTTCATTGTATTTTGGTGTTACCATGTATTTTCTCGGGTGTCTCTCTATCGTTTTTTGTTTGCTAGTACATTAGAACACACTAAATATTGGTTCTGTAAAATCAATAAATAGATAGTACGTTGCATTGATGTTTTCTTGACAAAGTAGGTTTCTTCCCACTTTCTTCCTTTTCTTCCCGGAAGAAAGGTATTTCTTCCCGTTTCTTCCCAGTTTCTTCCCTATTTCTTCCCAGGGAAGGGAAGAAATACCTTTCTTCTCGGAAGAAAACCAACCCTGGCTCCTGGATGGTCCTTTACAGTGGTTATTGCCTGCAACTTTAGTTCAGAATTAGATGAAAAAAATTTCCTAATATCATTTTACAGATATATTTTTACGGGGACTGGACATCTCGGCACCTGTCAAACTCGGCACCTACAAAGTCGGCCCTTTTTGGACAACTCGGCACCTAAAATTTTGGACAACTCGGCACCTCATTTTCAAACTCGGCACTTTTTGGACAACTCGGCACCTCATTTTTTTTTTTAATTTTTATAGTCTTAATGCTTCAACAACAGTTTATTTTTTATTAAAGTGGCTCGTTTTTATACTTTTTCTTTTTAGATTTATCCCTTATAGCTTGTACAAAATGTTTCAGCTCACAATTCCAGAGCACTCTGGGCACCACAATTTATTGCAATCACCATGAAAAGGAGCCTTTTGTGTCAGTGTACTCTTTTAAGTATTTATTACTGTTTTGTTCCCTGTGATTTTGCGCTCAAAGAGCCTTTCATCTGACATCACTCAGTGTATGTACTCAACTGTACAATTGCATTTTACGTGTCATGACATCAAATTGTTAAAAATGCAAAAGTTATGTGTTTGCCTGGTGGAATTCCTGCTCTTTGTTTATTTCCTGCTCATTCTTTATGATACGTTTCCTTTTCTATTTAATTTGGGGGGGGGGGGGTTGATTTGATTTCAGTTTTATATTCAATCTTCTTCGAGAAATCAGCACGAGGTGACTGTTGAGTTAGGCGCCTCCTTGGGCAAATAAAATTAAAGCAACCACGCAGGTCGCCCAAGCATAGTTTCATAATTGGCATTAAAGTAATGCAGTGCTCCTTGCTTTCGCACTGTGGTACTAATTACAATTTATGATACTCCGAAACATTGTTCACAACAACTGCAATTAGCAAGTGCAATCCAACTTGTGATCGCAAAATCACAGGGAACGAAACAATAATAAATACATAAAAGGCTTCAGAGTACCCTGACATGAAAGGCTCTTTGCTCTAGCGATTGAAGTTAATTGTGGTGTCTGGAGTGCTCTGCAATTGTGAGATGAAACACTTTGTTCAAGCCATAAGGGATAAATCTAAAAAGAAAAAGTATAAAAATGAGCCACTTTAATAAAAGAATAAACTGTTGTTGAAGCATTAAGACTATAAAAATAAAAAATTAAAAATAAAAATAATAAAAAACAAAAAGTGCCGAGTTTGACAATGAGGTGCCGAGTTGTCCAAACTTTTAGGTGCCGAGTTGTCCAAAAAGTGCTGACTTTGTAGGTGCCGAGTTTGACAGGTGCCAGAGACCTATTTTTACTGCTCTAATAATTACATCAATGACATCGTAATCACTAGTATTAATCAAGGTTACTTTTCTAATCTGTTATATACTTAAACGACTACCAAATATATATCAGACTGCCACAACACTCATCTACGAACAGCACAGGGATAATTTACGACAATTCATAAAATTCAAGGTAGTAAGTGAACATAAAATGGACAACGTATATTTGAATAATACAGTGTTACTCGAAGACTTGTGCAGTGAAAAAAGAAAATGGGAAAGGTGGCAGTGACGTGACGTGACACGCCAACTTGGTTAACTTGCCTCTCTCCGTGTTTTAGCGGCACCTTTTTCTGCCGTATTATCTTGCGTTGCCTTCCATGTTGTTGTTTCTTAAAAAAAAAAGGTGACTTTAATATTGTTCACTGTATTCAGTCTTTATCAATTCAACCCAATAGTCAAAGAACTGTCAACTAAGATAGATGAGCATCCACAGAATCTTGCTTTAATAAGACAACGATTGGCTCAGTTTCCTGGTCTAGAAATGTGCACATTTAATTCAGGCTAGCGGCGATAAGCCCAAAACTGACTTAAGCTTTCGCAAGGAATTTGTTCTGTTCCGCGATTCAAGAGCTACTTCGTTTTATTGTGGATAAGTATTGATAAGTAAAACATGAGGTTCAGCATTACAAATACGACGTAAGCAATACCCTCGGAGGAGCATGTTGCCTTCATTCTACCAGGTGATATGTTTCGCTGCCTGTCGTTCCCACCAGCACGTCCTTGCGACATCGTTTCCATCTGTCGCAGCCGGTGCCTATCCTGAAAAGTTATACACAAACTTGATTCATCACATACCCAATTGAGAGAACTTCATTATATTACATTCATAAGTTATATAGTGGAGTGCCTTAATCGTGATTTTGTTTTCAGACCTGCACAGGAGCCACACTCAATCATTAGCACATACGATCATCAATACGATCCTAAACATACGAAAATTAAATTCAGCACAGTTGTCTGTTTGAAATGCCGCGTTATCAAGTGGATATAATAATATCTTCTTAAATATATTTCCAGCGATCATGCCAGCTCATAAACGACACACGTTGCAGCGAATCCCTCAAATCAGCGACTTCACTAAGTCACTGCAATTTCCACTAATTCTGTCAAATTAGGACAGCTTATTCAAAATTAAACATTTTAAGGTATTTAAATACATATATACAAAACAGTGTTTGTAATAATAAAAACAGTGACAATCGTAACGCTTCACCACAAATGCACGCAAAACAGCATGCGAAAAACACAACAGCCTTGCAGATAAGCTACAATATAATTTTGCAACATAACCATTTTATTTAGACCTTTGTTTTTGTTAAAAAAAAACAACAGAAGTCTTAAAATAAACAAAGTGTATAAAACTCTTTAAAATTATAAGACTACAACTATCTCTCACCAAATTGAAACTGATTTTACAAATTACAAACAACATGATTACTGTATCATATATCATATACGTGTATCATTTGACAGATTCACTGAAGATATCAGTGACTTTGTAAAGTCACTGATTTGACGGAGCCACTGTAACATACACATTGTTCTCGCAACTGTGACCAATAAGAGAAATGTTACATCATATTTTACATTGCTACCAGATAAAATTAACATTGCACTGACTTCTTCTGAGGCTGAAATTCCCTTGAAACGTTTTCCAACCACGGGAAATTTTTCTGCGGCTTCGATAGCATCAGCCATATCTCAACCGTCGTCTCTACTTGTACATTTTATTTGTGTGAAAATAACATCGGAGTGCAATGGCAACTGTTTCAATTATGGTCGACAGCATACATCTAACTGAAACTAAGAAAGATAAAATGATGTCAATAAAAGTGTCCCTTTTTAAAAATAAATTGTCCGTGGAAGTAATATATCAAAGCAGTTTTTTGCCATGTCTTAAATTGGATTTCTCAAGGCTTCTCTCTGGCTCCCCTGATCGTTAATCACATGTTTATCAACTGCTTTGCTCTTGGTACATACTTCAACAAAATATGAGATTTTATACACCTTCCACAGCTCCTAAAATTCATTCAAATTCATAAGGTGTTCAGACATATTTTCAAATAATCTAAAAGCCCCTAATATTTCAAAACTGTTTCTCTTACTGCACATACTTAATTATATGACAATATTAAACTCCATAATGCACCACTACCCAAACATGGGGTCAGATATAGGATGCAAATGATATTCATATTGAACAGCACACCGCAACTGTTTAAATTACAAGCTGGTCTATCAGCTGCAGACGATAAAATGCGCAGGAATTTCGCTTTTCGACTGCAAGGGAACCGGGTAAAAAACATCACGAAAACAGCGCATATTCGGAGCATAAAAGAAATTGCAATTTAAAACTATTTGTTAAAACATTTAACACGTTCTTAAAATAGCATACGGGTTGTCAAAAACCTTGGTGCTGAGAAATTTGACATTTACGCGCAATCTCCCTATCATTTCTTTATTATTACCCACGTTACTTTATAATGAAAACGCAATCTGCGAATTTTTGCGCATTTTGTTCCGAGCGCCCAAGTGTGATTTGGCTTATAAGAACAATGTAAATAAACCTGAAGTAACCGGCGCAAACGATTTTCACATTAAAAGCACATATTTCTGTTTTGCCAATTATGCTATGCTGTTCAATTTTATGTTTCTCTCCTTATGAGCTCCGAGTCAGCTGTTCCTTAAATAACTTGTATATTTCTCTGTCAGAGCTACGAAGACTTTCACTGTTGCGCTAGTACCGTAGGGGTCAACTTCATATGTTCTGGGGCACGAACCCTGCATATCAGTCCATATTACTGAAACATTTATCGAAAGTTTATTCAAAATACATTCTTTTTCATTTTGAAAAACAAGCACAACTGTAAATTGAAAGCATACTTTTTATTCCATTGTTTAAGTGCAGAAATGTTAGCTTCCTCACTTATCTGTCGAATGTTAGCTTACGCGATTATTGTGGGGGATTTGTGGTTATTTCTGCATTCTTTTCTTTCCCGATGTACACTACCGTTACCAAAAATACAAACTATGTCATCCAGACTGACATGAATTTAATGTGTACTGACTGGTAAAAAGAAGGAGCAGTGGAGAAACCCCAAAAGGGCACAAATGGCTCTTGTAACTGATGATGAATTGATAATGATTTCTGAATATTCTAGATTATCTTGGATTATACGGTATAATCCAAGATAATAGTAGTACACAGTATACCTCATCAAAGTCCGCCTCAGGGCTTGTACTACAAAGCATATCCCATCAATGTCAGTTATTGTCAAAACTGTCACCAGGCGAGAGACGTTAATTCCTTGTTACTCGGGGTGTGTACTATACCAAACTCAGCTGCTATCCTCACCTTCGTCATCAGCTGCCATCGAACGTATATTTTTTAACTTTGGTGGAATTCACTCGAACGTTCGAAATATATTGGGTAATGAACGGGCTTCAAAACCGGTGTTTTGCAACATAACGTTACGTGGGAAAAAAGAAATTGACTATTAGTTGGTTGTTGTAGTTGTTCGTTCGTGCGAGTTCCTGTGGACAAATTGACCTATTTTACGCTGGATGTAGATCAGTAAAGTTACGGAAATAAATGCCACCAAATATTGATTTTCAAGTTTTTGACAGTTTTTGAAGGTTTAAACCCTTTAACACGTGTTTTAACACGGGTTTTACACCATGTCATGTCATAAATACCTTTATGACGGTGTAAAAGCCAACCCTGATTATACCGCACTCAAAAGCTGTAACGAGCCTGGTCTATGGTAACTACTTGATGCAATTTTATTTAATATTCCAAATCGTATCCAAAGTAAGGTATCTACGTAAACCTGGTATTTCTGGCCATCGTTGTATCGTGTTTTGAACCTGGTGAACACCAACAAAACTTTCCACAGCATAGAGTATACTGTTACAATAAAACACATTTGGACAGTCAGAAAAGAAGTGCAAAAAAAAAAAAAAACAAAACAAAAAACTTATAAACAGAATCCACCAGGGTTGGTAAAAATTTCGAAATTTTTAAAAATTTCATGTAATTTGAAATTTTTGAAATATTTCAAAGCACTTTCACAGCACTTAGAAAAAACACACATTTCCAGGCTGTGCGTAATATCTGTAAGTTTAATTTAACAAATACCACCGTCAAAAATGCATAGACAGATAAAATGACTGAATCGCATACTGATTAAACACATAAATCGGTTGATTGCATAAAATTATGTATTTTTACCCGGATAATTGCATCCCGCTCTATCGTTTTTCTCGTTCAAATGGGAAACACCGCTTACTTGCAGAATTAGGAATGACTATTCAAACAGTGCTAAACTTGATGCAAACTCACCCACGGGCGTGAGTTGCTCCCTATTTGTTTGGCTAACATATTGTCTGCTATATTTTTTACCCATTGTGTATATATCAGACCTCTTTCCCCGGTGCCGTTTACAGTGAGCTCGATTTCAGCAGTAGCTATAAACCCTCCTGTCTCCCTCCCCACCCCTTAGAAACACCCGCTCAGATACCCGGAATAGATGTGTCAACGGTGCGGGGTTTGGACAACTCGGCCCATTACTAACTCGGCCCCCTACCAACTCGGCCCTTTTTGGACAGCTCGGCCCAAACTTTTTTGGACGACTCGGCCCACTTTTACCGACTCGGCCCAATTGTGAAAGATGACTCGGCCGATTTTTTTTGCCACTTTACTATTTCCTATTTGAGTTTTTACTGCTGATTTTGATTAGAACTAGCAGCCCTTTTATGACACAGTTATGATTTTTGATACGAGTTAATCAAACAATGAAAGACTGGAGACATTTGTTACATGAGGTTATGAAAGGCGGGAGATGTTTCTTATGATATGCATTGTTTTTCACGATGACAGGGATGACTGCAACTAATGAATTCTCCGGTGTTATTGAGCTCAACTGCAATTTCTGCTGCCTTCGATTGCATTTCTTATGCTCAGCATTGTTTTTCACAGTGACAGAGATGACTGAAAGGAGTCTGAATGTCACAAACATCAAATATTACAATACCCATTTAACACACCATTTTACGGTTTATGATGCGGACACAAATATCACTCACCATGCACTTCATGTGTTATGGTGATATTGGGTCATTTTACACACCAAAAATTGCACTTCAGCACTCTTTGAGCTTGGTACTTAAAAATTGCAATAATTGCAATTAAATTAATGTTGTTCACGTGGTCGCATACACTGGTACAGATTACAATTAATTCCCATCATTCTCAACCAAAATAACCGAATTTAATGAGCGATTTGCAATTGATTTTACTCACGAGTGTTATATTGTAAATGCAATTAATTGTTCACAACAATAATTGCTATTCATTTCAATCAAAGGTATCACTCAAGCTCCCTTGATGTGCAGTCAAACCTTTGATCTAACAATCGCAGAGCACGTAAAGGTGTCAAAAGAACTCTGTTATTGTTTTGAACAAAACATCTTTCATCTTAAAATCACACAGAGTACATAAGTAAATTATGATTTTTTTATAAATTGCGTCTAAATAATTCTGCTATTGTCATGAGCAAGAGTTGCTTGATTGCATTAAAACACGTGATTCTTGGTACCGAGATTTCAAAATTGGTGCTGGGAACCTTACGAATTATTTTTTCACAATTAAAATGGTGTGTAAAAATGTTTTGCTGTTTGGTGCCGACTTTCAAAGGTGGTACCAACTTGCCAATGGAAAGTGGCGCTGACTTGACCAAAAACTACCGACAATGTTTCGTGCCGACTCAGGTGCCGACTTGTCCATATCCCTGGTAAAAAGTTTGTTTTTTTCTGTGTAATAATCTCATACTGCCATCCACAATTAAAAGTGATTTGTTCTCCTGACGCATGCATAATCGACAATGGACAAAGTTCTAACACTTCTTCCATACAAGACACTAAAAAACTCACATAGTTGGAGAAAATTTTCGATAAAAATGTTTTGGGCCGAGTTGGTAATTTGGGCCGAGTCGTCTTTCACGAATGGGCCGAGTTGTCCAAAAGTTGGGCCGAGTCGTCTTTCGCGATGGGCCGAGTTGGTAATGGGCCGAGTTGTCCAAAGACCAACGGTGCTATAGGCCAGCCAGGTTTGCTAGCTTTGTTACTTAAAAGTCACAGACTGCGCAGGATTTCGGTGACTGTATTGGTTACTGGTAGAGTGATGCCAACGCAGTGTGTTAACTGACAACTTAAGACGAATGTCTGTTGATAGGTATCCGTCAGTATTTGGTATTCTTGATATCCAACTTATTTCTTATTTAAAAATTTCAAAACATGTGCAACAGCACGCAAAATCCTGTCCAGTCTCCTACAACCTTTTCAGGCAAAAGTATTCCGGATTAAATACATAACACAGAAGGTTTATATCACTGCTGCTCTACTTCAAAGGCCTTCAGCAAATGCCAACAAAGACTTTTGGGTCGTTGAATCTTTCACAACATCGCCACAGAGGTGCCTCAAAGCGAGCGCAGTTGTCTATGGTTATAAGCCAGTTCTTACATTCCGAGCTTTCGGACGGAGGTGTCGTTTCGTCAGCTCTTCGTTATTTAAACTTGGTATATTTCTTTATCAGAACTTCCGTAGCGGATGGCTTCTTGGTGCTACAGCCATCATTAGCTCCAAGAAGTGGTGCGCTAAAAAGTTTCCAGGCACCGCTTCAAAGCCTCGTTATATAACGATAAGCAAGTCAACTGCGTTCGCTTTGAGGCACCCCTGTGGCTACTTTGTGCGAGATTCAACGACCCATAAGTTTTTATTGGCATTTGCTAAAGGCCCTCAAAGTACAACGGTAACAAGTATTCAGTGAACACTAACAGGCTCCAACGCCCCCAAAAAGGGGTCGTCTATGGTTTTGAACCTGTTGGCCAGTTTAAGCCAATAAAAATAAATGTCCTACTTCTGCTCAAAACTTTGAAAAACAATGATACTGGCTGGCGGAAAATCTTTTTTTACCCCCAAAATTTAGCAGATCACGTGACCGAATTTGGCCAAAATGGCCAAAAGGCACATCTACAAGTCGAGACCTTTCAAATGAGCCCAACATCAAGTCTCTAGGCCTCTGCGTTCTCGAGATATCGCCTGTACAAACAGAAGTCGATTTTTTGCGTTTTTGGCCAATTTGGCCAAGATCACGTGATCGAATTTGGCCAAAATGGCCAAAAGGCACATCTACAAGTCGAGACCTTTCAAATGAGCCCAACATCAAGTCTCTAGGCCTCTGCGTTCTCGAGATATCGCCTGTATAAACACAAGTCGATTTATTGCGTTTTTGGCCAATTTGGCCAAGATCACGTGATCGAATTTGGCCAAAATGGCCAAAAGGCACTTCTACCACACGAGATCTTTCAAATAAGCCTAACATCAAGTCTCTAGGCCTCTGCGTTCTCGAGATATCGCCTGTACAAACACAAGTCGATTTTTTGCGATTTTGGCCAAGATCACGTGATCGAATTTGGCTAAAATGGCCAAAAGGCACATCTACAAGTCGAGACCTTTCAAATGAGCCCAACATCAAGTCTCTAGGCCTCTGCGTTCTCGAGATATCGCCTGTACAAACAAAAGTCGATTTTTTGCATTTTTGGCCAATTTGGCCAAGATCACGTGATCGAATTTGGAAAAAAAATGGCCAAAAGGCACATCTACAAGTCGAGACCTTTCAAATGAGCCCAACATCAAGTCTCTAGGCATCTGCGTTTACGAGATATCGCCTGTACAAACACAAGTCGATTTTTTGCATTTTTGGCCAATTTGGCCAAGATCACGCGATCGAATTTGGCCAAAATGGCCAAAAGGCACATCTACAACACGAGATCTTTCAAATGACCCTAACATCAAGTCTCTAGGCCTCTGCGTTCTCGAGATATCGCCTGTACAAACACAAGTCGATTTTTTGCGTTTTTGGCCAATTTGGCCAAGATCACGTGATCAAATTTAGCCAAAATAGCCAAAAGGCACATCTACAACACGAGATCTTTCAAATGAGCCCAACATCAAGTCTCTAGGCCTCTGCGTTCTCGAGATATCGCCTGTACAAACACAAGTCGATTTTTTGCGTTTTTGGCCAATTTGGCCAAGATCACGTGATCGAATTTGGCCAAAATGGCCAAAAGGCACATCTACAAGTCGAGAGCTTTCAAATGAGCCCAACATCAAGTCTCTAGGCATCTGCGTTCACGAGATATCGCCTGTACAAACACAAGTCGATTTTTTGCATTTTTGGCCAATTTGGCCAAGATCACGTGATCGAATTCGGCCAAAATGGCCAAAAGGTACATCTACAACACGAGATCTTTCAAATGAGCCTAACATCAAGTCTCTAGGCCTCTGCGTTCTCGAGATATCGCTTGTACAAACACAAGTCGATTTTTTGCGTTTTTGGCCAATTTGGCCAAGATCACGTGATCGAATTTGGCCAAAATGGCCAAAAGGCACATCTACAAGTCGAGACCTTTCAAATGAGCCCAACATCAAGTCTCTAGGCCTCTGCGTTCTCGAGATATCGCCTGTATAAACACAAGTCGATTTATTGCGTTTTTGGCCAATTTGGCCAAGATCACGTGATCGAATTTGGCCAAAATGGCCAAAAGGCACTTCTACCACACGAGATCTTTCAAATAAGCCTAATATCAAGTCTCTAGGCCTCTGCGTTCTCGAGATATCGCCTGTACAAACACAAGTCGATTTTTTGCGATTTTGGCCAAGATCACGTGATCGAATTTGGCTAAAATGGCCAAAAGGCACATCTACAAGTCGAGACCTTTCAAATGAGCCCAACATCAAGTCTCTAGGCCTCTGCGTTCTCGAGATATCGCCTGTACAAACAAAAGTCGATTTTTTGCATTTTTGGCCAATTTGGCCAAGATCACGTGATCGAATTTGGAAAAAAAATGGCCAAAAGGCACATCTACAAGTCGAGACCTTTCAAATGAGCCCAACATCAAGTCTCTAGGCATCTGCGTTTACGAGATATCGCCTGTACAAACACAAGTCGATTTTTTGCATTTTTGGCCAATTTGGCCAAGATCACGCGATCGAATTTGGCCAAAATGGCCAAAAGGCACATCTACAACACGAGATCTTTCAAATGACCCTAACATCAAGTCTCTAGGCCTCTGCGTTCTCGAGATATCGCCTGTACAAACACAAGTCGATTTTTTGCGTTTTTGGCCAATTTGGCCAAGATCACGTGATCAAATTTAGCCAAAATAGCCAAAAGGCACATCTACAACACGAGATCTTTCAAATGACCCTAACATCAAGTCTCTAGGCCTCTGCGTTCTCGAGATATCGCCTGTACAAACACAAGTCGATTTTTTGCGTTTTTGGCCAATTTGGCCAAGATCACGTGATCAAATTTAGCCAAAATAGCCAAAAGGCACATCTACAACACGAGATCTTTCAAATGAGCCCAACATCAAGTCTCTAGGCCTCTGCGTTCTCGAGATATCGCCTGTACAAACACAAGTCGATTTTTTGCGTTTTTGGCCAATTTGGCCAAGATCACGTGATCGAATTTGGCCAAAATGGCCAAAAGGCACATCTACAAGTCGAGACCTTTCAAATGAGCCCAACATCAAGTCTCTAGGCCTCTGCGTTCTCGAGATATCGCCTGTACAAACACAAGTCGATTTTTTGCGTTTTTGGCCAATTTGGCCAAGATCACGTGATCGAATTTGGCCAAAATGGCCAAAAGGCACATCTACAAGTCGAGAGCTTTCAAATGAGCCCAACATCAAGTCTCTAGGCATCTGCGTTCACGAGATATCGCCTGTACAAACACAAGTCGATTTTTTGCATTTTTGGCCAATTTGGCCAAGATCACGTGATCGAATTCGGCCAAAATGGCCAAAAGGTACATCTACAACACGAGATCTTTCAAATGAGCCTAACATCAAGTCTCTAGGCCTCTGCGTTCTCGAGATATCGCTTGTACAAACACAAGTCGATTTTTTGCGTTTTTGGCCAATTTGGCCAAGATCACGTGATCGAATTTGGCCAAAATGGCCAAAAGGCACATCTACAAGTCGAGACCTTTCAAATGAGCCCAACATCAAGTCTCTAGGCCTCTGCGTTCTCGAGATATCGCCTGTATAAACACAAGTCGATTTATTGCGTTTTTGGCCAATTTGGCCAAGATCACGTGATCGAATTTGGCCAAAATGGCCAAAAGGCACTTCTACCACACGAGATCTTTCAAATAAGCCTAATATCAAGTCTCTAGGCCTCTGCGTTCTCGAGATATCGCCTGTACAAACACAAGTCGATTTTTTGCGATTTTGGCCAAGATCACGTGATCGAATTTGGCTAAAATGGCCAAAAGGCACATCTACAAGTCGAGACCTTTCAAATGAGCCCAACATCAAGTCTCTAGGCCTCTGCGTTCTCGAGATATCGCCTGTACAAACAAAAGTCGATTTTTTGCATTTTTGGCCAATTTGGCCAAGATCACGTGATCGAATTTGGAAAAAAAAATGGCCAAAAGGCACATCTACAAGTCGAGACCTTTCAAATGAGCCCAACATCAAGTCTCTAGGCATCTGCGTTTACGAGATATCGCCTGTACAAACACAAGTCGATTTTTTGCATTTTTGGCCAATTTGGCCAAGATCACGCGATCGAATTTGGCCAAAATGGCCAAAAGGCACATCTACAACACGAGATCTTTCAAATGACCCTAACATCAAGTCTCTAGGCCTCTGCGTTCTCGAGATATCGCCTGTACAAACACAAGTCGATTTTTTGCGTTTTTGGCCAATTTGGCCAAGATCACGTGATCAAATTTAGCCAAAATAGCCAAAAGGCACATCTACAACACGAGATCTTTCAAATGACCCTAACATCAAGTCTCTAGGCCTCTGCGTTCTCGAGATATCGCCTGTACAAACACAAGTCGATTTTTTGCGTTTTTGGCCAATTTGGCCAAGATCACGTGATCAAATTTAGCCAAAATAGCCAAAAGGCACATCTACAACACGAGATCTTTCAAATGAGCCCAACATCAAGTCTCTAGGCCTCTGCGTTCTCGAGATATCGCCTGTACAAACACAAGTCGATTTTTTGCGTTTTTGGCCAATTTGGCCAAGATCACGTGATCGAATTTGGCCAAAATGGCCAAAAGGCACATCTACAAGTCGAGAGCTTTCAAATGAGCCCAACATCAAGTCTCTAGGCATCTGCGTTCACGAGATATCGCCTGTACAAACACAAGTCGATTTTTTGCATTTTTGGCCAATTTGGCCAAAATGGCCAAAAGGCACATCTACAAGTCGAGAGCTTTCAAATGAGCCCAACATCAAGTCTCTAGGCATCTGCGTTCACGAGATATCGCCTGTACAAACACAAGTCGATTTTTTGCATTTTTGGCCAATTTGGCCAAGATCACGTGATCGAATTCGGCCAAAATGGCCAAAAGGTACATCTACAACACGAGATCTTTCAAATGAGCCTAACATCAAGTCTCTAGGCCTCTGCGTTCTCGAGATATCGCTTGTACAAACACAAGTCGATTTTTTGCGTTTTTGGCCAATTTGGCCAAGATCACGTGATCGAATTTGGCCAAAATGGCCAAAAGGCACATCTACAAGTCGAGACCTTTCAAATGAGCCCAACATCAAGTCTCTAGGCCTCTGCGTTCTCGAGATATCGCTTGTACAAAAAAGCGATGACGGACAGACAGACGGACAGACAGACACCCCAAGTCTATAGGCCCCCAACACTGTAGGGTTGGGGCCTAATCATATACAACTTCTGTGTTACGCTTTCTTTAAAAGAAAATAATACGGAAATAACCCCAAATCTCCCGCAATAAATGACATTTGTTTGTATACAGGGAACATACTTTATTACGTGAAATAGTAACAATAATTTTTTTGCAATTATCCACCAAAAAAACTTTTAAATTGATATTTCAAAAGGCCGTAAACATAAAAAGTCAAACATTGTGGCTGTCCCAAATAAATTTATACGTAATTCTGCATCTATCAACTATTTAATATATATTGTCCAAATAAATTATAACACCTTTATTTAAATTTTCGGCCCCTTGACTTTGGTCACGTGACATTTAAAGGCCAGAATGTAAACAAACATTTGCGGATGCGGAAGCTAACTTTTCTGCACTTTTATGAACAAATAAAAGATATACAGCTCACTAAAAACTGTGCATGTTTAACAAAAAGGGCGTACTGAGCATGAACTTTCTGTAAATGTTTGAATAATACGGACTGGTATGCAGGATTCGTGCCTCAGAACATGTGAAGTTGACCCCTATTAGTGGAACAATAAGCCAAATCACACTTTCGGTGTTTCGCATAAAATGCGCAAGAATTTTGAATTTCGACTGCGTGGGAACCGGGTGAAGAAATGAAAGAAATGATAGAAAAATATGGAAGAAATATCGCAAAAACAGCTCATACTCGGAACATAAAAGAAAATGAAACTTGAAACCATTTGTTAAAACTTTTAATAAGTTTTTAAAATATCAAACGGGTTGTTAAAAATCCGATTGCTCTTTGGAGCAAGAGAAATTTGACATTTAGGCGAAATCTCTCTATCATTTCTTTCATTTTTTACCCGGTTATTCTATTCGAAACGCAGGAATTTTTGCGAATTTTTATTGGGAAGGCCCAAAGTGTGATTTGGCTTATGGAAGGCTTCGTAGCTCTGACAGAGAGATATACGATGTTATACAAGTCAGAGCTACTCGGAGCTACAGCCAACACATGATATTTTTTAAAACATGTCGCTTTAATGACCAACTTTTTCTATCATTTCTTTGTACCTTTATCCCAACTGAATTCGGTCGAAACCCGAAACTTTTCGGCAAAAGACTTAAGTCGTCGTCGTCGTCGCTTACAGAGCGAAGCTCTATGCGTTTCTACACGGAGTCTCTCCCGAGTTCGCAGTCAGAGCAGCTAACTCATTTGGGAACAGCTATTTACAATTTAGAAATATTAAATACCTGCTTGCCCCATCCCGGTAAAATTTACCATTAACGGAATTATGATTGTAAGATTTTATGCCCAACTATTTTTCCCCGATATATTTTTACATTTCTACAATTTTTGCTACATTTTCACAAGATTATAACGTTTTAGTAGCTCTTTCACTCTCAATGTTTTATTTGTTCTTTGTATTTGCCAGTTTGTTCCGACGGTGTAAAAAATAAATTGAATGTGTTTTATTTTGTAATATTCATATTAACCGGGCTTTGTAACTTATTTTGAAACTTTTGTTCATTCTTCTAAGTAGTTATGCTGTTAAAGTATACGAATGATATGCTGAGAGAAAATTACCATATGATTCATTTATCTAGTAGATTCTTTTCCTCTGGTTCAATGAATTAAACTTAGCAATCTTTCTATCGCTTTTCTGATCACTTGGTTTAAATACGATTGGAGATAATTTCTTATTAAATGGATAGATTCAACATCGTGTTTTTAAGAGTTTCTTTTACGTAAGAGCATTTTAAAAGTAAATTACATTTCAAATGTTTTACAGTAAAGGGGACAGCTGGCAAATGAGATAGTCAGATAGCATATTTTGCTGAACAATGAAGCTGTCTAAGAAATGAACAGTTAACACTTTGGTTTTAACTGATTGAATAAGGAGATTTGAAATGGACAGCCGTGTTTTTTATAATTTTGAGGCTGTTTCTAGCTAAATGAAACGACTTAACAGTACATTAAAGAAGCTCTGTACTTGGAAAGTAGATAATTTGACATCATTCTGAGTAAAATGCCTTATGTGTTTCATCAATTCAATGCTATCATTCTGTAATATTTCACAATGACTAGTGGCCATTCTGGCGATTAGACATGAAATGACGTTTCAAAACGTTTGCCGTAAAAATATGGACCGCCATGACTAAGTAGACAAGTGTTTACAAATGCGTCACTTTTTATCAGCCTAAATCATTGCGCTTATATAAACAAGTTTCTCTTATTTTTCTGCAAATCTTGGACATAATTTGTACATATCTTGCTAATATCCATATCGTATACATTAACGAAATATGGTGTTAATATTGAACATGTAACAATATATTAATGGCTTATCATTACGCAACTATTTTTCTTTGAGGGATGCATATCAACCAGGAACCAAGGTGACTTGGCTAAAATAAAAACAAAAACATTACGCCATTTTGTGAAATATAGTGGGAAGTTTTTTTGTTGTCTGTGGCATTTGACAGGCTAAATTGAAATAAAACACGACGAAGATCAAAGGGAAAAAACAACTCCAGTAAAATGAACGAAGACATCGTTATAAATATTGATTTCGAAGGGTTGTTTGATGGCTATCAAAGTTCAATTCAAGTCATTCCTGCGAACATTGCATGGGAGGATTTTGAGCTGATGGTGAGATAGATAAAATCGTCGTCGTCGGGGTACGCTTTCAGAGCAAAGCTCTATACTCTATACAGAGTCTCTCCACCTAGTACGGTTTTGTGCTAATTTTTTGGCTTGTGAGATTGAGTAGATTCCTTTATTTTGTAGATCGTAAGCGTACAAGGAGAGAAACATAAAATTGGACAGCACATCGTAATTGGTAAAACTGAAAATGTGTTCTTTTAATGCGACAGCAGCGTTTGCGCCGGTTGTTCCACATTTATTTACAAACTTTAATCCACGCGATTTACTAATATATTCTTATTATGGGTCATAATAATTTTCATCAGCCAACACACCAGTTTGTAATTAACCCAATTACGATGTGCTGGTCAATTTGAATGTTCCTTGCCTCGTATCCCGACGACGAGATCTTTCCGATGCGTTATGCGTGTATCGTTTCGACAGCAAGTTCATAGCTTTAAATTATAAAGAATAAAAAATCTAATTGCTTTCACTTTCGAAACACCCAAAGTGTGTACGAGTACACTGAAGCCTTGTTGGTTTTGCAAGTAGGAGAAGGAGAAATTAAGGAAAGGAATAATAAAAAGATTACAAAAATTGATTTTTCTCGAACGGTTTGATTTTCTGAGTGGTTTTACAAGGCAAGCGATATGTGGTTCTTAGTCCTGGGTTACTTGTGCGGTCTTCCTCTGAAGCAAAAGTTATAGTTCCTAATAATAGAACTTAACGTTGATGCCGTCTCTCGACGCACGACTCCTGCCAATGGTATTACTTTAGAAATAATGCATCACATAATTTGCGCGATTATAAATTATAGCACACAATTTTTATGGTCAGATAATAATTTTTCACTGAGAAAAATGTATGTTTTCTTGAGATCTGGAAGTAATCGCCAGTTGTCGCCCATAAGAAAAGTAAATATACCATTGCAAAAAACACTCTTTACTTAAGTTTCGTTGAGGTCGAAAATATTGCACCAAGATACTTCTGAGTGCGTTTGTAAAAGAAAAAGCCGGCCACTACGGACCTTGGTAGCCTAGCTAGAGCGCCTAAAGAGCCATAGCCTGGAATGGTGAGATCAATGGTCATTTCTATTGCAGGAACTGTGGCCCATAATCTCCTAGGACTATATGGACCCCAACGATATGGAAATGGGATGCTTTTTTTAACCTCCATTTGTTGTTAAGGTTTAGAGTTGTTCCATTTCCATATTGCTATGCCATTTGAATATGGTTTCATTCGTATATGGTGCAGATAAATCAATTATTCAAAATTGTTTCAATTTATAACTCAAGATCCCCACTTTATATATTGCTAAACGATTTTGATGTTTTGTGGTTTTGTCACATTGGCTGCCGTACATGTTTTTACTTCCAAAGTTGGTAATCTGTTTATTTTCTCTGTGTTAGGAGACGAAACCGTAAGACCGTTTAAAAATCATCATCTGGTTTTTTCAAAGATATTTAGGATGCTGATGTACCTTCTATATAGACTGGCTCTGAATATGTTACTGGTAAAATAAAATTTCGCGGCAAGTTTACCCCAACAACGCCGGACCTTTAAAAAAATACAATTGAAATAAAATAATCAGTTTGAAATAAACATCGTTTCGCCAACCAGCGTTCATTTCTTAGATAAAAATTACCAACGTGCTTTCCAGTTTCAGACTGTCATGAAATTAAAAAAAATTAGCAGTGCAAATTTATATCCTGTGATCATAGTTCTTACGTCAGTTTTTGTAAAAGTAACCTTGGCTATTTCCTGGCAGGCAGACTTGCTGTAGCGTTCGGTTGCAAAGTTATTCATTTGCCAAATTCCAAAGATGGCGTCTACATTTGCTCGTTACGGCATTGGCAGGACACAGTGAATAGAAAATTAAAAATATGACATATACCTAAACTTTAACTTTCACCACATTGTAATATTCCTGTTTAGTTGTAGAAGAGCGTGGTCATGTTACTTTATTGCAGCTCAAAGTTTTTGCTGGCAAAGAGGACATTCGCATTTTCTACGTGGACGAAGAAAATGATGTTATTATAATAAGCTGCAAAGAGGAGCTGGAAGGGGCTTTTAAGGTACATGAAGGTGTTGTTCCCATTCATTTTAATATCCGTTTGGTTGTTAGCACTATATTCAATGATTCATTCATAAAAAAAAAAATAATGCTTGATTAAAGTCCTTACTGAGCATCCGAAGTAGGTGATTTAACCTGAAATGACAATGACTTGATTCAAGTATTTCTCGTATATAATAGTTAGACATCGTGATTCGGTGCCTCGCCCGTCGCTGTAGCTAATGCGCTTGTAATGATACAAAATCTGTGGACACAGGAATAAAAACTTGAGCCTTTCGATACAGTTCTTCAAAAATCCTCGGTATTGTTATTGCACGATCAGTCAGTAGTATTTTTTCCCTTTTATTCTAGGTGGCCAAAAATTCCAAGAACACTTTACGTTTGAAAATAAAAGGTGGCAGTATACCAACAGAACAAGAAGAAAAAGAAGTGAAACAAATTCACACTGATGTTGATAACCAAGCCGTTTCCATGAAGATGACTAAGGGAAAAATACCAGTTACCCATGAAGTCGTTCCGATTGCTATGGAAACAGGAGAGCAGATATCTGCTGTCACCACCGATCCAAGCTGTGACAAACTTGTTACTAAGGAAACTGGGGAAAAACTTGTTGCGGGTGAGACTGAGCTACACAAGAGCAGTCAACCGAAATCTCCGAAGGCATTTTTCTTCATTAAACACAAGCAAAGTGGGCTGGTTTTGGACGTAAAGGGCTGGAAGCAGCAGCCAGGTATTCTAATTTTTTTCCCTTTTGGTTGGAATAAACAAGAATATGTTTAGTACTGTTTTTCACTCTAATAGAATAGGAAGTGCGGCGTTATCGTGCTTGAAAATTACGGCTCAGATAGAATATATTTGATACGCTTTTTTATTCCCCACAGAGGTGGTGGGGGGGGGGGGATATATGCGATCGACCGTGTGTCGGTCTGTCATCAACAGTTTGTTAACACGATAACTTAAAAAGCTGCATCAAGGATTTTAATGAAACTTGGTATTTAGCTTCTATGGGAACAAACACAGATCGGTATTGTTAATGGGCCAGATTCGTCCAAGGAGAATGGACCAGCTGGACTTGAAGGAAATTTCAGCTCTTCATTGACTATTGATGACCGTGTTTAACTGATGGGGAGCCTCTGGGGAATATGTGGGCTATGCACACTGCTCTAGTTTTTCTATTTATTTATTTTTATTATTATTATTTTTTTTGCCGTTTATATAATATGGAAGTTATCTTTGTACTTGAAAGGTGCACCAGTGGTGTTGTGGCTGCAGAAAGATCGCCGAGTGGAAAGAATAGGGAATCAACTGTGGTATACAGATGACGCAACAAGCACCATTAGATCTAAATTCTGCAATATGTGTCTAACGGCTGGTACAACAGGTAAGAGAGCGAAAGAAAGGCAACGGGAAGTAAAATGGTTCTTAAAAGCATATTTGCTAAGCAGGGGCAAGATGTTTAACAGCCGAAAAAAAACACAAGCTAATGTTAAATATCGTGGATAGTAATGCCATATCGATCCACAAGGCGATTTGTTGTTAAGAAAATTGGCGAGGTAAATGGAGGGCTAAAAAAATGGCTGACTGAGTGCCAATAAAACGTCAGTCCAAATGTGTTGTGGCCTGTATGGCTCCAGTGTGATGAAATCCAAGAGGGTGACTGATTCAGCCTACGTCACATTCTCGTAATTGCAGATCAGCAGTTAACCATAATGCCGTGTGACAAAGGCAGCCCGTCCCAGATGTGGGTCATTAGTGGGGAGACCATTCGTAACTCGTGCGTACAAGAATTAACACTGGTCCCACGCTCTCCTAGCGTGGGTGCAAGCATCAGGTTGGCAGAGCTGGCGAACCCAAGTGAGGCGGCGCTGTGGGTGATCGAATACAGGTACTGACTTCCTTTTGTTTTTTCGGACACATATCATTTGAAACAAAAAATGGATTTAGTTTCAACAAATAAGTAGTATGGAAGAAGAAAACTCATGTGCTTTGAAGACATATTTTATTTAACAGTCTTTGTTCCGTGAATGTCCACTTGTAACAACGGAAAAAGTAATCGTCGTATGACATTGAGAGTGTGTTATTTTTAGTATCATGCGCATTGATACCTCATTCTAAACTGAGTCGTGATTTTGTTATCATCGATGTAAGTGTACCTGTTTTAAGATAAGGTTAACCAGTCTGCATGGTATGATATAACAGACTGATATAGCCACTAAAACATGTTTGCCCTTGAAAAGTGAATGAAGCATTTTTAAGGATGTGGGACCTTTTATCCTATTTCAAAGACAACGTCTTCTGACGGGAATAGAGACTGGCAAGGCATTTAGAATTAAGCATGAAAATTACACCAACCATAAAAAGAACGCATTGTCGTTTTGTAGATACTTAAAACTCACATTTTGCCAAATAACCCTTTTGAAAGCAATCAATAGAATAAAATGGTATATGAGGCGTAATTACCATTACTGACTTTTCAGGGATATGCCAAGACCGGTCCGAAAGACTAACAAAGAAACAGGAGAAACGCAAATCGGAGCTGTTCCAAAGGTACACTACATTATATGTGGAGATGTGAATATCACTCCAAATTTTCGCTGTGGGTAAACATAACGTATCTTTTGCACATGAACAACTAATTGTTAATATTTTTTCTATTTAAAACTAGACTGCTTTGCAACACAGTTGCTAAATAATTGACTTCCTTTGTTGGTATGGCAACCTGGCAAAAATAAGCGAATTGGATTCGATGTTTTTACGCAGGCCCAGAAAAAGAGTGCCGATCCGTACTCTCGGCTCTCCTCTACGCTGAGAAGAAACCCCTCACTGACCGACTGTATTCCACCAGTGAAGCACGCTGATGGCGCCAGGCCTCCACCCAAATGGTTTACCGACTACATGGAAAACGTAAATAATACAGTTCACACATCTAATCATTGCATTTTGGGGTATTGCTGGCCAGCGTTCCTTCCAACAGGCATTCATTGGTTGGTCCGTGATTGATGATATCATGTGTGCTGATTGTCTAATTAAGTATATTAAATTGCAGTTAAGATAGTTATGGTAGAGGTTTCAATCTGGTTATTTTTGGGTGGTTTATAGCTGTTGACAGCAAGTGGTACCCAACGCGGGACAGGATTTCGAATAACCGATATCTTGACAAAACTTAAGTGACTCACTCGAGATGTAAGAACTGCAGGATATTTGATTTTAAAAAAATCTTCCCCTATAACAGTTCAAGAGGGAACTTGTGGATCAAAGCTGTAACAGGATCGCACAAAAGACTGTCAACAGAGTTCTGCGTGGCCTCGAGGGTGCCGTTATAACATCTGTGAGAGAGGTCAACGAGCACGTGACCACCGCTGACCACGTGACCGCCGCCAGCGGCGCCAAACAGAAGACCTTTGTGGCGCATGCTGAAACTGGTAAGATAACAAGTGTGTTTGAATATTGCCTTTGAAAGAGCTGTCTTATATTTGATGGCTGTAATGATTAACTTCATTTTGTAAATATTGAAACAATGGATTCGTAATTGGGGTATACATTTTCAGCATTTCCATTTTAGGAACTTACAGCCACAGTGGTATCATCTGTGACCGTTGTGAGAAGACGATTGTTGGTGTTAGATACAAGTGCGGGTATGTAAGATCGAGTGAGAAGGGGGTGGGGAGGGACGACCAGCCTGAAACAACGGAGTATGATGTCGGGGTGGGGAAGGAAAAAAACTGATAAATCTAAACCTGTTCCATGTACAAGTATTAGAAAAAATGTAGTTGAATTAACTGGTAGTTGCGTTTTTTTAACCATGCGGTGTGTTGTTTCACAGAAACTGTGAGGATTACGACTTATGTGAGCGGTGTGAGGCAGTCAAGGACGTACATCACGACGACCATATATTTTTGAAAATCCGCCGCCCTCTGTATACTGCTGGGCGGAAGGCGGATGGGCGACTCGTTCCTTTGCTCGCAAGGAACCTCTACAAGCAAGAGGCCGACATGATTAAACGGTAAGTCATCTGCAACATTGTAAACAAGCGAATGGCATAAGCTGTCCTTGTTCGTTCATCGTGATGTTATTCATGTGTTGCCAAGCTTCGAAGTGTGTTAGAATGTTGCTATGTGTTCACTGAAAGCGGTGGTTGTGATGCAGGTTTCAATCGGAGACTTTCGGTTCGGTTCCGCCGCGTGCTGAGGTACCCGTGACACACCCGCGCCACTCGTCCAAGGACCCCGTGGAGAAGCTCAAGCGCAAGCAGGAGAAGCTGAGGAAGAAAGGCGAGAAGATCAAAGTGAAGGAGGAGAAACTCAAACGGAGGATTGAGGAGGAGAAAGAGTTGCCACAGAAAAAGGAGAAACTGGAATTACCACAGTACCAAGTTCCAGAGTAAGAAGACCTTTGTTTTAAAAGGCTGAATAAAAACTCCACACGTAAACCAAATTAAATTTACTGATTTTAAACGATTGGCATATAAAGGGTTCTTCATGAAATTCAAAGGATTGCTTCTGTTTTATTGTACATATCTTCAGTAAGGGCTGTGCCATTATGTATGACCGTCCGTAAAACAAATGTTCAAATTTTAAGTGATTTGGCTTTGAATTTTTCAGTCGTATGGATGCAGAATTTTTGCGCGATGACACAATTCCAGATGGCACTCATGTGCAACCTGGCACCAAATTTGTCAAACGATGGGTATTGAAAAACACAGGAGTCAGTCCGTGGACCCAAGGTACCCTTCTCCAGGTACGGGCTCCAGCTTTCGGTGTAAAGATAAATCTTAAGGGGAAAATTAAAAAAAAAAAAAAAAAAAAGAATGGTCGAAAGGAAGAACCTGCTCTGAAATCTAGAATGTTTCGTTTCAGATGATATTCGGCAACATGGAGCCTGTTGAGTCTGAAGTCGAAGTGCCATACGTTGCCCCTGGGGACGAGGGGACGGTAGCCGTCAGCCTTGTTGCTCCCGACGAGCCAGGTACGTCTGCTGAGGTTATGTGGTGGCGCATTTGAGCTTAGAATAGCCTGAATTAAATGCAGTGTATAGATACTTTAGCTCTCAAACAAGTTTTTATCAGTTCTCTATATCCAGTATGTGTTGTTTTATTGGTAAAGTGAGTTTTACTCGGAGAATCAAATGGACTGTTATCTTTCTTTCTTTTAGGTGTTTTCCAGTCACACTGGAGACTGTCGTACTGCGGCGTGCGATTCGGCCATCGCATTTGGTGCAGTATCGTTGTGGACCCGAAAGAAGTCCTTGACCCAAAAGTAAAATCCAGTGATATTGAGCTTAAGATGGTGGATTCTGCTGATTTGGCAGAGGAGAAAACTACGGATGAAAAGACTACAGAAGTTGAAGAAAATCAAGGTACAGACGCCTGAAAAACTTAACTCCATGATCACCCAGTTGTGTATGTCATAAACTTAAAAACAAAATGCGCTTGTAATGCCATTGTGAAGTCAAAAACTTACTCTGTTGTTGAATAACGTTTGTTTACGCAGAATACGTGGAGGACGACGAGACAAAACCGCTGCTTGACAACGACACCCATCAGACACAAGAGGGTGGCAGTGCAGAGGCCGAAAGTGGTGAAAAGCCGGAAGTTTTGACCAGAGAGGATTTGCTGTCTTTTGAAATGCTGGAAATTACGGAGAGGGAAGTGGAGAAAAAGTCCCAGACAGCGACGCCAAACAACACACCATTTGAAAGCAGAGGTTTTTTTGTTTTTTTTTTGTAACCTGACTTTCCTCTGACTTGCTGAGGCAACGGCTGTGTGTCTGCCTTGTGCCTGTGTATGTAAGGAAAGAACTATCTATTTTTAGTTTCTAAGTTCATAGTTATCCTTTCTGAATGTTTTTTTTTCTTCTGCAGACGTCACGCCTCCCGCCACACCTGCATCGGTACTGCCTCCCGCACAGAACCTTGACAATGACGCGACACCGCTGTCACGGTGCAGCAGCGTGGAGGTCGTCTCCGAACCAGGCCACGACTCGCAGGAAGGAAGTGAAGTAACTGCCGAACTCGTTCAGCAAAGAATGACCAGCCTTGGACTTGGTTCCTACAAAGGTACAGCTGAACACTAATTTCAAAGAATTTTAAGTAACTAAGTAGTGCCGATCACACAAACTTTGTTGTGAGAAAGTTGCAATCAGTATTTGATGCAGTAGTTTTGATTCAGTTCCCGAGTAGAGTGAGAAATTTTAAAGTCCTTTGCACTCTGTTATTTAAGACGCTGACATAGAATCACTTAGCACGTGTAGCGAGGGCGAGGACTCGAGCGAAGACGATTCAGACAACGACTTCTTTATCGTACCCATCCCCGACTTCTTCAATCCAGACCTTCCCGCCTTGAGAACATCGTCCACAAGTCTCTATGTCAACAAAGGTACAAGCCATTCCATTCTTGATAGACGAAACTAAATAAATAGAAAAAAAAAAACATTTGTTTGGAAGTAAAATCGACTTCAATGGCAGTTCGTAAAATCTCGCATGGCCCTAGAGTTTTCCTAAAAATTTAAATACGTTCGTTATACTGTTCCAGAAAAGTCTCCTGTTGAAGTGGAAACTAAAACGAGGGGAGAAAATAGCAGTGAGGAGTCTCAGCCACTATTGGCTGCGTCTGCTGATTTCGAGTACAAGCCTCTGGAAGCTGCCAATCAGGAAGAGGAAATATTTGAATTAGCCAATGAAAACGAAGGCGAAGGCGACGAATCAGATGATGATAATGAGGCAGAGGGCGTAAGTGATGAAAATGTGACACCGAAAGAGCCAATTACAGAGCGGGAGTTGAAAGAGGTTAACGCGCCTTCGCAGAACGATGACGTTGAAGGTGCAGCGGCTATTGTGACGGAAAGCCAGGACGTACATGTGGTTGATCCTCTGGATAACACTTGCAGGCCAAGAGAGTACGTATATTATCATTTATAGCTCAAGCTGACCCCGTTTTGTCTTGGATAGCATGCTAAAAAAGTATTTTGATAATAATAGCTTTCATAATATGTGAGTTTCTTACCCTGGAGAAAGGGGGAGGGGGGGAGCGGTAAAATAAGGGTTAAAATTAAAGGAAATAAGCTGTAAGATCTCGTATGTTTTCTGCATTTGCAGTCCAAAAGAGGTAGCCACCACGATTGTTTCACACGCATTTGATATTGCTACAAAGGGAGCCACCCAGGTGTACCACACCGCAAAGGACGTTTTCCACACCCTTCAGGCGCGTAACGCGGTGAGTGTATTAGAAAAGAGGAGAGTGATAAGTGTGAAAGTGACGCTTAGTGTGAAGAGATGTACCTGTGAAGACGTATGTGGGCGTGAATGTTGCGACGTTAATGAGAAGGCTCTTTGGCTGAAGAAAAGGTAAAATCTAAGTAAATTGAAAAACATTTTTGGCCAAAGATGGGAAATTTTTTTTCTTCCCTTGCGAAGAATGAAATTATCAAGCAGTGTACATGAATTAAAGTGAAATATTGACTTTATTTCGATTGCTTGTAGTATGAGCCTCCAAAATGTGACTGGTCACCTCCGGCACAAGACTGGTCGCCGCCGAACATAAACTGGACACCGCCACGCCAGGATTATGAGCCGCCTGTAGAGGACGCCCCCATTGAGCTACAACCGTGGAATCCACCAGAAACGGCTCCGAACGAGCCGCAGGAGAATTCCGACCCCATGGCTGTCCTGATTGAGATGGGATTTGCTGATCGTGCGTTGAATCGCAGGCTGTTGGATAAAAATGGAAATGATGTGGAAAGGGCCATTCAGGGACTGCTTCAAATAGCTGATAATAACTGGCATGCAAATCGGCATTAAGTCGAACATCTCCAGCCTATATGAATGGAAAACTTTGAAATTGATTTGAATAATTTAATGCTTCGGGAATTTAGCACATGTTCAGTGAGTGAGTGAGTGAAATTCAACTTGGAAGTACGAGCAGTTTAATATTCAAATCAATTTCAAATAACTTAGTGCATATTCTCTGATATGCAAAGGAATCCACAATCATTAGGCGTAAAGGGAAGAACTGAAGAAAAAAAACTGTTGAAATTGCCGACCCTGCAGTTTGATACATTGCGAAGCTTGACAGCGGGATGTTCAAAGTGTGTGAGTAGTGTGGATAGATAAATAGATGCAAAAAAATTATACCCAGGAGGTAACTAGGGTGTGGTGAAAATGAAAGGGTGCGTGGAGTATGTGTAGTGAAAGTATTTATTATCGAATGTTTATTTTAATTCAATACTTTTGCTTATCGTCGTGTTTGCATTTGATTTGTATTGGATGTGATAAAAAATACATCATTGTAAGATGAGGCTGTTTGAAAAAAAAGATGAATTTACTCAAAGAAGCCCAGAAAGGTCACGGTTCTAAAAATAGATTAAGGCGTTCCTTTAAAAGTTCTAACGTCACAAATGGTCGGTATCGGATGAATTTGGTCGCAGACAGTCGTTAACGTACACACCATATTGTAGTGCTGAAGGCGCAAAAGTGCAACCGTGTCATGTTTATTCCCTGACATGGAATATATCACGTATATTGTATAGTTTCGATTTGTTATACAGTTTACTATTCTGTAGTTTTTCATATTATATGTCCAGTATTTTTGCTGTTATGGAATTGGAACTTTTTTTCGAACTTAGAGTAGAACAAGTGGTAACATCGACACCCAAATACACAGGAAAATATACGAAAATTTGCGAAAACATGAATTATTTCATTCGGTATTTTTGTTAACAAATTTCACTTCCTGGCTTAATTTGCAAAATGAATGAAGGAGCATTTTCATAAAGAACGTCCCCTTAATGCATCTTTGAATGGAAATCCTAAGAAACCGTAAGCTGGGGGATTTGCTTTCGGCGACCAATAGACTGAAATGTAGAATCTTAAGCTCTGTACCAGCAGGAAATTATTTATCCAAGCCCGGCATATTTATAGTTATTTAGTGGAACTGCTTTGTGGATCTTTCCAACACCGTGATGATTCATTGGAAAAACGAGTGAATTTAAACACTTCTTATCCGTGACCAGGATAGTTAAAAAAAAAGGCGAAGGAATGTGTGGCAACCACAAACCAAAGGCTCATCGTCACATTTCAGGCCAGCAGGCTGCTGAATCTTGAATGACTGTACGCTTGCATTCGTTGAAATAAATTGCTGTCAAAGCCAACTATAGTTTTTGTGCCCCCTTCCCCCCCCCCCCCTCGCAATCACCCCATATGACATATGTACTGGGGAATGATAAAAATTTTGCTTGTCAATCACGCATGAATATTCAGTCAGTGTGAGAAAGATGAATGTATTAAGTAGAGTTAAACCTCTCAATGATTTCGCTGTTTTCTCGCCTTTTATTGCATTTATCCAGGAATACTGTATTATGATTGTGTAATTCGTAGACTTCATATATTTGATCTGTGGTTATGAAACTGGTGGACAATATTTATGCACTTGACACGTCAGCAAACGGTTCTGCACAATTTGATGTACAAAAAAAATCAAGAGAGAAAAAATATTTGTTTCAGCAAAAGAAGTCATCGGATGAGGTTGGGAAATGTAGCATCTATATCCAGGGGTGCGGAATAGTTCGTTTATAAGCCAGGATTTCCAGATGGTTTGCAGTCAATGTGATCATAAAATTTGCGTGTTTTTCAGTCAAGAATAGAGTTGTGTGCCGAAATCAGACGTTGTTATTAAGTGTAAATTAGGGTTCACCTTTTTTTCAGATCGACGTTTCACTTTTATAAATGTTTGATGACTGGCCGTTTACAGGCTTGTATAAACAATTCGCCAAAAAACAAATTTCTTTGTAACAGATTTTATCCAGTTTGAATGACTAAACTGTTTTTAAATGCGATCCGCCTGCGCGAGGCCCATTTTGTATGGAAGGCGAAATATTAAAATGTCAGTTTCCTTTTAAGGATGTGAAGTTTAGATTTCTGTAATTCGATAGTTAACAGGCCAGTTTCAGTTCTCTTTTTTAATTTCTTTTCATATTGAAGTAAATGATTTATCACATATTTGGAGAAAAGTTGGAAGTTGAGCTGATTTCTGAATGCGTGAATTGTAAACACGAAATTTGTGTATGCCAATAAAAATGCAGTACTATCCACTGCCATGTTTTTGTTCGTCCCATGCCCTAACCCGACCACCAGTATTTGCTTCGTATTAACACAACCGTCCCTGGGCTAGTGTCGTCATTTTTTCACTCATCACTTTTCGTCCGTCTGTGGCACCGTATGTGTGCGTTCCTCAAAATGCTGGGGCTCGAAGACCATTGATTCTGCTTGCTGACTCCAGTTTTGGTACAGAAATTTTCTGGATGATCTACTTCACAAAGTTTTTTAGTTTTACCGATAAACCAAAAATTTAGAAGGGGAATGGTTGCCCTTTGAAAATGTCCACTGGTTAATTTTCATCAGATGTCGCAATATACCATGTTTATTTTGTAATTAGATGTGTGTACCACTTCCATCTTGGCGCTTAAAATCTTTTGTAGCATACATTTATATTTAATTCCATAATTTTAAGGTTTTAAGTTCCTGGTTTTGTAAGCCAATGTAAACTGCCTAAAATGTTCAGGCTTTAACATACACATGTGCCTTTCACATAACATATTTGAAAACTTTGATTAAAACGCCAGTATTAATCCGCCGTACGTGACAAGCTTTTATTGACATGCTTACACAATTTACTACAGTTCAACCAGCGACAACTCCAATCTGCCTTTCATGTGTTGTTTCAAAACATACATAAAACAGGTTATTAAGAGAAATATCACATATTACTGTACAATACTGTGTGTGATTTCATAAAATGATAGCAAAAGTCGCTAAATATTTTCTTTCGATAAATGATGCATTACAAACTTCTCTTTAGCCAAAATTTGAGCCACTAAATAATCAAACTTGAAGCAGATCGAAAATGAAAGTTTAATGATTGACGCAAATGTATCTAGTAGGTGACGCCTTCGGTATAAAGACCACAACCGCTTGGCAATGATGCAAAAGTAAAAATAATAATAATAATAACATGCCTGTGTATTTAAATAATTCTGTTTTTATCATCGACAGTTACTCGAAAGTTGAGGTTACATAATTTCCTCCCACCTCTATAATCACACTGAAGTTTCATACATGTGGAATATATAATTAGTTTCCAGATTTGGCTGCACTTATGAAACTGAAGGAGTTCAGCTGCTGAACTGAACCGAATGCTGAGCGGTTTATTCCGCACCGATGAAAAAATCGGCTCACGAAACATGATTATCACAGTAACTGGCATCACAGATTGTTTATAAACCAAGCTAAAATAGCAATAACAAGAACGTATCATATTGTTTTTCTTTAACGTACATAAGAATAAGAAACTAGTTTATAAAACAAAGAAAATAATTGTCTTTCAGTCATTATGTACCGATTAAAGATGTTTTAAGCAGGCAATTTTACGAGGTTGGCGTCACAAGTTTTGCCACATTGAATACGTTAGCCCAATGTACACTGAGTATTGCTTTCAGATAAATAATGCTTTCTAAGTATTTTAAACATACACTTTCACTGTTTTTGACACTTATTCCAATACTGCCAGTAACAAGGCCCTTTATAATGGTGAAATACTGCCTGAAATTACATTTTAATAAAAATAACGAACAAACAAACACGTGCACGCATACCGCAGTTCCGTAACTCTCTGTTTAATTCAGATTTTATATAATTCAAACCAGTGATTGAATGTCATTTGACTGAAGCTAAAATTACTTTTAATCTAAATGAAAAGTCGTTTCTCAAATGCACATATTGTATTATGCATTTTCCTTTGGAAATTTTTCGCGTTCGATGCGAATATTGAGTGTCAGTCGCTGCACTTGGCACGATGAAATCTACCGATCCCTGATTTTATTTATTTATTTTTTCAGCTTTTGACCATGCATACTATCTCATGTAACTTTTTATAATGCTGTTATAGTGCTTTTGTACTATGAATCTCAAAAGAAGATGCTACAAAGAATAGATCGGGTAAAAATCCACCCACTTCATGTTTCTATTTCGTAATTTTGAGGAAAAAATATTAAAAAATTACATTTTATAAAACATACATAAATAAAAAAAGTTGCATGATAAAATTATAATAATAATAATAATAAAATAAAACAATAATAAAGTTTTCTCATTTTTACATTTTTTTTCTTTTCTTTTGCTTTTTTTTTTTTTTAATTTTAAACTGTCCCTTTGTCCTTTTAATTCAAATTCTTGTGTGAAACGTGATGGCTTTGCTCATAGCACAGCGGACTTGTTCAGCTGGGTGGCCTGGGCCTCGTCCAGCACGTTACGGAATCCCTCGACGCTGACGAAGCCGCGCGGATGCTTCGACGACGCCACTTGGTACAGGTTCTCGAACGTGTCGTAATCGAGCTGTAGGCCAATGCCCGTGAATATGTCACGAATCTGCAACAGAACACAGTTTCTATCTTCAGAATATTTTATAAAATAATCGAAATTTTTTATTGAACTGAACATAAAAAATATTTACAATTTTATTAGCCTTTTCGCACTTGCCATATTCAAACTGTTCTATTCCCATATATCTAGTAAATGCTGTTGCTGTATGTGTTGTCACATCTCACACTTTTAATTCATCATTTTTTTTTTTTCAGTTTATTTATCTTGCATCCGAAAACGACCAATGTTCTGTATTTAAAGAAATTCGTTTAAAATTCGCTTGGATACAGGCAAAAGTAGGTTGAAATGTTGGTGATTGTGACGAAATTATTACTTTTTTTTTATTGTGAGAACATAATTACCGATACAATCCTATGTCACAGTAGGTCATTACTGTTTGAACTTGCGGTATGTACGAGTAGACAACTATGAAAGAACGACACTTTATGGACGCACACTGTCTTGAATATCCTATACGCTAGAGGCGCCACTAGTCAGCGTTATCGACGTGAGGGGCGAGCAACATTCGACAACCCAGAGCTTTTCTAAATAGATCTATATCTTTTATGATAAATCACTTTCTTTTATATCCTTCTGCTAAAGATATAACTTTACACAATGTAATTAAACCAAATATCAATTAAAACTGTATTTTATTTTAATATATTTAATACAATAAATTTAATAGGAAAAATCTGGCCGCCCAGGGAATTCCAACCTGCGTGCAAGTGCGTGAATAGTCGTATAACTGCACAAAAATTATGTTTATGATACCCAGGCTTAAAACAAGCAAGGCAAATTGGACAATAACTAAAAATATCCTGCCAAAAATCATTATGGCGAGTCTAATTTATTATGACAAATCAGTTATTTGTATTAGATACACAATTTCTCACATTTGTCCATTTATCGTCTCTCACCTACGTTGTCTGTTTGGTTTTTCAATCAAAGGTAAAGTTTAAAAAAACACACACAAAACAGAAAGAGAGAGAGAGACAGAGAGAAACAGAGAGAGAGAGAGAGAGAGAGAGAATGTCACATAAATGCGGGCAGCATTTCTACGCAGTCTTCCTCATCGTCGTACGGCGTCATGATTCGCGACGACGGCTGTCTGAAAACACAGCACGAGCCACAGAGCTGCTCTCCGCGTATGGCCGCCACGAGTTTGTCGAAGAAATGTCTCACTTTCTTGACGTGCCGAAAATCACTCGGCCACTCCAGGTACACGTTAGCACTGACCACCTGCTGTACCTCGTGTGGGATTCGCTCACCCAAATCCTCAAGCTTGATATAAAAGATCTTCTTGCCCTCGCGTCTTTCCAGCTCTTGCGCCTGTTCTAGCTCAAATGCGGGCCACCTCTTATTAATTGAGCTTTTACTGAGAACAACAAGGACATAGCGACTCCTTTTCATAAACTTGCAGATGACGTCTGAGATGAAGCCGTGAGCAGGGAAGTCCCGGTAATGTATGCAGCATGGGATGCCGTGCATGTTCTCCAGCACCCTCACCAGAATGTTATGCACCCAGCAGCGGTCTTCGTAGCAGTACACCAGATACAGCTCGAACGCGAAATGCCTTCTTGGCTTCTTGTGGCAACTCAAACAGCGCTTCACTTGATACGCCCGCGTGATAAGACGATATCTGTACTTGATAGATAACCATATGACGATAGTGATAAGAACTGCGCATGCACAAAAGCATACGGTAAGAAGGATTATATCGACAAGAAGCCACTCTTCACAACGGTCGCGATATTCCGCGAAGTTGATCTCCGACACCAGTTTAATATCCGCATAGCCGTAGCAAACATACTCGTCGATGCCTTTATATTGGCGCTTCTGGTTCTGAAGATGCCGTAAAGTTTCAATGGCCTCTGGATGACACTCGCAGGACAGCGGGTTCTTCGAAAGGTCAAAGGTTATATCCAACTTCTCCACGTCCCAATGAACGGATGGCGGCATAGACCTAATGGCATTCTCTGACAGATCAATAAATCTAAGGCTGTGACAATTTCTGAAAAACAATTTCGGTATGGCTTTGATTTTATTCTTGGAAAGATCGACTTCTGTTAAGTGAAGGAGTTTCTTGCAAAGTTGCAAATCGCTTGGTAAGTCTATGCCGTCTCCTTTCAAATGCAGCCTCTTGAGATTCGCTAACGGCGCGTTTCGTAACAAGACAAAAAAATAATAAGGATCAGCCGTTACAAAATTCAAAAGAAGTTCCTCAAGTCCCTCCAGGCCTCGAAACACTGCTGTTTCAAGGTCACCATTGAAGAAGTCGGATATCATCAGATAAAAAAAATGGCTTGAGTAACTGTAGGACATGTCTAGCTTTTTCAAAGAATTGGGCGAGAAACAAAACTCGAGGTCGTCGCTAAATGTGTAAAGAAATTTGGATTGCGCCCCATATTCTTTGCTGTTCAAAGAGCTCGTGGTCTCTTCAGTATCGGCTTTCAGATATGTTATCGCAGTCGCTATTGAAATAAATGTGTACTGAAGTATGGTGTCGATACCAATATCACCGAATAGGGCATTATTCGTGTAGACTTCTTCCAATTTGGGTGCAACAGGTTGCTGGAAACTGTTTTTGCAAGTAGAGTCAAACTGCACCGGATGTCGCCCATATGGAATAGTCTCTAACTTAAACAGACACTTCAAGACAGAGCACTGTGATGCGGCGTCATTCCAAAAGCTACTTGGGCTTGTATTGAAGGCACAAAAATACTGGTCATCCGGAAGTACACCAAATGATTTGTACAAGTCCCCCAAGAACATGTTCTCATTGGTGTTAGTCAATCGATACTCGCTCATTCCATTATTGGCCGGGCCCATTGTGGCCTCATCGCTCACCACAAATATTCTAAGATTCGGGTGAAAAAGTAGGTTTTCAACAAGAAAGATTTGATACATATCCCGATGCTTCTCATCTGTGTACGATACGACCTCATGCGACATCTCCAGAACTTCTAAGTTGGGAAGTAAAACTGGTAAATTATTGGGAAAATTGACAAGAATACTTGATCCGATTGATAAAAATCGAAGTGGATTATTTTTCGCTGCATCCGTATGTGCAAAATTAAAAGATTTGTTATTCCAGTCTGTGAAATAAACATCAAGAAGTTCACCATGAAACGAAAGCATTTTCAAAGAACCAGGGGTTCCGTTTCTGTTCCTAGGAAACAGACAATCGACGGCAGTGACGAATGCACAGGAAGGCGTTTCATCGCCTAACCAGCAGCTGGGGCATCTGTCATGTCCGAAGTCAGTGCTGTTTGTAGCGAATACAAGCGGTACGACACTATTTTGAACATCCAGCAAATCAAGTTTGGAGAGAATGTTCTTGAAACTTGGAGGAAAACACATCGGCATCAGCGTTTTAGATGGTCCAATGATGTGAAGCCTTTTTAGCGATGGAAATCTGGATTCTGTAATATTTAGGGAAAATCCTTTCGAAAACCATTCTTGTTTGACTATGATCCAGAGTTCTTGTAAATCGGAAAGGTCTGCTGCCACAAAGGTATCCAAAAAGTTAGCAAGTTTCTTGTGTAAATTGAAAAGGAAAATATCGCCTGTGTTTGAAGGTGTTTCGTCCTCTGCTATTGTAATTACCACCGTTGCCTCTTCACTGAAATCCGACTTTCTGAACGTCTGTGTGAGTTCCTCAAGTAAGCCGGTGACATGTTTTCCTTCTGGCAGAGTAAAAGCCTGTATAATCTCTTGCACTGAAGGGTGTGTATTCAGAAGCAGTTTATCACTTGCGAAATATGTTTCACCGGGGACTGGATGCATGCGATCCGGGGTAGCATGCGCTGTACCTATCCCAAAGAGTGCACAACCGAGCACGTAAAAGCACAGACTTTGTTTCTCCATCCTTAAGATTCGCGCTAATGTTCATCTCGTTATATTTACTTAAAATGTAGCATAGCTTTTTTATGCTCTCGCCTGTGATGTTGAGAAACAATGCGGTGACATCAATACACGCATTAACTAGGCGTATGGTGTGAGAAACCGTTATTAACCGATTTATTTGAGACATTCCTTTTTCAGTTTAATAAGTCGTGAATTGGAATGCAAATTGGGAAAAGGACCTTTCGGTTTCGGGACTCAGTTGTTTGACCCTGTTCTGTTTTTAATCTAATTAGCTTGTGATATCTTATCCGTCACTAAAATAGTTTGATGTAAAAGCAAAACAGCGGAAAAATATAATTACAATGCAAGCATTATGCACACACCCATCTCTCCAACCCCCACTCCACTCTCTCTCTCTCTCCCCTCCAACCCTCCCTATGAAAAGGAAGAAGGGTGCACGATGCAAAAGCACGCAATAAACTACATCTTAAATTGAGCTATCCCGTACAGATTAAATGACCTATCAAGAATCTAAATATAAACCCTATATTTAAAGCTCTAATTTTAAAACGCCAACATTTGTATACGATGAGATCATTGTTAAAGAAAATGTGCTGGAGTTTTCTTTTTGGTATTCACCAAATTATTCGTTTCAATGTTTAAGCAAGTTGAATTAATAAGAACTATGCCATTTATACCGAATACGATTCAGTTGTTCATCGTATTATACTAAACATTTAGGAAGCTGATCTATTCATTTCCGAAAATGCTCCTTTTCTTATAATTTAATTGGTTTTTATTTTCCGAAACAGGCATAATTTTTCCCGCCTCTTTCGGTGCAATTTTTCTCAGGACGTACTGTGAAGCACGCAGTATTATAAGTATTTTAAGGCTTACCTCAGTTTTGGAGCGCGGCAGAAGGAAGTCGCGTTCGTAGACACCGCGCGTCGTGTAGACGGACGGGTTGACGAGCCCGTAGGCGTCGCTCTCGTCACCGTAGTTCTTGTGATCGCTGACGCGCTTTATGCGCGGAGCGGGAAGATCCGTCCTCACGGTAGGCACGCCGTATCGTCGGTAACCTGTGCCCAGATAAAGAAAGTCCATGGATTAAAGTAGAATTAAACAGCATTTTGCTTTGCCCCCCCCCCCCCCCACCAATAACTTACGGTAATAACACAGCAGAACCACGTTATAATGACATCCGCTATATCGTTACAACGAGGTTATTCAGCAAACACTTTCAACATTAACTCCACTACTATGTGAGACATTAATGCAGCTAGTGTATATCGTATGACGCACCTAATGTGGAGACTCCGCCGACAACAGCGTTAATCATAGAATTGCTGGTGCGGTGGTCACCAATGTTGCGGTCAATTTGTTTTCGCAAAGAGTACGGTCTTTGTTCCGTGGATTCCGGGTGGTTATTCACAACGGCAGGTGCAGAGTAAGCTACAAACAGCGAGAAGTAGAATCGGGTTGGTCTATAAAATAACAGTGTTTTGCTGCAAGATCAGTATGTCCCTACTGCACCAAGTCAACACTTCAACGGACGGATTTATAAACAAACACGGACATCTAAACACCCAAATACATGATTTCACAGCGAAAGTATACTGTTCTCAACTAATTAAGCAATTAATTTACTGAAACTTTCCAACAAAAAAGGAGAGTAGAACCTCGTTATGTAGAACTCGAATATCTCGAAACATTGCAAACACATTTTATAATTACTATCGGTTATCATTAACCTTGGACATTTGTTGTCCCCAAATTCGCGACAACGATGTCCCAGTTGATGACTTTTCAGCGAATTGCTGTATGTATATAAACTAGAACTGGCAATGAAACCATAACGCTTAGACCTCTCATTATACCCACTTCATCGATTTTCGCCTGAGAGTATACAAGCCCTTAGTTTTATCTGAATAATTAGTATGCACTTCAACTAAAGAAGCTGTACCACAAACCACCACATGATCAATGCCTTTACTTGAATTATGAAGCATTTCGCGCCTGTATTTACAAAACAATGCCTACTAAAAATTGCTTTTTCGCATTTAAAAGAACAAAAAACAACAGTCTATATCAGTTTCTATATTTAAGTATGAAGCCAAAAAAAAAAAAAAAAAAAAATGAAAAGCTGTTGGTTTTGTCTTCCATGCCCTATCAGTTATATGCACTTGGTGTACCAAATAACTAACTAGCAGTGCCGACTGCTCACTGCATCTGTGTTACAGTGTTTACTCCATACTGTTGGTTAATACAGAAACAAACTATTTTGATTAAAAATTAATTTAAAAAAAAAACACAAATTAACAAATAAAAATACCCTACCGGATAAACCTAAAACATTTGAATAAACATTTTATCACGAATCTAAAACGGTCGATAATTGTTAGCATATGATTCCATTTCCTGGTAAACTTAATAATTATTGAAATTAACGAAGCATTTCCATCAGCTAATACACGATCAAGTTAATCCAACAATAAACCAATACAATTAAATATTTATTTATTTATTTATTAGATCAGGTTCCGCAATTAGATTAAACTATGGGCGTTGTATAACTTTTCAGAAAAAAAGAAAAATTTAACAAAGCTCTTAAAGCCGAGATATACATGAAAGTGTCACAATACCTTGGCGACTTCGAGGCGTTTCCTCTTGTTTACAGCCATTGTCACCTAAATTATCTAAAATGAAACAAGAAACAAAGTCCAGACTACTAAAGGGAAAGTTAATGAAAGCTTGGTTTTTATAGCCTAAAAGTATCTTTGACTGTATTGTTAGAATACCAGTACCGAAATTAGGGTGAACTTTGTTACTGTTAGAAGATAAACACAATTACACAGTACCGTCAAATGAGTGATTACGAAAGGCACTTAAAAATCAAAATTAAGTTACGAAATTTCACAATTTGGTTCTTTTTCAACATCAAATTTAATATTAGTGGGTTATGACTGAACACAGGAGCTACGTTGTCGTGACAGAATACATGATATTATTTTTGATTTTTAATGGAATTTCTAACGATTTCTGGTGCCCCATCGCTTCGCATCCCGATCGAGCAACACTGTTTTGTCTCTCATTTTCTTTTTCTTACAATTTATTTAAAATAAGCGTTATTCATTTATAAATTTCATATTCCTGGTTTCCATAACGTCATTTGCATGCGCGCCACCTAGTGTTTTGAATATGCTATTATTTCCAATCAAGCAGTGTTCCTCTCTTGAAAATTCAAATAACTAGAACACTATCCAGTGCCGCAGCAGGATCTCTCAGACAGAACCAAGCGGTCCCTTTACAGGTATCACTTCCTGAAGCCCTCGTTCAATCCTCTGTTTTTATTACATCTTCGTGCGATGCTCCTGTTGTTAAAGTGTTAATTTTGTGCTAACTTTTAGGACTTAGGAGAGAAATATCTTGACGTGCAGACTCAGATTATAGGTTATTTTACAAAAATCTTCCACAAATTCGTGGGAATTATATAACACAATTTTTTTTAGATGGAAGGAAAGCTGGGTTACAATTTCCAAGATAACTTACAACAAAACAAAAGTTATATTTTCAGCGAAAAGGAGAAAAAAGAAGATTTGTTTTTTAAAATGCTTTCTTCCACATCATTACACAGTTTGTTATTACAGATTGAAATGGGTTCGGTGAGCAGTATCGAAAAAGAACCCGCCTTCAACATTCTTAGACACTGATCTACGAAGAACAAAGAACTTTGCAACGCTGCCTCAACTGTGGTAGATCAAGCATAAGGGTTTATGTCTTCATGGATAAAAACAGTCTCACAGCACAATTTTGCGATGATATTTATACATTTGGTGGTCCTCGGCAGCCGTGGCAAAGTTGAGTTGAGAGCTCTTGATATATGCAATCGCAAGCCTGGAAAAGTTAGGCGAAAGGCGAAAGTATTAAATCAGCATTCCATGTCAGTCTGAGGCAATAACCTTACCATATTGCAAACAATATGGGTACTCAGTTGTTTGCCCCCTTTTTTCATTGTCACTTCCACACTCTTTCCAGTTCCATCCTCTGGCCTTGCTTGTTCCGTCCGCGGTTTCCTTCTCATTGCGATAGCCTTCTCTTGAATTTGGTCGACCTTCTCTCGAGTTTCGCCCTCTGGCCTTGCTTGTTCCGTCCGCGGTTTCCTTCTCATTGCGATAGCCCTCTCTTGAATTTGGCCGACCTTCTCTCGAGTTTCTCCTTCTGGCCTTGCTTGTTCCGTCCGCGGTTTCCTTCTCATTGCGATAGCCCTCTCTTGAATTTGGCCGACCTTCCCTCGAGTTTCTCCTTCTGGCTTTGCTCGTTCCGTCCGCAGTCTCCTTCTCATTGCGATAGCCCTCTCTTGAATTTGGCCGACCTTCCCTCGAGTTTCGCCTTCTGGCCTTGCTTGTTCCGTCCGCGGTTTCCTTCTCATTGCGATAGCCCTCTCTTGAATTTGGCCGACCTTCCCTCGAGTTTCGCCTTCTGGCCTTGCTTGTTCCGTCCGCGGTTTCCTTCTCATTGCGATAGCCCTCTCTTGAATTTGGCCGACCTTCCCTCGAGTTTCGCCTTCTGGCCTTGCTTGTTCCGTCCGCGGTTTCCTTCTCATTGCGATAGCCTTCTCTTGAATTTGGCCGACCTTCTCTCGAGTTTCGCCTTCTGGCCTTGCTTGTTCCGTCCGCGGTTTCCTTCTCATTGCGATAGCCCTCTCTTGAATTTGGCCGACCTTCCCTCGAGTTTCGCCTTCTGGCCTTGCTTGTTCCGTCCGCGGTTTCCTTCTCATTGCGATAGCCCTCTCTTGAATTTGGCCGACCTTCCCTCGAGTTTCGCCTTCTGGCCTTGCTTGTTCCGCCCGCGGTTTCCTTCTCATTGCGATAGCCTTCTCTTGAATTTGGCCGACCTTCTCTCGAGTTTCGCCTTCTGGCCTTGTTTGATCTTTCCGCGGATTCATTCTCATTTCGAGCGCCTTCTCTTAAGATGGGTCGACCAGTTGCATTTACATAGTCCTTACCTTCTCGTGATTTTTGCCGGCTGTGCGTGCAGCTCCTGTCTGCAACCACCTGTTCCTCACAAGCCCCTTCTCTCGAGCTCAGTCGACGAGACTGCATTCCGCTACCGGTGTTACCGTATCCATCTGCAAACACAAAACCGTTTTACAATACCATGAACCAAACCACCATAAACTCTGGATACCAAACCGCCATGAAGTCTGAAAAAAAACTTTAATTTAACTTCGTACCAGCTACAGAGTAAACTGGAATACTTCAAAAGGATTCTATTTGAAAAGATGTATCCTCAACACCGATTTATGAAAAAAGCAAAAAACAGAACAAAAACAAAACAAAATACAGGCAAAAAAATCATGTCCATAGTACACTAGTCCAAACTCACATGGATGCACCCTGATTACTAGTATTAACTTGCATTTGTTTACCCATAACATTACCATAATCAACACAGGTAGTTGCACAGCTGCTCACTGGCCCACTCCGCATCTTATCTTTCCAGTTTAAGAAGTTACAAAATTCTGTATAATCAAGCAGCCCGTCTCCGTCAACGTCACAATACGTCATGATCTGATTCAGAAGATTGTCATCCACCACCAGATTAAATTGAAAGCACACCTTACGTAGATCATCTCGGGATATTTTCCCACAACCGCTCTGCAAAAAAAGAAAAAATAAACAAATGAATAAATTAATAAAAATGCTAAAAATTACTCTTTTTACTTTACAGTATTCGACAACCTATTCCACCGACTAACGTACTTGATCGTAATGTTGAAACGCTGCATAGAGATGGTCAAAGTTATGGTAATTGGCCTTTTTCAGCTGCTGCCTGACTGCCGCTATGAGCCCGTTCTCGCGGTCCTTGCCCCGTCGGTAGTTGCTTTTTGGGCGGCAGTGTAATAAATCTCCGGCACCGTATTCATCGGGCTTGATTAAAATACCAAAAGTGTGATCGTCTGCAACTTTCAATGTGTCTTTTATTCTGAAAAAAAATACAATCGTTTTGTTTGGCATATTATCACCTGACTTTCTTAAAACATCGCTACATAGTTTTGCAGTTATTTGCAGTTTAAATCAGACAATTACAAGCATCACATTTAGCAAAGCAAATATAACACATTGATATAACGCTTGTACACATTAAAGAATTTATAACTAATAAATCAGATACAGATTCCACTTACGGGTCGTGAACTTTTCCCAGCTGAGGCTGCGTGCGCTCGCGGAAATCGTCTACTCTTTTCGACACGATCGGTGCCATGCGTTCACAGCGGTCATCATGCAGCCACTTCAAGGTCGTTTTCACCTGCTTGCCGGCATTGTCATGGGGTGTAGGGATACCATACTTGAACTCCTAGAAAATAATTCATCATATCAATAAACCATACAGATTGAATTACAGAAATAAACTTGAATTTGGCATGATCTAACCTGAGCAACAAACCCAGCTATGATATCGCCTTGATTATTTCCAAAATAATTGCCAGTCTACATGTGAGGCACTTTTGAAAAATTAGTTATTTGGTCCATAAATAATATCTTAAACTATCTCTTTTAAATTTCAGTTTCTTACCTCCGAGAAACCCTAACTTGCGTTGACAGCGTCGACAGACACTGATATCAACATTTATTATACCTTTTTGTAACTTGGATGAATGTAGTTTCGGTTCTTCTGTTCGCCTACGCGAAAGCCAAAGTGTGTTTCTCTGTATAAATCGCGACCTTTCTCATATTCTTCTTCAACCTGCGGTCTAGTTTTGTCAGGTGACACTAACTCCCCAGCTGATCCATCTGCAAAATGTGGAAAATGTGCAAAATCAGTTTAATACGAGCAAACAGACTGTATAATCTTGTTCTTTCGAGAAATCTGGGATAACATCAAACCGGCCTCTGGTTGTTTCAATAAATGCGATAAAAATACTTATTGTTAACTTACTGTATATTCAAGAAAACAAACAACCTACCTTTCTCCGTACGGATACCAAATGTGAAATCAAATTTATCAAGCCTGGCAGGAAGCCCGGGTGTTTGATCATGTGATTTTCCCAGAGGCCCCTTGATGTGACTGGCATAGATACTCTCCTTCTTGTCAATGACCCTCTGTCTGAACAGTGTGTTTGGTTCCGGGTTGAGCAGAGAACCTGCATCATAACATTGTTCATGAATTTGCCAAGGTTGAATAAATAACACATTAGCCATATACACAATACTTTGTCGACTGTGAACCTCAAACCAAACTGGCAAAAAAAAATTAAAAGACTTAAAAACAGGACATCACATCAATAAATGAATCTATCGACTATCCTTTCCTTACTCATTAAATCGCGATACTTTCCTTACTGATTAAATCGCGATATAAATACGCGTGATACAGAATACCACGCGTATTTCTTCGCGCTGTAGACCCAGTATATCCAGAAACATGCAGGAAATTTAGAACACAAAGCGGCGAGAATACAGACAGAGCTTTGCTTTTATTCAGCAATGTGCTTCACCTGCGACAATAGAAGGTTGAACGCTGACTCCGTGGGCCATTTCTGCAGCCCATTTTAAATGGGGATCATTCGCTTTGCCATAGAAAATACGTGTTTTTCCAGCATCGGGCCTTAGAGTAGCACGAAATTTTTTAACCGCGTTCGGTGAAGTTGGCTGAAAAGTCAAAAGAGGTGAATGGAATAAAAAAACACGCGTGTACGCGAAGGAGAGTTAAAATGTCATTAAAGAAATCATTTATTCGATTGAACGCTATATCTTTCGCACTGAAAAATTTCTTTAAAAATTACGAAAAGTACAAAAACACTAAAACTTTGAAACACAGATACTGTGCAGTGGTTGATAGCCTAACACCCTACCTTCTGCTGCAAACCACGATGTTTGTTTCATAGATTAATCATACTACCAAATGCATGGTTCTGATCAGCAACAATATGCTAATTTTAGAAAATTACCCGCGCAGGCGGCTTCAGGCATCCCACAGCAGAATCACCCGTTGCTGTTAATTTTCCAGCCTGTAAGACATAACTCAGGTCAACAACTCAAATCCAAGCAGCCAAACAGCTACCCTGAAGGATATTTTTATTTTAGAATAATCCACTTCCTTTATAAACACGTGTAGCATAGCCTCGAATTAATACAATTAATTAATAAAGCAACAAGTTTGGTTGTGATTATCACTCACCGCATTTATTTCTGGATTTCGGTCTGTGTACCGGCCAGCATAGATTGACGTTGAAGTAACTTCCGGTAACCGTGTTTCTTGAACTGCAGGAGCCTGGACTTCGGCAGATGCCATGTTGATAATTCTATATTGAAATCACCGCAAAATACCTATTGCAAGGTAAAACCTACAAAAAATAAACTATGGATTAAAACCATTTGCTAAGAGTCGCCTTTGCAAAGGAGAAAAAAACAGGACTCCAAATTTGAGGATAAGCATAGAAGGGGAGAAGCTTAGAAACATAGAAATCAATGGAGAAATACATCAAACTCACTTAAAAAAAATTTTCTACATCACACCTTATAGATACGCTAAAATCAACTTTTTATGTATTTTTTTTATTTCTTTTTTATTCTATTTTTTTGTTCATACTGAAACCCTGCAAGCCTTCTCTACTGAGCACACACACTCCAAATTGTGAACTGTCTTATAGATGGTTGCTTGATGATCTATAGAAAAACTATCATCCAGTTTACCATTCGAGTATGTGTGTGCAGTAAATTTACCAGATTCCAGTGGATAACAAAATACAGGAGCATATCAGAATAAAATATTAAAAAAAGTAGTTTTTCTTGGGCATGATGGACCTATAATTTGTTTATTGGGGTGTGGGGAATTTATTGTTATTTATTTTTAGACTGGGCTTCCAGAAAAAAAAAATTTGTATCTATTTCAAAGTGATTTTGTTATATCCCCTAAGTTGCAGCTGTTTATATCCCCTACAATGAAGTTCTGTGATTTACTCTAAAGCGTGCAGGCGAAACTATCAATCGTCAATCGGTTATTACGAGAACTTACAATCTTAACGTGTTTAGCTTAAGGACATGATCAGTATTTGGTATTGTCGGACAGAGATTCTTGCTTGTAGTTTCAGAAGACCATTTCTATCTTCCTGTGAATAAATTATTACGCACAATTTCATGGTCAAATAACCATTTTGCCCTGTGAATATCGGTTTTTTTCTTGTGTCGTGGTCAATATTTACCATTATCAGCCACAACAACAATGAAAATACTACTGCAAATCTTTAGTCGAATTTGAAAATGTAAACGAGAACGATGCGCCATTGATTATTCCCAATGTGCTTTCAAAGTAAAAGCTCGATGTCCTCGGCCGTGTGCCGAAAGATTCATAACCGGGATATCTATGGTTGTTTAAATTGCTGGATCTGTGATCTTTTCTGCACTAGCAAGATAGAGGCGTTGCGCTTGGACTACTCGTACGTAGATAAAATGCTATCTGGAATTCTTCTAAAACAGCTCACCAGAATAAAGTAATCGTTGCTCCTCGCTATATATTTGGATAAAAAGTTTCCCTTTTTATCGTTTCATGCTGTTACCAAAATACAGTCTTGCACATAGTGTAATAAAAAGAAGAGAGAAAAAACTTAACTCTACCGTTGACCAGAAGGCGGAAGTTTACATTTTCAACATGGCAACGACTGGGCAAGTTTATATATTTTTCTTGTCCTGCGCTAACCAATTATGTCAAAACCAAAAATTCAATTGAAAATGGCCAAAAACTAAAGAATTGCATTTAACATATTTGAAGTGATAAAAATACGTCAAATAAACTATCCTCAGTTGTCAATGAACCAGATTATTATAGCATCTGATCCTAGCTTTGAGAACTTTGTGTTGGATTCGACGGTTTGACTATCAGAAAAATTCTTACATGCTGTTGACTTCATTCTAAGTGAAGTGATTGCAGCTGTTTAATGATTCAATACTTACAAATTCACTACAAAACATAAAATTGACACAGGTTATATATAATTAAGCTTTGTATTTAAACCTATTCTTACGAACAGCTGATAATGATGAAATTCAGCTAGATAGGAACAGATACTTGGGAACAGATCAGACACGTTTTTGTCATGAGGACAGTGAAATTCAGGAACACGTCACTTATGTAAAATAAATCATATGAGATCGCTACATGAAGAATGGTACATCAAATAATATATAAAGTATATAAGCCATGAGCACAAGTATGACAAAGGGAAATAGATACATACTGCCTCTCTGTGGATATATGAAGATGAATCTATGCAAACACCAATGAATAAAATATTAAATGCGATTGAATGGGAGTAATAGCCTAAATATACAACCACCTTTATATCCTTACAGAAAGCGGATAAATTGGTTTTTACAGGTATATATATTCGTGTACATTTTTCGAGCCTTCTGAATGAGAGGCTGTATGCTACAATATCAAAGATTTATAAAAGTGAAAAAGACGGAAAAATAATCTATATGAGACAATGACTGTATTTACCTTTTGATGAATGCAAAGCGCTTGTGAACTTAAGTATTCAATAGGCTGCAATAACGAGTAGTAAACTATTTACACATCATTGGTAATGTTTCAGTAAGTAATTAAAAGCTTGCTATGTTGGCCATTGGAGTTATAAATCATATCTGATTGTTTTTGTCAGTTTATTTTCAAAGAACATTTCGGGACAGATGATTCAATACGCCTTTACATAATCTAGGATTGCCAAATTAATCATCTTTAACTATTTATTCGAATCTGCAGTTTTATTCACACATTAAATAATATACAAGTATCATAAGTAATTTATTCAATGCTATACTTACATTCATATTCACTGAATTAGCACAGGAACTACTGCCAAGGTTAAAGAAACCTGCAGCAAATATAGGATTACTAGCAAATCCAATAAGACAAAACTTACGACCTTCAAACAAGCAACTGAGCCAGAAATAAACTCAAATAGTGGATCCATACTTGAGCCAGTAGATAAGTTTAAACACTTAGGGTTGCCAGTAAACAACATCACAGCAGATGTGAAAAGGAGACTAGCCCTTTCGAAAACAGTATGCAAAAGCCTGTAAAAGATGTGGAAGTCAAGGGCATCGAAGACATTCAAGGCTAACCTGTTTCGTTTGATTCGGTATTGTTAGATTCCTGTGAAGCCTGACGCTGTCCAAACAGCTGGTCTCGCAATTAGGTGTCTGTTACAGAAGGCGGCTTTGAACAGTCTTCATTAATAGATGGGAAAGCCATGCCCGAAACGAGGACCTTTACTGAGATATGCCATCAGTCACCACAAAAATAAGACAAAAGCTCCTATACCTAGCAGGTCCTTGCTACAGATACCATAAAAAGATAGCGTTGAACCTGGTCGTCATTGTCGTTTCCAAGTCAGGGATAGCGCATCAGACAAAGACCAGCCCTCACGAGACCAGAAGCATGGCAGGTCGAGGTTGGATACCTCACAATAGGTAGGTATCTTTTTTCTCATAATTTACTTTTTAAGATTGTCCTCATTTCCTTTTTTGCAGTTGTTTGTCAATTTAACAACTACTGTTTAATGTTATTGATCTCAGTTTGTATATTGGAATTTCAGCTTTTAGAAGGAGATTATTATTAAAATATTATTTATTTATTGATTTATTTTTGTCGTCATCTGAGAACAAATAAGTAAGCAGAAGCAAAAAAAAAGTGGGCAGAAAAAATTGAAAACTGACATCTTTTTACTTCCGGTACATTCTGATGCGGATGAATATATTTGGCAAAAAAAACTAGGTTTTAGGAGCACCTAGTGTAACATCGATTGTATATCAGAGGTCTATAACTGTTTTGTGTTTGAAATTTGACTTTTGTGATTATTTTCCCAATTATTTAAGGATTTGTGTGTTCTTTTTTTACGTCGGAACGTTATATTTTCGCAGTTAATAGGTTAGAGGAGGATAAAAGTGTTTGTTGAAAATAAAATCTTTTCATTATGTGAGTTACCCGTAACTTTTTAAGTATAGACCTATGTATGGGAAAGAATTATTTTTAATAATTTAGCCTGTTATTTAACCATCTACCTTGTCTTTTACTCGTTTGGCTGCTACAACTCCTTTGTTTACCTCCTGTCACCCTTTCTATCAAACACTTCCGTAAACTAATTTTCAGTCGCAAAACTGTTCATACAGAGGGATGGCGATGGGTGAGACAGATGGTACCATTACAATTTACTCCATTTACTTACATGTGTCAGTTTGTTACATTGAAATCCGACAAGGGATGATTACAGGCCCTGCTTTTTGTATTTTGTTTTTAACTTGCAGGAAATAGAATTGGAGTGGTATTCTGCTCTGTCCTTATTATTTAAGGACGTCCTTATTCTTGAGATTAGATGGTTCATCCTTAATTTTTATCCTTATTTTTAACAGACTTTGTTAAGTTTGAGGATAGATCAGAATAGCTTTTTTCATCCTTATTTTTAAAAATAAGGACAGAGTAGAATACCACTCCTGGTCAGTGGATCGTAATTGGTGACAACAGTGTTAACTTCTGATTAAAGTGAACAAGCCAGAGGCACATTTGCCAACTCTTTCGACTCAAATGTTCCTTATTTCGCAAAATATGGTGTTTTCAGCCATGCAATATGTTCTTTTAATTTTCACCAATTTGGATCTACAAGGGGGAGGAGAACGAATGGCTACAGTAGATCCAAATTGGTGAAACTGAAAAGACCATCTCCCGTGGCTGAAAACAATTTTTATTTGTCAAGTATCGCAAAATAAGAAATATTTGACTAGAAAAGGTTGACAGATTTGCATCTGGCTAATTACGTTTAGTCAGAATTGAACATTTTGTTGTCACCAATTACGATCTACTGTAACCATTTCTATCTCCGCTCCCTCGACTGTAATTGATACGGTCTGTACAGCATGTACTAAGGAAAATGATAAGTTACAAATTATAAAGTGCAGGTTCCAGTTACACCAAAACGGTCAGTGTGTGATTCTGAACAACTTTCGTACTTACACTGTTTTAATATCTGAAGTGTTGACTGACCATGTAGTCAGCAAGTGTGAGCCAGAGGCCCTCATCAGGGTTGAGATTTCGCGGTCGCCCGTGGCGACCAACTTTTTCTCTGAGTATTTTCAGCTAAATACTGTTGATTATTTTCAACGCCATTTTGTTATTGTTTTTTTTTCATGTGAGGCGGGCTAGACAAATTTTGCAAAAATTGCCCCGGGCCACTAACTTTTGTGCCGGGCGACTAACTGTTTGAAGTCTCAACCCTGCTCATGCGCTAATTAAGGGGTCCATAACAAAAATCGTATATTCGTAAAAGTTAACATGTTTTGTAACACGTTTTACGTGTCTTTTTGATTCATGTGTATAGCATTTTGATGACCGTACAGCCCCTTTGCAATAAATGCTCTTGTGTTTTCTCCCGCCGTATCGGATGATTATTTCCTCCGGCTATCGGCATTTGAAAATTGCGTACGTGGTGTGTATGCTGCCTAAAATTTAAACCGACCCCCCCCCCCCCATGCCTGTAAGAGATTTTTACCACCAGCCGTTATTTGACGGGCCAATAATAATTTTGTGTCTAACCGGTGATGTGATTTCCTTTAAAAGGGCAATTTTTTTTTTTTTTTTTTGGGGGGGGGGGGGAGTAAGGGTGCCCTATTCCCCTAATCAAACACAACAATAACATAGCTGGACCCAATAGTGTCACAGGCTGAAATCAAAACAGAAAGAACTTCAATCTACAAGAATTCACTTGGTGATACAAGGACAATTATCAGTGTTGGTTGAATGATTTAAATGTTCTGTTGGTAATTATGACTGACAAAATGGAGCCTGCGTTTTATCTTTAAAACATAAAAGCTATGAAAAATTTGAATTGAAGGCAATTCGTAATATCTGTTTTTCCCATAGACGATTTATCCAGACTGTAAAAAAATGCTTCAAAATGTTCCGTTTCGAATCATGTATCTGCTTAAAGATATTGAATGTTTTTATATAAAGTTTCAAAAATTATGTCCCAGGTTAAACAGTTAATATCATACTTGTTTTCCGTATATATGTTATTTTATTTTTAATTTTTTATGCGATCAGTACATGAGCTTCAGTCAAAACGCCAAATCATGAGCACAAATCTAACAGGACATGGTGCTAGCCTGTTTGAGGATTTCTCTTGTACTTTGTGATCCGTAGCTCGAAGTGTCTAATTATAATCAGTCAACGTTTCATACACTAAATTTGTGAAAATTGTTTGGAATCATTCCTCCAGCCTGCTGATCTATTTGGAACTCCTATTTGAGACCTTTTGTAGGTTATTGGTCTTGGTACCTACTTTACAGACTGCAAAGCGAATAACGGGCTATTTGTACGTTGTTCCTTCATTCCTTTCAGAAAAGTCATGCAGGTGTTAGGATTTCGCCCGTCGGGTTTCTGATTTATTTTGAAAGAGTACTACTTACGCATCGTGAAGTTGTAGTGTTTACCTGCATTTTAAAGGTTTTACTGTACAAAAATACAGTTTTGCAAAAGAATCCCATGTTATACCGTGGCTCACGTTATCCCAACCTGATGTGTTAACATTTTATTTTTGTTGTCTGTCTTGTAATAAGTGAAAACTATGTTCACCCTGATGTGTTAGCTATTTCGGTTACGCGTCATGAAATAAGTTAAAATTAAACCTAAATGGTCTTCTAAGAGGGAGGGTACAGATGATGAAATTTGTTTCTGTTTCATGTGAAATTGTTAAGTATGATCTAACGAATGTCGTACCATGCAGTTTTGCGAGCCTGTCATGATGTTAACGAACATTTTACTTTTATGTATGTGCTGAGAGCATGTTAAACATGTGCAATATTTGTATATTTTTCCAGCTCATATCTAGTCAGCACGTGTTTTTATGAAAGCACATAGTTTAATGGCGGCCAGAGGAGCAGCACAAAGACCTAATGGAGCCCAGCAGGGCAAAATCTGCCAGTTCAAATTAGTATTGTTGGGAGAGTCCGCAGTAGGCAAATCCAGTCTTGTGTTACGCTTCGTCAAAGGCCAGTTTCACGAATATCAAGAAAGTACGATAGGAGGTAAGATAATACAACGTTAATCTTAGAAATAAACGTTAATCTTAGAAACCACCAGACGTATGAGCGCTGATTTCAGGGAAAATGTTTAATTCTAATGTGGGAACTGATTTTTTTTCAGCTGCGTTTCTTACACAAACGGTTTGCCTCGATGACACGACGGTCAAGTTTGAAATATGGGATACTGCAGGTCAAGAACGTTACCACAGCCTCGCTCCCATGTACTACCGCGGTGCCCAGGCCGCTATTGTCGTCTATGATATCACAAATCAAGTGTGTGGCGCCTTTTGTATTTTGTATGCTATTGCCGTTGTTATGAAATAAAAACGCAGAATTCGTTGTCAACTCAGTATAATTTTATGTAATAATCGAGTTATGTTCTGACTTTATACTGCTTCTTTTAGAAGATATCGTTGAGCAAACAACCAGTTTCGAATAAAAGTAGTTCGTGGAGCAAATGAAGTTTATTCTTCTTCTTTTGCAGGATACATTTTCCAGAGCTAAATCCTGGGTGAAAGAGTTACAAAGGCAAGCCAGTCCTAACATTGTTATAGCTTTGGCTGGTAACAAAGCTGATTTAGCTACGAAGCGAAATGTCGAATATGAGGTAAGAAAACTATGGTATATGAACGTTATTTTGTAATTACATTTTTTACATATGCGCGGGGATTGTCAAACATTGAAAGTAGTCTGTATGGTTGAGTTTTTTTAGACCCGCCGACTCTGTTGGTTGGTCTTGTGCAATCACTTTTGAAAAATCTGTGAGTGTGTGTGTTAACCTTTTTTTTCAAAATGCATCTCCTCCTACAGTTTTGATCGGATCTTCTTGAAATTACACATGTTCAATCTCTAAGTGGTCCTCTACTGGAATTTACTTTTTTTTCCCCGATCGGCCGAAAATAGCCGAAATAACGGGACTTTGAAAATTTTGGATAACTTTTTCATCCCTCAGTCAATATTGGCTGAAGGCTATTACTATCGTCTTGCCATCCGTCTGTCTGTAAACTCTTTTTGTCCGGGGATATCTCAAAAACTGTTTATCGGAGCTTCACAAAACCTTACAGGAAGAAAGTATATATAGTGTAGATGTGCAACGGGGGGTCAATTTATCCCTTGTCCATCTGTCCGTCCGTCGCACTTAAATTTTTTTCTTGTCAGGGGGATATCTCAAAAGCTATTCATCGGATCTTGAACAGACCTTACAGGAAGGAAGTATATATAGTATAGATGTGCAACGGGGGTTCAATTTGTAACTTTTTTCTTGTCCGGGCGATATCTCAAAAAGTATTCATCGGATCATCACGAAACCTAACAGGAAGGAAGTATATATAGCAGTGTTGCCACATCACCCTTTTTTTAAGGATTATCCTTTTTTCTTTTCTTTCTTTTTTTTTTTTTTTTTTTGAAAATCCCAAAATCATCCTTATTTTATCCTTAAATATTTTTTTATCTTTTTTTTTCTCTGCCAAAATAAAAAATCCTTTTTTTTGGTACGTTTTTTCTACTTATTTATTTTTAGTACCCCGCCGCCGCGGGGGACTATAGTATTCGGGTCTGTCCGTCTGTCTGGCGACACTTGCAAGCACAAATTTGTGCACGCGATATCTCAGCTGCTATTCAACCCTGGCTTTTACTTTTTGCTACAGTAAAAATATGTATATTGAAGTTGTGCGACGTTGCATTATTTTTCGATTCGACCAAAAAGTGACGAAATGGCGACTTGTTGAAAATAAGCAATTTTTTAGTATTTCTGTTGCCTACAGTGCAACTTTGTGCACGTGATATCTCAGCCGCTATTCAACCCTAGCTTTTGATTGTTGCTACAGTGAAAATTTATATTGAAGTTGTGCGACGTCGCATTATTTTTTCGATTCGACCGAAAAAGTGACGAAATGGCGACTTGTTGAAAATAGGCAGTGTTTTAGTATTTCTGTTGATTACAGTGCAATTTTGTGCACACTATATTTCAGCCGCTATTCAACCGTGGCTTTTGATTGTTGCTACAGTGAAAATATATATATATTGAAGTTGTGCGACGTCGCATTATTTTTCGATTGGACCATAGTTCGTGGCGGGGGACATTCATCAGTTTTACTGATAACTTGTTTTTTTTATTTTTATTTTTTTCTTTTTTGTTTTTTTTTTTTTTGGTTTGTTTGTTTCATTTCTCACAATAACTGTCTGTATGGTTAAACGTCAGCTGTTTTTTTTTAACAGGAAGCACAGGCATATGCTGAAGAAAATAGTCTTCTATTTATGGAAACTTCTGCTAAAACTGCCATGAACGTAAACGATATATTTTTAGCAATAGGTACGTTGAATGTTCGTTTTCTTTTGTTTATACAATTGACGGATTCATATGTTAAAATCTGTCAAATCTGCGGCTTTGCAAAAAGAAGGAAACAATAAAAAAGAAAAAGAAATTTAAAAACAAGAGTATAAACAAATCTCGTATTGCTTAACAAAATATGCACTGCAGTTTCTTGTATTGTAGCGGAAGTTAACAATGAATCTTCACCAACAGTGTTATCGGAGATCACTTTCTACTAATCGTTATTCAGTCAGCATAGTTAGTTGCACGCGTAATTCTCGAGTTGTAGTTAGTATGTTATTGTACGAAACGCAAACTTAACCATGCAGCCATTGGAGTTTGTGGCATGAAATGTTCAGAACATTTGAATAACATGTATTTTTTTCCAATAGACATAACCAGGTTGTGTACGTTAAATATTCTGTGTTTTTTTTTTAATAGCGAAGAAATTACCGACAACGGAACCTGCAGGTGTGGAGGGCCGAGGGCGCAGTGGTGTTGATTTGACACGGGATAATCAAGAACGTTCAGGAGGCTGTTGCAGTAATTGATCAAGGACCCTCAACATTCTGGGAAAAAAAAAACATTTCAAACAAATGAAGAATAAAACAAGGACCTTTTGTGATCAGTTTATGCGAGGAAAGCACACGTGACATATGGTCTTGAGTGCTGTGCTTGTAGTGTTTCATTTCTTTTTGGCCTAGAAATGATAGTCAGTTCGGGAGCAAAAGCTAAAGATAAGACGTTCACCGATGTTGGGGTGTTGGTCCCTCATGTTGGGATATTTTGCCGTTTGCATTTCTTCTGAAATGTCTGTTTTGTTAGTGAATGGATGACGTTTTCGATTTTTTGTGACTGCTAAAAATTTCTGAATCACAGAATTGTAAACTTTGCGTACTTATTTCTTTGAAGGGAAAAAAATGTGCTCAAAAGGTGGAAAATTAATTTTTTGCTTTCATTTTTCATAATAGGCTTTATTTTCACCCTAAATACTACAGCAAATCTGTTTAAAAGAATAAAAGAAGGAAGTGTTAAAGTGCATATCTACTGGTCAAGGTCTCAATTGTTATTATTTTTTGCCGTTTGCAATGAACACTTTTAACCCTTAAAGCGAGGCTGGACCATTCATGGTAAGGAATTTGATTGGTTTCCTACCTATACCTGTTTTGTAGTTTTTTTTTTTTTTTTCTTTTTTGGTAATAGCTGCAAAGGCAGATCAGTGGGCAGTGTGAATCAGGTCTGGCAATCATCTTCAGATTTCAGTCCTTCGTTCATGCAAGAAATTGTGAAGTAGATATTTTTCATTGTAGTCATTTCATCACTCTAATGTACAAATTTTATTTTTACATTGATTGTAAAATGATGTTTCCTTGTAGATGTTCCGTGTAGGTTAAAATTGCCAGCTCACTATTTCCAGAATAAACTATGAACTGCAATTATGAATAACACATACATCCGTTAGCATATAAAGTCAGAGGTAGCATGTTAATGTCAAATGCCGAGCACAGTATATTATAGAGTTGCGGTAGAATTTAAAGACCATCCATGGTGGATTTTGGCACTATTTTGAATATTCCTGAAATTTTTCTTGTGAATCGATGGTAATTACATACATAATGACACGGATGTCGGCGGGTTAAAACACTTAGGAAATTTTATAAAAACATGCGCGCACACACACACACAAAACCCGCGCAATCGTACTCCGCCACATACAAACTCTCATTGGTCCGCGCCGTTTGTGTTTATTTCGAGATTCTGTGTAGCTACAAATTCACATCAGTGTTTTAAAGGTTTTATAAATATTTGTTCCGATAAATAAACAGATAAATTACTTTTTTTTAACATAGTTTCGAGCATTCTACTAAGCAACCGGTAGCAAAAACTAAAACAATAAAATAGCGCAAAAATGTTTTCCAGTTTTGCATGTTGCCAATTTGGCATAACTTCCGGAGACCATTAGCAAAAAAAAGCAGAATTGAAATAAGGCGCCTCAAGTTTATATACGTTTGACACTTTGCGAGAAACGAGATTATACAAAAGAAAATGAAACATGCAAAATGAGAAAGAATCTGAATGAGCTTCACGTATAAAATATTAAAAGTGAAGTTAAGATCGTGAAAAAAAAATATATATACATGTATATATTTTATAGGTATTTACAGATTCAAAAAGTGTTATTTAATCTTGTATGTATTCAAAAGAATGGCCCGATAGAATGTTATTATTACAACAAAGGTTTGTCTGTGTCTCGAGCCTTCTTTAAAATCTTTAAAAAATGAGTTGATGAAAAACTTGTTCAATTGTCCAGCTTTATCCGAAATTCTGCGCTTCTTTTATTCTGCAATTGATGTAGATATACTGATAGCAAATATAATTTTATAAATTGGCGAGGCAGTTCTTTGCCGGTCCACGAGAGGGGAAAGTGCGGTTATAAATGTCGTAAAATTTTCGGCGGCTACATGATGCTAAATGTTTGCTTATACATAACTGTATTATCCATTTTGTACAGCGCCATTGCGAAATCAATAAACTTAAAATATGTCAATGGAAAAAAAGCAGCTTGGTCGTTTCAATGACTTGGTAAAATGAACACGTGTGTTACTTTGTGGGGAAAGAAACACAACACCTGGAGATTGTCTTTGTCACGTGGACATCAAAACCTTAAATACTAAGCCATGTGTCAAGGTAACCAAAGGTCAGTAATTTCGTTCTGGCATACGGGAACAAAATTTCGCTTATGTAAATTGCAGGCAACCACTCCTGGTAATGTTGACGTGGAGGTTAAGGTCACCAGTTAGCCACTGTGTGATATATCTCTGATGTACGTACATCTGGATTTATATTGTCGGGAATGGCATGGGAATATTCCGCCCCACCCTTCTTATTTCTGTCAGTGGTTCTATGTATTGAATTGAAAATCGATGGCGTTAACTTGATCAGATAAAAAATCTTTTCACCCTTAACCGCCCCCCCCCCAACCAACCATCCCCGTCAAAAAGAAAGAAGTGTTCCATTTTTTATTGTAAGAAGTAACAGTGTTCGCTTTATCGAAGAGAAACGGTGTTTTCCTGGTTAGGGATCTTATAAACAAGGCAGAACAGATCGATAGCATTGTCACACTGATATTAGGTCTTATGACTGTGCGTCATGTTCTATAAATAGCAGGTGAATCGTTCTGGTGACAATGAACATTCGCTTCGCTTCGTTTTATTATTAGGCCATAAATTGGTGTTTACAGCTGGAATTATCAAAATCTGCAAAAACCTCCTGTATTATAAGCTGTTTCAGTGCACTAGTGCAAACTTTTTAAGGAGGTTAAGGAAAGACAAGTTCTTGAAAGTGAAGAATTCAAGACTTTCAATAAATATCTTCCATGTGTAATTGCATTTCATTTGCACTGAAGAGTTGATACAAGACTTAAGCTTCAAAATATATCCACGGATTCTTGAAAAAAAATGACGAAAGGATAAATAACTAAGTTCAATGAAGACACAAGTATAATCATTTTAACAAAAAAATATATAAAGTTTCTAAAATCAGTAGTGAGTGGTATTCAAAACAGATGATTTTATAATGTCTACAGTAAGAGACGGGAGTTCGCCGAGAAGAGGGGGGCGGGAAGAAGTCGCTCGTGTTGTGTTGCTGGGTGAATCAGGTGTTGGAAAGTCAAGTTTAGCTGTTAAATTTGCAAAAGGAGAATTTAACGAATTTCAAGAACCTACGATTGGAGGTACGTGTGTACTGTAATTTGTAACATTATTATCATTTGCATATACTCGTTATTTTTTGGTATTTGCGTTGGCTCGCTGCAAAACCTTGTTGCTGTGAGGGGGCGGGGGATGGGGTAGTGTTATGTGCAATTGTCTGCATGCTGGTAAGTCTACCAATCATGAGAAGACATCAGTTGAAATGAAGTAAAGTTGTAATTGCAATTGAAAATCTGCTTCCTTATTTTACATCCCAAAGCTGCTTTCGTGACGAATCGCGTCAGTCTTGATGACGTCACGGTCCGGTTTGAGATTTGGGACACGGCGGGACAGGAACGCTTTCGCTGCCTTGCACCCATGTATTACAGAGGCGCTAAAGCTGCCATCATTGTCTACGACATCACCCAGACAGTGAGACCATTACTGTCATTTCTGTTTGAAAAAAGCGCGTTCGTCAACTGCAATAATGAGACCAATAAAACGCACTAAAATAATTTTCGCGAGCTTTTAAATTCTTCCAGCAAAGAGAAAGAACAAAACGGGATACAAGAACGAAAGGCGGGAGGGGGTTTTCTAGTTCTAAATTCACTGTATGTTGGGACTGAGAGTGACAGCTATTAGAAGATCTGGGCTTGAATTAAATATACAAAAAAAACACACACAAAAAAAACACTCTCTCCACATCTAGAAGTGTTAATAAACGAAGACTCATTGAAATTATTCTGATTATTGTTATGTTTCTAACATACAGGAAACATTTGAAAAGGCACGGTTTTGGGTGAACGAACAAAAAAAGCATGGCGATGCTAACATTGTGATACTTCTGGTTGGTAACAAAACCGACCTTGACGAACAGAGAAGCGTTGAATACCAGGTACGTATATTCATGAAAAATCGGTTGAAGAAAGACGTAACAAATAACTTAACCACCTGTTCGCTGCATAATCTGCTAAGATCTCCATAAGCGATGTCAGATTTCAAGCTTCCCTATTAGTTAAATGCTTCGTCACGAAGTCGGTCTACTTGTTCATCTTAAAACCACTAAGTCTTGTGTGTTTAACAAGCTCTGATAGGACACCACTGCAGCAATATGTTTGATAAAAATAGGCGGAAGCTTTCCCTTTTACGCCGCCCCTGAAGTACTCCGTTTTTTGTGCCCACACTCAGAAGCAGCTATATTAATCTACTAGTTAATGCGTATGGGCCCGTATTTATTTTCGCAAGCATTTTTCGTGTGTGGGATTCAGAATTAAAGTATTCGAATGTTTTAAATTTTAGGACGCTGAGAGATATGCTGAGGACAACGGGCTACATTTAATAGAGACATCGGCTAAAACTGGACATAATGTTTATGAATTATTTCTGGAGCTTGGTATGATTTAATTTAGAATATTATTGAAATTTCATGGGTGAATTTTTTTACCCGGGTGTAGACCTGGCTGCATACTGAAGAAGTTTCCTGCGTATTTTATGGAAAAGAAAGTAAGCTGCCAGCACAAATATTCTACTTCACTTTGTCAAATTTGTGTCATTTAATGGTGATGGATTCAGGTTATGCACTGCATCAGCAATAATAAAACACCCAAGTAAATCTCTAAAACTCTGGTTGCTCAATCTTAAATAGTTCTATAATGGATAACGCATGTGTATACTTTTGAAATCAGTACTTTCTTCTCCATCAGCACTTCAATTTACTTAGGATTTCTTTCGCTTTGTTTCTTCAGCTAAGCATATGGAAATTAAAGAGCACATAAAAACGCCAAGTTCAACAGTAAATCTCAACGGACGTGGCGACTTAATCCGGAGTGGCGACAAGTGCTGCAATTTCCTATAACAGGAAGAAATTCTCTGCTTATTTATCCTTGGAAACTCACTGCACCGCAACCAAAGCTTAACAATTAGGCTGGCATGAGGGACAGGAAAGGCGGTAAATGTATGCCCCGGCAAAGGAATGATATGGCACAAAGCGGAAGGGAAAATTCAACGTGAGGAAATCTCCCGCGCAGATGCACTTTTTCAAGTCTTGCAATTTTAATACGTATACAAGATAAATGACTCTCAGATGTTTCAGTCACGGAGGGTGATTTTTTCCTCACTTGGAAAAAAATACTACCTTTGCTCAAACATAAGAACGTGATATTTTTATCAAAGCGTTTATACGATTTCACACCTGTCTTGTAGTGTTTATTTGTAAGTTAGATTTTACAAAATAAATTATGTACATCTTTCAACTTTTCTTTGCGTCGTAAAAAGTTCTATAGAATTTGTAGTCGTGCAGACAAATGTAGGATAATACACCGACAATTTTTCTCGTTTACGCCCCGCCCAAAGGCCACAATTAGGACTCCATCCTCAAGTACACGTGATCAGATCATGCTCAAAACTACAACCTTCATATTCAGTGGCTCTTCATTGGTCAAGCTTTGCAGTGAGCGAAAATGCACAAACTAATGCGCACTTAGCATACTCCCCTTAGAAAGAGACTTAACCCGATTAGAAGAAACCAAGCAAAACAGTGAGAAAGAATCACAGCCGATTTCTAGCACTTGAGAAGCTAAAATAAAAATTAAATATAGCAATTGTTTTTTTTTCCCCTTATTAGGAAGACCCAAACAATTTAGTGAACACATTGCTGATTTGACTGATGTTCTCTCGTTTTATAGGCCGTCCCATGATCAGGTCAGCAAAACGTTATTTGCATTGAGTTTCAGCTCAACAAAAATGTTCGGTGAAATCCGTCAACTTCCGTAAGGCCCACTCGCGACTAACAAGTTCCTTCTTGTAAAATGAACATTTAACACTGGCGTATTTTTCGTAGGATAACTTGCGACTTCATAAGAAGTTGTACCATTTCTGAAAAAAATAAAAAAAAGAAAGCATTTTATTATTGACACCGGATACAGAAACAAACTGACTATTTTATAAATGTTACGTCTTTGACATAAAGGATAAAAATCTGAAAATTTACTATACTATGGACTCTGTGATGGCAATTAATACACTTCTTCATATCATTCTCATCAGTGTAAGAGTAATCGTGCGATGCAAACTTCAATCAAAACAATGCTTTTTCCACGACTTACAAATTCTTAAAAATTCCCAGTTGTCTGGATTAAAATATACAAAAAAAATAAATAAAACGTAACTTACACCCCAGGGACTGTTTCACTATCAGCTTGGTCTTCTAGTATTTTACTAAAATCCCACAATTTCACAGTTTGATCTAAGCCTCCTAAAAATAATTAGCAAGTGGTGTAATTAAGCTGAGTGATTTATCACAGAAAAAAAAATCTGAAAAATTTCGGTTCGAATGTCGATAAATTAATTCAAAGACTGATAACCAACCAGACAGCCTCGTGCCAAATTGTTTCAAAAACGTCTATCTGCGCTACAGAAAGTTGTCAATACTAAAACCAAGCAATTACCTGAAGCCAAAATGCTGGTTTCTCGACTGAATGCCATCGTGTATATGGTTTCTGTATGGCCTTTCAAGTGTCCAACCATTTCACCATTAGAAATATCCCATAACAAAATAGTCTTGTCCGCACCTGTGTCAAATCAAAAGACAGCCATTGCTTCGCGTTAAGTATCAGTGAAAAAAAAAAGAAGTTTTAGCTTTAATTACCCTTAATGATTAAATAGGAATTTTAAATATAAAGCTAAAACTTAGCGCACAAAATGTCAAGAATTCGTGGAGACTGAGCTACGTCACCTGCAGATGCCAAATACTTTCCATCAGGGGTGAATGCGAGTGAATGAATCGGACCCTAAAACAAGAAAGCTTACAGCTTTCATTGTGGGTAAGCCCCATGAATACGTATTCATCAATATTCACAATAAATAATAATAATTCTGATTACAATAATAATAATTTTGTTCACTTTTCTTACAATTGGAAGATTCAAACTACATGTGTTGTGAATTGATGCTTTATAAACAACCTCATTTCTCTTTTTTGAACAGCCCATATTTTATCAACAACTGCTTGACATACTATTAAACTAATTTTTACAAAGGTTGCACTGGATCTTATATTCAGTCAAAGACGCGTATATAAAAACTGAGACGAATTTATGCGGATTATGCAGCTTAACTGACCTTGTGACCGGTCATGATTCTCACACAATTTCCGCTGCTCACGTCCCAAAGTCGAACCGTCCGATCGGTGGAACCGGAAGCTACGTAATTCGAATTCGGGTGGAAATCAACCGCCTGGCAATAATAAATTAATAAATAAATAAATAAAAGAACTGTCATTGAGAATTTGCTTTAAATGCACACACCAAGCATTTTTGTTTCCTACTGAAAACGGATCAACGCATAAACGTGTGTAGTTTGTTTCTATACAAAAGAAAAGAACGTGGATATTAGAAACAACAGAAGAAAACACCATGATATTCGCGCTCAGCTCCACAAACAGATTTTAATGCGTACACCACTTTTTCGCATAGAAAAACCGTTCCGAAATATAGCCCTGAGAATCGTGCCTAAAACCTTGTTTAAGAAATCGGCAAGGACAACTGAATATGACGTATGCGCTTCTTACATCTACGTCAGCCAGGTGGCCTGCGAACATCCTGACGGGCTGATAGTGTGACGTGGACCACAGCCGCACCGTTCTGTCATGCCCGCCGGACACGAAGTAATGACCGTACGGCCTATAAGAATAGCGTACGCAGTCACAGATCGTTAGTATTCATTGTGCAAGCAATTTCAGGGAATATGTGCTTTACGTGGCCGAGTTTTTCATGAATACGTGTAATCCCTGAAAATTTTAGGGTTGCAGGAATTCACGTATTCCCTAAACATTGCACAAATTCCCTGTAAAAGATACAAAAATATCCATTAACATATATATTACACGCAGAAAAATTTGGTTATTCCCATGGCAACGACATATATGAGAACAATAATCTTCAAAAACTTCCGTCATTTGTATCATTTGAGAAAAATATACAAACCCAAATTTGCAATCCCAGACTGGGAACACGTGCCCCTTGTAACAAACTAAATTGCTCCACGTCTGCAAACTCCAAAGCCGCACTGTAACAGAAAGAAAACCATTGAGTGTATTACTCCGCAACAGTTAGACAACAACAATAAGCAGTAAATCACTGGAATGTTAGTCCCCTTACAAAAGCGGTACGATAATGGGGAACTACGTTAAGTATAAAATAGATATAAAATCCTGATTATTCTTTGACAATGAGAGTAAACAATAAAGTACTCATACAATTTATTATGCTTTTGTTTGTTTCTTTGAGTACTTCTGCACAAGACAAAGGCGAGGGGATGAGTTGGTTTCAATGGAAAAAACTGAATACACCTTTCCAAGGCTAAGTACCTGTGCCGTCCTCAGAGCAGGAGGCCATGGAGGTGCGGTCAGGCGTGAAGCTCGTCGAGTACACAGGCCCGCTGTGACCATAGAATTGCTTACTATCCGCCGCCGTATAGTCATCCATCATGCGCACTAATATATCTTCTGTAAAACGAAAAAATCAGAAAAAAATAGTCCATGAAACCGGACGAATATATATATACCAGACAGAAATATCAGAGAAAATTGTTCCAGAATCGAGACAAAAATATGACAAAAATGGTTCTTGAAATGAGACGAATATATTCCAGAAAATAGGCCCTAACGCGAGACAAAAATATCACAGAAAACAGCTCCTGAATCGAGATAAAAATATGATACAAAATAGTTCTGGAAAGGAAATAAAAAGAACACAGAAACTAATTCTTGAAACCAGCCGCCTATTTCAAGCAATCAATCAACCAAATGTGCATTTTACAAGCTAAGGAGTGATTTTCCACTTGGCAGTTTGAGTACATTTTGAACAATGAGCATGAATTAGCAAAGACAACAAACAAGCGAAAAACACCCTCCATTTCAATTCCGACTGCATATGACAGCTGTTTATGTGTTGATCTTCAGTTTTACCTGCTTCCTTGTCAATAATACTGAGGTCATCTGACGGTTTCATGGCACGCAGTTTCTCCGGTGTCAGGCTGAAAATCCGTATTTGTGAATCTCCAAAACCGACAGACATCAGACTGGTGTCGTCACTGACATCCACGCACGTGGCTCTGTACCGTGGATCAAAGAGATACGACTACTATTGAAGTCAAGAGATAAGAACCTTTAATTCTAGTTTCAGAAATACTACAGTGTAATTGAAATTTGAGTGAGTGAGAGAGAGAGAGACACAGAGACAAAGAAAGAGAGTGGGACAGTGTGAAGAGTGGATGGCAAAAATAAAATTCATAAAACGTAATATTCGGTTTATGATGGTTCACTAACTGATGTTTCACTGTATCAATCCAATAGAATGGCTTTTCGGAGAATTTGTTACTTTATTAGTGTATTTGAATTTCACATACTCTTTAGAATATTTCTTACCCTTCATATGCATTGAGAAAGGTGTAAAAGCAAATGGATGGCAGGTTATCTGGACTAAGATCCACCTTTTTACGAGATTCACGGATAGCTGCAACCTTTTCCAGTTTGTCAACGTCTCTCCTGAAAATTGTTATAACCTGATCTAAGAAAGATTGTGAAACGCCTAAAATTAAATAAATAATAATAATAATAAAATAAGTAAAAGTGAAAATAAAAGTGAAATGAAATAATGCTAAGGACGGGTTGTTAAAGACAAATATTCCACTAAATGCTCATCTTTTGATTTCACACAGGACGAAGTAAACCTAAAGGATTGTTTCAATTATATGACTTCCTTAACTGTTCAAATGGGCAGTGACTACAAATTATCTGCTTTCACCGTTACACTTGAAAGGGAAGAAAAATAATGATTTTCGAGACCTTGTTTTCACAAAATGTTTTGCGTTTTCTCCAAAGATAAGTTCACTGCAATTTGAGGAAGTCGCAGCAGACATATACGTGTAAGAAAATGCAAATATATATTCTTAAAATATTCACTTCAATTATGTTGTTTTTCACTCAGTGGCCACATGGGGTATTGTTAGGACAGCGCATCACACGGGTTCGCAAGCGTTCGCATTCACAAGCGTTCGAGCTCGCTGCACACAGTGTGCACTGGCCACTGAGATTAAACAGCTTCAGATTGATTGTCAGCAAAGATCGCATAAATGGGCCTCATTAAAAAAAATCTCCTACCTAACCTGTGGCTCAGGTAAATAATGTGGTGTGGGATTACTGGTGAAGCACAAAATGTCTTATAAAAAAAGATATTTAAAATTAACAATTTTGGGACTTTTTTTACTGTTTCTCCTGTTTTTAGTTAAGGATATAAATACAAAGCGGTATAGTTCTTTTGCAATGGATAGTAGCACTTTTGGTGGCATCTTTGCTCAGACACACGACAAAGAAACTCGACAGTCTGTATTACATGTAGCCATGATTGCCACACACCCAAGATACGTGGACGAAATGCTGGTCTCTGTTAAATCAATACTCCTGTTTAGCAGTACAGATGTTCAGTTCCATATGTTTTATACAGATGCGTACGTGGAAGGAATAATAGAGACGAAGAAAGAGCAATACTTGTCTTGCACTGTGACGTCATTCCGTTACACAATGCATTTCCTCAATGCTTCCATAGCAACACAATACGTACAGAACAAGGAGACACTCGCGCAAATGAATTTCTTCTTTAAAGTGAATACTTACTTCATGCTTAATGACTTGAGATCTGTTGCAAAAATACTATATGTAGATACTGATTTTTTGTTTCTCAGTGATATCAAATACTGGTATGACGTGGTACCTCTCTTTAACGACACGCAGACAGCAGCAATGGCCCCCTGCGGGCCTCGCTATTTAAGGCGTGGTAAAAAATACCCTTATGCAAAACCTCTGGGACACAACGCCGGGTTGGTTATTGCCAATCTCACAAGAATGAGACATACTGGTTTTTGGTGGGAAATAGGGCGCGTCTATGACGCCTACGTCAAGGTTATCAAGAACGACCAGGATTTCCTCAACGTCTACTTTGGAACGCACCCGCACCAACTTTATCAACTGCCATGTGAACTCAATTTTCACAAAGCTCTTGATCCTTGTATAGATAAGATAAAGAAACGCGTACCGCCATTTTTAAATACACTCAAGTCTGCCTGCGGCGATTTTCATCTGAACGGCATTCAAGGACTGCACGCATCGGGTGACTCCCTCAGGAAGAGTCACCTCATCACAAAGGACACACTCTACGGAAGCGCTTTGTTACACAAGGCTATTAAAGACTTTGACTTGCGGGCCGGTAATGCCTCAGGATACTGGTCTAACGTCTACACAAACTTCATGACGCACAGAACTCAGTTAGAGAGAGAAAGACCGGGATGTGAAGACCCGGGCCAAGCAGACGACGTGCTTAAGGCTCTCAAGCAAAGTGTCAGTCAAAACCAAAACAAGTGGATTGAATACTGCCGCTACAACACGGAATGAGCGAAAAGAGTTTCTGAATCGCCCAGTGTAAGGAATACAGGACAGATCTAAACATGTAAAATAATGCTATTAAAATGTGCATCAGGGTTGCTATGAAAAAATGTTCACGTTCCATATAACAACATAAGAACGCCGAAAGGTGTTCGAGCGACATAATATGTGAAATAGATGCTGCGCAATGCTGGAACATTTTTTTCTCGAGAATTTAAAGCCTTTTTCATGACTATTGTCTCTTAAGTAAAGGCGGAATCAATGTATGACTGAACACTTTCTGATAACAATGGGTTTATCAGGGCGGTTTCAGGTAAACACAATGATACGTCACACAAAGGACTGTTGTGTGGAATCGTCCGCCAGTCACTTAGCCGGAATTAGGTCATTCATCTCCTCTGTCTTATACATCATTTTATGCATAATGTCCCATACTGCTTTTTTTTTTTTTTATTTGGGTTGCAAGTTTATATCACATTTCTAGAGTTGTACCCATATTATGATGAAAGGTGCAAAATATGGCTGGAAGTCCTCCACAGAATAAGAGCGAAGGCCCTGCTTATGCTAATGTGAACCTCTGGCGTCAAATCTACAGTCTGTGGTGGACAAATATAGAATATACTGACCACTCTGGAAGAGGTATGCGTGTGGTGGGCGGAGCATTCGGGTCGCTCTTACTCTTCTTGGTTAAAGACGGGTCCTTTTTAGCCTTCTTTCTGGACTGCAGCACCATAAAAAATACCCCCAGTTTAATACATATGTGTAGTATCATTCAGTACTTACGACTATATCGTTTGTGAGATCCGCAAGTGTAGCGTGTGTGATACTGGCTTCAGTATTGCGGAATTTCACACAGTGCTTTCGCACATACAGGGAATACAAAACAGTATGCATTTATTTGTTGTTCATGCAACCGAGTCCGATTTCCTCAGATTTGAAAGCTACTGTGAAATTTGTTTTTAAACTGGAGCGGCTTTTTCAACCCAAGTCACTACATAACTTTACATGAAATTTTAATGATTGGTAATTAAGACTACAGGACCTCACTGGGTGTTGCCAAAATCACCCTTAACAGATACATATTTCAAAGTAGCATTGGGAAATACCATTACCTGCGTCAGAAGCCTGATGCAGAGGCGGAATAATACTATATAATAAAGGTACTAAAAAATGGGAACTAACCCTTGGTTTGCTGTCGTCTTGCTCTTCCTCGTCGTCCTCTATTGGTATGTTTATATCTGGTTCCTTCAGCAATCCATAAAAGACTTTAGGCTTGTTCGCTGAAATATATTTTTCAATAACCCTATTTGGCTGTGTGTGTTTTATTTTAAGCTCGAAAAATAATTTAGATTACTTGGTCTGTAAATGATAGACAACTCCGTTCACGGAAACTCAACTTTCACTCATGAGAAACACCAAACACTCATTTAGCTTTCTCCAAGCAAAAATACTATCTTTGCCATGCTTAAAACATTGGTCACAACCACAATCAACACTGAAGCCGTAACAGAAGTTCACTCGTACCTTCCTTTTTCGCTTCGCCAAGGATTGCTCCCCCAGAGGCTTCAATCTGTTTAGCATTTCTCGGAACTCCGTCAAACACTGAGACATAAACACACAGAACTTCTATTGCACCAAAGTCTGCTCTTATCCGGCAGAAATTCTCAACCATTTTTTTATTTATTTTTTACTGAGATTACAAATCTATTTGCACAGCAGCGAAAAAAAGTTTACACTTTGAAGCATCAAAAATGGCTAACCTACCGTCGACAAAAAGGTGTTCATTGACGATATTCAGCAAGATATTTTGTTTATTCTCCAACAGATGCCGCCTCATGTGATTGTATGAATCACGTGACATGCGTATGGTGAACTTGCCAGTCCTGGCATACAAAAGCAAATAGTATTATCAGACAGTGTGGAAAGCAAATGATGTATACGGTTTATCACAAGAGCTTAATCATTGCTACATATAAACAATCGAACGCTAAACTAACGAAGGACTGAGATTTTACTGACTTTGATTATCCTCAAAAAGACTAGTCAGTAATATATATTCTTACTTGAAGTTTTCGAGCAACTGGTTCCCATTCATATGTTCTGGCTTTTTAACGATGGCGAGTTGCTTTAAATCCTCAGCATAGTAATATTCTTGTTCTTCACTAAACTTTTCAAAGAAGGCTTGAGCTAAAAAGCAAAACAAATCCTTGGGACATGACCCCATGGACTGATCGACAGTTCCAAAAGAACTGTATCACTTTTTTCGAAGTATTTGCGAAATCAGAAATTAACTATACACTAGTCGCTTTTTTTATAGTTTGTTTTACTTTCAGAAAACGTTTATAGACCGCTCTGCTATCTAAATTCACCAATGTAATTAGCCTAAAATATAAATTAAAAGCAAACTGTTTTTTCCTTTTTTGTAATCTAAATTCTATAAATATACTTGTCCACTAAACTTTATCCACGTTATCGAAATAAGGGAAAAAACGCTATTCGACTAATCGTCCCCGAGTCGTATCGTTCAGTCGGCTTTCAAATTTCCAGGGCTCTTTATACCTTTATTATTATTTTAAATGTGAATAATAAACAATGTTTTAACTTCAATACATTAAATCATAAATACTGACCGGCGACCTCGTGTCGGTTGTAAACAAGTTCTAAGTACATGTGTACGAAGACAGGGTAGAGCAACAGGGAGAGTTCGCACTAAAACATAACCATGTCACACACTTGCCAAAGATGTGTGCTGAGTTAAACTTTGAGAACTTATTTTGTAAACCATTTTATTACGAGTAAAACCATGAAAAGCGGATACTGTTTATTTCAACTGTTAGTAGAAAAATATTGCATATCACTGCTTGTTTTCCAAGAGAAATGGCAATGTTAAACATCACATAAGCGGAATGTCAATTTTACTGAATATTTGTGGATTTTTTAAGAATAGGAATCTACATCATCAGTTTTCCGATAAATGTAACATACTTTATGGATATCAAGGGACTTCTCAACAAATTCTTTTAGGCTCACGTAATAATCTTCATACAATCTTGGATCCCCTTCGCTGCAAAATCAACACATGCATACACACGTAAAAATTATACAAATCACAACGAAAACTTAGTTTACATATAAGAGGGCACAGAGAATGAAATATTGGTGGCTCTACTGAATTGCGATGTCGCATATAGAAATGAAATATTTTAAAAAAAAAAAATGTTTATGTATGTAATGATGGGTTGAAATCTGTATTTATCATCTATGGACCACGAGTCTGATTCTAATAATAATAAAACATATGCACATTCATATATATTTGAACAGCAAGTGCCTGCCTAGAATAACGCTTATTCCTTTGTTATCGATCCTTTCATGAATTTCGTTTATTTGACTCGAGAGACCGAACCAAAGCAAAAATGTTGAGGCCAAACCCACCAATCACTCAACCAATCAAGTTATTTGTTTTTAAATAGCACAATCTAATGCAAATAAACAATGAAATTTACACTAACAGAAACGAGCAAAAATTTGTAACAGGCTTGCCCATTAACTTTCACAATTAAACATTCATATATTACACACTTTACATATTATTTCACCACTTCTTTTTTCTGCTTAAATCAACAATCAAGAGTTGAAACGCTTCACTGCCAGGCAGTTCATGTATGATGCCAACTAAGAAGAAACGGTATTTAATTCGCAAACCCACGCTGTAAAGTCAAGCATGATTAACTTTTCCTTGTAAAATTTGGTACACGGCTATTGCACGAAACATCTTACAACTGTGACTACGCCAAACCTTCGATAGGAGGACAAGGCTTGGCTGACATCCGAAGCAGGTTGTGCGGTTTCCCCTGCTGCCGCAGGTAAATTTGCTTCTTTTCTTAGCAGTTGCTCTGTGCCCTGTGACAACAACAATTGCGACAAATTAACGAGTGGTGTTATGTTGGTACGCAGTGGTTCCGGAAATTGAAACCAGAGAATTCCATTCGATTGCAACTTTCTGCTAAGATAAGTTTTGATGGAGAAGAAATTTCGGTGTTATATAAGTCAACAATAAACGCGTAAAAGAAAAATATGTGGGAGGGTTTAGCCTTACGTTAAACTGCGTAAAGGCTACGTTAGCAACTGCGCAAATTTAATTTTTATCAGTAGTGATTAGGTTTAGGGTTTGGAATTACGGTCTGCTATAAGAACAGATCTGAGATTACGGTTAGCTCATTGAGAGGAACTTGTGGCTACAAAATAGGTGGGTCCCCTAACGACACAATTACTTGAAATTGGAGGCCTAAAGTCTTTTCAAGAGTGGATGGGGGCATATTTTCAATCCAATGCACTTCAGTGCATCGTCTAAAGTTTATAGTTGAAACTGAAGAAAAAAGTCGCCTTTTGGGTTTCAATGTCAACATTGTCGATTTCAGTTTTTGATCAAATATTCAAGTTCGCAATTCCGGTTCGACCTATCAAAAGCCAGCAGTTCTTCACTCCGGGGCGTTCCGTCCACTTCCAGGTGGTACAGAGTAACATGGACGCCGAGGAAAAGTAATAAAGTTTTGATTTCCTCAACAGCTGATCACTTATTTATCATAACTATAAAGTTGTATTTTCGTGCATGGCGCAGCTTTGCATGTTGAAGTATACGATTTTGGACCACATTTTCACGGTTTGAATGTGGTCGTACCTTGTGTGAAGAGAAAATAATTGACCGGTCTTTTCATCTGCCATTTTCTAGCATCCAAAAAATTATTCTCTCGATGTACAAACAATGCGCATAAATTTCTTCTTTTTTTTTATTTAGTTTCATAGGGCACTGAGGGAATTGATGTTATATGTCAACTTAAGCATATTTTTCACCGCTTCATCGAACATTCACGATGCGTTAACTGCTTGGAGGGTTCCGGGTTGTCTGTAATCAGCTAGGTAAATACGGAAAACATGTCACTCACAGTACAAATGTTGTTTTCGGGGGGAAGGGGGGGGGGGGGGTGGCGGCGCAACTGGTACGAGGTGGGATAGGCAAATTGGGTTGCAATTTATGGTTTTCATTACCTAAGTTGTTGGCGTCCCCAAGCACAACTTAATTGAGCAACATGTAAAAGAACAGATAAAAATCCTTATAATGCTTAACTATCAAGTTCCTACAAGCTCTGTCAATTTATGCAATAGCGAAAAGAACAAAAATACTAACTACGGGAAACAAAAAGTTGAAACTTCGCAATAAGTAGTCCACTTTCTACTGCGTCGAAACCTTGGACTGCTTGGTTTGAAGCAGTCCTTTATGTTTGATATTGTTCGGTCAGATAAAATGCTTTAATTTCTTTGATAATATCTTACTGCCAATAAATAAAATTGCCTTATTGTTATTTGTTTACATTGATTTCAGACATATAAACGGAGACTTTTCATGTTTTCGCATACTGATATAGTGATTGAGAAAAATAAATACTGACACCTGTTACCGGTACATGTGTACCCGCAACCAAACCCGAACAATCAATCAGCTGATTATGCTTTTCTTTATGCATAATTTATAAATGGATTCTTACTTATACTTTGCCGAAAGTTTTTGTGTTTCGACGGAACAGTCGGTAGGAATAAACGTGAAAAGAAATAATGGGAAAAAAACTGGCAAACATCAACAAAATTCCATTTCGTCAGAAACCTATTCACAAGTTGGTTTTTAAAGTGATTGAATAATATGTAAAATAGTTTTTAAAAGATCATATCACATTTTTTTAAATTCGAAGGTGCATGTTCAAAGAAAATCAGAATTTTTATTTTCTTCTCTTATATTTTCGTTATAAATTAACCAAAAAGAACTTGCAGTCGAAACGACACCTCCATCGGGAATATACGAAAGTACGAATTGGCCTATTGCAATAGAACACAAGAAATCTCTTCTTTTTAACAATGAATAATGAATCTGGGTCACAATGGCCCGGAAAAGTGCAAGAGAGGTCAAAAGGGCACTGGCCAAAAGAGGCGAAAAGCGTTAGTGGGGACAAAATAGCACCGATAAAAATGTGAACAAAATGAATGTTGACTAAATATGCTATCATTTATGGAGAATACTTATATTTTTACTCAATGTTACTTGTTTGTCACGCTCTGTTATATCTATTTCAATCCGTGCTACTCGATTTCCAACCACTGCTACTCGATTTCCACTTACTGCTACTCGATCTCCAATCAGTACTACTCGGGTTGGAAAAGACTTGAGCCAATGACAATATGTTATTTTGAAGCCCGACTACAAACAAGCAACACTGAGTAAAATATAAATATTTTCCATACATGAAAGCATATTTATTCAAAAGCCATTATGTTAGCATTTTTATTGGTACTATCCCCCCCCCCCCCCCGATTTTCGGCCGGGCTATTTTATGAAACATGCCATGTGTAATAGACAAGTATTTTACTTTATTAGGACATTTACATTGTTCGTTTTAAAAACTCAAGATATTTCTTCTGGTATATTATGATAAATAATGCATAAAGAAATACGTAATCAGCTGATTGACTATTCCGGCCTGTTGAGGATACTCGTATAACGGGTGTCAATATTTATGGCCCTTCAATCACCGTATCAGTATGGTGAAAATATGAAAACTGTCCATTTATATATCTGAAATAAATGTAATCAAGAGCAAATAAGCCATTTTTATTGAGTTAGAATAAAAGCATTTTTTCTGTCCTAAAATGTCAAACATAACGTACTGCTTCATACCAGTAAGTCCGACGTTTCGGTGCAGTTTCGAGTAGACCATTCATTGCCAAATTCACCTTTCCGTCTACCGCAGTTACCAATATTTCTTTTCATGATTGCAAAAGTTGATAGAGATTGTAGGAACTTAGTAGGTGAGGGTTCGAAGCGTTGTTACCTTCTCTTTTACATGTGGCCTAGTTCTAGATGACTCTTGCGGTCTTCCTATGACAGCAAGAATCATAGTTCCTACACTAGGAAATGTCATTGATGTCAATTTTCAAATCTCGGCGCATGACCGGGGCCAACGGCGTTATTTTAGAAAGGGTGCATCACATAAATGACCCAATTATAAATTATGACGCACAAGTGTTATGGTCAGATACCATTTTTTTACTGAGAAAAATATGTATTTTCTTGAGATCAGGATGTCAAATCCCTCATTATCGCCCACAACAACAGTGAATCCACAGTTACAAAACCACGCTTTACTCTAGTTTGGGTGTTTCGCTGAGGTCGAAAATGATGCGCCTGGGTACTTCTCAGTGTGCTTTTAAAGAAAAGGCATTCCAGTTCGAGCCTTTGTGTCCTTGAACGTGCGCCGAAAGAGCCAGAGCCTCGAAAATTGAGATCAATGGCAATTTCTATTGCAGGAACTGTGACCCTTTCTGTCCTAGGAAGATAGAAAAGGCCACATTCTCTTGGACCGTCTCGAAAAATCAAGAGGCTCTCGAAAAATCGAGAGGTGTTCTCTTGGATAAGTTCTCGTTATCTAGAGACAGTTTTTGTCTCGGAAAACTTCTCTCGAGAAGGTCAGATACAAGATGGCGGAAATGTAAACAAAGGCATTTTTATAACTTATTTGCAAAAATGCATGTGAAATATAGATATTTAAGAGTAGAAATTTATGTCAAGGAAGATTTTAGACGTAATTGCACTAGGTATAGTGAAATACAAGACGACTCGAAGGTTTAACCTCAATCACTATAGGTTGAGGTCTAATCTGTAACGCCGTTGGTACTGCTGAAGTGGTAGGGATGTTATTAGGTAAAACAGATCACATTTAAACCAATGCCCCAACAAACGATTGTCACAGGATATATTTCTGGGCATAAGAAGTACATAAATATCTGAAATAAGCACAAAATTGCTAGATTTGTGTTTTTTATTTCTCGATTTTTTGAGACGTGTTCTTTTGGACGGTGTCTCTGGAGCTTCTCTGGTCTGTCTGGAGAGTGGATTCTCAGTTTTCTGAGAGGTCCAAAAGAATGTGGCCAAGGGTCCGCTGGGACTACATGTGGCCCTGTGGAGTTGTGCTGCGTCAGACACACAAATAAACTTAAGTAATGAAAACCATAAATTGCTACTCAAACTACCTATTCCACCTCATAGGACGTTCACACAAATATACATACTTGTTTGTTACACATTGCATGTTTCAGATCATGGTCTTCTCTCTCTGTTGTGTTATCGTACAAAAGTTCAATTTACCTTTCGGCCAATTTTACCCATCTGAACTCGGGCAGACGACGTTTTCCTAGGTTACACGCAAATTAGTTGGCCTCTTCCGCTGTCGTTCATTAAATATTATACCCTTGTACCAGTATCGTCGACGGAATTGCAATGTTGTTTATTCAGCTTTACTACCGTACTGAAAAAAAAACTGGGCGATAATACAGTATCCCTCAAATACGCATAACTTTTGTCTTCTATAAAATAAAAAATATTAGCATATTAACCTCTAATTTATTTTTCCTTAAAAACTGCAAAACAGCCAGCAAAGTCTGTTTATCCATCGCTCCATCTGATTTACTTTCTTCGGTGTTTTCTTTTGATGCCATTTTGCACAGACTATTTGCGGAACTTACTTTTCACATGCAGTTAGACAACTCCACGACAATAGGCGACTCAGTAGAACACATTATCTCAGATATGCGTTGTAGACAAGGGTCCTCTCCAGATCAAATCCGGGTTTTTTTCATAGGTCTCTGTGTAAAGTTGTGCTTTGTATTTCTACTATTTAAAATGCATAAAACGTGTTGTGTTCCAAAATGTTCTGATCGTTGAGGACATCCATTCCCGAAGGATGCCCAAATGAAAAAACCTGTGGTTAATCGCTATTAAGCGGGAAAAATTTGTGCCAAATGAGCACTGTGTAATATGTGAAAATCAGTTGACAGAAGAACACTACGTAGAAAAAAGCTTTTGGTGAGATACTTTTATATATATATATATATATATATATATATATATGAATACTTTTAGACTTGATATAAAATATAATTGATGTAATTTTCCTTGAAGCAAATACTGCGATTGAAAATAAAATATGAAGTTCAAAAAATCACGCTTTTAGAAATGTAAACAATAGTTTCTGCAATTCACGAATGATCTTCATCCCCATACACAACAACTGATGTCTTTTGCAGGAGCGCATCCCAGTGATAAAAAACAGTGGCGATGTTTCCGATTTATTCCGTTTAAACTTGTTTTCAGGTAATACACCAATACGTAAAATATTGAAAAAAGATGCAGTCCCCAGTGTATTTGCTTGGACAGAAGATGTATCACAGACAACGGTTGACCGCCGAAACCATTTTATAAAGAGAAAGGCAAACATGTCTGAAAGCGGATTATCAGATGAACATGAACTCCAAGTTGGGGCTGAAGAAGGGGATGACGGTTAGCTCAGTCGATAGAGCGTTGGTCCTGTAATCCTATGGTCCCTGGTTCGAATCCGGCCGGGGGTGGAAAGTTGAGGATTGACTTCGCTCAGATTGCCTCAGCTAAGCGACTGCACAGGATTAGTCACCACAACGGAATTCAAAATTAGCACAAATGAGTCTTCCGGCCATCCTTTTGAAAAAATTTGGGGCTGAAGAAGATGCAGTTCAAAGACAAACAAATTTTCCCTTAAGTGGTAAATTCACAATTACAGGGATTTCTACGCAAACACCACAGATTACAGCCCAAGATAAGGCAGCACAAACAGTCAATACTAATACACCAATGTTTCATTTCCATTCTCTACAACACAATAACAAAGCTGTAAATTTTTATACAGTATTAGAAAATCATCGGAAAGTTTTATTTGTTTTTTGTTCACGTTAGGTCCTGCCGCCTATTGTTTAAATTTAATATATGTTCAGATTTCTCATATATCTGTGTTAAATCAAATGTTTTGATTAAATTGAGAAGGCATAAAACGAATTTCGGACGGTCAAGAATGTTTGGGAAATGTTCAGTGGAAGTTTGTAACATATTCTGTACGTGGATTCGGTTTATGTCTCTTCAGTGGAAAGAACAAGATTTATGGCTGCCTCGCGACTTAATCAGATTTTACTGCCCAACTGACTTTAAAAACAAATACCCAAGCACCAGAGTTATTATAGATGGAACAGAAATTCCCGTTAATATGCCAGGACTTTCAACCGCCCAGCAATTCACATTTTCAACATATAAGAACCGAAATACTGTAAAAGCCTTGGTTGGTGCCTCTCCTGGTGGTTATATTTCGTATATCTCACCCGGCTATGGAGGTTCGTCTAGTGATCGCCAGATCATGAAAGAAGCGGTATTCTTCCAAAGTTTGACCTTGGAGACTCAGTAATGGCGGATAAGGGATTTGATGTACAGGACCTTTTAGCCCCGTATGGCGTTGCAGTTAACATTCCCATTTTTTTCAAGAAAGGATCAAGTGCAAAGTAAAACTGTTCTGTCTGATCGTAAATTGTGAAGTACACGGGTGCATATTCAATGAATTATAAGACTGGATAAAACTTTTAAAATTTTAGTAAAACCACTGAATTCGTCCGAAATCCACTTAGCTTCGGATATTATTTTTACTTGTTACATCTTTGCAATTGCAAGAAATGCATTGTACCACCGGACGCGTAATCATGCAATATTATCTTAGACAATAGATTAAAAACATTAAAATACAGTAAAATATATCTAAAACATTAAAAATCGCCAATGTATTTCAAAATTATTTTTGAAAAAACCATGAATGGTCGTGGAAGCGGGGTCGGACCGTATTTATATCATTGTACCACCGGATGCGTAATCATGCAATGTTATCTTAGATAATAGATTAAAAACATTAAGATACAGTAAAATATATCTAAAACATTAAAAATCGCCAGTGTATTTCAAAATTATTTTTGAAAAACTATGAATGGTCGTGGAAGCGGGTTCGACCGTATTTATATCATAAATTCAAAATTCAATATTTACCTTTTCTTATTCTTGTGTCGTTGCCAAAAATCTGACGGGATCCATGAAGAAAATTAATTTTGAACACTGTCTTAAGGGCAAAGCGTACAGTGGAATCCACTTGAACGACCCACCGCGGTTTTTCTTAAATGTTGTAAAATATTTTGGTGATTGACTTTTAGGCAAACATTACCGTAATTTATGGTTTTTAAATCTAACAACCGATCATAATTACAGTCCTACCCTGCTGCACCGATGCCCCCCCCCCCCCCCCCGGTTTATCAAGCGTTCCTTTAGTAGTCAAATATAAATGATCCATACTTCTTGTAAAATAGTTTTTCAAGCAGCGCAGAGCGAAAGAAATTATTATAAAACGATGCAAGCTCCTCAACCATGGTTTCAATGAATGCCTGATCACGTTGAATTCGTAATGATTTTTGCCTTGACCTGAGTACTGTTCAACAATGAGCTTGCTAACTCTTGAAAATCAGTTCGACTTGTTGCTTTACATATGCGACCAAATTTTGAACCTCATAGTCTAGTACACCTTTCTGTATACCATTTTGTGCATTTACTTTTGCTTCTTGTTTTTGTTTCAATTTCTTCAACGTAGGCGTCAGTTACGCATACCGAACCCATTTCTTTGAGGAATTGTTCTTCAGGGTGTAAAGTTAAATAGTCGCAATCGTTTGCAACAGCATAAAGATGTGCGGGTGGAAATAATTGTAAAATTGACATTGAGAATCAGAAAAATTAATGTAAGCATTTTGAAAAAAAAAAACAGTTTATAGTGTGCGCACCTGAGAAGAGTTACTCGTCTCGGAACAAAGTTGTTCATAGCTTCCAGAGATGAAGTGCCCGATTTCTTTCGTAACGTAAGTGACCCGGCTTTCAACGGGGACCCCTTAAATTTTTTTGTGCGGTGGAAAGTTTGCAGCCGACCAGTGCATGCTTCCTGTGCTATGAATGACTTCCATTCTGAATAATCCATCAGTGCATAAGCAGCAGTACAGAATTGCCTCTAGTCCAAGTCCCGTACCACAGTCACACTGAGACTCAATGATAACACCATTTTTGTCAATATTTATGTCGCACAACGAGCTTTAATCAATACATTTGTATCGCGTTTAGAAGTTCTTAACCTCTGAACAAATATATCTGTATACATGTGCTTTAGTTTCTCATCAAGCAACTTGTCAATATTTCTCAAATAGCTGTTTAATGCTGCCGTTGTAACGGTAGGTAGCTAGAGAAAGATGAAAAAATGTTAGATTGCCAAGCGTCAAAGGTTGTAGGAGGCTTTTAAAAGGTTGGGTGGGAGAGGGGTTGCAAGTGTTCGTGTAATCCCCCCTGGATTATGAATCACAGAGAAACTGGTATTTTTAGTTCATTATTATTCACTTAAAATAACTTTCCAAAAAATAATAAGGCTTACTAGTGATGTTAAATAACTGTTATTTTTAATTCACAAACAGAAGCTCAGTTGAGAGGCGTATGACGAAATATGTCAACAATATATTGTTGGAGTTTAATTCGTGTTGGTTTTGAAAATTTTTGCAGATGTCAAAACATTCCCCTGTTGCTACGCTCATGAAAAAAAGCGAGCAGAAACCACTCTGTTGCTGTTTACATCCTTGTAGCTGGTTACCTCGGGAAGTTGCAGTGCATACTGCTCTCAAACTTGCTCATCAGTGCAGAAAAAATCTTGACTTTCGCATATGATTCAAGCCTGCAATGTGTTTAGAAAAGGAAAGGTTCACAATGTGTCTTATCTGTTTACTGTGTGAGGCGTGTGTTTTACACGTGGTCCCAAAAAAAGCTGTTAAAAGTTCTTTGTATTATTCAGTCGTATCTTTTTACTTGCTGCATTTTATAGGGAAATGCATTATTGTATGACTTCTTGCCATATATTTTTACTTAAAAGAACAGTAATTTTTAAAATCTACAATTAAAGGATGTTACTCCGAGTATAGCAGGCTGTTACTTTTTGTCGAGATTAATCCAAGTAAAGTTGAATTTACCTCTCTGCAAACTGCGCTTTTTCCCCTGAAACCCTCGCGTTTCGTTTCCGACATTCTTCTTTTAATTTTTTGAGAGTCCAATGTCCGTACTCCATGTTTTGAATTTTATTAAATGCGTGATTTTAACCTTAAAAATTTCCTCTGTTTACACTGAAAAAGCCCGAATGAAAACGCATGTAGACCCTTGACAACAATGCCGTCGACGTACAGTTGCAAGAACACATTATTTTAGAGTCCTCCATTCATCTGGCTACAATTCGTCTTGTGACAGTTCATCTAGCGACAATTCATCTTACGACAATTCCTCTACATGAGAGGGGTGCAGCAATTCATCCACATTTTACATAACTGCATTTTTTAATTCTAAGTTAGTTGTACGAAAAAAAACTGAATATGGAGGGTAAAAACAAAGTACATACGGTGACCTATACGTGAAATAGGCCAGCGCTGGCGCTCTAATCAAAGAATATGGATAATCACAATTTTGATCCAAATAACTTACCACATAACCTCCACGGGTTATTAAGCACTTCGCGTTTAAAGAACGCACAGGTGGTCATTTAAAATCCGAAAATGCAGACACCCCTTACCATTGAGGGATTTTCATTTGACCACGGTATGGCTTTAGTCAATATTCTTCTGCAAATAGTCTGTGTAAAATGGCATCAAAAGAAAACACAGAAGAAAGTAAATCAGATGGAGCGATGGATAAACAGACTTTGCTGGCTGTTTTGCAGTTTTTAAGGAAAAATAAATTAGAGGTTAATATGCTAATATTTTTTATTTTATAGAAGACGAAAGTTATGCGTATTTGAGGGATACTGTATTATCGCCCAGTTTTTTTCAGTACGGTAGTAAAGCTGAATAAACCACATTGCAATTCCATCCACGATACTGGTACAAGGGTATGATATTAAATGAACGTCAGCGGGAGAGGCCAACTAATTTGCCTTTTATTTATTAACGTTTTTGGTGGAAAGCATTTTAGTACACGAAACCAATCGGCGTCGGTGCAGTATCAGTCATGTGATCGCACCATTTCCCAACTTATCCCGATCCAATAAGGAACAGTTTTTTTCTCCGTCACCAATTTATTTAATTATGACGGATCAAAACCAAAATAAATGCATACTTTTTAGATATTATTTATCTTTGATAATAGATGTACGTATACTGTAAGCTCCATCGTATCTGGTTTACGTATTTCGAGTTTGCTGACTTTTCTGATCCCAAACGTGGTAGTTCTGGGTTTTATCAAACCGATTTTCGTTCGTTAATTGCTTCCCGGCCATCAAGAACGGATTGTAGGTTTTTAGCAATTCACAGTGAGGCGATTGTTGAACGATTTTCCCGAAAATCCTATCTTGAGGTTTGTCCTCATTGTCAGCTAACAGTTTGCATCGAGTCGGCTCTGCAAACAGGAAAGTTTCATTTCATTTTTCCATCGTTTTTCTTCCCTTCAGCCAGCAACAGGACATTGTAGGGTCGTCGAACCAGCAGTTATCCCAGTTTTGTGAAATCATGTCTTTCGCTTGTTGGATGCTGCGGCAACTCTTTTTGTGAAGTTGCAACCACTACCTCTTTCTGTTGCAATCACATAAACGCTGAATGTGTTGCGACGACTTGACACAGTATTGAGTAGTGCGGCTGCTGATTCCTACCTCTGGTACGGCGTTGAAGTCATTCACTGTGTCGGGTTTTTGAATCACCCACACGGGGTAAGCATCGATTACGTGTCATGGTTGATACAACTACGATCACGTGTTTGAGTACAAGTGGATGTCGTAACAGCATCGGCCTGTCACAGGGTGCTGTTGCTCTTGTCACCACGCGCAGTAAGTCGTCACTGTCATAATACGTAATAATCGTGCATGCTACTAATCGTCACTGTCACGAAACGTGACACTTGCCGGTCAATTATGTGATGGGTCGCTGCTATCACAAGTCGTGTATGTGTCGGGTCGTCATTGTTATGACCCGTAGTAGTAGTGGTTAGTTCATGTGACGAATCGCTGCAAGCACGGGTAGTGGAGGCAACGAGTCGTCATTGTCACGACCTCTAGCATTGGCGATTCGAACAGGTGATGTGTTACTGCTTTCACGATTTTTGTGTGCAACGAGTTGTCACTGGTACCACACGTAAGGAGGTCTATAATGTTACACTGTCGTCATACCATCACTAAAGACTGTCACAGCGCGTGTTTGTGACGAATCGTGACTATGACCAATCGTCGCTGTGACGGATCGGGGCTATCATGCGACGGGTCGTATCTGTCACGACCCGTGACTGCGATGGGTCGTCATTGTGCCAGGTCCTGTCTGCGGCCACTCAGTCACGTCTCATGCGTTGCAATGACGGGTATCGACGCTGGTCGGGTCGTGCATGCCACGGGTTGCTTTTAAAAAGTGTATTAATGGAATTATACCGACTTTTTTCTTACCTTTTGCGATTAATATGAAGTGTTTGAGTCGTACTATGTTTCTTTAAGTATGTTAGAGATCAAGAACATTGGTAACTGCTTACTTATGACGCTTACTTTTGTTGTAGATTCACTGTCAATCCCGGCCTCATGTGTGAGCATCAAACGGGCAGGTAACCCCTACTCCAGATGCACCCCGTGTCCCGTGTCGATGGGGCATACAGCCCTGTAAACTGGACAACCGTTGTGATCATTGGGTTCATCTTGAGGATTCTCTGTTCTCTTTTTTGCTTCAGTAACAGGAGACAACCAGAGTACCCGCTAAGAGCTAGAAAGTCGGAGTTGGTTGCGGTTTTTGAAGAGTTTCTGGGTCACCTTTGGAATTTTGCCAGGGCCATTGCGTTTCCCGCTCAAAATCGCATTCAAAAGCTGTCAGCTCTAATTATCGAATCGTGTCAAATCCTGAGCCCCGGATTTGGCTACTGTGGTCTTTCTTGGGCTTGTTCATTAAAATGGTCGAGTTGTGCAGGTGTTATTCTATTGAGTTTTAGCGTGTGTTTGTGAGGACGTTGCATAGTGGCAGGTCGCCACTTCATCGACTACGGCACCCAGGGATCTCGACTAATGATTTTGATTTCCTGAAGGGTGTGCCTTCTCTCTTCCATCCCTATCAAGACAAGTTCAGACGGATGCGTGGTGCAACGGTTAGATTGTCTTTTTCCAAGGGTGTACTACGAAATGTGAGCTTTCTTTTCAAGGCCGGACACTCCAAGGAAATAAAGAGTGTTTTTGTTGCTTGTCAGTTTCTCTTCACTTTTCCCTATTGTCATGTCATTCAGTTCCTTATGGACAACCAGACGTTAGTCTCTTATATGTTCATGCAGGGTGGCACGCCCTCAACGATGTTCTGTAGACTCACCAAGCAGGTTCTCTTGCATGCTCGCAATAATGATTTCATCATTCAGGCATCGCACATTGGAGGCAGGCTGAATGTGCTCTCCAATTTGGAGTCCAGAATGGGCGAAGTCGTCCATACAGACTAGACTTTGGCGGATTTTACTTCAATGGATTGTATTCCAATCGCCTTGGCGACCTCCCCAAGTCGAAGCCTAATCGAACCGCCTCACTCATCGCCTGCCAGAACATGTACATATCTCCGGACTTAGCAGCGTAAGCGATCACTGACTGTGCCGTTGGCATCAAGTGGTGTTTCTAGCGTCCTCGTTAAAGCTGAAAGTTCTCGCGAAATTTGGCAGCAGAGACCGAAATATCTGTTGCTCCAGATCTACCAGAACTGCCTTTGTTTACTTTATTAATTCGGTTACCGTGTGTCAGGAATGTCCAAACTTCCCTGTGATATGACAGTTTGCGGCAACCTTATTGGGAGTATTGTCACCCAAAATTCTTGGTTGGTTCAGCTCAATCCTTGATACATAAGTATTTTTTTCATGAAGAACACGGTTCTTTTCTCAGAGATAGTGGAGATGTAGACAGTTTAGAAAGACTCCACAATTAAGGTTGGAGGCTGTTTGAGGTATGGTGCGTTGACAAATTCATCAATTCTGTGACCGTCTTCTTTGTTTACCTTATTAAATTGAAAAAGGTTTCAGTTAGATCGATCATAGCATACCACTTAGCTCTCACGCTTATCCCAGTGATCCTTTAGCGCTCGTCTGGCTATGATTTCTCTGCATATGATGTCTTGTGGGGTTTTCCCTGGCCTCTAATGGCAGAGCGTCGCCTAGTCGACAGAACAGTGGTTTGTGGGGATTTGTACCTGGTTTGGAAATAAAACACTTCTCCACTCTGCCATCACTCTGTCATTACCGAGAAACTACATACCCTGTGGTGTGCTTTCTTCCTGGCCCTGGTATCGGGCAAACAAACGCTTCGAAGAAATAAAGTAAAACCTGCCATAAGGAAACCCTTGTATCTTAGGAGCACGTGGGGATTAGGGACAGTTCACGCCAGATTGTTTTGAAATCTTTTTGACTTCCATACTAAGAAAACCTGTACAATAATGACACCTGGCTATAAAGGACTGGGGACAGCATTTTTGCCTACAAGTCAAGTTTTACACTGAAGCCGACCTGTATATTAAGGACAGCAGTCTTGTGCCTAAGTAAATAATAAACATAAGTTGCTTGTTACGATGCAGATTACTGTGTGCCAACACCACGTGCTTACCCCTTCCAGAGTACATCGTATCAAGCTACATAAAATGGGGTTTTGTTGGATGTAGAGGGTGAGAAGGGGGACGTGTTAATTGCAAATTTTCGTTAGTATCCCGGGTACAGCTTCTCTCTTTTCCTCTTTGAATGTATGGTCACCCGAGAAATGAATCGTCGCTTTTAGAATAAGTGAAAATATTTGAAAGTAGTGAAGGATAAAGTGTAAGATAACTATGGGATAAGTTTGGTGTTGACAAAGCGCATATGTAAGGAAAGAGGGTTTTAACCAGGTTAATGAGACTGAGAGTCTCGATGTGAAAAATGAATCCGTTCAAAAAGCGATAAAATATATTTTATCGTTTATTAGGGTTCGCACTCAAAATGTGTATTTGAGTCATTTCTGGAACATTACTTGTGGAGAAACTGCTATTTTACCAGAGAATTTGGTTTAGACAACTTTTCGACATTAAAACGGAAGTATTTAATTTCTTAGTACTTCTTTTTGTGAGTAAAATATCTTGCAGACGTAGAAAGCATCACTTGATATAAAGTTTTCCAATCAATTGCGATCGAGGTATTCGACAAGTTGGGTAGGATTCGGTCGGTTGACTGACTCTGCACCAACACTGATTGGATGGTTGGCTGACAACGCATTGTAAACACAGCAACGTTTGAAATTTGTTCAACGCTTTTATTTACAAAAATATCTCACAAAATTTTTATTGTGGAAAACCATTGTTAAGACATTTGGAAACCCATAGTGATGGCTACGTTTACAAGAAATTTTAATCATAGAAATGAGTGTCAAGAAATTAAATAATTCAATTTGCGTCGTTCAGAAAAGCACCTCCATGTCCCAAGAGGATTAACTTTAGGCATAAGATTTACATAGCAGGAGGAGGTTTAATTAGCTGTGGATGTGTTTGAACGTAGCACAGGCTGTTAATATATGTGCCATGCAAATGGCATATGTAGAGTCAAATATCGTAACAGAACAAACCTTTGTTAATGTCTGACTTCGCCCAGCGTTATCACTGTCTCGCGTTACACACATAACACACCAAGTCTTAACGGGGCTTTCTAAGACACGTTCGCTTTACCTTCTAAGCCATAACTAAGATTCGATCGAGCAGATAGGGTCGCGCTACTTAAATAAAGGCTATTGTTTCTATCTGTGAAATCAATACAAAATGTTAGGGCAGAAATTTTTGCAAGCCTTGTGAGTGCTATTTGTGAGATGCCAACTCAGATAACGTATTACAAGGGGTTTAGGGTAGATTGGCTAAGAGTTTGCTGTAACTCTGATTGTCCAAGTAGCGGTGCTTTCAATGTACTTCCCTTTGTTACAGATCCCGCATTCAGCCCTTTTTCTCTTTTATCAAGAAATCAGTTTTTGATAATGTATGGTAACTTGATTTACTCTTTTAAAAGGGATTGGTTCTGCTTAATGATTAAGGCGTCACCTAGTAATAAAAAAGTCTGCATGTTCTTGAGATCCACGTCCTTGTTTCGTCATCATACATTTGTATACGCCCAAATACCCATTAATATTACATTTTCTTGTCAAATCATATTCATATGATGTGGTGCTAACCGGTTTATGGAGGAAGGAGGGTATATACTTATCAAGCCATAGCAAAACAATCTATATGGAGGTTGCGACTTCAGTCCACATTATCTTAGCTGTGGGTCAACTCTAAAACTTTTATGCTCATGAAAAAAGTGTTGGCAATATTTCAATCGTTTGGTCGTTTTAACCATTGAAAAAAACTACACTATTAGTTTTAGTATTTCTGATATTTTGCACATATAACATACTGTAAGAATCTGGACACCTAAACAAAACAAAACGCTAAACAAAATTGCTACTAAGAGATTTCGTAACTTATAAACCACCGTATAACTCACAAGCCCTATATAAGCATAAACTGAAGAGTGCCCTAAAATTTACACGGAAAGGGGACAAATAAATAAAGAAAAAATTTAAATGTGCAATAAGAAGTACTTAACGGTTATGACACAACATTTTTTATCAACAAAGCTTTTCATAATTAGCCAAATTAGCGAACATTTTTAAAGTAAAAAAAATGAGTGGCAAAATCTTCCTAAAACCCTGTACTATTTTATAAAGTCAGAACATAATCTACCTAGGTGTTTAACTTACTTGTGTCAAACTACTCAGAGATTACATTATAAAAATCATATCGTTACGTGTCACTTAATATTGCTTGTTATATCTTTCACTGAGTAGCACAGCTATACTATAAAGTGTTGCTGTTAAAAGTAAAAATTACGAAAATAATTTAAGTGTCTGCATGAAACGTTTTTATTACCCATAGCTGCTAATAAAAAGCTATAAATCGACATAGAAATATCTCACTGTTACACAACCTTATTTCATGAACGTTATCGAGATTACATTTACTGACGCACACAAATATAAAAAATTTCCTTTCATCAGTAGTACCTTCTATTCTTGTCACGTGAGGTAATGTTGCCAGCCCCTACATTAAAGCTTATTTATTATTTCAATGATGTTTCAAATACCATTCATTTTACCACAGAAGCACCATTATTTACAATCATTATGAAACATTACATTAAACGATAAGCCCGGAAATTATAGCGCGGAAGTTCTGAAAGGCTTAATAATAGGCATGGCTATTACGAGGCTTTAGACTCAGTTACGACTGAATGATCTTGGGTGTTAATGCATACAAAACACCTTAATCTGCAGCACAAAATAGCTTAGCTTGAAAGTTTAAATATCGAATTTCGTAAAGTTTCCTTTTGTCTGGCTGTTAACTAGGTACAGAGCATGCAGCATGTGTTAATACTCTTCGTCGTTTACAAAACAATGAACCATAATACACAGCCACTGAAAAAAAGAATATATGGAACTGATTTTTTGTTTTAGATAACAGTTATAACAGAATTTTAATTAAATGCATGTCCAACATGTAACAGGTCAATGACAAAAGAGGATGAACATTAAATAGTCGTTGTGCAGTTTTACGACGCTACGGAGTTCCATATTATAATTAAAATGGGAAGAGAGCACTTGTTTTCAAAAAGAAAACTCATACGCCACGCAGCGTGGACAAAAAGAGTTTATAATAATCCAAGCATGGTGTCAATTTGGGATTCAGGCTTAGAATACAAACAATACAAATACGATACAGGTGAGATGTGTTTTATTTATCAGTAGGTGAAATTACAAAAAAAAAGTTTGGTTTATTATATAGATTAAAATGGAAAATATAATTTAACCCTCATATGTATATATTGCATGAATGCCATCTCGTCTATGGGTGAATTTTGAATGTTATGCCATAGATAGTTTCTTGTTACTTTGAAGTAATGTGCAATGTCTTGCACAGTTGATTCAAGAAATTCACGAAAATCATGAAAATCGTCGCATGGGCATTGCAATTTGAATTAATTTGGATTTTCGACTAACTAATAAAACAATATTTCTAGTTTATGGCACCCAGTTTGGATTTTTGGCATCAGAAAACAATAAGCAGAGTAACCCTTTCGAGGATGTGGACGATGGCATGACAAACCACAATAAGAGAATGAATGATGACGAAATCACAAAAACACTGAAAATGGCTGTTCCTACCGTCCCAAGCTGGAATGAATTTACACGATCAACTACTTTTCATGGAGTACGTTATGTGTTCGATGACAAAGCTGTGCCTGCAAGAGCAATACGAAAGTTAGTCAATTTCGATTTACACCAATAAAGCATGGGTGTATTTCACAAGAAACAATGTTATTCAATTTTCTATTCTCAAATTTCCATGGGTTTAATTGTAGCTAATTTTAACTATGTGGGGTTGTTGCACTTAACATGGCATTTATTACACATTGCACAAAAGCATCAACTATCAAGCAATAAATGTAAAAAGTAATAGCTAAAATAATAAGACAAGAATATTCTTTTGTTTCAAAATCTTTTGGATATATCGTACAAAAAAGTTTTCTAAGGACTATGCTGAAAAAAAACAAGTTAACTGAGAATCTGTTCAACAGTTTTCTATTAAATGAAACACATTGAAAGTACAAAGTTAATTGACAATCTGTTCAACAGTTTTCTATTAAATAAAAGACATTGAAAGTACAAAAAAGACGTGCTTTTTAAACTTATGATATCAACAGCCTTTATGTTCTGTATAAGTAAGACTGCTTTTGGTGATCTTATAGCCACTGCATTTGCGTTATTAATAAAAAATATCTTTGGTTATGATTAACATACATTCATCATAGTTATGTTTCAAGTGACCATAAAACTGTGAATACTATGAAATCAAGTGGATTTGATCTAAACGTATAATCTATTTTTGTTTTCAGATTAATATGGGTCATGTGTGTATGTAGTGCAGTGTCGCTCTTTTTAGTCCAAGTGTATGGTAGAGCACAAGATTATTTTAATTACAGAACAAACACAAATGTTGAAGTATTTTATGTAAATCAGGTAGATTTTCCTAGCGTGACCATCTGTAACCAGAACAACTACAGGTAATTCCATGACTCAACTTTTTGAGGTAGAAATCATTGGTATGTTAAGATGTGTAATTGCGTGGACATTGTTATTCAGTTGTTTATTTTATTTGCTATTAAATTCATTTTAAATACATAGTGCTTATAAATCCGAAGGCCATAATAATCACTATTAATCATTTTGATTAATATAAATAATTATTAGTTCTCTTCTTTTCTGTAATTTGTCATATTATTATGCCATGCAAATTTCATGAATTGTAGATTTTCAAAAGAACGCCAAAAATATTTCAATCGCTTTGCTTTAATTAATATATCTGAAAATATACTGCGATACTGTATTTGTTAACACATGACAAAAACAACAATATATTTCGAATCAAAGTTGAGTAATTATTCATATAAATATTATTATTATTATTATTATTATTATTATTATTATTATTATTATTATTATTATTATTATTATTATTATTATTATTATTATTATTATTATATCATTATTATACATTCCTAGGTATAATATTTGAAAACACATTTCAGACTGACAGAAACTGTTGATAGAGATCTGTACTGGTTTGTTGATCAGATATACGGCTCTTCGCTAAAGCAATACTTAAATCAAAATAATACAGGATATAAAAAAACCAAAGGCGTTAACTTGACAGATTTTGTTCTTGGAACTGCACACCAAAAAGGAGATTTCTTTGACAGGTAAGATTGATCATAATTAAACATTTATACCATTATGATGGTTCTCACATTATTAAGCTTTTTCAATATTTAGTTAAAATACGTAATCAACAGCAAATTACAATGAAAGCCAGGTAGGCAGATCAAAATGTTTTTAGTTCTGTTATATTATTGTTTATTAGTGAAGTTATAATTCCAGGAATCAAATATGTGACTGAAGTTTTTTATTTGATGTGATTTATAAATTTAAACTTAAGCATTAGTTATTAATTGCTAATTGTTAAATAATTGGTCACCATATAACTTTTACTAATCATGGTTATTATTATACTTTTCTAGTTGCACTTGGAAAGGAGAAAGTTGTAATTTTTCTCTAGACATCGAAACAATCATAACTGATTTCGGTGTTTGTTATACATTCAATGCGAATGGAAAACGTATTTTGTCACAAGCAGGTACGTGCAAAGTGGCAAAATACTATAATATAAGATATCGTAATTAAAACCACAAGTTAAATATTGCACTCGTAAAGTTTTAAGATCTTTAAGACTAAATAGCTTATGAATTTTATACATAAAAACAAAAGCCTATTACTTGTATACCAACCCAATATAGAGCGTTATCAATCTTTCTATTGGTGAATTGCATTTTCCATAAGTACTTGGACCATACTTCAGGTTTGCCATTTTTCATGCTTTTGAAGATGTGTAAGTTAAAATATATAATTGCTGTTAAGGTTCTGGATTTGCCCTCAGCCTTGTATTAAATATTGAACAATATGAGTACATGAAAGGACCTCAGGATGAAGCAGGAATCAAGGTTTTGCTGCATGATCCAGAAGAGGTCCCTCTTGTCAAAGAATTAGGATTTGCAATAGCACCTGGAACCCACACACTTGTTGCAGCTAAACGACATGTTGTAAGTGAATGCTGTTAATGCCAACAAAAAATGATTTTTTCTCATAGCACATTAACAACTTCAGCAATAATTAATAATAAATAATAAATAAATATAATAAGTGCTTTATTCTTATATTTTACTGTAAAATGGATCATATGATAACACACTCACAAACACACACACACACACACACACACATATATATATATATATATATATATATATATATATATATATATATATATATATATATAAATATATATATATATATATATATATATATATATATATATATATATATATATATATATATATATATATATATATATATGATGAAATATCAATTTAAAAATAGTCCCACATAGTTAAAGCCGTAGTCAAGCAATTTCACTGGATCTGCATGACATAGCCTAATGTTTTGATAATGTTTAGAACATAATTAATTGTCTTGTTTTCTTTTGTAACATCTTTTTAGCTTTGTTTGTAGATTGAAACGTTAACACCTCCATGGGGATTGTGTGTGAAGCAAACCAAAACCAGATCCCAATGCTTATCTGAGTGTAAAACTGCCTACATTGTTAAAAAATGCAAATGCCACGATGCCGGTATGATACCAATAAACAAGTGTAAGTTTCTCTTTACTGGGCTTACTTTTATACTGATATTTAGCTTTTAAAAATGTTCATCAAAGCATGATATTTAGCTTCAGAATAAGCAATTCGAGCATTACTCTATAAAATGTCTCATTGTTTATTCTTACAAATATGTGGAATATGTACCTATCAAAATTAGGTAATATATTCATAATCACTTATTTAGAAATAACCTTGTGACCAAGTTACGCGCTCATGTATTTTAAAAGTTACATTTTCTGGTTCAAATATTTTAAGACAATTTTGTTTGGCATCGTGTCCAAGCGTACGAGAGATCATGCAAATAGGTTGAACAAAATTTAGCTCAAGGTTTAATTAACCTCAAACTTTTTGCTTCACGCAAAACTTTTTTCGTATATCTACAATACTCTAGCCCTACTAATTAGCCCTACTATTTTTAGCCCTATTCGTTTTTTTTGAAGACTGGCAAACCACATTTTTTACATTATCTCTGAACATGCATTCGAACAGTTTTTATCAATACCGTTTTATTTCAACGTTTTCTAATACTTTTCATGTTGCATTTAATACTAAAGAAAACTTTTTCAGCATCAGTTTGTAGCATGGAGCAATCCTTTACCTGTGTTCGCAAAGAACTCGGTTAGTAGTCTTTTAATTAATTCTTATCTGTCTGTTTCTGCACTGTTTCAATATGGTTTAGCGATTTAAAGTTCATCTAATTTTATGTAATTTTTGTAGTTATTATCTACACTGTTGCTAAGCATATATTGGGTATATTGCTAACCACAAAATAATTTATTCCAGAAACCTTTACCAGAGTGGATCAAGGATGTGAATGTCACATACCTTGTCAACGAACTACATATGAAGCTGAACTGTCATATGCCCATCTTTCAAAATTGAATGTGGACAGAATTTCCTTGAATGATGACGATAAGAGGAAACGAGTGCAAAAAAGTTATATATATGCTCGAGAGGTTTCTCAGCGTGTCGATAGGTGATTAAAACAAATTTTGATAGCATATGCTATTTTTTGCAATTTTTCTCATTTGCTTAATATTTTAAGTAGATTGTTACTTTAATTGGATTAAACACAATATGTCAAGAAAATTCATAACAATGTCCATTCAAAGTGATACATGTGCATGCAAGAAATCTGTTTTGCTTTTACATGAAAAATGCTGAACGTTCTGCTGTATAGAAATATTGCGGCAAAGGATAAATTTATGGCAATGAGAGTATTAACCGCAAATAATAATTACAGAAGCACTTTGGAGAAAAGTATCCAGGTATGGTCGGCTATGTAGTCTTAGATATCGAAACTCATTAGCATTAATTTTATGTATGCTATTGTGTAAGCTGTACCGGGAGTTTCCGAAAAGAAGCCCACCCATATAAAAGCCCCATGGCTCTTATTAGGAAACTGTTTCCCAATACAAGCCCCGGAAGTTAAAATAAAGACCTGAAAAAATCGTTTCCTAATAAAAGCCCCCTCCTTCGGCGCAACTCTTTTTAGAAGTCGTGTTTACTCGCAATGCAGACACTGTGCACTTAATCCTTCGATATGATGTAGCCCCTAGACATCTGCGTCGTTGCGTAATCCTGTGCTTCGCACAAGGCGAACATACACCCCCTCCCCATTGGCCAGTTTCCAAATAGAAGCTCTGAGCTATTTTTCGAAAACTCCGGTAGTATATAAAAGAACAACTGCTACATCTGGTAGGGTTTCTAAATGTTCAGACTAAACAGGTAATATAAAAGTTTAAAAGAGAAGATTTTTTTGCAAAAGATTGCAATTATACTGCCATTGATTGTGCATATAGCTTTCTTTTAAAATTTAATGAACAAAATTTATGTTATATTTTTCCGTAAATTAGGATTTAATTTCATGCGAAAATTTATCTAGTAAAGTTGAAAATAACTTTTCAGAGAATTGCTCTCACATAAGCTCTCACTCTAAAATTAAAGATCAAAACGTGAATCTTTGAAGATTCAAAATGTGGCGTTAGATTGTTTTTAAACATAAAAGCATAAACTTAGATAATGAAACTATCAACAAAACCAGTAAAAAATAAATAGCAAATAAAATAAAAGACTTAGCTCTCTCAGATTTTAGGTAATGCTGCTTTTGTAGATACTATCTATTTTTTGGTATGAATGCTTTTCTAAAATATATTTTGTAACTGAAATAAAAACTGTTTCTATAGATTTCATTTTCTCCCTTTACTTTGTTTTCTGTCTAACGTAAAAAATTAAAAGTTGTACTGTAAGTTACAGTTAATTTTATGTTTTCAAGCTATGTTGTCGCGTGGTTTAGTTCAAACTGTTATGGAGTACTTGAATTTCGTTTAAGGCAAATGAACATCTGACGCAAACATTGCTAGTTTCAGCATTTTGTGAAAGTGGATAAGTGCTTTTAAAAAGATATTTTGATTTTTAGTGTATAATTTTAATGAAATATTAAAGCCACGTGTAAAATTCCTCTGCCAGTTTTCATAACATACAGTTACAATAAATTAATATATTATTATTATTATTACATTATTATTATTATTGAATCTAGTATAAATGTTTTGAAAATTTTTGTTTGTAGGTTTTAAATGGAATCAAAGACAACAATCACAATAAATACGATGATGAAAATGGAGTGATCCATATTCTTGAAGACACATCTCCGTTATATTTGAAGGATTTTGAAAGGCTTCATATGATTTACGAAGAAAAATTGAAAGTGATGTCAGATTCTTATCCATCACTTGACTTTTTTAATAAAATTATCGTGTAGGTTCATATTCTTCAATGTTATATGTAGGAAAAGGTTCATAAAATACTCATAGAACTATGTGTCACTGATAAAAAAATAAAACAAGTATGTCACAAGCCACAGAAAATAAAATTTGAAAACTTTTGGATTTTACATTTCAACACTTATTTTTCATTGATATTTTATAGTCATGAAAACAAGGAAAGTATTGTAAAATGCAACATTTAAGGAAACATTGCCATACATATGAGAAACTATGTTGCAGCATGATGGACGGCATTATTGAAATGGTTCCAAATGATGATGGCATAAGTAAATGGCGCCTTTACTTGACGAGCTGTGTCTCTGGAGTTCCAGTGGACACTGTAAGAATAATATTTGAAAAAACAAATAGTTACCACTAACCGGTACCAATTTTAGGTCGGCTCAAGGTGTGGCTATCTAGTAAGGACTCATAATTATTGAGCTTCCTAAATTCGTTTATATAGTAATATTTGATGTAATTTTTAAAGTTATATATGTTGTGAAATGTAGAGAAAGGATTCATTAGAATATATATAAGATTAAAATCATATAATGCCAATGTCGCCAGTTAAAGCTACCTATCAATGAGTTTTATGGGGAATTCGTATAAAAATAAACCAACGAGTTAGTAAATTGATTGGTTATCCAAATAGTTATAAATATCTATGAATCAATTCTCGCATTTTTTAAGGATCGTTATTCAAAGTGTTCTGACAGTGGCCAGCTGACAGACACATTTTTGCACCACAAAAGAAATCAAGTAAAGAAGCTTCAGAATATGGCTTTGGACGCATCTTCAACTCTTAAAACTTTTGCACCGGAATATGAAAGCATAATAACATATTTGTATGGCGCTACAATGGTCCAAGAGGATAGGATTGAGTATCAAAATTGCTTGGAACAATTAAAAGTAATATTCCATGTATTTAGTTCAATAAATTTTCTCACTGTTGTTAATTAAGCATTGTATTTGAATTTTTAGATTAAGAATAAAACTAATGGCGATTCAAATAATATGAAGCATACTTTTTTGGAATATTTTCAACGCTATTGGCTGTTCCTAATAACTTTTATTTTTTGTAATATGGTCAAAATTGTTCCAGTTGTTCTGTACGGAGAGTGACTTCATTCAAGCTGCAATATTCAGCACCTTTATGCTTTTGAATTGTTTTTTCACTGACCTTTTTTCTGCTCCAAATTTTGTTTTTCAGTAAAAATATGGTGCATCCTGTTACCTTAAACTGGCGCTAGGATTTTCGATTCGTATTTACGCTGACGCCAAAAGACCAAATTTTATCAAAATTTTGGCATGTTTGTATCACATTGTGGTAATTCCAATTTTGCTATCATAATTATATAATGACAGAAAAAGCGTACATTAAAATAATGTGAGTTTCTTATATTCTTTGATACTTTGTGTTTCTCCGTTTGTTATATCTCGGAGAAACGAGTGCAGTTTCAATTGAACTGATGCATGAAAGCAACTGAACTAGCCACAAATTTCTTATGATGGTGGGTGGGGTGGAGGGGCTCAGGTTGTGTTTTGGGCATTCTTAAAACCCATGCATTGAAATTGTGAAAAATTTCTTACCAAGAGAATCTGTATTTTTATCACAATTTTACTTTCGATCGATTTGTATGTCTGCTGTGTGTTGGGTAACTAGTGACAAAAATATATTTCACATAACGATCACCTGTTCTCATTCCTTCGAAGGTACCTTACAAAACAATTTCAACTGCATGTTATTCAAACATAAAATATAGCAATGAAATCGTCATCAAAGAAATCCACATACACTTGGTTCTGGATAATAAACATGGCCTGTTCACGCAGAGTATACAGGAACAAAAAATTGCTTTGTTAGTTTCGAGCAATGGGATGCCCCTATATTTTGACTAAAATTCTAAATTTCAAGAATAAAAGAGTTTAGAATTAAATTACGGAAAGCAAGAATAAAAACTGCGCTTAAAACCGGCCCTTGTCAAAATTCACCTTCTATATAATATCTTTATCACTAATTCGGACTGAAGTGAACAACTGTGTTGTCTAGTCTACAGGAAACGGATGTTGTTTTACAGGATTTTGGACAAAAATGGGTTGTGGTATTTGATGCTATTTCAATAACCGCAGGAAATTATTTCAATTCTACTTCGTGGGTAGAAAAATTAAAAGTAAGTACCGTTAGAATGCTATTTTAGTTTAAATATTATAACATATATTTTATACAACAGCAAAGCTTTGTTTCATAATTGGAATCATCTTTGTGTACTGTACGTAAAATGTACAGTACACAAAGATGATTCCTTTATTAATGTGTTTTTATTAATGTGTTTTGTCATTGACATATAACATATTAATTGCTTAGTTTGCCGATGATTTGATTTGTTACTCCAATACCACAAAAGAGGCAACCACTTCGGGTGATGATTTCTCTTCTTGTAATTGGTACCAGATTACGGATTTTGATGATCAAGCTTATACACAATTCCAGGTGACATACTATCTTAAACTAAAAGAATCTAACTTTAAGCAAGATTAATTTTCTTACTTGAATATTACTGTAACGTAATGACTATGCCTTCAAATGCTGTCTTAATGTCGCCGTTATGTTTTGAAATTTGAACCAAATATCAAATACACTAAATTCTAATATTAGTTTATGAGCATATAATCAGTGTAACACAAAACACAATTGTCATATTTACTACTGACAAATCAATGAATATTGTACAGAAAAAATTTTTGTATTAAATTACTGTCCCACAAATTACCTTAAAAATTGCAAAAATGGAATTAATTGTTTCAATAGATAAAATAAAGATACAAATTTATGGGCATGCTCGTGACGACGATAGTGTTCAGCTTGGATATTGGTTTCCAATGCGGTAGAATGAATCAGGTTTTTATGTGCTGCAACTTTATAATTTTTAAAACTTAAAATAACATTTCAGGTACATGCTCAATCAGCGGAAAAATCATACTATGACGCTAGAGGAATGTTGGCCTCACTGTCAAGAGAAGGAGGTGATACCATTTCTCAGCTTGAGAAGCAATCTTTTTTCCTCTTTAATCCAGTGCGGCACTTCTTAAATGAGGCAAACACAAAAACAGAACTGGAAATACACTTGAAATCTATTAACTTTACCACAGAAAAGGAGAAGCTTAGTTTATCTAAAAACAGATATGTCACAGAATACGACTCATTTCTTTCAAAGGTAATTATAAATAATATAATCATTACATGAAATTTTTGTGAAGTCTTCCAATTGTATAACAACGCTTTAAGTAAATGCGATTGAGTTTTAATAAATAAATCCACAGTTACCTATGTAATCATATTAAGAAATCGTTTGCCTTTTTCTTTATTTAAAAAAAAACCAGTGAAAAACAAATATGACATGGGTAAAATAATGTTTCTTTGATACAGGTATCATCTGTGGAAAATAATTTAAAAGAATCCTTTCGGCTGTCATTTGAATTTGCAGTTCCGGTTATGAATAACACAGTCATAAATAACCTAGCACTGGTGATGTTTGCAAAGTAAATATGTTTTTGCCTGTTTTATGTTCAAAATTTAACTTTTGCACTGGTATGTTAAACTTGTTCCAAATCTACACAATTGTAATTAGTATCTTTAAAAAATTTGCGAATGAAGTACATTTAAACCTAAAAGTATACCATTTGTTTTCACTGCATAACTGTGTTGGTATTAATCAAACTGTTTATTTATTTACGACTTCAAATGTTTTGGGTAGTGCCAAATAAATGCTTGTAAATTTTAAATTTTGTGAAAAATGCACTCTCACACTAATTAATATTTCATCAATTAATAATTTTAATGTAGCAAAAAATATATTAACTGTTTGGCCCTTAATTTTATAGCTTTAAAGCTTGAATCATTCACACTTTGCTTGATACATGATATTATTTATGTTGATAAAGCACCTATCGGAATAACTCGGAGGAAATAGAGTATCAACTTGGTCGCCTGAATAACAATAGTAAAAGTGCAATAAGCAGCCTCATGTCGGCTATTTATGGACAATATCGAACCGTTATTCAAGACATTAAAACTGAGATTGGGAAACACTATCAGGTAACAGTAATCACAACATTTTTCTTCTAATTACCGAAAAGGACAGTGTAAAAAGCCTCATATGAATAACATTTTTTAGCTAGAAGATAGAAAGATAGAGGATAGAAAAATCACCTAGCAATATTTCTTATCTATATTTCGAGCGTTTGTCTTATTAATTTTTTAAATGAATTGATTTATAGAAGTATTTTTTGTTGATTAGTTTAATTTTAATGCATGTTTTAGACCGATATTGCAATAAACGAAACAGATTATTTTCAATTTTGGATACATAACATACCATATAATTGAAACCGGAAACAAAATATAATGCCAATAAACATATCCATAGAAAACCATGCTGTTTATTTCACACTAGGAGCTGCAAAAATCTGTACAAGAGTTGCAAACTGATTTAGAGATTTTTGTGAGAGGAAATAAAATTGATGACAGTTTCTTCATGTGAGTGTCTAGTAACTACTGCTACTCTTTAGTGATCAAGCTGTCCAGGTGCTGTACTGCTGATCACGCGTAAAACTTTACACAAGAAATAAATATCTTGTTTTCTTTTCTTTTGCTTTCAAAAAGACACTTTAAATTTGCTGAGTTGTAATTTTGTTTTGAATTTTAGAGGTTGTGTGCAACTTATTTCAAAGTTGCACTGTCCAGGATTCACTCTGCATCTCTTTATGCAGAACATCTTGTGGATTCTTTAGGATTAGTCTGTCAACTTACATTTATAGTATTATAAATACTTCACTTGTATTTGAAATTTTTTCTTAAATGCAAAAATATTTTTTAATAGAAATGAGTACTTTTTCAATTTTTTTTTTCTACATTTCAGGAACAATTTCATTAAAATTGACATTTTCTACAAGGAGCTTAGTTATGAAAGGATAAAACAGCAAGTCTCATTCGAATTTCTAAGTTTATTAAGCGAAATTGGAGGATTTCTTGGATTACTGTTGGGTGCTTCTGTCTTAACAGTTTGTGAACTTGTTGACTTTCTTGCTTTGGCGAGTATCAATCGATGTAGAAATCACCAGTTTGTGAAAAAAGTTTAAATCATTTAAATCTGGAATAAATGATTTGATACTTTATTGCGTTTAGGTGTAACTTTGTTGGAAATTGAGAGTTACCAGTTTCCAGTTGTTAATATTAGTTCATATTGTTGTTTGTGATTTAATAACTTTTACTTAATTTAATTATATTCTCAACATTTTATGCCTATTAGACATATTAATCAGAGTATTAATACCTTAGTTAATTCTGCCATAAAAGCAATCAATTCGTTCTTGCTTACTTTACATGTTTTATTTCCATGGACACAAGCATTAAAGATCATATGGTGCAATGATGTGATACCCAATGAGGTTTTCGCGGAGATTAACGTTCTTAATTACGAATTAGTAGCTTTTGATTCTGACAATTTAAAGTATGTTGTCAATCATTTAAGTTCCGGAAAAACAAACTGAAAACTTCGAAAAATAATGTTAAAGGTTCTTGTGCTAAAGCTCTTGCATTATTACAGCATTTAAGGACAAAGAAAATGCATAGGATAAGTGAAAAAAAATGCTCTATGAATTATTCTAAATACTTTTTCGTCTACCAGTACTACATACCAACTTGTACATTGAAGGAAAGAAGAAATTTTACACCTAAAATTCATTTTCAAATAGTAAATTTCTTCCTGAGATTTAAACCAGTAGAGCCTGGCCCAGTTTCACACTACAGGCTGTTGTTTTATTGTTTTCACCTCAATATTGCAGTTTCTGGCGAGCGTTTTTGATGTGTGATATATTATTCGTGCCCCTGTTTGTTGAAGCGTTCCTTCTCTTGAGCTTTCTAATACATAGCCAACATTTAATTACACTTGTATGCGCAGAACTCCATTATAAACTAGCACAATTTTTTGATGCGGCGACTTATGTCTAAAGAATTAGTGCAGCAACAAGCAATCAGTCCCATGATAATTGTTTGATAATTGACTGACACAAGCTTGCAACGTCTGATGTGTTTATGCGTGTATTTTGTGTTTATGTGTTGTGTTGTTTATGTGTAGTAATGTGTAGTAATAAAAACAGATTTGGTCCAGAAAAAATGAAAGCAATAAGTGTTTTTGTTCTCTCTTCGAGTTAGCTTTTAAATACTTTTGTCCATTCACCCGTCTACCTGATCCTATAATTTAATACAAACAATTGGTGTTACATATACAAAACTGTCGAAAAGAAGTCAGGTGCACTTTACAGGTTTGTGCTTCCATGCTATTGGTGGCTTGGCACTTCCGACTACATTGGCACTTATCATGACACAGGACACACTCATATTAGATCTCAAAGCGTTCGCCCTCGTGTTACTAAGCTTCCTCGTGATCGAGGTACTGGGCTTATGGACGCCCATTATCGCTTTTGCAGTGCGACAATGACCGCAGCGCGGACACTCAGAAAGACAAATAGCTGGATAGTCATTAGACACCTCCATCAAATCAGAATCTGGGTACATCTACCAACGGTTGGAATTGTTTTGCAAAACGTCAGGTGAACAATCAAAATTAAAGCAAAACAATAGAAAATGCGTAATTGTTGCAAATCATTTTCAGTGACGAATGCAAGTTCACTCGGGCTCCATTTTGATAAAGACTGTGCTGTTCGGGAACCAAACAGCTGCGACACACGTTAATGAGTGATAATGTGTAACAAACTCTGTGAACTGTAAAATGGATCCCTTGTTTTGTTTCAGTTTCATGTTTCTTGAGTCGTGGTGAGTTTACTTTAGAGATTACGCTGCAGTTTCTATACTGAATTTTCAAAAAAATTGATTAATTTGACAAGTAACCCTGTCTTGTAAGGGTAAAATTTTCTTGTTATTTTGTATGTTATTTGATTTTTAGTCGCGTGATACAGAACATTCTGGTTGGATGGAACAAGTACAATAAAAGGGCCGAGCCAGTTCTTCATATGCCTTAAAAATTCACTAAATGATTAATTTTACTACTAAACAGTAATAAACAATGTATATAAAACTATTTAATATCTGACACTGACAAAACTGTTATCGAAATTTACTCAAGAATAGCACGGGAGTATTTTCCGACTGAAAGCTTAGTCAATGTATGTCAGCGGCTGTTTTATTAAAATTATTTACTGGCAGAAAATACGAATGAGTGTTGTCTGTGGTGAGGATTAAATAGTTTTTCTCCAGTATTTCTATCTAAAAAGTACTCTTAAAAATAACCTGTAAATGTCGTTTCGGTGTCTACAGCAATGTGTCTTAACATCTCAACTGCACAGAAAATTCCATCATTGGACTAATGTTTATGTCAGATGTGAATTGTCACTATATTGGCCTAAACTTATATCTTTCCATCATCCCCTTCATCTCAATAGCTAACCTATGCAACAAGGAAGTATGACAGACTATTCTATATAGATATCCATCTGACTTGTTCAGCATTAAATGGAAGGCGGATAGAAGATTATATGGTGCACAGTTATAGAAACAGTTCATAGAGTGAAAAATGACATAGCTTTTTTGGTTTAGTACTGAAATAAACTGTTTTTACCCTTTATTGAATCACTGTTGTGTCTTGCTTTCCAGTCATCAAAGTTCCTCCAAGAATGATTAACTTTTCTCTCTTTTAGCAGTTATCCGGTCGGCCATGAGTTATCTACGCGGTCACTCTGGGATACAAGACATCTCATTCCTGGTCTGTTCTTGGGTAATGCCTGGGTACAGTTTGTGATCTCTGGGTCTGGTGTCTTAATATTTTTTACACGCTTTTTTTCCATCGAGCTCTTATCTTTGCATTCCATTAACAAACAAGTAGATATTCGCTCAGCCTGGTCCTAGGACGCAGATTTCTATTTAACTCGGTTTCTTTCGCTTCATTCGTCTAACCTGTCTTTCCATGGAACTGCGAGCTCGATAAGTTAAATTGGCTTAGGCTGTGGGATCATATAAAAACAAGTAGCCTCAAGTCTGGCACTCATTTCCTGTGCGAATATCTGTCGACTCTGCAAATCTATGCGAATTTTTAAGCGTGTGCTGTGGCACTCGTGTTTGAAATCGCTGACACGAGCTTTTCCTTCTTCTGCATTCATAAACTTCGGTTATTTCCTCAGATGTCACTCTATTTCAGTTTCTTTGAGATAATCGTCTCCTATGTAGTCCATACACTTTATGTTGCCATGCTAACAACTTTCATTCTTCTTGATTCTTATATATTCTCATATGCTTCTTTATATATTTAAGAATATTATTATTCCCACTTGGTATTGAAAATGCGAAGTGAGGATGGATTGCCTCGAATTGTTCACCTTTTTTCCTCCCTTTTTTAATTTTTTTTCTTCTTCCGCCGAATTGGTTTCCAAACATCTTTTCCAAGACCGCTGAAGCTAGACCAACCAAACGTGGCACATGTATGGAGGGTTATCTAAAGTGGTCCACCTGATAAAAAATTACCTTACCGGTCAAGGTCAAATAGCGAAAAAGTCAATCGGTTTCCATACAGTTAATGCAAGGCCGTTGAAGCTGGAAAAGCCAAACTTGGCAGATATATAAAGGACGACGCGATATGAGGCACCCGTTAAAAATTTTTGACCTTGACCTTGATGGTCAAGGTCAAATCGCAAAAAAACGTTATTTAAGAAAACAATGATTTATCTCGAAAACGAGAAGAGTGAAATTTTGACCTCATGTTCGACCTCTACCCCCTATACGACGATACGTAAGGTATAACTTCCGGTGTCCCTGATCTTCAGGTCACTTTAGAGCCCCAAACCGGAAGTTGGCCTTATCTCGAAACTGCGAGATAGAGCAATTTTGACCTCATTTTCGACCTCCACCCCCTATATGACGATACGTAAGGTGTAGCTTCCGGTGTCTTGACCTTCAGGTCACTTTCGAGCCTAGACCGAAAGTTGGTCTTTATCTCGAAAACGGTAAGATATAGAGCAATTTTGACCTCATTTTCGACCTCCACCCCTATACGACGACGTGAGGTACAAGTTTCGATGTCATTGACGTCCAGGTCACTTTCGAACCAAAAACCGGAAGTTGGCCTTTATCTCGAAAACGGTAAGAGATAGAGCATTCGGTTTCCAGACATCTCCTCCAAGACCTCATTTTCGACCCCCACCCCTATATGACGATACGTAAGGTGTAGCTTTCGGTGTCTTGACCTTCAGGTCACTTTCGAACCTAGACCGAAAGTTGGTCTTTATCTCGAAAACGGTAAGATATAGAGCAATTTTGACCTCATTTTCGACCTCCACCCCTATACGACGACGTAAGGTATAAGTTTCGATGTCATTGACGTCCAGGTCACTTTCGAACCCCAAACCGGAAGTTGGCCTTTATCTCGAAAACGGTAAGAGATAGAGCAATCGGTTTCCAGACATCTCCTCCAAGATCGCTGATGTTATACAAACCAAACTTGGCACATGTATTGATGGTCATCTGAAGTGGTGCACCTGATAAAAATTGTTTACCTTGATCTTATCGGTATAGTTGGTAGTATTTAGAAGGATGTTCTACATTCAGACATGTAAAAATTGTTAACAAATAGCAATATCATTTACCTTCCGCTTTAAGTTATCATTCCAAGTTGGGTCTAATTCGCTGTGCGAATTTTGGTCCAGTTAATATTAAAAATTAATGTACACTGTGGCATTAATATTCTACTCTCTCTCCCTTCCGACCAACTACAAATTCAAATATCTTAAGATACATTATACGTGAAATTTTCTTCATTTCAAAACATGAAGATACTTTCAGCTTGGTGAGTTCTGAGTCATCAAAGTGATGAAACTCTAAGCTATTACGCAAATATTTTCAACCCATGTTTTAAAATATTTTATTACATATAAAGGGTAAAATAATGAAGTTGAATAAATAAAATCGATGTAATTCATACTTTTCTGTTTTCGAACTAGCGACAAAGTGCAGTGATACAACATCTATTCAATTGTTTAAGGTTGTTGTCTATCCTACTTGTATTGGCAGCCATTTGTTGTTGCTTTTTTCTGAAAAAAAAGAAATAAATAATTTTGAATAACTAATCTGCACTTTAGGCATGTGAAACAGCACACGTGAGATATTACGCAAATTTTTGGCCCAGATTATATGTCATTAAAAGGTTTTATGCTCTAGTGTGGTTTCACTTGAATAAAAAAAATTAAATGTTCCTTAAACTTGTTTGGTTTCAAAAGAAAAAATAGCAAAAAATAAAAACGAGACATATCTTACGCTATCACATACGAGCGACACTTCCTGAAACCTATGTTAAAATAGCCGTGCATTTATAGCTGTCATTTTGCTAACCAAAGAAAAAAAGGAAAGAAAGAAAGAAAGAAAGAAACACTCAGAAATAGATAAAAAAGCAAAAGGATATTAGTTGAATTTCATAAGACTAACTCATATTTGAAGAAAAAGACCTTTTAGTAATCAATACTTACTGCATTGTCATAAAACAGCTGACCTCTGATGGGATCTATGTGTATAAATACAGAGCTAATTGATACTTTTAAATAGTACTTCCGCTCTTTGTATAGTTATTTCTCAGAATCCCACTGGATCTGCGGAGTAAAAAATTATCATACCAAACAGACCAAACCAACGGAGGGATGGGCTGTTGAACATATTTTAATAATAGTTCTTCTCTTTTATGAGTACTATTTTCGCGGAATCTCCAGTGGGTTTGCGGAGTGAAAAGGTGTTTACAGACCGAACCGCCGAAGAGGTTGGCTGTTGAACAACAACGACACTTCCTGCGCACCAGAAGTTTATACTATTGAAACTTTTTATCGAATGCATTGGGTTAATTCCTCTTCCGGTTTTCATTTTTTGGTGAGTGGATGTTGTTTACAAGTAGAGTTTTGATCTTTTAAATATCTGCGATTCAGTGCTATGCATGAAGTATTTTTTATAATTTATATTTCTTTTATATTTTCAGATAACATAGAATCATGAGGGCAAAGGTGAGTCGTGACTTAAATGCTTTATTACACATGGGATGGTGATTCCTTATCAAAATGTGGTCTAGAAAGTCGCGGAATTAGGATGAGTGTGGTCAATTTGTAAGCACAAGATTGAATGTTTTGCAAAAAAAAAAAAAAAGTAATGTGTGCATTGAATTCGTTCAAGCCTTTTCCCCAGCAACTACGAGCCGTAGGTCCGAGTAAGCTTTGACTTGAATAATATCGTTTAATGTGTCGGAGCTATGAGGCCATACATTCTTTCGCGGCCAGCTTCATGTTTTCTGAGGCACTAATGCTGTGTTTGCAAGCACACGGAGTAGAGGCACGTTTGAGTAGGGCAGGGGTAGTTGCAGCTACCGGCACACCCTCTCGTTACCTGCTGCCCACTGCTAATCCCCACCACCCCCGCAGCTCATAAGCCAAATCACACTTAGGCGAGATCTCTATCATTTCTTCTATTTTTTTACCCGCTCATTTTTTTATTCGAAACGAATTTTTGCGCATTTTTATTGGGAACGTCCAAGTGTGATCAGGCTTATTTGCACTGATGAGGGTATGAAATGTTTGTGTAAACAGAAAGGGGTTGCAAAGAAACGATTAGAAAAATATTTAAAAAATCAGATTTTTTGCGTTGGTTTAAATCGTTTAAATCATACCAGCCCTGGTTCCTTACTAATAGCACTCCGTATATTTCAAACGCGGCACTCCACGTGGGTTGTTTCAAAAAGTCGGACATTTATGGCAATCAGTAGGTCAAATTAGACACTCCGCGTTTATGGGTCGTTTTATAAAGTCGAGGTTGTCATGATCATAGAAAAGTCCTGAAATTCATTCTGAAAATTGAGTGGCTACCGTCGTAAAGTTATGGTCGCGTGTGGTAAACAACTTGTACGCGAGCACCTAAAGGAGCAGTCTGAAGGACAATAGAGAACAATTTCGTTTCTTTTATTTCATTTTTAGATCTTATATTCGGAGGTCGAGTGGACGTTTAGGTTGCGACAAAATCGTATTCTAATTAATGTGTGTGTGTACAGAAACAGATCTTGCGTACTGGCATAGCTGTTGATGAAAAGAAATTTGTGTAGACAGTGATGAATTAAAATGGCTCATTGAAGTTTCGTGTTATAACTTTTTTTACCCTGTGGGGGGGGGGGGGGGGGGAGTTGTGCCCTGGGTCTTTCTGCAATGACTGCCACGCTGTCATGATCTGTTTGCAATCCGATTTAATACTAACCGCAGCGGCCTCATGGTTTCCTATCATAATGAGTCAATATAAACAATATATTCGATACTGTTTAGCCGTATTATATTTGGCTTGCAAATGCTAAGTTTGTCACATGTAACCCACTCTGATATTTTGTCTGGCAATAAATAAACGTTTGCATTTTTAGTGGCGAAAGAAGCGTATGAGGCGTCTGAAGAGAAAGAGGAGGAAGATGAGGGCGAGGTTAGTACTGTTATTTATCCCTCGTGTAACGGAGGGATATAGTTACGGGGTTTTCCGTCTGTCGGCATGCGAGGCCAGGCTACATCTCCAAAACTATAGGACATATTAAAAGCTTGTAGCGTGTTTTTGTTTGGAATCATGAGCAGTTGTCAAATGAAAGTCTATTATTAGGCCCCAACCCTTCGGATTGGGGCCTATAGGTTTGGGGTGCCCGTCTGTCCGTCACCGCTTTATACCCCTATGAATTTGGGGGGCGGTTGGGGCCTGCTTGTGTTTCACAAATACTTACTTGTTATTATTAGAAATTATTGGGTCGTATTTTCAGCGTCGTGTCCAGACTAGATCTCCCAAACTATTAATTATATGTCTCCCCCTAAGGGAGACATATATAGCATTTAGTGTGTTCGTCCGTCTGTCCGCAGTGAGTTCTTATGAAATTAATGAGGCGATTTTTTTCAAAACATACATACATATTGGGGTACATGTCTAGATGATGCCCGTGGTATTTTTTTTTTCGTTTCCTCAAAAATTCTATTTTTGGCAAATTTTTGAACATAGGGGGGGGGGTGGTCGTACATTTTTTTCACTTTAACAGGCTATATCTCCAGAACAGTTTGTTGGATTAGGCTGAAACGTTGCAAGAACAACACACATATAGTGCAAATGTTTACTGTGAAATTTTACTTCATTTCCGCTGAAAATGTATTTTTGGCCATATTGTTGCGATATCTCCGAAACGGTTTGTTGAATTAGGCTGAAACTTGGCAAGAAGAACTCACAAAACGTGTAAATGTTTACTGCGAAGTTTTTCTTCATTTCCGTTGAAAATGTATTTTTGGCGAATTTTTCAGTTTTTGATTTTTAACTTTTTTGACCATATTGTTGCAATATCTCCGAAACAGTTTGTTGGATTAGGCTGAAACGTGGCAAGAATAACCCACATATAGTGCAAATGTTTACTGCGAAGTTTCTTTTCATTTCCGTTGAAAATTTGTTTTTGGCGATTTTTGAATTTTAACTTTTTTGGCCATATTGTTGCGATATCTCCGAAACGGTTTATTGGATTAGGCTAAAACTTGGAAGGAAGAACTCACAAAACATGTTTACTGCGAAGTTTTTCTTCATTTCCGTTGAAAATGTATTTTTGGCGAATTTTTCAATTTTTGATTTTTAACTTTTTTAGCCATAATTGTTGCGATGTCTCCGAAACAGTTTTGTTGGATTAGGCTGACACATGGCAAGAAGAACCCATATGTAGTGGAAATGTTTACTGCGAAGTTTTTTCTTCATTTTCTGTAAAAATGTATTTTTGGCGATTTTTTTTTTTTTCACGTGACTGATTGGAGGGCGGGGGAGACATGTCCGTTTTTGTTTTAACAAAAACACTGGCCAATCTATTTGGATTGTTTTGAAATTTTACATACGGATGGTGCACATATTGAAGGTGTGCAGTGTCGTATTATTATTCCGATTAAGGAAAAATGGTAAAAATGGCAGTATTTTGATATTTGCTAAAAAAATTGCCAAAATGGCGACTTACGTACGGTTGGGGTCTGCGCCTTCGACGATGGCTTGTGTATTAAAATTATGGAAAAGTTACGTTCACAAACCAAGTTCGTCATTTTTTGGCCTAACAGTATTCGTTTCGGAGTTTTTCTATCTTTCCTTGTTTGGTAACTCGGCTGGGTCATGTCCTTGGACATGCTTTTTTTTTTTTTTTTGTTCGGATTCATGAAATAGTCCCAGAATGAATGATTTTTTTTATTATTATTGAAAAGTCTGACACACAGATAATGTCATACATATTGCAGGTGTTGGTATTCATGAAAAATTGTCAAAATGACATTATTATTATTATTTTGATGATTGTTATTATTATTCGGTAATTGTAAATAATGATAGTATTTTGAAATTTGGTGAAACGTCGCGGTTTGATATAGTTTTGGCTGCGAAATTGAACGTGTCGCCCAGGCTGTGTCTCCAAAACTATTCTTGTTATTTTTGTAAATGTCACTTAGATGACAGATATATGAAAATTGCCAGGATGTCTTTTTTAAAACATAAAACATCAGCAGTGCAAAACTGTTAGAATTGTGAAAAACGTGATGACAGTGGCATTAGTTAGCGCTTTGTAACACGACTTTTATCACTGATTTCGTGGATCATCCGCGTCACACGGGACATCATGTCTCTGTCCTAGTTTAAATTATCTTTTCGAAAGCAGCACATATTTTTTACCTCGAGGTTTGCCGTTTCCTTTTTCTTGCAAAGGGAAAGGAAAAACATGCAATGTTTCAGCGGAGTCTACCGTTGCGCAAAATTGAGTGGATTTATAATATTGTGGCTTTACCCGCCACCAATATTTTTGTGGTGTCGAGGGTGCTTCCATAAAAATAGTTCGTATGAATTGTCGGATTCTCATGATGATACATACTCAGCTCACTCCAAATGCCTAAACTTGAGGATTTGTTGTATCTGAAGAATTCCTGTCGTACCTCAACTACCACGTTTTAAGTACTCTGAGGTTTTGACGAAGTTAAGAAAATTCTGATTTAATTACTAGGAGTATTTAAAATAATGTTAAATAACAAAGTTTGATTTAATGCAACTTATAAGTATTAATATCTTGCGGCATAGAATCGGCATAGAGTTTGCAGGAGAGCAACGAGCACTAAGAAGGTGGTGTGTGTGACCAGACTTTCGTTAGCCAACACCTATCCCGCCCTCCCCCGCTCCCCCTTCACAAAAGAGAAAGTGATGATGACATGACGCATGGCCCGCAATGTGGACTCGTTATGATGATACTCTCAGCTCACTCCGAATGTTAAAACTTGAGGATACGTTGTGTCTGAAGAGTTCCACGGGTCTGTGTACATGTGTGACTACCGACTCCGCGAGAGAGGGTTGGAGGTGCGGGTGGGATGACAGCATCATAATTTCCCTTTGACCATTGAATGAAAGGGAAAAAAATGGATGCGTAGTCTTTTTAGTTGTCCTGAGAACTGGCGTGTTTTTCTGTTCTATGGCTAAAAACAGAAATTTAATTGTTAAATTATCTTGTAAGGGGCGAACACAATGTTTTCGTTGGTAAACCAACTTCTATTTAAAACAGCGCGATGCATTTCACTTATGTAACGTGCACCTTTTCCAACAAAGGCCTGCACCTTCAGCGTGTTGCAAAATTTTCCACAATAACTTAACTTGGCTTACCTCTGTTGTACCGGCTAATCGACGTGGCTGGCCAAAATGCGGTTTTCGGTTCGGCCTAACACGGCGATTCAAGCCCGCACTGTATTTGTGATGTTGCCAATTATTACAGAAGCGAATACAGGGGAATATGGATCATGGGACCCAGACTGGTAGAAGATGGGAGTAAAAGTTTAAGCGGTGGATATGCTGATGAAAGAACTGCTATAAACCCAGCTCTCTTAGGCAAATGAAAGCCTTTGCTGATTGTCTTGTCTGAATATCTGCCGAGTAGACGAAATGTAAAACTTGTTCTTTTGTAACCCCCAACTTAACTTTGGCCCCGGTTTGGTGTGTTGCCCGTCTGTCCACCCGTTCATCGCTGGCTGTCTATCCAACCAGATTCCTAACATTCCTATTCCTACCGGGAGTTTCCGAAAAGAAGCTCCCCCCATATAAAAGTTCCAGGGCTCTTATTGGGAAACTGCTTCCCAATAGAAGCCCCGGGGCTTCTATTTGGAGTTAAAAAAAGACCTGAAAAAATCGTTTCCTAATAAAAGCCCCCCTCCTTCCCTGTAAGTCTTTTTAAAACTCGTGTTTACTCGTAAAGCAGACACGGTGCACTTAATCCTTTGATATGAGGCAGCCCCCAGACATGTTCTGCATCGTTGCTTAATCCTGTGCATTGCACAAGGCGAATACACACCCCCTCCCCACTGCCACCTTTACTCCGTAGTATTACTGGAAATATAACCGGCTGAGTACTGAAACGGGCGGCGTGATGTTGCCCCTCTTTCCCTGCAAGTCCTTGTAGAACTTATGTTTACTAGCAATGCAGACACGGTGCACTTAATCCTTTGATGTGAGGCAAACCCCTCGACACGTTCTGCGTCGTTGCTTAATCCTGTGCTTCCTACAAGGCAACCCCCCCCCCCCCCCACTTTACCAGACTTTTTTAGTTACTGTTGTTTTCGCGTGTTTTGTTATTTTTTCTGCCGAAATCCTCAGCACGTAGCGCTTTAATAACAGATTGATGGTAAATTTTCTTTTTTCAATAAAAACTTACCGACAATCCCCCCCCCCCCCCTACCTAAAAAATAGAAGCCCCGGGGCTCTAATTAGGAAACTGTTTCCTGATAGAAGCCCCGGGGCTTCTATTTGGGTTCTAAATGAGCGCCTGAAATTGGCCAGTTTCCAAATAGAAGCCCTGGGCTTTTTTTCGGAAACTCCCGGTAATAATCCGATGCAGGATTGTGCTAATGGGTTCCTGCACCTATGTTGAATGTTTCAATTGGCTAATTGGCGCTTGGGCAAATTATAGCATATTTGCTGGCTGTTGTAGACCATGGTTGCTGTGGCAAACTCGGCTGTCTTTGCGAATAGGGATCATTTGTGGATACTATGATGAAAGCATTGCTTTAACCCAGCTCTCTTAGGCTTTCAAAAAAAGCCTGTGATTATTTCATTTCTGAGTATCCTCAAGAAAAGATCTAACTTAATATGCGAATGGGAAGCTGTCAAAGGCTGAAAGTAGTCGGTGTGTCGTAAAAATAGTGCATTCAACAAGTGCTGTGGTGTTGTTTGTTGACAGGTCCAAGTAGACGAGCCGTTCCGTGCCCCCACTTGGGATGACGCACCAGACTTCTTTTCATAGTGGAAGGAATGACAAGCAACCTGCTTTTGCGAGAACTTCCAGGATGCCAAATTTGAGCGTGTGAATCCAGTCTCATAGAACTGTTTTTTGAGTTATGACTCGCAAAAGCTCCCTGACGCGATAGTAAGACTTGTTTTGTTGCAAATTTTAAGTTGCTGGAGTTCAAGGCCAGGCCCGGGTTTCATTGACCAACGACCCCAAAGGAAGAGAGAGGAGAGAGTCTAAGAAAGAAATAAGTGGTGTCCATTTGGTACTATTTATCTTACCATAATGGAGGCTTTCTCACTTGGCGCGAACTTTTGAAACAAGTTTTAACGTTTCCTTGTGAATACTTCCAGTTTGGGAAGATGTATGGTGTCGATTTCTAAATAAAATCATAGTAGTTGTGTTGTCGTTTTTGTTTTGTTAGCCCAGCTTACGTTACACGTAAGCTGGGGTATTCCTATCGGTTTGCGGGCGGTGTCCGTTAGTTAGTTAGTTAGTTAGTTAGTTAGTTAGTTAGTTAGTTAGTTGTTTATTTAGTAAACTTTGGTTCAAAATGCATCTCCTCCTACAATTTTGATTCGATGTCATTTATTTTTGGTGTGAGGCATCCCTAAGGGGTCGTGCATACGGCTTGTGCTTTTCTGGTCGATCGGGTGATTTTTGAATTTTTGGCGAATTTTTAAAGAAAAAATTTTAAAATGTATCTCCTCCTAAATTTTTGACCGGATGTGATTTGTTTTTGGTATGAGGCACCCCTAAAGTGTCGTGCATACGGCTTGTGCTTTTTTAGTCGATCGGGCAATTTTTGTATTTTTGGGGAATTTTTTAAGCAAAAATTTAGAAAATAATTCAAAATGCATCTACTCCTACAATTTTGATTCGATGTCATTTATTTTTGGTGTGAGGCATCCCTAAGGGGTCGTGCATACGGCTTGTGCTTTTCTAGTCGATCGGGTGATTTTTGAATTTTTGGCGAATTTTTAAAGAAAAAATTTTAAAATGTATCTCCTCCTAAATTTTTGACCGGATGTGATTTGTTTTTGGTATGAGGCACCCCTAAAGTGTCGTGCATACGGCTTGTGCTTTTTTAGTCGATCGGGCAATTTTTGTGTTTTTGGGGAATTTTTAAGCAAAAATTTAGAAAATAATTCAAAATGCATCTACTCCTACAATTTTGATTCGATGTCATTTATTTTTGGTGTGAGGCATCCCTAAGGAGTCGTGCATACGGCTTGTGCTTTTTTAGTCGATCGGGTGATTTTTGAATTTTTGGGGAATTTTTAAAGAAAAAATTTTAAAATGTGTCTCCTCCTACATTTTTGACCGGGTGTGATTTATTTTTGGTATGAGGCACCCCTAAAGGGTCGTGCATACGGCTTGTGCTTTTCTAGTCGATCGGGTGATTTTTGAATTTTTGGGGAATTTTTGAAGAAAAAAAATTTAAAATGTATCTCGTCCTACATTTTTGATCCGAAACCTCTCAAAGATCCGATGACCCTAAAAGGTCGTGCATACGGCTTGTGCTTTTTAGTCGATCGGACAATTTTTGTATTTTTAGGGAGCTTTTGAAGAAAAAAACTTCAAAATGCATTTTCCCCTACAGTTTTGATCTTTCTCTCTCTCTCTTTTTTTTTTTTTTTTTTTTTTTTTTTTTTGGTTTGAGGCATCCCTAAGGGGTTGAGCATACGGCTTGCGCTTTTTAGTCGATCCGATAATTTCTGTATTTTTAGGGAATTTTTGAAGAAAAACTTCAAATGCATTTCCTCCTACAGTTTTAATCCGATTTCATTTATTTTTGGTATGAGGCATCCTTAGGTGGATCGGGCATACGGCTTGTGCTATTTGACTCGACTTGGGAATTCTTGATTTCGATAGGGAATTTTTGATGAAAATGCCTCAAAATGCATCTTCTCCTGCAGTTTTGATCAGACATCATTTATTTTGGGGCTGAGGCATGCTTAGGGTGTCGTGAATACGGCCTGTGCTTTTCGAGTCGATCAGAATTTTTGGTAAATTTTTGAATAAAAAAACTTCAAAATGCATTTCCTCCTACTGTTTTTATCAGATTTCATTTATTTTTGATACAAGCCGACTTTAGGGGGTCATGCATACGGCTTGTGCTTTTTGAGTGAATTGGAAAACTTTTGAATTTTTTTCGGAATTTAAAAAAAAAAATAAATGAATCTTCTCCTGCAGCGCATAAACGCAAGTTAAATGAACTTGCGCAGTAGTCAGATTTAACAACCGCACATCGACGCAAGTTAAATAAACATTCGCATTGGTCCGAAATGTGAACCATTGACGGAAGATAAACATGCAAACTGGTCCAAAATAAGCACCGCGCATCAACGCAAGTTAAATAAACATGCGCAATGGTCCGAAAAAAGAACTACGCGTCGACGCAAATTGAATAGACATGCGCACTGGTCCGAAATGCGAACCGCGCATCAACGCAAGTTAAATAAATATGCACACTGGTCCGAAAAAAAGAATCGCGCATCAGCGCAACCCAAAGAAACATGCGCACTGGTCTGAAATGAGAACCACGCATCAACGCAAGTTAAATAAACATGGGCAATGGTCGGAAATGCGAACCGCGCATCGACGGATGTTAAATAAACATGCGATCCGGTCCAAAATAAGCACCGCACATCAACGCACGTTAAACAAACTTGTCCGAAAAAAGAAGCACACATTGGTGAAAGTTGAATAGACATGTGCAGTGGTCTGAACTGAGAACCTCGCATCAACGCAAGTTAAATAAACATTCGCAGTGGTCCGAAGAAAGAACCACGAATCGACGCAAGTCGAATAGACATAAGAGTCGGGCATCGACGGGACTGAAATAAACATGCGTTCTGGTCCGAAATGCAATTCGCGTGTCAACGCAAGTTAAGTGAACCTACGCACTGGTCCGAAATGCGAACCTCGCATGAACGCAACCTAAAGAAACAGGTACACTGGTCCGAATTCCGAACCGCTCCTCAGCGCAAGTTAAATACACATTTGCACTGATCTAAAATAAGTACCGAGCACCAACACAAGTTAAATAAATATGCGCACTGGTCCAAAATGCGAACCACGCATCAACAAAGTTAAATAAACGTGCGCACTGGTGGAAAATGCGAAACGTTCATTAACACAAGCTAAATAAACAAACACACTGGTCAGAAATGGGAACCGAGCATTAACGCAAGTTAAATAAACATGCGCACTGGTTAGAAATGCGAACCGAACTGCGCATTAACGCAAGTTAAATAACGTGCGCACTATTCAAAATAAGAACTGCGTATCAACGCGACTGAAATAAACATGCGCACTGGTCCAGAATAAGAACCGCGCATCAACTCAAATTAAAGAAATATGCGCATTGGCCTGAAATAAGAACCGCACATCGACACACGTTAAATAAATATGCGCAGTGGTTCGAAATGCGAACCACGCGCCAACGGAAATTAAATAAATATTTGCACTGGTCCAAAATAAGCACCGCGCATCAACGCAAGTTAAATAAACATGCGCACTGGTCCGAAATTCGAACTGCTCATCAACGCAAGTTGAATAAACATGCGCACTGGTCCAAAATGCAAACCGCGCACCAACGCAAGTTAGATTAACATATGCACACGTCCAAAATAAGCACCGTGCATCAACGCAAGATAGATAAACATGCAAACTCTTCCGAAATGCGAACCGCGCATCAAGGCAACCTAAGGAAACTTGTACACTTGTCCAAAATAAGTACCGCTCATCAACGCAAGTAAAATAAACATGCGCACTGATCCGAAATAAGAACCGCACATCAACACAAGTAAATAAACATGCGCATTGATCCGAAAGAAGAACCGCACATCAACACAAGGTAAATAAACATGCGCACTGATCCGAAATAAGAACCGCACATCAACACAAGGTAAAAAAACATGGGCGCTGGTCCGAAATGCCAACCGCACATCAACGCAAGTTAAATAAACATGTGCACTGGTCCAAAATAAGCACCGCGCATCAACGCAAGTTAAATAAACATGCGCACTGGTCCGAAATTCGAACCGCGCATCAACGCAACTTAAATAAACGTGTGGAGTGGTTCGAAATGTGAACCACGCTCAAACGCAAGTTAAATAAACATTTGTACTGGTCCAGAATAAGCACCGCGCATCAATGCAAGTTAAATAAACATGCGCACTGGTCCGATATTCGAACCGCGCGTCAACGCAAGTTAAATAAACATGCGCACCTTGCAAGTTAGATAAACATGGAAACTCTTCCGAAATGCGAACCGCGTATCAAGACAACCTAAGGAAACGTCTGCACTTGTCCAAAATAAGTACCGCTCATCAACGAAAGTAAAATAAACATGCGCATTTTTCTGGAATAAGAACCGCGCATTAATCTTTATTAAGTTAAATGAACATGTGCACGGTTCCAAAATGAGAGCCGCGCATCAACGCAAATTAAATAAACATGCGCACTTGTCTGAATAAGAACCGCGCATCGAGGCAAGTTACATAAATATGCGCACTGGTCCGAAATGCGAGCGTTGTTTGAAGGTATCTATGGCAGACTATCCAGTCTACCAGAGATACAAAAAATCTGTTCCCCATTTTTCACGTAAAGAAATCTTTGTATGCATTTATCGGTCTATTTTCTGGTCCGGTGCTAAATTAATTATTGAGCTAGCTCTTTGCCGTCTCATCTTTTGAAGCCCGATATTTCAGGGAAATTCCTTCGCTCATGCACGCTGGAATGGGTCTTATTGCTTTTCGTAAGCTGGGACTTTGTCCTTGGACAAACTTGTTATTTTGTTTGTTTTTCTTAGTCCGCAGCGGAGCGGGGGACTATTGGATTCGGGTCCGTCCGTCTGTCCGTCAACATGTGGCATAGGGTGTCGTTTCCGCTACAGATCTCAAGAACCACTCTAGGGATTTTATTTAAACCTTACACATGCATAGAATAATGATTGTAGTTGTGCACCTGGTTATACGTTTCACCGTCGCCCGAAAAATTGGGCCTAGACTTCGTCAAAAATCCCAAAATGTCGGTCTTGAAATGGTTGGATAGGCTGTCGGTTTCCGCGAAAGATCTGAAGAACTACTGCAGGGATTTCATTTGAACCTTGCGCATGCATAGAGTAAGGATTGTAGTTGTGCACTTACTTGCACAACCTGAAACAATTTCCTATGGTTGCAAGCGGCCGGAAATGTCTTGAAATCTTGTGGTTGCACGCCGGCGGGGGACTCCGTCAGTTTTACTGACATGCTTGTTTTTCTTCAGTTTTAAAGCCTTTATTTTCGTAAAAAAAATCCTATACGTTGTACCATGACTGTTTTTTTTTTTTTTCTTCAGTCGTCGATACACATTTTGCCCATGCGTGTGTCGAATTTAGAATTGGTCCAGTTATAAACTGTTCTTTACAAAAGTTCTCATTTGCTCGTCCGAGTAAAGTACGAATCGCACAAGGAGGGGCCGCACGTAAAATGCGTGTGTTTTATGAACAAGATCTTGCGTGCAGTAAACAGTTGCATCTACTTTAAGCTGGTCATTCGTGTGGTCAGTCGGACAGCTATTGAAAGTTTATGGCGTCATTGCGTCATATTGCTGAACGTTGGAGAAACTTTCAAGTTTATGGGATTGTTTCTTGGGTAGTTCGAAAGATTCTGTTGAATTTGATGGCGAATTGAACAAGCGGGGATCGCAAAGGACGTCATTGCAGAAAATTTCATCTGTTGGCAACAAATATCCAATCTCTCCGAAAACTGGTTCATTATTTGATACACGAAGCAAATTTCTTGTCGATATGTTACTCTCGGCCAGACATTAGAACTGTCCGCTTTTTTAGCTTTTTCCACTTTTTTGAGCTTCCAATATATGGTCTCAGAGATTGACGCAAATCCGTTGAGATCAAAAGATGCACTTATTATTAGGGGAGGGGGAGGGGGGGGGGGAGGGGCGATGTACTGATACGAGGCTAACCTGAGGAGTATTATGACAATTCAGCCAATTTTTATGGCCCGCCCGGCGATAGCCGGAGGGCCATATAGTAATTGGCTTGTCCGTGCGTGACCGAATTCGGAATTTCAGTTAATGTCTGGAAACGTGTTTGTTTTGTGACGAAATAAGTTGATTTTGAGGGGAAACAAATTCGCCCCTTGTGCGTGCGTGTACTGAACTTGTCCTGGTTTTTTTGCTTCGATCAACCTGAAACCTATATGGATTGCAAGCTTATGGGACCTAGTTATGCCCCTCCCCGTTGGCCATGCGTCGGTGGAGGTCTGAAGATGGGCCTAAAACGCATATTAGTCCCCCGCCGGGGGACTAGTTTTCGGGTTTGTCTCTCCGTCTGTCGACACTTGTTTTGTTAACACACTCAAGCCTACATTTTTCCACCGATTGTTATTGTATATATGGGTAGTACTGGAACGAACAAGGATCGGTATTGTAAGTGAGCCATGTCGGCCCAAGGACATTGGCCCAGCTGAACTTCACAAATTTTCCCAATCCTTACTCAGTTGAGTGAGTTTGTTAACACACTCAAGCCTACAATTCTGGATCGATTGTTGAAATATTTTAGATATAGTAAGTATTGGAACCAACAAAGGTCAGTGTTGTAAATGAGCCCTGTCGACTCAGTCGAATGAGTTTGTTAACACACTCAAGCCTACATTTTTCCACCGATTGTTAAGATATTGTACATATGGGTAGTACTGGAACGAACAAGGATCGGTATTGTAAATGAGCCATGTCGGCCCAAGAACATTGGCCCAGCTGAACTTCACAAATTTTCCCAATCCTGACTCAGTCGAATGAGTTTGTTAACACACTCAAGCCTACATTTCTGGTTCGATCGTTGAAATCTTTTAGAGATAGGAAGTATTGGAACCAACAAAGGTCGGTATTGTAAATGAGCCCTATCGGCAGAAGGACATTGGCCCAGCTGAACTTCACAAATTTTCCCAATCCTTACTCAGTTGAATCAGTTTGTTAACACACTCAAGCCCACAATTCTGGATCGATTGTTGAAATCTTTTAGATATAGGAAGTATTGGAACCAAAAAAGGTCGGTATTGTAAATGAGCCCTGTCGGCCCAAGGACATTGGCCCAGTTGAACTTCAGAAATTTTCACAACCCTTACAAACTGGAATGAGTTTGTGAACACACTCAAACCTACATTTCTGCATCGATTGATAAGATATCTTAACTATAAGTAGTATTGAAACCAATAAGGTTTGGTATTGTAAATGAGCCATGTCGGCCCAAGGACATTGACCCAGTTGAACTTCACAAATTTTTCCAATCCTTGCTCAGTTGAATGAGTTTGTTAACCTACTCAAGCCTACATTTCTGGATCGATTGTTGAAATATTTTACATATAGGAAGTATTGCAACCAACAAAGGTTGGTATTGTAAATGAGCCATGTCGGCCCAAGGACATTGGCCCAGCTGAACTTCACAAATTTTCACAACCCTTACATACTGGAATGAGTTTGTTAACACACTCAAGCCTACATTTTTTGAAACAATTGGCAAAATGTTGTACACATGGGTAGTATGGGTGGTAACAAGAATTGGTATTGTAAATGAGCCGTGTTGGCCCAAGGACATTGGCCCAGCTGGAATTTTAATACAAATATGATACGAAGGGTTGTAGTCCATCCTAACAAAATCAAATACTGGTATTGTACGCCGGCGGGGGACATAGTCAGTTTCACTGACCCACTTGTTCAGTTTAATTTAGGGATTTTGTAGACTGAACTTGCCGTAGGATTTTGTTTCGATCAACCTGAAACCTTATCGGACCTAGTTGTGCACTCCCCTTGTTAGTCCAGTTGGCTTTTAAGCCAAAAAGGCTATGCAGATTGGGGCAAGTGCCGTCCGTTCAGCTGTCAAGTGGAATAACTTTATTTTTATCGGAGTCTTACCAAATCTTAAACAAGAGATACTAACCCTCTACTGCATTAGGAATTTTTTTTTTTTTTTTTTTTTTTGGTCTAAACCATTTTTGGCAATTTTATGGCCAATTTGAGCAAAATACGAAAAAAAACCTATCTAGTCCCTCATTTTTCATCAGAAGATTTCGAAAATTTTTGTGTATAAACGAACTAAGGGGTCAAAAAAGTGCTTTTTCGATTTTTGAATTTCGACTTATTTTTTAATCTACTGAGCTTCAAAGTTTGCAACTTATAAAAATTTCCAAATTTCCAATTAAAAAAAAAACAAAGTTCCAATTTGCACAATATGTTACATGCAGGTACTTCTGGTTGGGCTTGAATGATTTCAGTAATTTTGTTGTCAGTCAGTTCTTTGATATTTTTTAAGTGGGCGATAATAGGGAACATTGGAGATAATGCAAAAAAAATTGTAATTTTCGCTTTCAAAGTGCATGAGTCCATTGCATGACCCGAAAATATGATAAATATGATATTTTTCGGGTGGGCGATAATGGGGAATATTGGGCGATGATGCAAGAACGTTGTAATTTTCGCTTTCAAAGTGCAGGAATCAATTGTATGATCCGAAAATATAAATTTTTTTTCTGGGTGGGCGCAATAGGGAACATTGGCCGATAATACAAGAAGGTTGTAATTTGTGCAGAAGTGCAGAAATTAATTCTCAGACCGTAAAATATGATGTTTCGGGTGGGCGATAACATGGTATCATTAATAGATGCTGAATACTGGCCACCACAGAATTTCAAAGGTCAAGGAAACACTGCCAATGTCAAAGATCAAAACCTGTCGAACTCTTACCGTTGCACATGTTTGTGTCGTAGTTACTGTGCCAAATGTTGTGATGCTACTGAAAATTAATGGGCAGTGCTATCCCGGACAAAATTTCAAAGGAACAAATGACTGAGACACGATCCCGTCAATAGCCTCTTTTTCATGTTCCCAATTAAAATTAGGGCCCACATGTTTTTGACGACCCCGTTTGAAGTTTCCCAGGGTATTTGCAGTACGCCTGTCAACGTAGACTATCCAGGGTCTGGATATTCCTCACCCGATCATTTATTAGTCCCCCGCCGCCACGGAGCGGGGGACTTTAGTATTCGGGTCCGTCCGTCCGTCTGGCGACACTTAGAAGCACAAATTTGTGCACGCGATATCTCAGCTGCTATTCGACCCTGGCTTTTGATTTTTGCTACAGTGAAAATATATATATTGAAGCTGTGCGACGTCGCATTATTTTTCGATTCGACCAAAAAACGTCGAAATGGCGACTTGTAGAAAATAGGCAATGTTTTAGTATTTCTGTTTGCTACAGTGCTATTTTTGCACGAGATTTCTCAGCCGCTATTCAAACCTGGCTTTTGATTGTTGCTACTGTGAAAAGATATATAGAATGAAGTTGTGCGATGTCGCATTATTTTTCTATTCGACCAAAAAAACGACGAAATGGCCACTTGTTGAAAATAGGCAATGGTTTGGTATTTCTGTGGCCTACAGTACAACTTTGTGCACGCGATATCTCTTCCGCTATTTATTCCTATCTTTTGATTTTTGCTACAGTGAAAATATATATACTGAAGTTGTGCGACGTCGCATTATCTTTCAATTCCATAAAAAAACGACGAAATGGCGACTTGTTGAAAATAGGCAATGGTTTATGTATTTCTGTTGCCTGCAGTGACACTTTGTGCACGCGATATCTCAGTCGCTATTCAACTCTGGCTTTTGATTGTTGCTACAGTGAATATATATATATTGAAGTTGTGCGACGTCGCATTATTTTTCGACTCGACCAAAAAATGATGAAATGGCGACTTGTTGAAAATAGGCAATGGTTTAGTATTTCTGATGCCTACTGTGCAACTTTTTAATACTCACTTGAAACAAGGTCCAAGATAATTATTAAAAGAAAGGACTTTATTTTAATTTTTACATTTGACTTCTATTTAAATTTAATAACAAATTGGAGTAAAATTCCTGTGTCTTCATTTTACCATTTACAGACGAAACCGGTTAATCGCATAGCCAATTTGCCAAGCCCTGTTATGCGTTTATCCGGAGTACTCTTGCCGTGCCTATTTTGTTTCATTTACGGTAGTTATTAGACGTGCACCCCCGCCCCTCGTCATCTCAGCATTTCATTTTTTCTTCTTGGCCGCGTATTTAAATAATGACATTGCGCTCATGGTTATGTGAGGCAATGTGGGGATTAAGGGTTTCAGGCCACTATATAGTAAGAGCCCAGGCAGCGCGGGGATTAGGAGTTGCAGACCATTATCTAGCGTCAGCTACGGCAGTGCGGGAAATAAGGATAAAGGTCATTATGTAGTGAGAGCTGAGAGAGTGCGGTGATTAAGAATTCGAGACTCACTGTTAACAACCGCGAGTGGGGTTGGTACATGTATACAATGGGTTAAGCAAACAGAAGACAATGCATTAGATAAATAAACGAGCAGCAGCTCACTACCGTAGTTTGCTTAAAGTTTGGCACTGTTATGATAGTCACCCAGAATTATGCAATTAACCGGTGTGCTTCCTATTTTAACGTGAAAAAGCTATACGTTAATCCAGTTTATGCGATTAAGCGGTATGCAATTATCCGGTTAAATTTCCAATAGATAGCAATTGAAATGGTTTGGGATTTGAAAATAATATGCAGTTAACCGATTTATGCGTTTAACCGGTATGCGATTAAGTGATTTCATCTGTATTACAAATATTCAGACATTTTCATGATTTGAGCATAATTTATTATAAAGAAAAACATTCATACAGATCAGACTGTCTTGCCATTTTCCAAGAGACACAAGACTCAATCCTCAACTGGTCCATTGTCACTTGACAGTCTTGTATAATGTTTAGTTATGTGGTAGATTTCTCTGTAGTTTGGATAGTTTCGTTGAGATTTATTTGTATTTTTATAGATTGCTTAATATATTGTGAATATTCGTTGATGGTATAAAATGCTTCGCCTTACATCATTAAAATATATACAGATATTTTTCAGAAGGCTATGGCTTATGCGGGCCATACGTGCTGCAACGGACGCATTTCTAGTTTTTTAGACCAGCCGACTATGTCCGGCTGGTTTTATCCCATCAACAGAGGGGTAGCCGTCGTCCGTATGTACATGTGTAAACTTTTACTTAAAATGCTTCTTCTCCTTCAGTTTTGATCCTCTCAGATTTGACATTAGGTAGGCTTGTCTGTAAAAAAATTGTTTTTTGGCGATCTGCCAAAAATTGGCTAAATGGGGAGCATTTGAAAATTTTCGGTTGCCAATTTTCAAAATGCTTCTTCTCCAACAATTTTGATCAGATTTTCTTCAAATTTTGCACGAATAAATCAAAAATTGGCCAAATGGGGGACATTTTTTAATTTTTGGTGTCCAATTTTCAAATTGTCTCTCCCATAATTTTGATTGGGTTCCTTTCCAATTTTAGATTGTTGTTCTCTAGGTAGACCTCTCTTGAAATATTGCTCTTTTTGGCGATCCGCCAAAAATTGGCAAAATTGGGGACATTTGTAATTTTGTGGTTGCCAATTTTCAAAATACTTCTTCTCCCACAACTTTGATCAGATTTTCTTCAAATTTTTCACGAATATTCCATAGGTAGGCCTCTTTTGAAAAATTACTGAAGGCGTATCTTTTATTGTCTCCCTTTATCGGTTTTATAGATAATGTCTTCAGTTTTGCCTCCCCTAGAAGCACTAGTTTGCGTTGTAGCCTGCGATGCAGTACTTCTGTCTTCAAGTCGCCATCGGGAATCAATTTATTCTTCGTATGTTTGCTTGCCTGTTATATCTTTAGTGTTGCTCAAGGTGCTTAATAATACTTAACAAGTGTACATGTAAGCGCTGTCGTTATAAAATTTATTTCAGGCACTTGCAATTTTGTTTGTGTTGATATGTCTCTATTTTCCTTGAAATAATGGAAAATAGAGACATCAAACAGAACTGAAGCTTAAGCTTATAACCAAATCCATAATGTATTCTTATTTCATTTAATACCGTGTTACACATATTTTCAACTAAATTGCCGTTAGCGGTTCCTAATTTTTAGGTCCATACCAATTAGAAACACTACAGAACCTGATGCGCCCATTTGAGACCTGGTAATAAAGAACTAAATCAGTAAAGATGCTTTGTCGGATCTCGATCATCAATGGGCGTCAAAATACAATGAAGATGAACCAAAAACACTGAAAAAAGCATTTCAAAACAAATATTTTAGAATAAAATTCCGGTATGGCATCCCCGTTAAGAGAGAATTTTATTACTGGGCTCCTAATGAGGGCCTCCAGTGATCTAACTTGTACGTCTAATTATAAAACGGCCAAATTACAGAAAAACCGCATTGCGCTCCTACTTGATGCCTTTTCACCAGTCATCTAACCACTTGCTTTGATAGCTTAACTGGTAAAGTGTTGGACTAGTAACCATGAGACCGTGGGTTCAACGCCCTCTGAAGGTGATTTTCTGTTTTCTCCCCTTATCGGTTTTTAGGCAATATATATAGTTCTGCCTCTCATAGAAGTAATGGTTTGCGTTGTCGCCCGGGAAGCAAGAGGTAGTGAGTTCAAGCCGCACCAACAAAATCAATTTATTTTGTGTGTATTTTGCTTGACTGCTATATCTTTCGTATTGTTCAATATTAAGCATAACAGAGTTGTAGTATTTTTGTTATCGGTTTAGCAAAAAGATAAAGGAATAGTTTAAAGAGAAACACACACACACTGAATGCTGTTCGTCCCACACACCACGTCCCAATACTTTTGTTAGCAGTGTTGTCCATAAGGCCTTCCAAATCTAAATTTTGAAAAAAAAATGCCGGTTTCTCCTTTTAACTTTGTAATGTCGCTTTAATGGCTGGGCATAATGTCTACGGTCTTTCTTTTTTTAGGCGGGTGGGGGTGGGGTGTTCCATAATTAAAAAGTATTGCATATAATTGTTCCAATTGTTTTGAATATTTTTACGGTAATTCCTGTGGATAATTATGTTTTTTTCTTTGAATTTTTCATTTTGAAATGTGATTATATTTGCAGAAAGGGAACACTTTTTTATATTTCTGTGAAAGGAAAATGGGATGCGCATACTGCAGAACCCTAGATCTCATATAAGAGACATGTTATTGCATGCGAAAAAATAAAGATAAATAGGTCTCAGATGAAAGTGTTTGATATAGCCCTGTACACTGGTGGTTTGTGTGAACTGGCCGCTCTAGCTGTTATCAGATACGACGATTTCCTACAACGTTGAACTTGATCTGCTAGGGGTGAAATTTTACAATTTCACAAAAGTGTCCGCATCTGGTCAAAAGAGGCAGTACTTTTCAAGTTTGGCATCCCGTGTTAGTTGTCTTTTTCAAAATGTCACAGACACGCATCGTGGCTCCCCCCCGCCCCCCCCCCCCCGAGCTGGAACACTCTAATCTGTAATTTTTTCGAGGATCCCCCAGTAATTTATTCGATTAATAATGATGCCGAATAGTTTGAATTTCAGTCATTGCTGCTATTATTTTGTCAGTTCATGATCTCACCACATGTTCAGTCATCCAATGTGTAGTACGCATTTAGTGCAATAAGTAATCGAGTGGCGGAATGTTTATTTTACTTCAACATCCCGACTGTTCATTATCGATAAAAGAAAAACCATATCAACCTTGCGTGATAAAAACGAACAAATTCAAGATAATATAGACATAATGTGTGCGTATTATTAAAGAAATGGAGAAAATATTTTTAACCCTTGCCACAATTAGAAAAGTACGTTTTCATCCTTCCCACTTTGAGAACCCGGAACCTTTGAATTAAAAGAGATGAGTTCTCAGAGAGACGTTTGAAAAAGTGTATCGTGGTAGACTAGTATAGTGCACTATAGTATCTTTCCAATGCCTTCACGCTGCATTTTCTCTCAAGTTCGCTGTAAGATTCAGAAGAGATCGCACCCACGTGTGCTTCTGCATCTGAACATCATCTGTGTGAGACTATTGGAGCGAAGACCAATCTTCTTCTTGCCAGCCATTGCCTGTTTCGATCCAGGGACCTTCGGATTACCAGACGAACGCCCTCACTAACTGAGCTAACCGTCACCCTGAACTGAACAAGGCTCCACTTAGGAAAATTATTTTTTTTTTATAAATCGCAGAAGAAAAAGGTGATTATAAATGAAAATAACTGTCGTTAGCGTGTTGTGAATATAAGTTATACCCAGTTGTTTTATAGGAAAAATAGGATTAAAGGGACAGGATATCATCTGTTTTATTTTGTAAGTGATATAGCTGTGGTGCCATCTTTCACACTACAGAGCCATAAAAACTAATCGGATTTGCCTAATTTAGGTTGGTAATTTTTTGTGCCATGTGGAAGAACACTTTGCTTGAATACATGGTGTTTTTGCCCAAGTGCGATTGAGAAAATTTAGGTTTAGCCTTATTTATTATGAAACATAGATTTAAACTGATTGTGGTTTAAGTGCTAATAATATATTTTAAAATCGGGATATCAGTAAGATGAAATTTTTTCAACCGTGCGATAAATTTTCCTTTCCACTGTCAAGGTTGTTTTGCCGGCTCACTCCGCTCGCAGTGAAAGAAGGGACTGAGTTTGGTGACCAAAGAAGTACTGACAGTAAGTTCCTCTCTTAATCACACATAAAGTTTTGTTTTGCGAAGTTGTTTTCGTGTAAGCAGTGTGGAAACCATGATCTTAGGGGACTGCAAGGACCCATCGTTGGACTCATTTTCTCGTTTGTTCCAAGTTAGCTCCGAGTAGCTCTGACTTTTATAACATCGTATATCTCTGTGCCTGGAAACTTTTTAGCGCACCGCTTCTTGGAGCTACAGTTAGCTTAGCTCAGAGGCAGATAACTTCGCATATCGAAACCATGTAGCGTGCAGGTTCTTGGAGCCAGCTCCAAGTAAGCGCCCACCAGTTCATATCACTCAAAACAGCGCAATTTTTAATAATCAATACATTCTTTCAGACATTGTGTCGTTTAGATTGCAAATTTATTCGGATAAATTTTAACTATACGAAGGAAAGGGTATGGAAATAAAACAAATTCATTTTCCCGGAAAAAAACTTTTTTCAAGACTGAAAAAAAATGAAAAAAAAAACCAGAAATTGAAAAAAGGGAAATATGTAAATGATATCTATAAGGCCACTGGTTGACTTTGTTATTTTATTCATAAGTAAATACAGAGAAACTGCCGTAGTTTTTCAGTATAAGCCAAATCAAACTTTGGGCGTTCCCAATAAAAATGCACAGAATTTCTGCGTTCGAATAAAAATAACCGGGTAAAAATGATACTCGTAGAGAGATTTGTCTAAACTTCAAATTTCTCTTGCACCAAAGAGCAGTCTGGTTTTAACAACCCGTATGCTATTTTAAATATTTATTAAAAGTTTTAACAAATAGTTTCAAGTTTCAATTTCTTTCATGTTCCAAGTAGGAGCTGTTTTTGCGATATTTCTTCTATATTTTTCTAGCATTCCTTTCATTTTCTCCCCGTTCCCTCGCAGTCGAAATTCAAAATTCTTGAGCATTTTACTCGAAACACACAAAGTGTGTTTTGGCTTATACAAGCACATACTCATGAAAGCGTTTTTAGCCAACAAAGGTGCTTGCGACTGGCTGTGAAACACCCATTATTTCACAAGTTGAAGACGGTTGGAAAACTAAGTGACAACCAAGACATTGACGCGTTCTGTGTAGTAGGGGCTGGAGATCGAATGGCTACAGTAGATACAAATTGGTGAATGGTTTTCAGCTTCCGGGGCTGAAAGCAATTTTTATTTGTCAGTTGTCACAAAATAAGGAATATTTTTGTCGAAAGGGTTGGCACATTTACATCTGGTTTATTAAGTTGAGCATTTTGTAGATGGTTATTGGTGACAACACAATGTTCAATCTAACTAAATTTAATAAGCTAGCTGCAAAGTTGTCAGACCTTTCGACTCAAATATTTCTTCTGTTCTCCTCCTCCTCGTACCCTAGCCAGTTTTGTCTGCTCTGCCTCGTACGGCTTGTTGAAACGTTTAATTGTAAGTTTGGACAAAGTGCTCATGCACCCAAAGTGACGAAATGCAATGTGACGGGCTACACTCTGTGTTAGAAGCAAACTGCGATGATACCTTAAGACAACAAACCTCATATCAATTGACCAATAAGTAATCACTGACAGACAAGTTCGTGTGGCTGAAGGCAGCTACCGTTACGGGAGGATATATGTCATATGGGATTAGTAGTAGCTTGTTGCGAGAAACAACAGAGCGTCGAGTCTTTGTTGTTTTTTTTTGTTTTTTTTTAATTTTTTCCATATGTGACTCGCAAAAAGTAGTTTTGACAGGCGGTAAAAACCCAGTTTTTTTCCTGGTAAAATCTAAAATATTTTAAAACTTTTTTTTTCATTAAAATATATTTTTTTGTCCATTAAAATCAGGTATAAAAGTGAAGTCTTTGAAGAAGAAGGTTATGTATCTACATTTAAAAAAGCGTTTCATTTCCATATCGTTGGGCATCATATATCCATGTCCCTGTATTGATAAGAGGAAACAACAGTTTTATTTTAGTTTGAGGAGAACGAATAAGCCATTTCGTGCTTTGTAAAACTTTTTCTTTTTATTTATTTTTTTTTTTTAGTTTCACTTTCAAATTTAAAAAGCTATCATACGATTTTTAAAATCTATATTACATCTTAAGCTACTCTTTTCATAGTTTTTTTGTCACCATTTTTTTTGTTTTTTTTGTTTTGTTTAATTGCTTTTTACCTTTTTCCCAACCTAATACAATCGAAAAGGAAAAGTTTTCGGCAAAATTGCAGGTAAGAATCCGCTTGTGGTTACAGTATATCCAAATTGTGAAGTAACAGAGCATCTTCCATGGCTGTAAACCAGTTCGTTTGTCAAATTTGCAAAATAAGAAAGGGCGGTGAAATTTGCATCTCACTTATTTAGTGGACTCATATTTTATATTTTGTTGTCATCAATGTGGATCTATTAAAACCAACTTTTTCTCCTCTCCCTTGTACACTTTAAAATTTAATAAGCCATTTGTGAAGATGTTTTTACTGCTCCAACCGTTTCTTTGTAGTTTTCCCAACCTAATGTGGTAGAAACATCACACTTTATCTCCAAAATCAAAAGTTCGAATCCGCTTATATGCAGTATTTATCTATTTTTCGTTAAAGTTTGCTGTGAAATTCTTTTCTGTTTGTCAAAGTGGTGCCGAAGGCAATTTTTTAAGTAAAGGGGTATATATTGCCTGTGAAAAACATATGAAATACATGATAAATGCAGAAAGGCGTATCAAATTATTCGGTGTACCCGGCAAACATAAGTTGTAATTGATTTTATGCCTTAAAAATAAAATAAGATTTTTAACAGACATCAGTTCTCTTATTCCTTCGATCAGGTGGAGACATCTACGCTTCCGCAGTTAGCTGTAAAATTCTTGTTTTTTTTTTCGAGTTGTCAAAGTCTTGTTCGGAATATTCTCTCCTACATACCCTGTCCAAACACATTCAAATTTGACAAAAAATCTGAACTGACCCTTCTAAGGAAATAAAATTGTGCCAAAGCGGATTTTATTATTGTCGTGATTTTCGTGGAATGTTAGTGCTTTAAACGGACTAATTCTGAAGTATTGAAAAAAGGTAGAAATTACACAACTAGAACCACTTCTAAACAAAGATATGCAGTGATTTTTGAGTAACGTGTTTTTATATGTGATGTCATTTAATATAAAATAAACTAGCCACAACACCGCTTCGTATAAAAAAAGGATAAATTGAGTTGCAAAAAGTAACACAATGTGAGTCTTTTTGTTCGTGCATAAGGTAAATATTACTGTGTTAGTAGTTTTTAGGCCCCAACCCTTCGGACTGGGGCCTATAGGTTTGGGGTGTCCGTCCGTCTGTCCGTCATCGCTTTATACCCCTATGAATTTGGGGGCGGTTGGGGCCTGCTTGTGTTTCATAAATGCTTACCTGTTCATCTTGTCACTATATGTTAATCAGTTTGTCATTTTGTGACTGTTTATTTGAATATTAATTAATACAGAAATGTAATTTGCTAGAAAACTAAAATCTGATCATTTCGATGTATACATGTTGATATTGAACCAGCCAGTTGCTAAACAACCGTTTAAACAAATATTAAAACAAAACTTCTGGGAGAAAGTGAGATGTTCGCAACATACGCTGGTCACAAGACGTTGGTTCGTCGTCATGATTTCGGTTGTAAGATTGATTAGATAAGCCTCAACGAGATTTAAAATGCTAACAGGTGGCATTACATTCATGGAAAAGATATGAAATTGCTTGTAATATATATATATATATATATATATATATATATATATATATATATATATATATATATATATAAACAAAACAAAAAAACCGAGTTTTATTAAGTGTTTAGCTTGAAATATTTCGTGAAAATATTCACTTGGAATTTTTCAAACCAGCCCGATTAATCGGTTCGAGATATGTGTTGTATTTAGACACGGAACCTCATTCGAGGAGAGAAACGTGGACGTTACTGGTCACGGGACACCCATGCCGTTTTGTTCTGTGTTCATATCGTTTTGTGGTGGAGCCGATACTGCCTACTTTCTTTTTTGTCAGTTTGTTTATTTTTCAAACCGTTTGGTAAAACAATTTCAGATACTTGTCAGTATCTAGACTAAGTTTTGGAACTCATATGCAAGAAGATTTTCAGTCTATGTTTATCACCAATGGTTGAACATATGTTGAAATGTTTTTCTTTCGTATAATTTCAGGGATATTCCAGCATGGGTAAGGGTGGTCAGGGCGTGGCTTCGGCAAGTCGGAGCAGGGTAATCTCGTGGGATGAGGTGCAGCAACACACACAGCGCGACGATAAATGGCTTGTCATTGAAAACCAAGTCTATGATATTTCACAGTGGCAGAAGAAGCACCCAGGGGGCGCCAAGCTCATCAGCCACTACGCCGGCGAGGATGCGACGGTATGTGACGTCAGCAATGTTTGAATAAATAGTTGTAGCCTTCTGCTTCGTGTCCCGGTCTGGTAGGTTCTCTGTATGACACTCCACAAAAATTCAGCGGCACTTTATTTGACTCTTAGCTATTGCTTTTGCTGATGAATAGGATATTAAATTATATGCGTTTACGGCATTAGTATGTGAAAAAAAATATGTAGGGTTGTGACATTCGTTAAACAAGATGGAACTACTTGAGGGATTTTTAACAAACCACTTGTGTAGTTTTGTTAATATTAAGCGACCTGTGATAAATTTTATAACAAAGACATGCCAAGTTAGAAACAGCCTCTTGGTGAAATCTTTACATGCACTACTGCTTGCGTTAATACGAAGGATGGCTTGTGGCAATGGCGGTATTTGGCAGTTGGAAAATGTCTCGCAGGTTAATGGTTGGAAAAGGGCGGGTTGGAAAATGTTCAGTTGGAAAGTGTCACAGATTCGGCAACGGCCATTTGTTTCTTTGATCGGCGTGTGTTGAAAAAAAGGTACTTATATGAGTTACAGTTTGCGTGCTGTTTTGTGCAAGTGAATAAAATTTGAACTTTCGGTTTAAATCGGCAGATAACAGCGTCCGGATTCAAGCAATCGTGACACGAGACTTGATGGAGGTTGATTTGGACGTATAAAAATATCATTAGCGATTTATGTTGATTTTAAGAGAGTGGTATAAAACAAACATTTTAATGGTCTTAATATTTTGCGTTCTACATTGTAACACGGAGGGCAATTCAAGTAGTAGCAAAAAAGTAGGGCAACAGGGCAGTTCAAGGAGTAACAAAAAAGTAGGGTAACAGGGTTCGACATGAACTTTTCGTTGTCACTTTCCAATGTTCTACGTTTAGCAGTGGATTTTTGGGAAGGGACGTCAGCACTGAAAATTTTTGAAAATTTGGGCAGACGGCCAACCTCATGATGGTTGCCAGACAAAAAAAAAACAAAAAAAAAACCGCTGTTAATCGCGCTATTGTCCATGGCGTTTTGTGTGCACTGTTGAATTTGTGGTTGTTGCACTGAACTCAAGATGCTGCTGAGTGTTTATGATTGTGTCACGGGGACATGTCACTTGCGGTACTTTGTTTCATTTTCATGCAGTTCCGTGATTCGGTTTATCACGTACACAGTTTGAACAATGGATCGTTCAAGTAGTTGTTGCATGTGTCATATTTGTTTCAAGGCTTTGCAGTTATAATTAGACGTTACATTGTATTTATTCCACTGGAATCTTCCAGTCATTTTGAATATACAGACTATTTTTAATCCATCCATTTTCGATATTACTGGCATAAATAAATGTTGCCTAGTTTTATGTAAAAGCCGTGGCACCAGTCACAATAGATGTGATACCAGTCTATAGATGTGATATAACTAAAGTGAAATGTTGGCCTGAAATTGGACCATCACATCTTACAAAAAAAATATTTCAGTCAGAACGGATGTCCATTTGATTGACCTGTACACGGCAGTCACTTGTTTAGTGCTGAAATTTTGCATCTCGCCCGCATTTCTTTGGGCAAGTCACGTGAAAGAAAAACATAATTTGCGCCCGTTCCTTCGAGCGAATATTTCAAGGGAGGATTTCTTAACGGGTTATAAAAACAGTGGAAATTTCCCATGATAGGATTTCAATCAAGAAGAAATATGGTTATATTGTCACAGATATTCAGTAAAATCCTCTTTACAGCTTAACACCTTTGCGATCGGGCATGAAGTTTATTAGCGCGTTGTCGCATGTTGACCCATAAACAGGGCACGTTTGTCTAAGTAAGGGCTGTTCATAGGTTGAACACAAGTATTAAAACTCCATATAATTTTATTGTCATTGTTAATGACATCTCAACAATAAAAAGACAACCGATTCAATATTTCGGTTCTGTTGTTTTTCAGCTCGTTAACTGTCGTCACGTATTTTCTTTACCCCTTCTGCAAATGATCATGAATCCACATGGTAGACTTTGACATCGCTAAATTGTACTAAGAATTTTGTTTTTGGTGCGTTTAATTTTGACTGCTTGCACAATTGTCACATCACAGGTCATGATGATGGAACGGCTAGACATTTGTTCTCGCCGTCTCTAGATGCTGGCAGCACGATTAGATCTGTGTTTCACAGCCATCTAGTGATATTACATTTTTTTAATAAAAAACGATAAGCGATGCTTGTGGCAGTTTTTGAGTGCACTTACTTGACACGCAAAACTGGAGCCCCAAAACGATTGGTCCCTAATTAGACGAAGCTTTCTCGATCAGTGCCGAGGCACTCGTCTGGTTCAAAACGATAACAGCACTGCAAGGAGTGCGTTGAGGAGGGTTGCAGGGATGTAACATAGTGTGAAACTTTGTTTGCCTTTGTATCAAAAGCTGCCTAGTCCTTAAACGGAGGAGCTTTTCAAAGACTTCTTTTGCAGCTCAAGCTGTCACTGAGGCCTGTTCAAAACAAACAAAGGGTAAAGCTCCTCTCATAATTGTTCAATCAAAGCCGTTCATTATTATTCTATTGGTCTTTCAAAAGAATTACAGAAAGATAGTTGTTTATTCTATCCAATTCAACGAAACAAAAAACAGACAAATAAAAAGATGGACGAGCAAAACATGCCGCAAGTGCAACATCAGGCCTGCTCAACCGTTTGCCAGAATTTCTTGGTATCAGATCTGTTACTATATTTTACAATAACAGGTATACGATTTGAACAGTAAACCAAGGCTGAAATAATTCGGTTTATTCAAACAATGCCCTCATCATGCCCTTTGTTTAATACAACCAATTGAAAGTTTGTAGTATATGACAAGAAAAGTGATTGTGAGGAACTGGTGCCATTTATGAATGCATACCAACGTACAGGGCTGGTATTCACAAACGTTAGCTGCCAAGTTAATGCACTCCCGGACGCGAAATCAGTTGATCCACTTGTATCATGCAAATAATTTTAACTGGATTTTTTTCTGCTTAATAGATTAACTTTACTCATTTACTTTGGTTTTGGTTTGCTAACGGATCAGTTAACGGAATTAGTTAACTGCACAGTTAACTTCTGTAAGTACGGCCAGAGGTTGTTGAATGATTTTGGTCCGATTTGCAGCCTTTGACATATCGTAGCCCCGTTTGAGAAGTTTCGCACATTAACGAAAGGCGTTCCCTTCTATTTTTTGTATTTGTTGTTTGCGATTTCTGTAAAGCGTGCCCATTAGAACTCTATGTGGATTTCTTGTACTTCCCTTTCTAAACCCATTTGAAAGCTGAGACCTATAAACTTTTTGTCGTGACGCCAAATTTAAACAAAATTCTGGAGTAAAAAAAATGTAATGCACATAGAACGATAAATATTGTAATCAATAAGATTATTTGAGTTTGTAAAGAAATTGTTAACTGTATGTCTTGTGAGTCGTCGGTCTGGATTTGCCTTGTCCTTTAACGAGGATCCCCCACTCAGCATTAGTATTGTGACGTCACTTGTGACCTGAGATTTACTTATGAGACCGAACGCAGAGCTGATCCTTTATTTGAGGTTGACATGAACCTTTAGCGCATACTCTGATACGTGCATGACAAACACACATTAGGTATGCTCTAACTAAAAGATATGTGTTATTAGCTCTATATCCCAAATAGCGAAATATGATACAGCTGTATTTTATTGGCTACAGAACGGCATTTTGTCATTGCCTTTTTGGCTCAGTCAGTACAAGACATTTTTGCGATTTTGTACCCAAATATATTCATTGAATTTTACCCGTTTCATGTGGTTCATTTCTGTCGTGTGGCGTGATTGTAGGAGGCGTTTACAGCATTCCACAATGACCTTGGACAAGTCCGCAAGTACCTTAACCCCATCCATATCGGAGAAATCGAACAGGTCCCTGCACCGAGGGAAGATCGCATCCGAGAAGACTTCGAGCAGTTGCGGCAAACTGTTCACAAACTGGTGAGTGATACCTTCGCCTGAGCTGTGGCTTGCCTATAAAGGTTTTTCAGTGTGCTAGAATTTTCGGCTGGATTGGTTGGGTGGGGGGGGGGGGAGGATATCCGATCGAGTAATTGGTTATTGAAAAAGGACTGGGAACGAAAGTGTGTAATTTGCTTGGGCTAAGTGAAGATATTTCATTGGTCACTAGACATTTTATTATACATCACTTTCTCGCCATTTTCATTTGTAGGGCTACTTTAAACCGAGCGTGACGTTTTTTGCCCTTGTTGTGGGACACATCTTGCTCTTCGAAGTGCTAGCTTACGTCATATTGCGCACATTCGGAACCGGGTGGATACCATACATTGCCTCCGTATTCTGTTACTCCATTGTCCAGGTACCTGTTTCGAATGGAACGCGTCAAACAAAATTTACAACAAAATGTAAATGACTACTTGGTTTTAACTTTTCTTTGATGTAAATTTTGTTTTAAGTAACAAAATGTGTATCATAAATAATGTCATTCGTTTCATAAGTATGAGTAACTTGTGTAAAATTTCGTTTCATTTTAATTTCGTAAAAGAGGATTATTTCCAAAAAGAGCCACGAGCCTTTAAGTCAGTTTTCAGTTTTTAAAATTTATCTGAATTTTTTAATTAGGTTTTCTTTATTTTATTTACTTATGTTTACTTTTGACTTGCTGTCCTCTCTTTACTTAGGGACAGGCCAGTTGGACACAGCATGACTTCGGGCACTTGTCGGTGTTCAAAAAAACCTGGAAGAACCAAGTTTTACATGAATTTCTTATGTCCTTTACTAAGGTGTTAATTTAACCTTCTTTTTTTTTTCTTTTCTTTTTTGGTACATTTATTGCATATATTTAGAAGGGCTTCTAGACGTTTCGGCCCAAAACCTTTTCGGCCCAAGACGTTTCGGCCCACATTTGAACTGCCAAGATATTTCGGCCCACTTTTTCCCCCAAAGACTTTTCGACCCAGTTTGCCAAGACTTTTCGGCCCAATTCATTTCGGCCCACTAAACAGTTATTATTTAGAAATGGTTCAAGATTGAGGGTCATGTATTCATAAGCTATTTCAAGACAGCTGTGAAATATTATTCTTCTAACCAACTCCAGCGTCTGATGGCTTTCAACAATTACTTGCTGATCATCCTGGTGTGTGTTGGATTTTTACTCTATTTCAATCCCAAGTGCATTTCATACACCTAATCTGGTATTTAATAGTTAATTAACTGACAGACTGTCGTGTGTGATGTGCTTTTCTTTGATTACAATTTCCTTACCCTATCATCCTGGTAAATACCTCATTCCACCAAATTACATAGCAGTGCCTATTTATCAACTTAGTTATTCAAACAAAATTCCAGGTGACACAGACTCATACATATCAGTTTATAATTTGTAATAACACGGATAATTCATCGAAGTCGGAACGCAATTGATCAAATCTTCACGAGGCTGCCTATGGCGTTTCAAGTTAATTGCAATTACATATCATTGATCTAATTCCTGTATGCTTATGAAGGTTTTTCAGGTTTTCATAAGTTGAAAATTAAATCGTTAAAGAAATAGCAGTATAAGCAATCTGAGATAATACATAACATACGATTCAAATTCAAATAGGAATAGCTACTTTCGATTTTTAACAAACTGCACTTTCAGTGGCTTTGGAATTATGCATTAACTAAATGTCTAGCACAAAATCAAAACATCTGTATAATGGTAGTTTAGTGGGCCGAAACGTCCTGGGCCGAAAAGTCTTGGGGAAAAGTGGGCCGAAACGTCTTGGGCCGAAAAGTCTTGGGGCGCAAGTTTAGTTAAAAAATGAGTGGGCCGAAACGTCTTGGGCCGAAACGTCTTGGGCCGAAACGTCTTGGGCCGAATCGTCTATGGGAGTGGGCCGAAATGGTTTTGGGCCGAAACGTCTTGCTTGCTGATAGTTAAGTTTGTAACTAAATGAAAAGACACAGGAAATTAGAGAAATTAATGAGGGAAGACGCTATTTTGTTGAGCAGCTCTGGAAATTGTTGATCATAATAAGTAAAAATGGTTTGTCCATTTCGAGGACAAAATAAACATCGGTCGGCGTTGAATGTTCTTTTCATTGTGCTACTTGACATATTATTATCATTATGTAAAGTGTCAAGCGCAGATAAGAAGCGTGGTTGTTAACATGGCCCTGGTACCGTCACTGTAGTGTAAGGTGGGGAAAATTTGAATATTAAAAATGCATTTTTAATGAAATTTTTTTAGTTTTAATAAACCGTCATGATTTCCGGCGTGTGATTTTTCACATTATTTGTGTGTATTTCAGGGAGCATCTAGTACTTGGTGGAACCACATGCATTATCAGCATCATGCTAAACCTAACGTGGTAAATCAAAGATAAATACTGATTTACAGTCAAGATTTAATCAAATGACGAAAAAATAAACATGCAAAAAAAAAAAAAAAAAAGAACAGAAAAACTTAAAACGAGAAGTTGACGTTAAAAGGGCTTCATGTTCTTAAGTATTTAATTAATCCAGTTGATAATTTTATCATTTCAACAACTCACTTGTCCATGAAATTAATCTGAAAGTATAAAATAACAAGACAAAAATCTATCGAATCAGTGTAGAAGATGACATTTTTTAGTTTGCATTGTAAGCCAATCTTTAGTTCAGGATTTAAGTACGTCCGTTTGTACATTTGAAAAAAATTAAATCAATAAAAAACTTACTTTCTGATAGACTGTAATAGTTTGATTTGGTAGTGATTTGTTACAGATGGGGAAGGACCCAGACATACGCCTTGAAGCTCTGTTTGTCCTTGGAGATACGATGGCCCGTGAAGTACGTTATCCTTGCCCTTCAAGATTTAAGTAGCCATGGTAACGGGAAGCACGCAGCTTCAAAAGCAACTGAGTTTTTGTTTGAGATTAGAAGTTTCAAGTGAAATTTTGAGTTTGAAAAAGTAAAGAATAGAGTCGAACTAATCAGTAAGGAACGCCCAAAAATAAATGTAAAAAAGAAAAAAAAATAGAAAAGTGAAGTAATAAATAAAAATACAATCTGTTTATAGACAGCACAAAAAAAGACGACAATGCCGTATAATCATCAACACAAGTACTTCTTTGCAAGTGAGTATTACTTATTCGCACGTAAGAATTGGTTGAACGATGTTATCTATCTTTACGTTGATTTCACCCTTCTCCCACTCCCCTGACCCCCTTTCTCCCCCCTCCTTCGACTGTGGGTGACATAGACCATTTCTGCACATTCTGCCCCGCCCACACCCCCTGTGAGTGACATGGACCATCCCTGCCCATTCTTCCCCCACACCCTGTAGGCGACATGGGCCATTCCTGCAATTCTTACCCCTCCTGCGGGTGACATCGACCATTCTTGCACATTCTTACCCCTCCTATGGGTGACATGGACCATTCCTGCACATTCTTACCCCTCCTATGGGTGACATGGACCATTCCTGCGCATTCTTACCCCTCCTATGGGTGACATGGACCATTCCTGCGCATTCTTACCCCTCCTATGGGTGACATGGACCATTCCTGCACATTCTTATCCCTCCCCTGTTGGTGACATGGACCATTCCTGCACATTCTTACCTCTCCTATGGGTGACATGGACCATTCCTGCACATTCTTACCCCTCCTATGTGTGACATTGACCATTCCTACACATTCTCCTCCGTCGCCAAACCTCCAAGTGGGTGACATGGGCCATTCTTTCCCTCCCCCACTGAAGTCTCCAAGCCATGGCTTCAGAAAGTTGGATTTTTTTTTTTTAATTCATACAACTCAGATTCGGTTGTAAAATTTGAGAGTCCCACAAGGAGTCCCACTTTTTGACAGCATTACAGTTACCGTTGTTAAAATACCAGTGAAAAAGGTTTTTTTTTGTGGGAATTACAACAGTTTCTTGCTTTTAAGTTATTCGTGTAACATGCAACATTAACTGTGCGGGGTATCACTGTGATGTTCGTTTTTTTATTTGTTTGCAGTTGGACCACCATTGTTGTTCCCTGTTTATTTCCAAATAATGATTTTTCGACACACAATCACCCGTGGCAAATGGCTGGTAAAATAGCGTATTTTAATTGTCACTTTTAATATGATTAAAAAATGTACGGACACGTGAGGCATGGGCTATTTTATTTCATAACTGCACGTACAAAGGAATGGTATTATTTTTGTAATACATTTGACGAGTAAATTCACACAGATGTATCTGTGGTCTTAGATTTTGAAAGCGAAAAAAAATGGAAAGCATCAGAGAGGGCTTCAAAATCACCTGGTAAATATAAAAGAGATTGCTATTGTAAAAGAAATAAAAAAAGAAGAAATAAAAGACTCCATTCGCGTATGGGCTGATTCGAAAAGCCATCATTCAAATAGTTGCACTTCATGACGCTAACTTGTAAAGAGGCGAGGGAAAAATACTTGAGTCTAAGGCATAAACATACGACAAACATATTTGGCATCATGTCAGTATGCAACACAAATGTTTTTTTTTCTTTCAATCATAGATTATGACACTTTTATCATTTTCAACAGGATTTGGCAGTGATGCTGGGATTTTACGCCAAAGTGCTGTACTTGTACTCGCCTATGCTAGGAGTCTGGGGGGCCATAGCTTATTACTTCTTGGTCAGGTTTGTCTTGCTGTTTTGATCCAGTAGCATAATTCAGTGTTGCCCAAGAGAGGAATATTGGTTTTGTTTATTGAATGGTAATAGTTATACTGTTCAAACTATTTAACAAAAAAATAAATAGTGTTTGGCCTTAAACGTTCTGCATTTTGAACTACTTACTGCTGTGTTTTGCAAGTGTTGTTCTTTAGCCCCTAGGATAACCAGATTGGACCGAGATCCAACCAAAAGCCATTTAGCATATTTTTTTTTTGCGAACGTTGTTATTTCGTCTGTTAATTTAAAATTTCTTTGGTTTACACATTTGGCAGATGTGTCGAAAGTCATTGGTTCGTTTGGGTGAGCCAATCAAATCACATTCCCATGGAGATAGACAATGAGAAGAACCGCACTTGGTTGGAGATGCAGGTGCGCTGAATTTGTTTGCCATGTGAAACTAATAATTGCTGTCCGCCGTGCTTTTGAAAGAAGAAATGTGCGAAAAAAAAAGATTGAAGTTAGAAAAAGATTATTTCTTTCATAAATCTTATTTTTATTGTTATGAAAAAATACTCCAAAAAAAAAAAAAAAAAAAAAAAAAAGGAACCAATAAAAAATTTACATGCAAGTTGCACAAAAAGAGTTGGAGAGAAAACAGTGACAAGCTGTGTTGCTTAAAATTGTAACTTAATAAGTTATGATGCTTTCGTTATTTCTGTAATTTTGATTAGATTTTCTTTAAATTTTGTACGAATGCTCTCTGGTTAGGCATATCTTAAAAAATAACTTTTTTGGCGACCCGCCAAAAATTGGCCAAGTGGGGGGCATTTTTTAATTTATTGGATTCCAAATTTCAGAATGCTTCTTTTCCCAAAATTTTGATCCTTTCCAGTTTGGACGAGTGTTCTCTTGGTAGGCCTGCCTTCAAAATCTCTTTTTTGGCGATCCGCCGAATATTGGTTAAGTGGGGCATTTTTTAATTTACTGATAGGCAATTTTCAAAATGCCTTATCTTCCACAATTTCGATCGGCTAAAACGTTCCTAAAGCTAAATTGGTCGTAGTGGAATCCAGGACAAGACGTCCCCGGCCATAAGGTCCCAAACGAATTTAGGGCCAAAACGACCCCAAAGCTGAAAAACCTAAGTTAACGCTTTACTTAACTGTATCCCAGCCATAAAATCCCCGAACGAATTTAAGGCGAAAAGCTCCTCAAAGGAAAAAAACGTATGATAACCTAAATTAAAGCCTTGTTAAACTTTGCCCCGGCCATCAGGTCCTCTGCCATGATACACTACTCGGCCATAATGTCCCTCGACATAAGGTCCCCAAATGAATATTGGGCCAAAACGTCCCCAAAGCAAAATTGTCACAGTGGAATCTAGGACAAAACATCCCGGCCTTGAGGTCCTCGGTCATAAAAGTACCAAATTAATTTAGGGCAAAACGTCCCCAAAACTGAGAAACGTATGATAACCTAAATTAACGCTTTATTAAGCTTTACCCCAGCCATAAGGATCTGGCCATAATGTCCCCAGCGATAAGGTCCCCAAAAGAATTTAGGACCAAAACGTCCCAAAAGCAACAAGAAAAGACGTATTATTAAGCTTTATAATGATTTTTACATGCTTTAAGGGCATAATTCAACTAGAAAATGACAAATTGTCCTAAATTGCCAAAAATTACTGTGGATTTGTGCGATGTTTTGTCTGCACCACTTCGCATGTAACCATTTGTCGAGGGACCTGCAGGTTGGGGGGGGGGGCATTTTTTTGGTAGTCAATTTTCAATGCCCTTCTTCATCGATTTAGATCGGATTGTCTTTAAATTTTTCATAAATATTCATTAGGCGGTCCTCTTGTAAAGTTACTTTCTGTCGATCCGCAGAAAATATTGAGTATCCAGTTTTCAAAATGCTTCTTCGACGACAATTTTGACGGGATTCCTTTAAAAAATTGTACGAATTTTCTACAACCGGTTTCAACAATATCACAGCTCCTTTTTGGCGACCATGCAAAGCCTATTGATACGTGATTTACAAGATCTCGGCTGGTCACAATGTCCCTGGACATTCTTTGTTTGGTGGTGTTAACAGCTAGCGGCCACGTGTAATGTAGAGAAATCTCTCTTCAATGACTGGTTCACAGGACACCTCAACTTCCAGATTGAACATCAGTATGTAATCCCTGACGTATCATTTTATAAAATCAAAATTCCACAGAACAACAAAGATAAAGAAACGTTAAAATTGACAGTACGTTATTCGTGTGCTAGTTTTCAGAAGTTCAATAAATTAAGAAAGCACACATAGGGGACTATTGATATTAGCAGTGGAAGGTAATCTTAGGTTTTATTTATCACTTTTATGTACTATTATTTTAATTATTTAATTTTTTTTTGCCTCAGTTTATTATTATTATTTTTTTTTTACTTTAGTTTATTCCCGACGATGCCACGGCACAATTTGTACAAGGTAGCGCCTCTGGTGAAGTCACTGTGTGAGAAGCATGACGTCAATTACGTGGTCAAGCCGCTCAGCACCGCTTTCATCGACATCGTCAGGTCTGCAACGCAATTTCTCTGTCGTTTCGCGAAAGTACCGACTGCCCCATCCTTTCTGGAACTTCATCTTCTGTAAATTCTGTAAATTTGTCTAAGAGTTACCCTTGCTCCCCTCCAGCATTCTGTCAATTTGTCCACCGACTCAGGAGCTATCTCATCTTTCCTTTCGGCCCTTCTTTCTGTAGCGAGGCGAGACCTCTGCCTTAATACTGTACTGGCATCGGGAAGGGATCGGTTCAGGTAAGATATATGTTTCATGAGTCCCGGCGCACAAATTATTCTTTTATGCGTGAGATGGGACAGATAATACCATAAAAACATGTTTCAAATCACTGCCATCCGAGCAATATGATAACATTTGTAATCTGTATCACCAGAATATGACTTGCGCGAGACACTCTGTGTAAAGTGCTATCACTTTGGTGTTGGTTGCGGACCAATTCTGTAATACTCTACGTAAAAAAAAAAAAAAAAAAAAAAAAAAAACTGCTGAATGTGGCCACTTATCTCTGATATGAATGGAATAATCATTATAACTTTTGAAGATGTTTCGATTATTAAAGAGTTTGTAAAAAGAAATTTTGGAATTAATACTATTGTATTGAAGTTGCCTGTGAATGGTTAAGTAAAATGTTGGGGTTTTTGCTTCTGCAGGAGACTCAAGGAGTCGGGAAAAGCTTGGGAGGAGTACAAGGAAGCATATCATCTACACTAAAGCCTTGTCTGGATTCTCCATGACCTAATTTTGCTGAGTTTTCATTGGTATAAATCAGTGTCCTATGTACTTGTAAATTTCGATCAAAGTACAAAGTACGAGGCAGTATTAATTTGAGGACTTTGTATATAGGAAACAGCCTGCATGGTCTAAAATATAAATGAAATGGGAGTTGTCAGTGAAAAAGCTTAAGTTGTGATCAAGAGATGTCGGGATTGTTTGACCCGATTTCCGGTGAAATTTAACAGAATGTAATTATATTTGTTGGCTCTATAGATACCGTTGAATGAGTCGAGGTCAGTTGTGGTAGTAGTCTTCTGTTCTTTCTTATTAGCATAGTCATGAATAGTTAACTGAAAATTAAAAAGATCAAGGGACGAAAATGGAGTACAAATTACCGAAAGGTATACACCAAAAATGTTAATTTTTTTTTTGCCTGAAAAATGTTACACCTGTTAATTCTAAGTGATGCTTTGTTGTTGGATGGTTGTGTCATCTTGTGACGTCAGTCGTGACGTTCATTGCCACTTTGTTCGCTGCTGGTTTTGTGGTGTTGTGACGGTCGTGACGTTCAATGCCTCTGATCACACGTACTTTGGTCGCTGCCCACACACCTGTGGCAGTGTTGTTGTGTTGCCCGCACGCAAAGAAAGACGCTTAATATAAACCTCCCGCTTCTGGTAGCTGGGGTTCTACTCATTAACAGTTTGTGAGGAAGTTCACATTCCTATTTAAAAACGAAGACTTGCCAAATAAAACTGGTTGAAAAATTAGTTAGATTTAAACTGAAGAACCCTTAATCATAAAAACTCAGTGTAAACACACCGATAACTTTTAAGTAGAAAATTATTTACAAGGTTTTGGAACATATTTTAGCTTCTGTACCCCTTCCCCCTCCTCCCTCCCACCGGATTTGCAGATTTAAAGAACACAATTCGTCGATCAAAGCATTTAGTCTGCAGGCAATAATTTCCACGCTGTATTGACAAGTCAAAACTAATTCTTTTTTTTTTTTTTTTTTTTTTTACAATATTAAAGACCTTCTTTGAAGTGTATTGCTTCTAATACGGTACTGGAATACATGGTAACATTGAGCCTTTCAACATTGAGTTTGAGATGCAGCCTTTATTATTTTTGCTTTTGGCTTAAATGATTACGCGCTTTAGTTTGCTTTCAACAAAAGAGGGTTTATGTTAATTAGGATCCGCCTCTCTTTAAGGAAGAAAAAGATAATGCGGAAAGTAAACTGCGCTCGTTTTATGTTTTCTTTGTTGGAAATTGTAAATGGATAATATTCAAAACGAGGATTTTTTTCTTTATTTCAGACTGGCATTGTTACAGGATATTTTGTTCTCACGAGGTGGCGGTTAGATGTGTATCTTTAATTTTTCAACCGAAACCTGGACATGGTGTGTTCGCTGTAAATTTCATCTCACAAACTCTTAAATTTTTAACATCTTATTTGCTACCCGTGAAGACTACGAGTAGATTTTTTTTAAAATCTTACTGTCTTTCTTAAATATATCTTAAGGCTCCTAATAAAGTCTTTATTTACTTTATTTATGCATTATTAGAGTATACCTCTTTTGCGCGAACGACATACCAGGATTAGGGTTATAGTCGAATGTCTTTTTTGCATCTCTGCATTTTTCCTTATTTATGCCTTATATAACAAAAGGCATTTGAACAGCTTGGAGTTTTTTTTTTTTTAAGCATATGGAATTTGTTCTAAAATGTACATAAATCGAATATATTCCCGATCGCTTCTAGTCGTTATCGGCAGGGTAAGATTAGATAACAACAGGTTACCATAACCCCTCCCCCCCCCACCCCACCCCAGATCCAAAACTTTTAGCTGTGAGCATCGACTTGGGCTTTAAAATTAAATTCTCGAGTTGTTTCGTGTCTTGTTCCGATCATAGACGCCGTAATATTCATTCCCTGTGAACAAATAGGTTGCTAGTATGTTTGTGATAGCATAAGAATTAGTCAAAAGATTTGCCATGTTTTTTTTGGCGTATATGTGTTTTGGAAGAGGGTTTGTAAGTGGCGATAGAGTGGTTGTGAATTTGGAAGCGTTGTGATCAAACTGGTGGCTTTTCGTTTTGTAGCATTAATTCAACACTAACATAAAAATTATAGCACCCAAATCTTTTAGTTAAGTTCTAAAAAGTGCTGAAAATATTAATCTACGAAGTGGCTGACTTAACCGGGAAGGTTACAAACTCACTGAGACTTTCAGAGACTTTGTAAAATTCCCTGATCTTTAACAGTTTGTCTGTAACATCAATGTCCCGCAAGAAAAACTGGGTAGATAATTAGTTAAACGTATTAAAGGCGATGTAAACCTTTCGCGAAGCTTTATACTAGGTTTTTATGTTAAGAGGCTTTTGAAGCAGGGACCATTAAATTTTAAGTAGTCACCTACGAGTGGTGGACTCTTCCCGGTGTAGTGTGTGTCGTCTAGTCGTGACACTGCCGCAAGGCTGCGAGCGTTGTTATCACACAGCTGACCTCTGCGGATTTTATTATTTATGGTGATGTTGTTGCATTTATGTTGCGCATATTCCAACAAAAGCACTGCACTACAATAACATATTGACAAAGCATTGACACTGAAATTGAGTTGAGAACTTTTGATTACCAGAAATAAGTGCACTAAAATATACCAGACTAAAGTATAATTATGAAGAACCATAATGCTCTTTAAACAGTTAAGTTTTTCATTTTATTTTGAAAACTATTAAGTTATCTGTAGAAACTAAAAATAGGTAAACTGTTCATAGAAATGGCGCCTGAAACTCAAAGCACTGACCAGCAGCTCCTGATGTCCGTCTTTGGCAACTCAGGTGTTCCTCTTTTATGAGTAGTCTTTTGCGCGGAATCCCACGGTGGGTCTGCGGAGTAAAAAGGTGTTACACACAACAGAGCGAACCGCCGTAGAGGTTGGTTGTTCAACAACGAGAACAAAACTGTATTCTTTGGCATTTGACTTTGCTTAAAATGAAAACTACGACTTGTCCGCTAAGTGAATTTAAAGGTTGGAAAAAGCCCTCCCCCCCCCCAACTCCCATCCCCTGTGTGGACTTCTGTACCACTGTATATATATCACCGCCAAACGTTGGTGCCATTCACATTTTGAGTTTTCTCTTTTTTTTAACGGCATACAAAACCCAACTCGTATGCCTAGCAATATACACAGTATTTGATATCAGTTAAAAGGTACTCAAATTAATGGCCTAGTTAAGTGAAGTTAAGTTGTAAAATTATATGATGCACCCGAAGTAAATTGGTACAAGAGACTGAAGGAGATAAAATAAGATAAGGGTTTGAAATAGATTTGAGGATTAAAGACAATTAGATAAAAGTCTTCAGTAAGACTAAGCTAAGGAGAAGTCTTTAAAATGTTTAAAGGTAGCTATTTAACTCTCGTGGAATGAAAATCCTTACCCGGTATATTGTGAAAATACAATTGATATGTGCGATCCGCATTGTTCTGGGAAGGGGTGGGGAGTAGGTGTCAATTGGACGGAGTTTGGGAAAGGCATAAGTTGGATGTATCGATTAACGGCATTTGAGATGTTCGCATTTTGTCTCATTGTCAGTGTGTTTCTTTTTTTAGAACGCTGTTATCGCTTTGCGTTACCGCGATGTAGCTGCATGTACGGCTGTGCTTGTTGTACATGGCAGTCTTTATTAAGGCAGAGCTGCCGCTTAAAGTCCATTCCTGTGGCTATTATCAGTGTTAGCTAGTGTAAACGAGTGAAATAATCAAATAAATTCTTGCGAGTGAAATTCCAGTTTCATGAAATACTAAAACAAACGCTTCCGTATAAAACAAGAAATTTTCATTTCCAAAAGCAAAAGGCCGTCGGAGCAATACCTATGTCCTTTGGCAGTTTATTGTTGTAAAAATACATTGGAATGGCTGCGAGTAGCGTTAGAATAAAACGACAAAATTGCTGAAGCTTGTGTACATGTGCATATGTATAAACCAGCACAAACAGGTGGACTGATCCGAAAAACCCTCCTGTTGCAGTGGTAGCACGTGCCTAAAAGGAAATGCAGTCAGGGTGTAAGGCTCAAGGGACGATTCAAAAAACAATATCAGTCCACATGCAAGTGTCTGTTGTGTCTCGTGACATTTTATGTTTTACTTCTGTCTTGTAATTAAGAATATATTTTTTGCACTTCTCTGAGGTATTTCTGATTGGTTCGCTACGCCGTTTTGACGATTGACGTCATTTTAATCCCAGTACTGCGTAAAGAACGGGAAAGTACGCTTGTGCTTATATACTCAATGAGTGTGCTGCAGAAGTACTAGTTTTCGTGGTAGTGTACTGGTAGTCATGAAATAAATGTTCACACACCAGAGTGCTTATGTAGTGTAGATCAGCTTCAATCCCTGCAAACGCTGTCTTGTAATAATGCATGTTTGGTTGGATTATAAAGTGTAGACAAATGAAAATAATTCGTTTAAGTGGCTAGACAATCGCTGACCAGTTCCGTTTTCAAAGTGTTATCTGTGACGTCATTATGAACAGAGTTTGTATTCGCATACTTGAGCGTTAAAAGGTATGGTTCAGTATGTGCGAACCATCCGGAAGGTTTATTAGAAAATTAAAAATGTTGATCTGTTTTAGCGCTGTAAAAAGCAAATTTTTTTGTCGTGAAATCAAGTGATTCAAGATGTGGACACAACCCAAATAAAAATGCTTCGTCATTGTATATTTTTATGTCGTCGAGTAGTTTTCAGCTGAAAGGAGCATTGACATAGCACAATAACCTTTGCCTTTTTTTAATGTGGTCATTTTTTCCAGAAATGTGTAGGTTACTGTGATTTAGGTTAGTGGTTATAATATCTGGGGTGCTATTCGTGAGACACCGAGATCTATCGGGTGTTGTTCGCACAACCCCGAAGGTCTCTGTAGATCGTGAACCCCCCATTATTAGCCATAGTTACTGTGTAAAAAAAAAAAAAAAATGCTTTACTTTCTTCGCTTTATTAGAAAACTGAATTTATTACGTGTGACGTAAAGCTGTGCCATTTTTCTCTTTGATGGTGAGTCAATTTAAAACAACAACAACGTTTTGATATTGATTTTTTGTTGCCAAGGTGATGCCTGTTTTGTGATCAGATCTGTATTGGTTAATGGTAAGGTGGTTATTTAAACTACCATCTAAGTACTTCGGAAAACCACTCCAGTGTTATTTGTTACAGAATGAAAACAATTATGTTTAGTGATTAGCTAATTTCAAGCAAAATTACCCAGTGCATTTATGAAAAGTTATATTTTGAATGTTGCATTTGAGCCCATCATATTATTTTTAACTATATTTTGAAATGAGAGAAGGCGCTGAAGGTGTGTGACAAATCACCTGTTGTGTAACTTTGCTAACAACAAAATTCTAAATTATTCAACCGAGTTGTTTTAGTCCATATATCTACGCGGGACCAAAAAAAAAAAAAAAATCTTGGATCATATTTTCTTTTATTTTCTCTATTCTGGATATTTAACGATTGTATGTTTTGTCTTAATTAATACTGCTGATTAAGAGAGCATTTGTCCTGCACTGTATGCCAAACGTGTTAATGAGATCGTGGAGGTTTGCGGAAGCACTAACACAACCTATCTGACTTTATATATTTCACCTGATCGAATTAAAACATGGTAATGTAATGGTTTAGCGTAGGGGACTTTTTATGACCATATTAACTATTACATGCGGTTCAGTTTTACATGTTTAGGAGAATTTAAGTGTCTGTGATTTGGGTCAGCTCTAGGGAGAAATTGGACATACACTGAGATGAATGCGGTTACTATGGAGTGCTATTTTCACATTTATTAGGAAGTTATTAATATCAAACATTAATTTTTGATCTCAAAATGATTTTTTTATATCAAGAATAATTTTTGATCTAAAAAAAATCATTCTTTGATATCAAGAATTAATTTTTGCTATCTGTAATTATATTTTTGATATCTCTAAATGTATTCTTGATTTCAAAAAATAATTCTTGATATCAGTAAATATTTAAAGATATCAAGAAATATTTTATGAAATCGAAAATGATTGAATGAACTCTAAACTTGATTTTTAGAGATCAAAAATTCAAGTTTTGATATCAAAAATGAAATATTTCAGAGCAAAATCTCAATTTTGAACTCAGTAATTTGTTTTCCTTTTATTGATATCCAGAATTTATTTCAGATGTCATTATTTCAGAATGAAACTTTCTTAATTGCTATTTTGAAATCTGCAAATGAGTTTTTGATCTCAAAAATTAATTTCTGATAGAAAAATAGTCTATTTTTTATTTAAAAAAAACTCCAGAAGCACACACCTGTGAATATAATAAATTGGTATTTGTATGCAAAATCTTTCTTTTGATTTTTAACTATACAAAAAAGAAGCAATTCTTGAGTCCAAAAATTGTGTTACTGTTGGTGTCATTAAAAATTCAAGTTTTTATCTCCAAAATTTAATTCACATTCGTTCATTTTTCTTTTAATAATTGTGTGTCTCCCTTTAGATTTTTTAAGTTAGAAAAAGTGATATTTTGATATCAAAAATAAGTTTTTGCCATCTAAAATTCAATTACTCATAGCAAAATATAAGACATCTACATTGATTTATTGATATCTTTAATTATATTTTATTATCAAAAAAGCATTAAATGTTAAAACGGCATTCCATAGGTTAGAAGAGTGCATATATCCCCGAAACTAAACCAGTTCTATATCTTGTTATTGAAAAAAATGAGAATTCCGGAATTGATGGGTGGTTGTTGCCAAGGGGAATGGAATGTGGCACCGGTGACCAGTTTGTAACTGTCACTTATTGGAGTGGTTGGTGCCTTCACCATTTTATCGTCCCCGTCCGCATACCACTAACAGCTAGTATTCTTTATTTCAAAGACAACAGAAGTATTAACCGGGGTGGGAAAAGACAAAGAAAAAAATAAACGTTACGAGTAAATGCCAGAACTTTTGTGTTGGATGCCGGATTGGTGGAAGGGGTTGAGGTGGCAATTTTATGTGCTAAATGGCACAAAATTTATTTCTCCCCGTTTCCTAACACTCCTTTGTGTTGTGGTGTATTTGTTCATCATTTAATTTAAATTTTTTTTTTTTTACTATAAAAAATTATTTTTTCTTCGCATCAAGGCCATTCCTTTTTGTCAATCTCCAACTTTCACATTTGTGTTGAAATAAGGGAATTGCTTGCATTTTTCAAAATTTACCGATGTAATTGTCAAGCAGTATTAAGAAATGATGTCACAAATTCACCTGTAATCAGCAAAGCGTTGCTTCAACTTTGTGATTTGATCACATGTGTTTATTTTATATTGATTGCAACATGAAAAAGAAATTACTCAGTGATACATTGAATGAGGTTGTGTATATATATATATTTTAATCATACAGTGCAGGTGTAGATTCTGGATTAATAAATATAAGTTCAGTTTAAAAGCGTTTTAATGAGTTGTTTTGTGTTAACCACCACACCAAACACACTTGTCAGAACCCTTGAAATTTAGACTTGTTCCCGGTGTGTTTCCCCAGGTACTTGTGCAAGACGAACATTTCAAAACAACATTGAAAACTTTTCACTGATAACTTTCACTTGTGACAGAGGCAACCGTCCGACAATTCTAAGACTATTCAAGAGGTGTTGTCACTGAAGCCTTAGACGGTTTTGCAGATTATTAGGTTTATTAACCTGAATCCTGTACTGAATGATCACGTATATACTGGAGATGTGCACCTCACTATGGTAAACAACTTGTATAACTTGGGGATTATTTGTGGAGTTGCCAAAAAAAAAAAGTTGTCCAAAAAACTTCTTGTGTCACAGTTAAGATTTCTGACGCCTCAGTATCTCAACGGTTGTAGAAAGGAGAGTTATAATCATCTCCTTATTTCATATTTGGTTAGGAGAGGATTTTGATATTTCCTACAACTAAAAGAATATATATTGCAGATGTGCATGTCACAGTATTTTATAATTGTATAAAAATGGACTAGATTCAGAATGGACAACCTTACAAAGTGCTACTACTCTCATTCTATTGCTCGGATAATTTTGATATGACACGAACATTCAACTGCTATCAGTATATTGCTTCTGTCATTCCGCGCTAAATGGTGGAACCTTTTAACAGTTAGTAAATGAACAAGAATAACATATGCCTTAATGTAAGCATCTCTTCAATGGAATTATTTGACAACAAGAAAGCAAATAACGACAAAAATGTAGAATAATTTCATAAACAAAACTCAGCTGCGCCAGTACCTACTAAACTACCTTGAGTGTACATTACATCGACCCGTAGACGAGGGGTGATAAATGAGTTCTTTTCTAGCATAAATAATAATACATTCCTTTGACGGGAAGGTACATCTGTACTGGTACTGTCCTTTTCTAACACAACCATTAGTTTTCCTTTCACAACACGGTCTTTCCCAAGAGGTTTTTTTTAGGGGGGGGGATATTTTCTGTTGTCTAACATTTGTGACTTTCCCTCGTCAATGTTTACACTGGCCAGGGCTCGCACGTGGCATCAACAAACGAGCTGCGTTTTTTCACACGGGTCCGTTCTGTCACATAAAAGCAGTTCTTTATCTGTTCTTCAGGACCAGATTCCCAATGACATTTTGTATACAAACTCCAGATCCAGTGCGAAATTTCATGTCAAAGTTTTAACCTGCAACAGTTAAAAAAAGGTAATAACTGTCTAAAGATGCAAAGTCATTAACTGGAAAATGCAGAACCATTAACTAGATAACTAGTTTGTGTATTTTAATTTTGAGTAACCAAAATTCTTTCGTTATGTGGCATATATTTCTCAATGATGCATTTTGTTTTTATTTTTTTTATTTTTTCGTGTGCTGTTTCGTTGTCACCAGCAACATTGGTAAATGACAAAAAAATGAAGCTTTTTGACGACAAAACTGTCGGCGAAAACACACTTTTGAAAGGAAGCACTCGGCGGCTCCAGTTACGAATTCCTCGCAAGACATGGTGCTTCTTTGTCCCTTTGTGTTGAACAAGGCCTGAAAACAATACGTAGCTATTACGTTTGGTTGCCAACAAAGCTCAAGTTAAACTCTCTGTTAATCGGAGTTGAGGGAGGGGGGGGGGGGGGGGGGGCTTCGTCCCTCTGTATGCACTACTCATTTTTATCACTTCTTACTTGTGATTGCCCCCACTGTACATTGATTACTTAAATAAGTGTGTCCAAATAAGGTTATACCAAACACTTCACAAAATATCGTCTGAAATGAAAAAGCTAAAAATAAAATTAAACACATACCGTGGCAAGACTAGAATATACTTTTTCTGGGCCCAGCAAATAACCAGCTTCGATTATCCTAAGAAAATATTTTTGTGTTACATGAAACAATTTTTTTTTTGGGGGGTTTAAATTTTATCAAATTTTCTTTTTTTCAAATTATTTCTCTCATCAGCAACGAGTTTGATGAATTATAATTTAATATTTCACAAATGGCATTTCACTAGGAGTAATAATAAAATGCACTGCTCTTACCCAGCTGCATTTGATGAATCCACATGTACTGCTTTATACAACTGTAGATTTATAGTCTCACATAGAACCTTGTCAACTTTGTCATTTTTCTGTGTGTCTATGGATTTGTACAAACTCTCAGCTTGTTCTAGAAAATCTAGAAGAAAAAATAAACCATGAGAAAAACTGGGAAAATACTAAGCAACAATGTGGAAAATGCTCCTCAGATATACGAGTTCAAGTTTATTATCATTTTTTATTGCCCTTTTAAGTCATCTGAAGAAATATAAGTTACGATTTTTTTTATTTTTGTTAAATTTTATCCAATTTTTATTTTATTTTATTTTATTTTCTTGTAAGATTATTTTACCGCATATTCTTATTCTTATTATTATTATTATTGTTATTACTATTATTCCTAGCCGGTGACTATTTTCGCCCTTCGCATTTGATTTTGGTTGTCAAATTTAAAATTTAGACCTGTTTAAAACCTCACATCCCATTCACTACATACAAATAAACAATGCAAAATAAAAAGAAGAAAATCAACCAACCAGTTAAAACAAGACAAGTGAATACAGTTGATTTAAAAATGTCGAATACCACGACTTCGTGATCACGACATCTGAGCTTGGCCAACAATTGCTCCTTCACTTTTTCCGGAAAATCTCTGCAAGATACAATAAACAAAATACAAATACAGGTTTAGAATTTTGTCTACTTTTAATTTAACTATATATAATATTCACCGCAAACTCACAAAATCAAAATCGGGTGTTCGAGACACCGAATATTGAAGCCCTTGAATGATTAAATACGCGTGCTTCTAAGTGGTTTTTATCTTTAAAGAAAAGTAGCAAGCATAGTGTAAGTCTTGATGTGTGGTTTAAAAAAATGTTCGAAAAAGGTCAGATTTTTTTAAAACACCTTAAATATTTTAATATCCGGTGCGTTTTAAATGCAAAAGAATGGTCATGGATTTTAAAATAATTTTCTGACCGGTTGGTTCGATTAACCAATTTCTACTCTATTTACATACACTCACAGTGTAACGACTTACTTGGACAGCAGAAAGAGTAATTCCATATAATTAACTCCCGTTACACCTTTTAACGATTTCCCTGCAAAAAAAAAGAAGAAAAAAAAATATAGCCAAAATACATATACATATTGTGTTATAACTTTTTTAATAACGTCAGATAACTGTGATTAAATTTCTACGATAACTCGGTGCAATAGTTATGCCACTCATTTAAATGTTAGAAACCGAAATAGAACAGAACGAAACAAAACAGTTATAATATCTTCGCGTTTTCATAACATTTAGTAGATTTAATGAGACCCTTTTTTCGTTACACCAAGAGTTTAAAACCAGTATTGCTAAACAGTTAATGCTGAAGAGTTATGATTTTTTTCATGAATACTGGGTCATATATTTTTTTGTAGAAGGATGCACAAGCACTACGTTTTAAGAATACTAGCCCATAAATTTGTGTGCCGCGGAATACTGAGAATTAATCTCGTGCTTTCGGTTAAGCATATCGTGTACATTCATTAAGGAACACACGGAACGCACTTAATCAAATTCAGTGCATACTTCAAGACTGTTTTAGTTAGAAATTAAAATAGCTAGTCAAATACATTGTTGCGTATTAAAAGTAGTTGTTAATCTGGCCAAAAGCATAACAAATATGCAATAAAAATATCTTGAAAAATAAAAAGTACCTTCAAAGTGATTGTTGTGTTTGCTATTATTGTTATTATTATTTTATTATTATGATAATACTTATTATCATCAGTATTAGAATTATTATCTGGCATTTCTGCCTCATTATTTATACCACAGACTGTCGTGATTCCTGTACATAGAATGTTGCTTTGTCTAACTTTTGAACACAAAAAAATCTTTCTTAATAAACACCTTTGGGCCTTTTGTTTGAAGTTTCATTTATTTGAAAATTATCAAATAACAGATATTTTCACGCGTTGGCGGTCTTCCTTCATTAACAAACACACAACAATCACTTTTTATAAACAGCATCTATTAAAGAATTTCCCCACCGCAGCCTGTCAACAATTTATTTGAACAAGTATGAATACAGCCACACTAAGCCTGGTCAAAGTTCGAATCAGGAGTTGTAAGCGACCGACAGCAAGGTCTCTAGTTGCCATTCAAACCGCCGTTGCTTCATTTTACCGGCTCCATTCCGATTTTTACAGACTATTTTTATCGGTTATTTTAAGACATCGATTATCAAAGCATCACACTAAGTATATCATTCACAACAACAAATTGTAGGAACAAAGACATCAACTAAAGCATGCACAATGGATTTTAAAGCAATTTAAAGATTGGTTAGTTACCAAAAAGTATTTTGGTCGAAACAGCTAAACGACAAACTTAAGTACAGAAACTGCCTATATTCTCGCACAAATGACATTCCATGATAAAAATAAAGAGTCTATATATAAACGCAATAAAATATTTTAATTGTCGCTCATAAACCGTTTGTCTTTTTTCCTTTTTTTTTTTTTTTTTTTTTTTTTTTTTTTTTTTTTTTTTTTGGAGAGCAGATTTGATCAATTCAGTTAAAAGTAAGCCATCAACCCTTAGCTTTTTTATTTTTTTTTTTTGGCTTGTTGCTAAAATACTTTGATGGGGAACTGGCAAAACACTTAACCAACACATATCGAAATTTGTGTGGGATAAAGCACGGGGTAAATTCGATACAACTACAACATGCAAATGTCATGCGTTGCGTATAAGAGCCAGCTTTTTTTTTCTTTCTCAACTACAAAATTGGGATCTTATTTATTCTATTACATTTTTTGGGTTAATTATTGCTTAATAATTGATTATACTACAGCATCACCATGGTTACCGATCGGCTTCGAAATCATTAGGCCTGGTGATTGGATGCGATGTCTCATAACTGGCTCCGGCAAGGTAAAAAAGACATCACACTGATTACATTAAGCAAGAACCTGCAATTTTTCAACTGTAGACTTAGAAAAGTTGTAGACAAGTTTGGACGTATGATTTCTCAGATGACATTTCCTGTGTGAGAGGCGACGTGGGTGGGTGAGGGGGGGGGGGGGTTGGGCAAATAAAAAAAACCCGATTATCTCCTTTGCTTTCAGCACTCAGTTCAAACGGGTAGTGAAAAAAAAATTTATATTTAATTTTGACAAGTGTGGTGCAAAAACCATATTTACAATATAAATAATAATTAATTGAATAAAAGAAAAAATACACATATTTCTTAATGATGATTACAGCAGGGTAAAATTAACCAGTGACAAAGAATTTTGGTTTGCATCATTACAAAAAACAAAAGAAAAAATGCTGTTTTCTATGAAAAATTACAAAAAATTTAACATCAAAAACATAGTTGCTAACAACGTTTCCCAAAAACAGTATTTACAAAATAAAACATGGTGGTACATGCTAAGCATACGTCACAAATGAACAGGAACTAAGGGCCTGAAAGTTGTTACCTGAGTCTTTTTTCCCAAATCGTGATCGTCTCGCCGCCACTGAGTTTCAGGAATACGATCTTTTTTCTTTTCTATGTATTTTTTATGTAAGTAGTCTTTTGCCTTTCTTTCGTTTGTAATGGTTAGTGCTAATAATAAGTTTTTTTCTGCCTGAAGATTACATTTCTGAAGGCCTCGCACACAGACGTATTAGCGTTACGCAAAAGTTCGTAAAAGAAGCACACACAAACACAGCAATCCGCCTTCAATTTAAACTGCTAGGAAAAATTATACCATAGACTGGTGCCGGTTCCACAGCACAGCAATCTCTATCTAGGTGTGCATTATTTTTTTTATTACTCGCCCTTTTTGAAAACACCACTATAATGAGCAAATCTATAATGACCAACTAGAATTATTTTGTGGATATTAAGTATTTACCTACAGCAACGAAGTCTTTTTTAAGTGTGTAATGCAGTGTTTTTGAAGTAAAATTAACTTTTACGTCAAAACGATCATATATCTCTGTCGAAATAACAATTTTAAAAATGAAACCATCTGTTTTACCACACAATTTCTTTTAATTCCATTTCAGGTAGCTGTCATTTAAATTTTTGCTTAAGAATCAATTACACTTACTTTTATGGTATGAGAGGAGATCAAAGGCTGTGCGCACATTGTTATGAAAAGCAGTTTTGGTATAGTGTGTAGTTGTCAACTGCTGATGCGCTTTCGACACTCGATCCAAAGTACCCCCTTGGCCTTCAAAACTGAATTGAGCCTTATACTGTTAATATTTCATTGGTTTCCTATTTGATTATCGTTATAACTTACTATTACGTGTTACTAATGCTGTTGTTTTCAATCAGCTAACAAACTGCAAGATCAAATAAATCACTTTGTTTTAACTTATGATCAGAAATGATCTCTTAACCAAGTTTACAAGCCCACATGTCTGAAAAAAGAAAGAAATCTTACAAGTCAGCTAGAAATTCTATGGGGTCATCTGGTCGATTTTCAATCAGTTTTGTCAAGGCATCACGAAGTTGAGTACTTACTCCAGTGCGGTCTGTAAATGACAAATATAAATTAAAATATACAGCGAACAATAAAAATTTAGGTGGTGATCCTCAAATCACACTCAACATTTGGTGAGGTTAGCTGGTGTAAACAGCAAAATATTTTGCTTGTATAGCACCACTTTGCGTACTTGTCTGAACTATGCCAAAATATTGACTGAAAGACATTTACGTGTGTCTCACTTGTTCACTGGCGCCCTAGTGCTTGGATGTCAGTTGCTTTCCTAAACAAAGCATCCAGCGTTGTCACAGTTGACCCAAATTACTAGACCTAACCCACCTTTATCCAACCTCCGTTACTGAGAAAATAAAAATAAAATATAGAAATAATAGCAACCAAAAACTATGTTTTCAAACTTAGAAAAAAAAAACAAACAAACAAAACAAATGGAATAGGCGGTGTTTAAAAACTCGACTGTTCTTCGAAGCAAAGAAATGTGACATTTGTATGGAACTGCTGTCATTTTTTTGCCTGTTGGTGTACAGTGAAAAGAGAATTTTGGGGCATTCCTTTAACAGCAATCAAAATAGAATTTAGCCCACATTGATTGAAAATATACGCGGAATACAGGCTAAATGAAATTATTATTACACCAGAACTGTCTGCCAGTTTTTAGCTTTAAAGCTTTAATAACGAGCTTGCTGCTGACGCTTTGCATGTTGAAAGTACGCGGATTCAGACACATTTCCATGGTTTACACTGAGTTGTTGATACTGTTGATTTAGTTTACAGGGACATCCAGGGAATTTTTACCGTTTAATGCTTAATTCATAAAACATGACTTGTCCGGGCCATTCCTGCCTGTCTGCAGCCAGCTAAGAAATTAAAGGGAAATGTCACTTCAGGGACAGATGTTGTTTTAGGGAGGTGGTGACGGTACTGGTAAAGGAGATGCAGTCTAAGATCACTGTTATAAACAATAAGCCAAATCACCCTTTGGGTGTTTCGCATAAAATGCGCAAGAATTTTTAATTTCGACTGCGAAAAGAACCGGGTAAAAATGAAAGAAATGATAGAAAAATATAAAAAAAATATCGCAAATACAGCTCATACTTGGCACGTAAAAGAAATTGAAACTTGAAACTATTTGTTAAAACTTAAAATAAATTTTTAAAACAGCATACAGGTTGGTAAAAACCCGATTGCTCTTTGGTGCAAGAAAAATTTGACATTTAGGCGAAATCTCTCTAACATTTCATTCACTTTTACCCGCTTATTTTTTCGAAACACAGAACTTTCGCGCATTTTTATTGGGAACGCCCAAAGTGTGATTTGCTTATCAGATTTTATCGCTTGTTCACATGAAACAGCTTATAAATGCAATGGATCTGCTTTGGTATGGTATTTTGAGCTATTTCTTAATGCGAAAACTTATTGTCTCTGTCCTTTAGTCCACTGCACACAACAGAAATATCTGCACCAGTGAGCGACACCAGTGGGCGATAATACGTGACCGCAGTGTCACAAGAAGTTCTGAAAATACTGTAAATTTGCGTTAATACTGAGTGCCCAGTTTGCAAGTATCAAACAATTGTACCTAAAAATTGTTTTTCTGATTCGCAAGCAGCTTCCTGAGTTCCTGTTCGTTTTTTATCCATTGTTTGTTTACTTCGCAACCCTGGCACTAGATACACGCATAACTGTTGGTTCAACTGCAGAATGCCGCCAATGCTACGTTGTTGTCCAACAGCTAACCTCTATGGTTCTGTTTGTTGCGCGTAACACCTTTTGCTCCTCATACCCTCTGGGATCCCGCGCAGAATAGTACTGTAAAAGATAGGAAACACATATTAGTCTGGTAATCGTTTAACCAGGTGAGGTCAAGGAAATTTGTAGATGTGTGGCGTCTTGTATCTCATACATCTCTATGGTGTGGGGGTATTGAGTGGGATAAGGTCAAGAGTGTTGTCTATAACTTTATAGATTGTCAAAAGCTGCAGATAACTTTTATTTATTTTCAAATATGTAGTCCAAGCACAGAGGGTTTAGTGTCTAATTGCAAGAGGTGATGAAACTGGTATTTGATATCGCTTCCTAACAAAGCGAGCTGTTTGATTTTGTTCCCTTCACTAAGAGTTGCACATCAATCGCTACGCATGAAATCCGTATCTGGCTTCTTGGTTATTAAATTAGGGATTTCTTGCGACTTAGTTCACTTCTGACCACACACAATAAGCAGGTCCCTTGATTTATAGATTTATATAGCTCAATTAAATTTTCTGGGAACATTCCATTTTTAAGCACCCTTCAAGATTGACCCTGCCATTTTTTTAGACTAAGTTTTCCCACCCCTTTCCACTCCGTTCGCAAAGACAGTTAAACAGCGACCCTAAGCTCAGTTACTGTCTAGAATGTCTGCATTTCAAAAGAATCCGCCATATTTCATGCTTTTCCCTTTGATAGGTGAAGTGGTTTAATATCTTCTGGAACACGAAACAATATAGATAGCATATTTATCTTTTTAAAAGGTCTCGTTGCATTCAAGGCAGATTGTATAGCTGTCAAGTTATATAAAATTTTTTAAACCAACACGTGCAATGTTTTGAGTGTTTTTGAGAATCATAAAATAAATGTAAAGTATATAGAGTCAATTCATCCAAACTTTTAAAATAACTCACGGCTTCTTTTTTATTTATTATATTTTTGTGCAAGAACCCAAAGAAGCTGACTCTGCTTCTACCGTACTGTGAGAGGAGTTGTTATTTGATATATTTTATATATAATCTTTTTAAAACATTTGAAAATGTCCAATAATATCTCCAGGTTTTTTTAATGCCTTACAGTGCAAACACAAAAAACTAGGACATATTTCATTGCGAAGAAAGCAATAAATGAGAGCAAAATCCATAAATTAGTTTACGGCATGGAACATAGGAAATGTTGAATTTTGGTAACTATAAACAAATATGGCGGTTTGTAAAAAGTCGAATGATTAAAATGTCTGTTTTTCAAAGAAACATAGTTGTAAGTTATAAAACGTGACTATATTAAGGAGTGATAGCATTTTCATGCATGTTTTCACACAAATATAGTTGCACAATGTTGTTTTTAGCCCATGCAGACTCCCATCGCATTCGTTCACGCGAGACTGACACCTCAACGTCTGTATAAACCAAATCACGCTTTCGGTGTTTCGAATAATGCAAGAATGTATTTTCGGCTGCGAGGGAACCGGGTAAAGAAATGAAAGAAATGATAGAAAAATATGGAAGAAATATCGCAAAGACAGCTCATACTCGGAACATAAAAGAAATTGAAACTATTTGTTAAAACTTTTAATAAATTTTCAAAATATCATACGGGTTGTTAAAAGACCTGATTGCTCTTTGGTGCAAGAGAAATTTGACATTTAGACGAAATCTCTCTATCATTTCATTCATTTTTTACTCGGTTATTTTATTCGAAACGTAGCAATTTTTGCTAATTTTTATTGCGAACGCCCAAAGTGTGATTTGGCTTATATCCTCCCAGGGCACCTTTCTACCTTACCAGGACAGCAAAGGTGAATAGTCCGCCCAGTGAAATAACCATAGATGTCAACTTTTCAGGGCTTGACTCTTTCAGCAAATAGGTCTACGGCATCGACTTTCAGCCTGGCAGACATTCGGGCAATTTTCAACGAAACTCCAAAACTTGAGTAAAAAGTAGTTTTGCAAACGTACATGTATATTCCTTGTTGGTCCGAGCTATAATGAGGGATTCAAATCGTACCATAAGGAAAAAATCTTACTTTTGCTCAAACTTGTCATTTGACCATAAAAACGTGCGCCATAATTTTTAATGGAGTCATTTATGTGATACACCCTTCATTTGTGTGATACACCCTTGACAAGTTCATTATCGAAACTATGCCTCTTTCGGTTATGGGAAGACTACAAGAGTCATCTGGGACTACGTCTGGTCAGACTTGATAATTTTGAAAATATAAACCAGTTCCTACTCTTGGGCCTTTCCGATGCAGCTGTCGTTTCGGATGCAAATTTATCTGAATTACTTAAATGAAATGATAGAACAACGTCACAATTGCAATTTCTTTAGCATAAGCTCTTTTGAATTTGACATGCCACCGTTTGAAATTTTAAGAACTTTAAGAAATTTTATGACGAATATTGTTCTTCCTCCTTCATAGCACCCTTGTTAATAGGTTTCAAGTTACGTAGAATTTTGTACATTTTTAATGTTTTTTTTTTTTCTCTATCATTTATTCAGATGTTTATGCCAACCCGGTACGGCCGAAATACCAAAACTTTTCGGCTAGATTCTAAGTACGAATACACTTCGCGCCACCAAAGTGTACACCTGATTTTGTGAGAATTTTACTCAGTCTCCTCGAGATCTATACTTTCGTATTACATATGATTTTATTCCTAGGGGCGAGAGCCCAAAAAAGCAGTACTTCAGTTGTAACACACTAGTTCACACTTTTATAATAATCTGATGGAGGCATCGTTACGACTGTAAGTAGGTTTAATATACCAGAAAAGGGTACACATATTTAAAATAAAAGAAAATTACTTTTCTTTCCATATACGCACCTTGAAATCGAGTAAGCCGTCGTCTTAGTTTAAAGACTAGTTCACAACAACCCTAATCGCAGTTTGAGTCGGTGTAGAGTAGACCCTTTAATTTATTTATTTCAAAAGCACACCACCACTCCCTTTTGTACCTGCAAATGCGCATTGAAAAAAAGCGATGATTTAAATAATTTCTTAATGAATAATCACAATATGTTATGTTTATGGAATATGTTGAACAAAGGCTAAAATTTCGAATTTTCATTCTCCAAACTCCACTTTTCGGTTTACTCTGCAAATCTGTTGAGGTTTTTCATTTGAAAATAGCTTCCTCTAATAATCTAACCATTATCTACATTGACATGCCTCCTGCATAATTCTATAAACATAATTCTGAAAGGGCCAAGCGTAAAAAAGGACCTCGTCCACTCCTCGTACAAAAAAAAAACAACTTTCGAAAGTGATTTTTAGAGAGAATTTTCGTTGATCAACGTATTATCACTGGCATACCTGGGCTGAGACTTCGTACAATTTTCTGGTCGCCCGAAGGGCGACCAACTGTAAAAAGTTAGTCGCCCGGCACAAAAGTTAGTTGCCCGGGGTAATTTTTGCAAAATTACCCGAAAATACTCAGAAAAAGTTAGTCGGCACTCGGGCGACCAACTCGAAAAAGTTGGTCGCCCGAGTCAAAAGTTGGTCGCCACGGGCGACCGCGAAATCTCAACCCTGCATACTCCATAAAAAAGATAGCCCTTTGTGATCTCCAGTCATCATGTTAGGTAAGAGTAAAATGTAAGAGAAAAATGTTAATGAACTGCATTCTTGTAGTCTCTTGTATGATATATTTTCAGATATATTAACTTTAGCGATGTCTGGAAACACAGCTCACCTTTCCCTGTTGACTAGGGGGGTTGGAGAATTGAAGAAAAATGGATCTGAACGTATCGACGTTTTCCTTGAACCCGAGGTAACACTTTGCATTGTTTTCTTTTTTAGTAGCTTTGCCAAAATAAACCTGAAAAGAGTAGCTTGTGCGAAATAATTGCAAACTGAGAAAAATGGAGTATCAAGAAAAAAAAAGCAATTTGGCGTGGTTATTTGTCGACCAGGTTGTAGTATTGAGTGGGGGAAAAAGATATAAATGATATAGGCCTACATGTATATCCATTCAGCCGATTTAGAGCAGTATTTTATATAGTAGTTCTAGGAATGTTCGCAGATTCTTAAATTGGTAACTTGTTGTGTTATTGTTTATAATTCGTTTCTTTCAGGATTATTACAACTATGCGGAACATCCGCAGAAAATATTCACTCTACCCCCTCTGATGCCGAAATATAACACGTTCGTTGAGTCCTCTCGATCGAACCCTCCCACAAACCGCGAGATGCATGAAATGTATCTGCCGAAAACTTTTATGACCAGAAAAGGCGCGATGTTGTTATTCAGTGAAGATTACGCCAACAAAACGAAATCAACAGAGTTCAGGTCAGTTGTGTGTTTCATAAAAAAATAATATTTCAGAACCCTGAGTAAAATTATTTAATTTTTCTAGATAAAAAGAGCTATCGTTTTAAAAGAATTGCTCAACCATAGTTTTTTTTCGGGAACATAGAGTGCATGCGTAAATAGTTGTATGCTTTTAGTGTTACTCAAGCTTTTCAGAAAAGTCAAAGCATGTATTAATTGGGAATAAGGTGTCAGATTAATCGTTGCGGTATAAAAAGATTTTTTATATAGAGTGTTATGGCTTAAAGTTTGGCCACATAGTTTCAGGCACTCCATGAAAAATCAGATACTTTTACTGAAAACGTTATTTTTTTTTCTCTCGCAAAATGTATGTTTCGGCTTGCTGCGATTGTCTTGTGGATAACCGTAACATTGTAAGTTTTAGAGAACAAATTTAAAAATGCTGAAATCGGAACCCATATCTCGAAAAGACATTATAAATTATCATTTTTCACTTCATGTGAATAAACAATGTGGAGGTGATGGTAGTCGGGGTGGAAGAGTTACTTCGTTGCTACTGCATTCGCGGAGAAGCGTGGAGAAGTAAAATGCTTCAGATTTCAATGAATTTAAGCTGTTCTGCAGTCCGTTAGGTAGCATATCTGATGACGGATCAAATGACGGCGACAAAGACACGCCGCGGCAGTGGGAGGCCGCGTTCGGAATGGAACATCTTTGGACGTGGCGAAATTTATTCAGGTTCACCCTGCATGCTAGATGGAACAGCTCATTTACACATTAGATTCCACCCGCGTGTCTGATTTGCATGCATATGGTCATATACACTTCTCTTCTTGGTCAATCCGTGCATTCGATGCAACTTTATTTTGAAGTTGGATTGAAAACTTTTACAGAAGTTTATCTCTAATGCCAGCCATCTGACTGATCAGACCTGTTTTGAGATAACAGGGCAAAATAACGACATTATTATTTCACGTAGTTTGGCTCATTTACATATTCTTTGTGGGGCGTGAACGAAGTTGATTTTGCATGCCGATCAATTTCATTTATGTTTTCATTTGGTCTCTCTCAAAGAACAGTTTACATGTAACCGTTGTTATCCCCCGTGAAACGGAGGGATATAGGTTTGAGATTGTCCGTCCGTCTGTCCGTCCGTCTGTCCGTGCGAGCATCCTCGTCTTATGGGGCATCCAAGCCGATCTTAGGGGGAATGTCGTCTTAGGGGGCAACCCTCTAAGACGATTTTTTTTTATCTATTGAAAAAGTGTTAAAACGGTCCTGAAATACAAATTAAACCATTTTTTTTAGCATTGTGCTTTTAGCTAAAACACTACAAGCATTAAAATATGCCTAATATTGTTTAAAACAACATTTTTAGCTGATTTTTTGTTTTGCCTCGTATGTCACGGACATGTTTGTCCAAGGAGGAAAATGTCCATATCTTAGGGGCAGGAAAAAAGAGGGCGCCACTGTATTTTTTTGCTCCAGTTGTCCGTTGCTTAAGTGGAACAACAGATTGGCTACTTGTCCGTGACTTATGGGGGATCCGAGCAAGATGGCTTCCAGAAATCTCGTAAAGCGCAGCCTTGCACATATTAAACTTTCTTTCCAGGAATAATAACAAGGAAAATCCCAATTGCTAAATCTTCCCCCCAAGTCAATGGACAACTTCTAGCCCTATGCCTCTTAAGTCACGGACAAGCAGATAAAATACAGTGGCACCCTATTTTTCCCTTCCCCTAATACATGGACGTTTTCCGCCTTGGAAAATAACATATCATACAATTATATACATTTTCTGAGAACTATTATGAGTCTGCCTCCTAAGTATATGGACAATTCCTACAGCAGTAGGTTGTGACTTTTAAGAGGACTTATTTATTAGTTGAAACTCTAAGAACACGAACAACATATTAATCACAGTAATTTTGTCATTGCAATGTGGATGGAACACTTCAAAAAAGTTGAGGTCTTTTTGAAGAAGAATATTAACATTTAGTGAAGTCTGCCTCCCAAGTATATGGACAAAATTTAGCTTACGTGATTTAGATTCAGGAAGGATATACAAGAAAAGTATGATAGTTGTTTTATTTCATCAGACTCTCTAGTGCCAACTATGTAAAAGTGAGAACAACCTGTCGCTTTACGTATCCTAGCGTTTATTTTCAATGTTTGGGAATTATTTTTCCATTAAAATTTACTGTTTTAAATCTGCCTCCCAATCTTGAAATCTTCCCCCTAAGTCAAAGGACAACTTCCAGCTCTATTCATCTCATGTTACGGAGAAGGAGCAAAAATACAGTGGCTCCCTATTTTTTTCTGCCCCTAAGATATGGACGTTTTCAGCCTTGGAAAATCATATATCATTAAACTATATACATTCGTGTTATAACTATAATAAGTTTACCTCCTGCGTAAATGGATATTTAGTACGGCAGTAGGGTGTGACTCTTAAGAAGACTTATTTAATGGTCTTAATTCTAAGGACAAGAAAATATATTCGTTACCATAATTTTGTCATTGAAATGTGGATGGAGCACTTGAGGTGTTTTTGAAGAAGAATATTAACATTTAGTGAAGTCTGCCTCCCAAGTATATGGACAAAATTTAACTTCCGTGATTTAGATTCACTGAGGATATACAAGAAAAATATGATAGTTGTTTTATTTCATCAGGCTCTAGTGAAAGTGAGAAGAACATGGCGCTTTATCTGTCCTTGCGTTTTTTTTCACTTTTTTGGAAATATTTTTTCCATTAAAATTTAATGTTTTAAATCTGCCTCCCAATCTCGAAATCTTCCCCCTAAGTCAAAGGACAACTTCTAGCTCTATTGATTTCATGTCACGGAAAAGGAGCAAAAATTGAGTGGCTCCCTATTTTTTCTGCCCCTAAGATATGGACGTTTTTAGCCTTGCAAAATCATATATCATACAACTATATACATTTTTGTTATAACTATAAGTTTGCCTCCTGAGAAAATGGACAATTGGTACGGCAGTAGGGTCTGACTTTTTAGATGACTTATTTAATGGTCGGAATTCCAAGAACAAGAAAAATATATTCGTTACAATAATTTTGTCATTGCAATGTGTTTATTGAAAACGTCAGGTCTTTTTGAAGAGGAATATTAGCATTTAATGAAGTCTGCCTCCCAAGTATATGGACATAATTTAGCTTACGTGATTTAGATTCACTGAGGATATACAAGAAAAATATGATAGTTTGTTTTATTTCATCAGGCTCTCTAGTATCAACTATGTAAATGTGAGAACAACATAGTGTTTTACCTATCCTAGCGTTTATTTTCAATGTTTGGGAATTATTTTTCCATTAAAATTTACTGTTTTAAATCTGCCTCCCAATCTTGAAATCTTCCCCCTAAGTCAAAGGACAACTTCTAGCTCTATTCATCTCATGTTACGGAGAAGGAGCAAAAATACAGTGGCTCCCTATTTTTTTCTGCCCCTAAGATATGGACGTTTTCAGCCTTGGAAAATCATATATCATTAAACTATATACATTCGTGTTATAACTATAATAAGTTTGCCACCTGCGTAAATGGACAATTGGTACGGCAGTAGGGTGTGACTCTTAAGAAGACTTATTTAATGGTCAGAATTCTAAGAACAAGAAAAATATATTCGTTACAATAACTTTGTCATTGCAATGTGGATGGAGCACTTGAGGTGTTTTTGAAGAAGAATATTAACATTTAGTGAAGTCTGCCTCCCAAGTATATGGACAAAATTTAACTTCCTTGATTTAGATTCACTGAGGATATACAAGAAAAATATGATAGTTGTTTTATTTCATCAGGCTCTCTAGTATAAACTATGTAAATGCGAGAACAACATAGCGTTTTACCTATCCTAGCGTTTATTTTCAATGTTTGGGAATTATTTTTCCATTAAAATTTACTGTTTTAAATCTGCCTCCCAATCTTGAAATCTTCCCCCTAAGTCAAAGAACAACTTCTAGCTCTATTCATCTCATGTTACGGAGAAGGAGGAAAAATACAGTGGCTCCCTATTTTTTATGCCCCTAAGATATGGACGTTTTCAGCCTTGGAAAATCATATATCATAAAACTATATACATTTTTGTTATAACTATAATAAGTTTACCTCCTGCGTAAATGGATATTTAGTACGGCAGTAGGGTGTGACTCTTAAGAAGACTTATTTAATGGTCGGAATTCTAAGAACAAGAAAAATATATTCGTTACAATAACTTTGTCATTGCAATGTGGATGGAGCACTTGAGGTGTTTTTGAAGAAGAATATTAACATTTAGTGAAGTCTGCCTCCCAAGTATATGGACAAAATTTAACTTCCTTGATTTAGATTCACTGAGGATAAACAAGAGAAATATGATAGTTGTTTTATTTCAACAGGCTCTCTAGTATAAACTATGAAAATGTGAGAACAACATAGCGTTTTACCTATCCTAGCGTTTATTTTCAATGTTTGGGAATTATTTTTCCATTAAAATTTACTGTTTTAAATCTGCCTCCCAATCTTGAAATCTTCCCCCTAAGTCAAAGGACAATTTCCAGCTCTATTCATCTCATGTTACGGAGAAGGAGCAAAAATACAGTGGCTCCCTATTTTTTTCTGCCCCTAAGATATGGACGTTTTCAGCCTTGCAAAATCATATATCATAAAACTATATACATTCGTGGTTTAAATATAATAAGTTTGCCTCCTGCGTAAATGGACAATTGGTACGGCAGTAGGGTGTGACTCTTAAGAAGACTTATTTAATGGTCGGAATTCTAAGAACAAGAAAAATATATTCGTTACAATAACTTTGTCATTGCAATGTGGATGGAGCACTTGAGGTGTTTTTGAAGAAGAATATTAACATTTAGTGAAGTTTGCCTCCCAAGTATATGGACAAAATTTAACTTCCTTGATTTAGATTCACTGAGGATATACAAGAAAAATATGATAGTTGTTTTATTTCATCAGGCTCTTTAGTATGTAAATGTGAGAACAACATACCGTTTTACCTATCCTAGCGTTTATTTTCAATGTTTGGGAATTATTTTTCCATTAAAATTTACTGTTTTAAATCGGCCTCCCAATCTTGAAATCTTCCCCCTAAGTCAAAGAACAACTTCTAGCTCTATTCATCTCATGTTACGGAGAAGGAGCAAAAATACAGTGGCTCCCTATTTTTTTATGCCCCTAAGATATGGACGTTTTCAGCCTTGGAAAATCATATATCATAAAACTATATACATTTTTGTTATAACTATAATAAGTTTACCTCCTGCGTAAATGGATATTTAGTACGGCAGTAGGGTGTGACTCTTAAGAAGACTTATTTAATGGTCTTAATTCTAAGGACAAGAAAATATATTCGTTACCATAATTTTGTCATTGAAATGTGGATGGAGCACTTGAGGTGTTTTTGAAGAAGAATATTAACATTTAGTGAAGTCTGCCTCCCAAGTATTTGGACAAAATTTAACTTCCTTGATTTAGATTCACTGAGGATAAACAAGAAAAATATGATAGTTGTTTTATTTCAACAGGCTCTCTAGTATAAACTATGAAAATGTGAGAACAACATAGCGTTTTACTTATCCTAGCGTTTATTTTCAATGTTTGGGAATTATTTTTCCATTAAAATTTACTGTTTTAAATCATCCTCCCAATCTTGAAATCTTCCCCCTAAGTCAAAGGACAACTTCTAGCTCTATTCATCTCATGTTACAGAGAAGGAGCAAAAATACAGTGGCTCCCTATTTTTTTCTGCCCCTAAGATATGGACGTTTTCAGCCTTGGAAAATCATATATCATAAAACTATATACATTTTTGTTATAACTATAATAAGCTTACCTCCTGCGTAAATGGATATTTAGTACGGCATTAGGGTGTGACTCTTAAGAAGACTTATTTAATGGTCTTAATTCTAAGGACAAGAAAATATATTCGTTACCATAATTTTGTCATTGCAATGTGGATGGAGCACTTGAGGTGTTTTTGAAGAAAAATATTAACATTTAGTGAAGTCTGCCTCCCAAGTATATGGACAAAATTTAACTTCCTTGATTTAGATTCACTGAGGATATACAAGAAAAATATGATAGTTGTTTCATTTCATCAGGCTCTAGTGAAAGTGAGAAGACCATGTCGCTTTATCTGTCCTTGCGTTTTTTTCACTTTTTGGTAAATATTTTTTCCATTAAAATTTAATGTTTTAAATCTGCCTCCCAATCTCGAAATCTTCCCCCTAAGTCAAAGGATAACTTCTAGCTCTATTGATTTCATGTCACGGAAAAGGAGCAAAAATTGAGTGGCTCCCTATTTTTTCTGCCCCTAAGATATGGACGTTTTTAGCCTTGCAAAATCATATATCATACAACTATATACATTTTTGTTATAACTATAAGTTTGCCTCTTGAGAAAATGGACTGTTGGTACGGCAGTAGGGTCTGACTTTTTAGATGACTTATTTAATGGTCTTAATTCCAAGAACAAGAAAAATATATTCGTTACAATAATTTTGTCATTGCAATGTGTTTATTGAAAACGTCAGGTCTTTTTGAAGAGGAATATTAGCATTTAATGAAGTCTGCCTCCCAAGTATATGGACAAAATTTAGCTTACGTGATTTAGATTCACTGAGGATATACGAGAAAAATATGATAGTTTGTTTTATTTCATCAGGCTCTCTAGTATCAACTATGTAAATGTGAGAACAACATAGTGTTTTACCTATCCTAGCGTTTATTTTCAATGTTTGGGAATTATTTTTCCATTAAAATTTACTGTTTTAAATCTGCCTCCCAATCTTGAAATCTTCCCCCTAAGTCAAAGGACAACTTCTAGCTCTATTCATCTCATGTTACGGAGAAGGAGCAAAAATACAGTGGCTCCCTATTTTTTTCGGCCCTTAGATATGGACGTTTTCAGCCTTGGAAAATCATATATCATAAAACTATATACATTTTTGTTATAACTATAATAAGTTTGCCTCCTGCGTAAATAGACAATTGGTACGGCAGTAGGGTGTGACTCTTAAGAAGACTTATTTAACGGTCTTAATTCTAAGAACAAGAAAATATATTCGTTACCATAATTTTGTCATTGCAATGTGGATGGAGCACTTGAGGTGTTTTTGAAGAAGAATATTAACATTTAGTGAAGTCTGCCTCCCAAGTATATGGACAAAATTTAATTTCCTTGATTTAGATTCACTGAGGATATACAAGAAAAATATGATAGTTCTTTTATTTCATCAGACACTAGTAAAAGTGTGAAGAACACGTCGCTTTATCTGTCCTTGCGTTTTTTTTTTACTTTTTAGGAAATATTTTTCCATTAAAATTTACTGTTTTAAATCTGCCTCCCAATCTTGAAATCTTCCCCCTAAGTCAAAGGACAACTTCTAGTTCTATTCATCTCATGTCACGGAGAAGGAGCAAAAATACAGTGGCTCCCTATTTTTTTCTGCCCCTAAGATATGGACGTTTTTAGCCTGGCAAAATCATATATCGCACATCTATATACATTTTTGTTATAACTATAATAAGTTTGCCTCCTGCGTAAATGGACAATTGGTACGGCAGTAGGGTGTGACTCTTAAGAAGACTTATTTAATGGTCGGAATTCTAAGAACAAGAAAAATATATTCGTTACAATAACTTTGTCATTGCAATGTGGATGGAGCACTTGAGGTGTTTTTGAAGAAGAATATTAACTTTTAGTGAAGTCTGCCTCCCAAGTATATGGACAAAATTTAGCTTCCGTGATTTAGATTCACTGAGGATATACAAGATACTTATGATAGTTGTTTTATTTCATCAGGCTCTAGTGAAAGTGCGAAGAACATGTCGCTTTATCTATCCTTGCGTTTTATTTCACTTTTTGAGAAATATTTTTCCATTAAAATTTTTTACTGTTTTAAATCTGCCTCCCAATCTTGAAATCTTCCCCTAAGTCAAAGGACAACTTCTAGCTCTATTCATCTCATGTCACGGAGAAGGAGCAAAAATACAGTGGCTCCCTATTTTTTTCTGGCCCTAAGATATGGACTTTTTCAGCCTTAGAAAATCATATATCATACAACTATATACATTTTTGTTATAACTATAATAAGTTTGCCTCCTGAGTAAATGGACAATTGGTACGGCAGTAGGGTGTGACTCTTAAGAAGACTTATTTAATGGTCGGAATTCTAAGAACAAGAAAAAAATATTCGTTACAATAATTTTGTCATTGCAATGTGTTTATTGAAAACATCAGGTCTTTTTGAAGAAGAATATTAACATTTAGTGAAGTCTGCCTCCCAAGTATATGGACAAAATTTAGCTTACGTGATTTAGATTCACTGAGGATATACAAGAAAAATATGATAGTTTATTTCATCATTCTCTCTAGTATCAACTATGTAAATGTGAGAACAACATAGCGTTTTACCTATCCTAGCGTTTATTTTCAATGCTTTGGAATTATTTTTCCATTAAAATTTACTGTTTTAAATCTGCCTCCCAATCTTGAAATCTTCCCCCTAAGTCAAAGGACAACTTCTAGCTCTATTGATCTCATGTCACGGAGAAGGAGCAAAAATACAGTGGCTCCCTATTTTTTTCTGCCCCTAAGATATGGACGTTTTCAGCCTTGGAAAATCATATATCATAAAACTATATACATATTTGTTATAACTATAATAAGTTTGCCTCCTGAGTAAATGGACAATTGGTACGGCAGTAGGGTGTGACTCTTAAGAAGACTTATTTAATGGTCGGAATTCTAAGAACAAGAAAAATATATTCGTTACAATAATTGTCATTGCAATGAGGATAGAGCACTTGAGGTGTTTTTGAAGAAGAATATTAACTTTTAGTGAAGTCTGCCTCCCAAGTATATGGACAAAATTTAACTTCCTCGATTTAGATTCACTGAGGATATACAAGAAAAATATGATAGTTGTTTTATTTCAACAGGCTCTCTAGTATAAACTATGTGAATGTGAGAACAACATAGCGTTTTACCTATCCTAGCGTTTATTTTCAATGTTTGGGAATTATTTTTCCATTAAAATTTACTGTTTTAAATCTGGCTCCGAATCTTGAAATCTTCGCCCCAAGTCAAAGGACAACTTCTAGCTCTATTCATCTCATGTTACGGAGAAGGAGCAAAAATACAGTGGCTCCCTATTTTTTTCTGCCCCTAAGATATGGACGTTTTCAGCCTTGGAAAATCATATATCATAAAACTATATACATTTTTGTTATAACTATAATAAGTTTGCCTGCTGAGTAAATGGACAATTTGTACGGCAGTAGGGTGTGACTCTTAAGAAGACTTATTTAATGGTCTTAATTCTAAGAACAAGAAAAATATATTCGTTACCATAATTTTGTCATTGCAATGTGGATGGAGCACTTGAGGTGTTTTTGAAGAAGAATATTAACATTTAGTGAAGTCCCAAGTATAAGGACAAAATTTAACTTCCGTGATTTAGATTCACTGAGGATATACAAGAAAAATATGATAGTTGTTTTATTTCATCAGGCTCTAGTGAAAGTGAGAAGAACATGTCGCTTTATCTATCCTTTCGTTTTTTTTCACTTTTTGGGAAATATTTTTCCACTAAAATTTACTGTTTTAAATCTGCCTCCCAATTTTGAAATCTTCCCCCTAAGTCAAAGGACAACTGCTAGTTCTATGGATTTCATGTCACGGAGCAAGGAGCAAAAATTGAGTGGCTCCCTATTTTTTCTGCCCCTAAGATATGGACGTTTTCAGCCTTGCAAAATCATATATCATACAACTATATACATTTTTGTTATAACTATAATAAGTTTGCCTCCTGAATAAATGGACAATTGGTACGGCAGTAGGGTTTGACTTTTTAAATGACTTATTTGGTCGGAATTCCAAGAACAAGAAAAATATATTCGTTACCATAATTTTGTCATTGCAATGTGTTTATTTAAAACGTCAGGTCTTTTTGAAGAGGATTATTGGCATTTAATGAAGTCTGCCTCCCAAGTATATGGACAAAATTTAGCTTACGTGATTTAGATTCACTGAGAATATACAAGAAAAATATGATAGTTTTATTTCATCAGGCTCTCTAGTATCAACTATGTAAATGTGAGAACAACATAGCGTTTTACCTATCCTAGCGTTTATTTTCAATGTTTGGGAATTATTTTTCCATTAAAATTTACTGTTTTAAATCTGCCTCCCAATCTTGAAATCTTCCCCTAAGTCAAAGGACAACTTCTAGCTCTGTTCATCTCATGTCACGGAGAAGGAGCAAAAATACAGTGGCTCCCTATTTTTTCTGGCCCTAAGATATGGACGTTTTCAGCCTTGCAAAATCATATATCGTACGACTATATACATTTTTGTTATAACTATAATAAGTTTGCCTCCTGCGTAAATGGACAATTGGTACGGCAGTAGGGTGTGACTCTTAAGAAGATTTATTTAATGGTCGGAATTCTAAGAACAAGAAAAATATATTCGTTACAATAATTTTGTCATTGCAATGAGGATGGAGCACTTGAGGTGTTTTTGAAGAAGAATATTAACATTTAGTGAAGTCTGCCTCCCAAGTATATGGACAAAATTTAGCTTACGTGATTTAGATTCACTGAGGATATACAAGAAAAATATGATAGTTTTATTTCATCATTCTCTCTAGTATCAACTATGTAAATGTGAGAACAACATAGCGTTTTACCTATCCTAGCGTTGATTTTCAATGCTTGGGAATTATTTTTCCATTAAAATTTACTGTTTTAAATCTGCCTCCCAATCTTGAAATCTTCCCCCTAAGTCAAAGGACAACTTCTAGCTCTGTTCATCTCATGTCACGGAGAAGGAGCAAAAATACAGTGGCTCTCTATTTTTTTTCTGCCCCTAAGATATAGACGTTTTCAGCCTTGGAAAATCATATATCATAAAACTATATACATATTTGTTATAACTATAATAAGTTTGCCTACTGAGTAAATGGACAATTGGTACGGCAGTAGGGTGTGACTCTTAAGAAGACTTATTTAATGGTCGGAATTCTAAGAACAAGAAAAATATATTCGTTACAATAATTGTCATTGCAATGAGGTTAGAGCACTTGAGATGTTTTTGAAGAAGAATATTAACTTTTAGTGAAGTCTGCCCCCCAAGTATATGGACAAAATTTAGCTTCCGTGATTTAGATTCACTGAGGATGTACAAGAAAAATATGATAGTTGTTTTATTTCATCAGGCTCTCTAGTGCCAACTATGTGAAAGGGAGAAGAACATGTCGCTTTATCTATCCTTCCGTGTTTTTTTTTCACTTTTTGGGAAATATTCTTCCATTAAAATTTACTGTTTTAAATCTGCCTCCCAATCTTGAAATCTTCCCCCTAAGTCAAAGGACAACTTCTAGCTCTCTTCATCTCATGTCATGGAGAAGGAGCAAAAATACAGTGGCTCCCTATTGTTTCCTGCCCCTAAGATATGGACGTTTTCAGCCTTGGAAAATCATATAGCATACGACTGTATGCATTTTTGTTATAACTATAATAAGTTTGCCTCCTGCGTAAATGGACAATTGGTACGGCAGTAGGGTTTGACTTTTTAGATGACTTATTTAATGGTCGGAATTCCAAGAACAAGAAAAATATATTCGTTACAATAATTTTGTCATTGCAATGTGTTTATTGAAAATGTCAGGTCTTTTTGAAGAAGAATATTAGCATTTAATGAAGTCTGCCTCCTAAGTATATGGACAAAATTTAGCTTCCGTGATTTAGATTCACTGAGGATATACAAGATACTTATGATAGTTGCTTTATTTCATCAGGCTCTAGTGAAAGTGCGAAGAACATGTCGCTTTATCTATCCTTGCGTTTTTTTTCACTTTTTGAGAAATATTTTTCCATTAAAATTTTTTACTGTTTTAAATCTGCCTCCCAATCTTGAAATCTTCCCCTAAGTCAAAGGACAACTTCTAGCTCTATTCATCTCATGTCACGGAGAAGGAGCAAAAATACAGTGGCTCCCTATTTTTTATGGCCCTAAGATATGGACTTTTTCAGCCTTAGAAAATCATATATCATACAACTATATACATTTTTGTTATAACTATAATAAGTTTGCCTCCTGCGTAAATGGACAATTGGTACGGCAGTAGGGTGTGACTCTTAAGAAGATTTATTTAATGGTCGGAATTCTAAGAACAAGAAAAATATATTCGTTACAATAATTTTGTCATTGCAATGAGGATGGAGCACTTGAGGTGTTTTTGAAGAAGAATATTAACATTTAGTGAAGTCTGCCTCCCAAGTATATGGACAAAATTTAGCTTACGTGATTTAGATTCACTGAGGATATACAAGAAAAATATGATAGTTTTATTTCATCATTCTCTCTAGTATCAACTATGTAAATGTGAGAACAACATAGCGTTTTACCTATCCTAGCGTTGATTTTCAATGCTTGGGAATTATTTTTCCATTAAAATTTACTGTTTTAAATCTGCCTCCCAATCTTGAAATCTTCCCCCTAAGTCAAAGGACAACTTCTAGCTCTGTTCATCTCATGTCACGGAGAAGGAGCAAAAATACAGTGGCTCTCTATTTTTTTTCTGCCCCTAAGATATAGACGTTTTCAGCCTTGGAAAATCATATATCATAAAACTATATACATATTTGTTATAACTATAATAAGTTTGCCTACTGAGTAAATGGACAATTGGTACGGCAGTAGGGTGTGACTCTTAAGAAGACTTATTTAATGGTCGGAATTCTAAGAACAAGAAAAATATATTCGTTACAATAATTGTCATTGCAATGAGGTTAGAGCACTTGAGATGTTTTTGAAGAAGAATATTAACTTTTAGTGAAGTCTGCCCCCCAAGTATATGGACAAAATTTAGCTTCCGTGATTTAGATTCACTGAGGATGTACAAGAAAAATATGATAGTTGTTTTATTTCATCAGGCTCTCTAGTGCCAACTATGTGAAAGGGAGAAGAACATGTCGCTTTATCTATCCTTCCGTGTTTTTTTTCACTTTTTGGGAAATATTCTTCCATTAAAATTTACTGTTTTAAATCTGCCTCCCAATCTTGAAATCTTCCCCCTAAGTCAAAGGACAACTTCTAGCTCTCTTCATCTCATGTCATGGAGAAGGAGCAAAAATACAGTGGCTCCCTATTGTTTCCTGCCCCTAAGATATGGACGTTTTCAGCCTTGGAAAATCATATAGCATACGACTGTATGCATTTTTGTTATAACTATAATAAGTTTGCCTCCTGCGTAAATGGACAATTGGTACGGCAGTAGGGTTTGACTTTTTAGATGACTTATTTAATGGTCGGAATTCCAAGAACAAGAAAAATATATTCGTTACAATAATTTTGTCATTGCAATGTGTTTATTGAAAATGTCAGGTCTTTTTGAAGAAAAATATTAGCATTTAATGAAGTCTGCCTCCTAAGTATATGGACAAAATTTAGCTTCCGTGATTTAGATTCACTGAGGATATACAAGATACTTATGATAGTTGCTTTATTTCATCAGGCTCTAGTGAAAGTGCGAAGAACATGTCGCTTTATCTATCCTTGCGTTTTTTTTCACTTTTTGAGAAATATTTTTCCATTAAAATTTTTTACTGTTTTAAATCTGCCTCCCAATCTTGAAATCTTCCCCTAAGTCAAAGGACAACTTCTAGCTCTATTCATCTCATGTCACGGAGAAGGAGCAAAAATACAGTGGCTCCCTATTTTTTCTGGCCCTAAGATATGGACTTTTTCAGCCTTAGAAAATCATATATCATACAACTATATACATTTTTGTTATAACTATAATAAGTTTGCCTCCTGAGTAAATGGACAATTGGTACGGCAGTAGGGTGTGACTCTTAAGAAGACTTATTTAATGGTCGGAATTCTAAGAACAAGAAAAATATATTCGTTACAATAATTTTGTCATTGCAATGTGTTTATTGAAAACATCAGGTCTTTTTGAAGAAGAATATTAACATTTAGTGAAGTCTGCCTCCCAAGTATATGGACAAAATTTAGCTTACGTGATTTAGATTCACTGAGGATATACAAGAAAAATATGATAGTTTATTTCATCATTCTCTCTAGTATCAACTATGTAAATGTGAGAACAACATAGCGTTTTACCTATCCTAGCGTTTATTTTCAATGCTTGGGAATTATTTTTCCATTAAAATTTACTGTTTTAAATCTGCCTCCCAATCTTGAAATTTTCCCCCTAAGTCAAAGGACAACTTCTAGCTCTATTGATCTCATGTCACGGAGAAGGAGCAAAAATACAGTGGCTCCCTATTTTTTTCTGCCCCTAAGATATAGACGTTTTCAGCCTTGGAAAATCATATATCATAAAACTATATACATATTTGTTATAACTATAATAAGTTTGCCTCCTGAGTAAATGGACAATTGGTACGGCAGTAGGGTGTGACTCTTAAGAAGACTTATTTAATGGTCGGAATTCTGAGGAAAAGAAAAATATATTTGTTACAATAATTGTCATTGCAATGAGGATAGAGCACTTGAGATGTTTTTGAAGAAGAATATTAACTTTTAGTGAAGTCTGCCTCCCAAGTATATGGACAAAATTTAGCTTCCGTGATTTAGATTCACTGAGGATGTACAAGAAAAATATGATAGTTGTTTTATTTCATCAGGCTCTCTAGTGCCAACTATGTGAAAGGGAGAAGAACATGTCGCTTTATCTATCCTTGCGTGTTTTTTTTCACTTTTTGGGAAATATTCTTCCATTAAAATTTACTGTTTTAAATCTGCCTCCCAATCTTGAAATCTTCCCCCTAAGTCAAAGGACAACTTCTAGCTCTATTCATCTCATGTCACGGAGAAGTAGCAAAAATACAGTGGCTCTCTATTTTTTTTCTGCCCCTAAGATATAGACGTTTTCAGCCTTGGAAAATCATATATCATAAAACTATATACATATTTGTTATAACTATAATAAGTTTGCCTCGTGAGTAAATGGACAATTGGTACGGCAGTAGGGTGTGACTCTTAAGAAGACTTATTTAATGGTCGGAATTCTAAGAACAAGAAAAATATATTCGTTACAATAATTTTGTCATTGCAATGTGGATGGAACACTTGAGGTGTTTTTGAAGAAGAATATTAACATTTAGTGAAGTCTGCCTCCCAAGTGTATGGACAAAATTTAGCTTACGTGATTTAGATTCACTGAGGATATACAAGACAAATATGATAGTTGTTTTATTTCATCAGGCTCTCTAGTATCAACTATGTAAATGTGAGAACAACATAGCGTTTTACCTATCCTAGCGTTTATTTTCAATACTTGGGAATTATTTTTCCATTAAAATTTACTGTTTTAAATCTGCCTCCCAATCTTGAAATCTTCCCCCTAAGTCAAAGGACAACTTCTAGCTCTCTTCATCTCATGTCACGGAGAAGGAGCAAAAATACAGTGGCTCCCTATTGTTTCCTGCCCCTAAGATATGGACGTTTTCAGCCTTGGAAAATCATATAGCATACGACTGTATGCATTTTTGTTATAACTATAATAAGTTTGCCTCCTGCGTAAATGGACAATTGGTACGGCAGTAGGGTTTGACTTTTTAGATGACTTATTTAATGGTCGGAATTCCAAGAACAAGAAAAATATATTCGTTACAATAATTTTGTCATTGCAATGTGTTTATTGAAAATGTCAGGTCTTTTTGAAGAAGAATATTAGCATTTAATGAAGTCTGCCTCCCAAGTATATGGACAAAATTTAGCTTCCGTGATTTAGATTCACTGAGGATATACAAGATACTTATGATAGTTGTTTTATTTCATCAGGCTCTAGTGAAAGTGCGAAGAACATGTCGCTTTATCTATCCTTGCGTTTTTTTTCACTTTTTGAGAAATATTTTTCCATTAAAATTTACTGTTTTAAATCTGCCTCCCAATCTTGAAATCTTCCCCTAAGTCAAAGGACAACTTCTAGCTCTATTCATCTCATGTCACGGAGAAGGAGCAAAAATACAGTGGCTCCCTATTTTTTCTGGCCCTAAGATATGGACTTTTTCAGCCTTAGAAAATCATATATCATACAACTATATACATTTTTGTTATAACTATAATAAGTTTGCCTCCTGAGTAAATGGACAATTGGTACGGCAGTAGGGTGTGACTCTTAAGAAGACTTATTTAATGGTCGGAATTCTAAGAACAAGAAAAATATATTCGTTACAATAATTTTGTCATTGCAATGTGTTTATTGAAAACATCAGGTCTTTTTGAAGAAGAATATTAACATTTAGTGAAGTCTGCCTCCCAAGTATATGGACAAAATTTAGCTTACGTGATTTAGATTCACTGAGGATATACAAGAAAAATATGATAGTTTATTTCATCATTCTCTCTAGTATCAACTATGTAAATGTGAGAACAACATAGCGTTTTACCTATCCTAGCCTTTATTTTCAATGCTTGGGAATTATTTTTCCATTGAAATTTACTGTTTTAAATCTGCCTCCCAATCTTGAAATCTTCCCCCTAAGTCAAAGGACAACTTCTAGCTCTATTGATCTCATGTCACGGAGAAGGAGCAAAAATACAGTGGCTCCCTATTTTTTTCTGCCCCTAAGATATAGACGTTTTCAGCCTTGGAAAATCATATATCATAAAACTATATACATATTTGTTATAACTATAATAAGTTTGCCTCGTGAGTAAATGGACAATTGGTACGGCAGTAGGGTGTGACTCTTAAGAAGACTTATTTAATGGTCGGAATTCTAAGAACAAGAAAAATATATTCGTTACAATAATTGTCATTGCAATGAGGATAGAGCACTTGAGGTGTTTTTGAAGAAGAATATTAACTTTTAGTGAAGTCTGCCTCCCAAGTATATGGACAAAATTTAGCTTCCGTGATTGAGATTCACTGAGGATGTACAAGAAAAATATGATAGTTGTTTATTTTCATCAGGCTCTCTAGTGCCAACTATGTGAAAGGGAGAAGAACATGTCGCTTTATCTATCCTTGCGTGTTTTTTTTTTCACTTTTTGGGAAATATTCTTCCATTAAAATTTACTGTTTTAAATCTGCTTCCCAATCTTGAAATCTTCCCCCTAAGTCAAAGGACAACTTCTAGCTCTATTCAACTCATGTCATGGAAAAGGAGGAAAAATTCAGTGGCTCCCTATTTTTTCTGCCCCTAAGATATGGACGTTTTCAGCCTTGGAAAATCATATATTTTACAACTATATACATTTTTGTTATAACTATAATAAGTTTGCCTCCTTAGTAAATGGATAGTTGGTACGGCAGTAGGGTTTGACTTTTTACATGACTTATTTAATGGTCGGAATTCCAAGAACAAGAAAAATATATTCGTTGCAATAATTTTGTCATTGCAATGTGTTTATTGAAAACGTCAGGTCTTTTTGAAGAAGAATATTAACATTTAGTGAAGTCTGCCTCCCAAGTATATGGACAAAATTTAGCTTACGTGATTTAGATTCACTGAGGATATATAGAAGAAAAATATGATAGTTTTATTTCATCACTCTCTCTAGTATCAACTATGTAAATGTGAGAACAGCATAGTCAAAGGACAACTTCTAGCTCTATTCATCTCATGTCACGGAGAAGGAGCAAAAATACAGTGGCTGTCTATTTTTTTTCTGCCCCTAAGATATAGACGTTTTCAGCCTTGGAAAATCATATATCATAAAACTATATACATATTTGTTATAACTATAATAAGTTTGCCTACTGAGTAAATGGACAATTGGTACGGCAGTAGGGTGTGACTCTTAAGAAGACTTATTTAATGGTCGGAATTCTGAGAACAAGAAAAATATATTCGTTACAATAATTGTCATTGCAATGAGGAGAGAGCACTTGAGGTGTTTTTGAAGAAGAATATTAACTTTTAGTGAAGTCTGCCTCCCAAGTATATGGACAAAATTTAGCTTCCGTGATTTAGATTCACTGAGGATGTACAAGAAAAATATAATAGTTGTTTTATTTCACCAGGCTCTCTAGTGCCAACTATGTGAAAGGGAGAAGAACATGTCGCATTATCTATCCTTGCGTGTTTTTTTTCACTTTTTGGGAAATATTCTTCCATTAAAATTTACTGTTTTAAATCTGCCTCCCAATCTTGAAATCTTCCCCCTAAGTCAAAGGACAACTTCTAGCTCTATTCATCTCATGTCATGGAAAAGGAGGAAAAATTCAGTGGCTCCCTATTTTTTCTGCCCCTAAGATATGGACGTTTTCAGCCTTGGAAAATCATATATTTTACAACTATATACATTTTTGTTATAACTATAATAAGTTTGCCTCCTGAGTAAATGGATAGTTGGTACGGCAGTAGGGTTTGACTTTTTACATGACTTATTTAATGGTCGGAATTCCAAGAACAAGAAAAATATATTCGTTGCAATAATTTTGTCATTGCAATGTGTTTATTGGAAACCACAGGTCTTTTTGAAGAGGAATATTAGCATTTAATGAAGTCTGCCTCCCAAGTATATGGACAAAATTTAGCTTCCGTGATTTAAATTCACTGAGGATATACAAGATACTTATGATAGTTGTTTTATTTCATCAATCTCTCTAGCATCAACTATGTAAATGTAAGAACAATATAGCGTTTTACCTATCCTAGCGTTTATTTTCAATGCTTGGGAATTATTTTTCCATTACAAATTTACTGTTTTAAATCTGCCTCCCAATCTTGAAATCTTCCCCCTAAGTCAAAGGACAACTTCTAGCTCTACTCATCTCATGTCACGGAAAAGGAGCATAAATAAAGGGGCTTCCTATTTTTTTCTGCCCCTAAGATGTGGACGTTTTCAGCCTTGCAATATCATATATCATACAACTATATACATTTTTGTTATAACTATAATAAGTTTGCCTCCTGAGTAAATGGACAATTGGTACGGCAGTAGGGTGTGACTCTTAAGAAGTTATTTAATGGTCGGAATTCTAAGAACAAGAAAAATATATTCGTTACAATAATTTTGTCATTCCAATGTGGATGGAGCACTTGAGGTGTTTTTAAAGAAGAATATTGACATTTAGTGAAGTCTGCCTACCAAGTATGTTAACAAAATTTAACTTCCTTGATTTAGATTCACTGAGGATATACAAGAAAAATATGATAGTTGTTTTATTTCATCATGCTCTAGTGCCAACTATGTGAAAGTGAGAAGAACCTGTCGCTTTATCTATCCTTGCGTTTTTTTCACTTTTTTGGAAATATTTTTCCATTGAAATTTACTGTTTTAAATCTGCCTCCCAATCTTGAAATCTTCCCCCTAAGTCAAAGGACAACTTCTAGCTCTCTTCATCTCATGTCACGGAGAAGGAGCAAAAATACAGTGGCTCCCTATTGTTTCCTGCAACGTGAGGTCTTTTTGAAGAAGAGTATTAGCATTTAGTGAAGTCTGCCTCCCAAGTATATGGACAAAATTTAACTCCCGCGATTAAGATTCGCTGAGGATATACAAAAAAACATGACAGCTGTTTTATTTCATCAGGCTCCCTAGTGCCAACAATGTAAATGTGAAATTAACAGGGCTATATTCGTATCCTAACATCTTTTTTTATCTTTTTGGGAATTATTCTTTTATAAAAACTTACTATTTTAAATCTGCCTCACAAAATATGGACAAAGAATATTGTCAATATGCGGACTTGTTGACTATATCTGAGAATCTTGCAATCTGCTTGTGTCTTTATTACCTAGATTCTGTTTAGGAAAACATGAGATCTAATACCAGCAGAGGCTGTTTAGTAAAATAAGTTTTGTTGTTGGAAGAGTCTACTTCCAACTGATGACCATTTTTTGGTGGGACATCATGTAAAATATGAATCGGTGTCTCAGACTGACTATGGACTTGTGCCCAGCGTTAGGCTTATCATAGTTAAGGCTAATTAAGTGTAAAGTCGTCGAAACATACAAGACTTCAGTTTTTCTTTAAACGTTCAAAGTTATGAAATGTTCTAGAAATCAGAATTCAACATTTGTGTGGTTAGAAACGAATGAAATTGTTATTGGAACTGTTAGTCTTGTATATCTTAAAATTTCTTTCAAATATGAAATGTTGCACACGGTTATCAGCTGAATTAAATTTGCAGGTAATGAAAATAGGATGTTGATTCTTGTTTCGTATAATTTGTATGGCATTGCTTTTATTAATAACTACTAAGTTTTACACTTGTTACGTAATTTTTAATTCAAGTATGTTTCATACCAAATCTATTTCTAGGATGCATCAATACCTTTTAGAAGATTTCTGTGATGAAATGTGTTTTCTAAGAATAGAAGCAACATTTTAGCAGTACTGATTTGGATAAGTGCAAAATACTGTGCGTGAAAAAAATGCACTCCATTTATATACCAAGACAAACATTTGATAAAGTCTGCCTTCTAGGTATATGGATAATTGTTACAGCAGTAGGGTGTGACTTTTAAGAAGACTTATTTAATAGTCGGAATTCTAAGAAGAAGAGCAACATTTTCGTTACAATATTTTTGCCATTGCGATGTGCACGGAAAATTTGAGGTCTTTCTGAAGAAGAATATTAACATTTAGTGAAGTCTGCCTCCCAAGTATATGGACAAAATTTAGCTTCCGTGATTTAGATTCACTGAGGATATACAAGAAAAATATGATAGTTGTTTTATTTCATCAGTCTCTCTAGTGTCAACTATGCAAATGTGAGAACAATATAGCGCTTTACCTATCCTAGCGTTTATTTAACTTTTTTGGGAATTATTTTTCCATTAAAATTTACTGTTTTAAATCTGCCTCCCAATCGTTAAATCTTCCCCCTAAGTCAAAGGACAACTTCTAGTTCTATTCATCTCATGTCACGGAGAAGGAGCCAAAATACAGTGGCTCCCTATTGTTTCCTGCCCCTAAGATATGGACGTTTTCAGTCTTGGAAAATCATATATCATACAACTATATACATTTTTGTTATAACTGTTATAAGTCTGCCTCCTGAGTAAGTGGACAATTGGTACGGCAGTAAGGTGTGACTTTTTCAAAGACTCATTTAATGCTCGGAATTCTAAGAACAAGAAAAATATATTTGTTACAATAATTTTGTCATTGCAATGTGTTTATTGAAAACTTGAGGTCTTTTTGAAGAAGAATATTAACATTTAGTGAAGTCTGCCTCCCAAGTATATGGACAAAATTTAACTCCCGCGACTTAGATTCACTGAGGATATACAAGAAAAATAAAGTTGTTTTATTTCATCAATCTCTCTAGTGCCAACGATGTAAAGTGATAATAACATGGCTGTTTACGTATCCTAACGTATTTGTTATCTTTTTTGGAATTATTGTTTCATAAAGACTTACTATTTTAAATCTGCCTCCCAAAATATGGACAAAGAATATTGTCAATATGCGGAATATTTTACTTTATCGGAGAATCTTGCAATCTGCTTGTATCTTAATCGTTCAGGGTTTGTTTAGGAAAACATGGGATCTAATACCAGTAGAGGCTGTTTAGTAGAATAAGTTTTGTTGTTGGCAGAGTCTGTTTCCAACTGATGACCATTTTATGGTGGTACATAATGTAAAAGATGAATCGGTGTCTCAGACGACTGTGGACTTGTGCCCAACGTAAGGCTTATCGTAGTTAAGGCTAATTAAGTACAGTCGTCGAAACATACAAGACATCAGTTTTTTTAAACGTTCAAAGTTGTGAAATGTTCTAGAAATCAGAATTCGACGTTTGTGTGGTTAGAAACGAATGAAATTGTTATTGGAACTGTTAGTCTTGTATGACTTGGAATTTCTTTCAGATATTAATGTTGAAATGTTGCACACGGTTATCAGCGGAATTAAATTTGCAGATAATGAAAATAGGATGTTGATTCTTGTTTCGTATAGTCTGTATGGCATTGTTTTTATTAAGTAACTACTAAGGTTTGCAGTTGTTAAGTAATTTTTAATTAAAGTATGTTTCAAACCAAATCTGTTTCTGGGTTGCATTGATACCTATTCTGTTATGAGTTGTGTTTTCTAAGAACAGAAGCAATATTTTAGCACTATTGATTTGCATAAGTGCAAAATATTGTGCGTGAAAAATGCACTCCATTTATACGCTAACACAAACATTGATAAAGTTTGCCTCCTAAGTATATGGACAGTTGTTACAGCAGTAGGATGTGACTTTTAAGAAGACTTGTTAAAAGTTGGCATACTAAGAACAAGAAAGATATATTCGTTACAATAATTTTGTCTTTGCAACGTATACGGAAAACTTGAGGTCTTTTTGAATAAGAATATTAACATTTAGTGAAGTCTGCCTCCCAAGTATATAGACAAAATTCATCTCCCGGGATACACAAGAAAAAGATAGTTTTTTTTATTTCATCAGGCTCTCTAGTGCCGACCATGTAAATGTGAGAACAACATGGCTGTTTACGTATCCTTACTTTTTAAACATTTTGTGAATTATTTTGTGATAAAAACTTGCCATCTTTAAATCTGCCTCCCATTCTTTGAATCTTCCCCCTATGTCATTGGACAACTTTTAGCTCTATTCATCACAAGTCACGACAAGGAACACAAATACAGTGGCGCCCTGTTTTTTCCTGTTTTCAGCCTTGGAAAATCATATATCATACAACTATATACATTTTTGTTATAACTTTTATAAGTCTCCCTCCTGAGTAAATGGACAATTGGTACGGCAGCAGTGTGTGACTTTTAAGAAGATTTATTTAATTGTCGGAATTCTAAGAAAATATCTTCCTTACAATAATTTTTTCATTGCAATGTGACTGAACATGTTTCTTATAATTACTATAAATCTGCATCCTATTATATGGACAGTTGTTACAGCAGTAGGGTGTGACTTTTAGGAAGAGTTATTTTTCAGTTGGAATTCTCAGAAAAAAGTATATTCGTTACAATATTTTTGTTTTTGCAATGTGTACGGAAAACTTGAGGACTTTTTAAAGAAGAATATTAACATTTAGCGAAGTCTGCCTCCCAAGTATATGTTAAAACTTAATTGCCTCTTTGACAAATGGATTTCTTTACCCCCATCAAAATAAAGAAAAAACCACTTATGACTATGGACAAAATTGCCCCACGAGACGACAGAAAAAATATTACTCTTAAGACCATAGTGATATGACCTGTTTGTTTTACCTCACAATACGACGGACAAAGGTGCTTCCTATACAAGTGGATGCTTTTATCCCACGAGAGAATTGACAAAGTCAGTTGAGTCCTAGACGAGTGGATGCCTTTACCCAACCGAAAATAAAGAAAAAAATCCTTCCCGTTCAACTGGATGCTTTACCATCTGCCTGTCGTACAAGTGGATGCTTTACCCCACAGTCCGACGAACAATGGTGTCTCCTATACAAGTAAATGCATTTACTCCACGAGACAATGGACAAACGTAGTTGCCTCCTAGGCAAGTGGATGCCTTTACCCCACCAAAAATAATGAAAAAAGTTGCCTCCAATGCAACTGGATGCTTTTACCACACATGACGATGGACAAAATTGCCCCACAGGACGACAGACAAAATATTACCCTTGAAACCATAGTGGCATGGCCTGCTTGTTTTAGCCCACAAGCCGTCGGACAAATCTGCCTCCCATGCAAATGGATGCTTTTACTGCACAATACGACATACAAAAGTGCCTTCTATACAAGTGATGCTTTTACCCCATGAGACAATGGACAAAGTTAGTTGCCTCCTAAGCAAATGGATCCTTTTACCACACATGACGACGGACAAAATTGCCCCACAAGACGACAGACAAAATTGCCTCACAAGACGACAGACAAAATTTCCCCACAAGACGACAGACAAAATTGCCCCACAAGACGACAGACAAAATTGCCCCACAAGACGACAGACAAAATTTCCCCTTAAGACCATTCCACTCGCACCCAAAATTTGTCCAAATCATGAGTGGCAAATTCCTCTTAAATATGGACAAATGCGATTCCCCCTAAGAAAATTCCCCATAAGACGAGTTTGTCGGCCCTGCCGTCCGTCTGTCTGTCCGTCCGTCCCCTCTTCAAGCTAAGGACTTTGTGGACACCACTTCTATATCAACGAAGCATAATTCAGCTTTCATATTTCATACAGGCAAAATATAGGGTATAAAGATGAGCAACGTCAAGGTTTCAGTTTGATCGAAGCAAAATTGACAAATTGACAGGCTTTTGAAAATCGTCGAAAATAGACATATGTGCACATGTATAGGACTTTGTGGACACCACTTCTATATCAACGAAGCATAATTCAGCTTTCATATTTCATACAGGCAAAATATAGGGTATAAAGATGTGCAACGTCAAGGTTTCAGTTTGATCGAAGCAAAATTGACAAATTGACAGGCTTTTGAAAATCGTCGAAAATAGACATATGTGCACATGTATAGGACTTTGTGGACACCACTTCTATATCAACGAAGCATAATTCAGCTTTCATATTTCATATAGGCAAAATATAGGGTATAAAGATGTGCAACGTTAAGGTTTCAGTTTGATCGAAGCAAAATTGACAAATTGACAGGCTTTTGAAAATCGTCGAAAATAGACATATGTGCACATGTATAGGACTTTGTGGACACCACTTCTATATCAACGAAGCATAATTCAGCTTTCATATTTCATACAGGCAAAATATAGGGTATAAAGATGTGCAACGTCAAGGTTTCAGTTTGATCGAAGCAAAATTGACAAATTGACAGGCTTTTGAAAATCGTCGAAAATAGACATATGTGCACATGTATAGGACTTTGTGGACACCACTTCTATATCAACGAAGCATAATTCAGCTTTCATATTTCATATAGGCAACATATAGGGTATAAAGATGTGCAACGTCAAGGTTTCAGTTTGATCGAAGCAAAATTGACAAAATGAAAAAATGCTTTACATTAGATTAATAAAAAATAGATTCGGGTTATATCTGTTCAAAGACAGTTTGTAGTATTGTTGATTTGTCGTTCAAGGAAGGGTGTCCAGTTTCCTGTCAATGGTAATCCATTAGCTTAGATATTGCATAGGGGTAATATTTAGGGTTTCACGGGGGATATTGCTGCTCTCTGACAGCATCTAGTTTACTTCTTTTGTTTATTTTCTAGGTCGTAGAAGGCGCGATAGTTCCGTTTATTTTGTTGACCTAGGGTGTACATATATTCTGATCAATGCGTTCGATCACTTTTATGTATTACACGTTCATTTATTGTACAACTAGTAATGCAGGGCTCGAAATAAATTTGAATAAATTTGTTAATTGTGGTTAACATTACTGTTAAAAATTCCCTTGATGCCAGCGTCTTCAGTAAGGTCATTTTTGACCTGGAAAATTATATAATAGTGCTTCATCACGGCTTCATTGTATTGGTAAATTAACGAAAATTACAATTTGCGCGCGAAAATAAAGTTTTCCCGTTGCACATACCAACCTCATTGGGCTGTTGCATTGCCCACCCTGCAGTCTTGCAATATGATAAGTTTATACTCTGTCAACGGTCTTCTGTCGTTGGTGAAACAATTTATTTCAAGCCCTGCGGGTTAAATACAACAAATAAGCACTTTTCTGAATATTTAGAGTTGCACACACTTTTAAAAAGTGATTATAGTTAAGCCTTTAACGATTGAAAAGATCAAGGCAGAAAAAGAATTGATTTTTCTTATTTCTCTGTAATGAGCAAAAAACTGAAATAAATAGGCTTATGAATTACATTAATAAGTAAGAATAAAGGCAGGTTTTGTGCAGTAGAGGGGGGGGGGGGGGAATAGTGACAGACATTTCAGTATTTCAGTGGGTAGATCTGCTGGCCGCTGTTTAACAAAATTAAGACACGTATGCAAGCCCAGTAGTTGTCTAAATTGCAGAAATTATCTGTGATTTAAAGTTCACTGAAAAACGGTTGATAAAGCAATTGTTTATTTGTCGCAGTTGCCCACAAGATTGATATGTGAAATCCACCAGCAGTTTGATATGTAATTGTATGATCGTGAAATATTTAGACTGGAAGAAACGAACGGCGATACAATTAACCTTTCCCATAAAATCTTGGAAAAAAACTATGCTGTTTTTTTTTCAGGCCGCACATGTTTGGTCAGGAAACAGAAGACGATTCTTCGCTTCACACAGTCACGGACCTGACACGCTCCATTCTCGCCTATGGCAGCAGGGTGAGATTATTGTGTGAAAGGGGAATCAAAAAGGAACAATGGCACTTTCGATTCTGCAACTGTGCTGTCTTTTTGTAGTAGATATTGATAATACATATTCTCCAACGGAAGTTTTTCAATGTGAAAAACAGTTGTTTCGTGAGATTTTATTCAGTCGTTTTATATGTTTAGGTTTGAGTATATTAAAAGATAGTGATTCGTACAAATTGAAATGAAAATGCACTTTTACTTATATTGCAGAAAGAGTCAGAAGTTAATCTGAAGTTCGTTCATGAGCGAGACACTCCAAGAAAAATCAGACCAGGTTTTTCAGCAAAGCGATACCTGAGCCGGCTTACTCGAAGTTTTGACGACTCGTTTTTAGATAACCTTCTCTCAAAAGGTAACTGATAAATTACAGTGTATGGGATCCAGGATTGCTAACAGAAAAGCGTCTCAAACACTTTTGACTGATATCCTGGTGAACATGTGAATATTGAATCATTTCTTTGAATCATTAGGAAGGGAGTACCCATTTTAATTACAATATTATAATCATTCATTAATTGCAATGTATTTTGTTATTCAAGTTTCATGTCTTCTATTGTATTTTGAAGATAAATAGAAATATACGTGTTATGTATCAACAGGGCTTGATCACTTGGAAAAAGGTTAAAAAAAGGGGTATTTTTTCAGGGTTTGTTAACGAGAAGACTCTGTTCCATAACAACGCTTTGTTACCGCATTTACGGCGCCGAATCAACGACGATTTGTCCGCCCTTCCGCCCCCTTACCGCATTCTGCAACACATGCTCAAGGCCCCCGGGGCTCTCTCAGGCTACACGTTCTACACGCAGCTGGGAGGGGATGGAGGTGAGACATGCTTCAGTTTGCCTGGCTTGATTGTTATGTCTGAGACGTCACGAGTCTTTTCGGCTGCTTAGGAATTTGTGCAAGTCTGTGCTCTGGTTTCTAAATACACGTGTGGTAACATCATGCCAAAGTAGAAAGCCGGAGTTTATGAAGAATTGGAAGTGTTAATTAAATAACAACAGAAGCATTTGGGGTCAGAGCCATTTTCGGGACGGGGTGGGGCTTGCACGATAACAGCTTTTCTGCACGATAATGATAATATATTTGAAATAATCCTTTCAGTTCTTAAATATGCTTGTGAAAATTTAACTTGTTGGGTAGATATTGGTTGTTATCTTGTTTACAACCCTTCATCGCTATTTTTTTATTATTAATTTTTGCCAATTCAGTAGACTTTTGATTGTTTTGAAAATTTCTATAGGCCTGAGTATTGTCATAGAAGAAAGTGTTCCTTCAGAAAAGAAATCTCCCGTGATAGAAATCATAGACACGAAAGACGGAGTGGCAAAGTAAGTGACAGCAACACCGCTCTTCATTCTGGTCTACCATTCTGTCAGTTTATCTACTCATTCATTGGTCACTCAACGTGAAAGTGGCGGGAAAAAGAATGAAGGTGGTTAAATTGTAGAAAATATTTTTTAAAAATGTAGAAAAACAAGTGTCACAGAAAAAAATAGCTGGGATGGTTAAAAAAAGTACCTTACCATACGCGATAATATTGTTTGTGTCCACACATTTTTAGCCGTAGCTTCGAAAGGAGCAGGTGCTGTAGCAGTCGATGAAAGTATGTGTGTATATGCGCTTTTAAGCTGAAAAATCGCATCTCTTCCTAAATCTTGAATGTCTTGGAATTTCGGTTGAAGGTAGCGGACATAAGTACCTACCTGGCTATTACTTTTTTGGCAATTCGCCAAAAATTGGTCAAAATTTTAGCTAAACACCAATTTTCTTTAAATGTTATCTCCTAGAATTTTGGAGAAAAAGTCCTCAAATTTTGAAGGAGGGTAGGGAGCATAAATGTCAGCCTGTCTATTACCCCTTTTTGCGATTGGCAAAAAAATTGGCGCAAATATTTGCGAAAAATCTTAATTGATGCCAGGAAAACAGTCTTACTGTCTTTAAATTTTAAATAAAGGTAGCAGGCATTACTTACTTTTTGTGATTGGCCTGGGGGGGGGGGGTGTCAGTCTGTTCTGAACAAAATGTTGTGTACAAAATATATCGAAAACGAAAACTTTTGAGGCATGCTACGTTATTAGAAAACATTATGCGAAATTTCGAATTTCCTGCGTTCTTTAGATATACTTGAAAACATTGGCGGTACAGATATGAATTTTTTTTTTATCTTTCGTGTAATTGACCTTTTTGTGCGTTACTCATCTACAGCTATTACGTGTTTGCATTTGGCTGTCAAGCTGTTCCATATATGGCAGTAATTATGTAACGGTTCGCAATGTTTCTCCTACCTGGAAGTAGTTTTTACTGTTAAAGTGCGTCATGTAATATTTTGTGTTATGACAAGCATCTCACCATTTTGACACAAAAATGTGCGCCCCCACTACCTCCCGCTCTCACTCTCCCACCGAGGTGAAATGCCCTCCCCCCTTCTTCCACCTGGGTGCGTTATCCGATGCACAATAACGAAGAATGCCTGTCTAGTGCTTTTTGGCCGATGGGAATGTGCGAAGACCAGGTATGCATTATGGCTATAACTACACATAGGGTAGAGACCTTACCGTAACGTTAGCTAAAAGGGTTAGGGTTAGGTTTACAGTCGTACCTACATTAGACTGAGGAGAAGGGGGGTATTAAGTTAGCAAAACGATATATTTGTAACTACCATCTTCAAGATCACAATAAAAAGACATAAAGTAAAACTGTCTGTAGTGACCACCTTCCAGTTTCGGATAAAAAAACGTACGGCAAAACTTGCCTGTCTTGACCACCTTCCAGACCTGGGCAAAAAAAGTACGTACACTAAAACTGCTGTAATGACCAACTTCGAAACCCGGATAAAAAGGACGAACGCTAAAACCTGTTCTAGTCAAAATTTTTCAGATTTGGATGAAAAAGAGGTACAGTAAAACCTGTTCGTAGTGACCACCACCCGGAACCGGGCAAAAAAAAAACGTACAGTAAAACCTCTTTAGTGACGACCTTCCAGACCCGGAGAAAAATCGTACCTTAGACCGTTCTTCAGTGACAACCTTCTAGACACAGATAAAACCCTGAACCCGTATAAAAAAGAGGATTGAGATACCCACAAGTCCCACACCCCCCCCCCCTGTTTGTTGGGGGGAATCTTAAGAATAGGTCCACTGGTTTCTGTCCCATGCATGGCGTAAGAGGCGACTAATCGGAATTTCTTTCTTTATAACTCTTCCTTTACTATTTCTCCATTCTTCCTTTTTTCCCACTTGTTCCTTTAGCAAGTGCGTCCCAATATATCCACCACAGTCGGTTAACGGGACGTTAACAAACAAACAAATAACCACAAGCCAACTTATGTCTTCAAAAATTTTATTGAAGTGACACGCAACCCAACTTCTGGGATGCACATAGGATACATCTACATAAGCTAAAAGACCTTATTATTCTGAAAATAGTTCAAACTTATTCAAATAAACTTTGCAATAAGGCTGTCGAGGGAAACATTTGTCGTTGTTTGCAACAGCAGAAAATCAACGGCCAGCTATTTTTTTTTACATGTTCGGGTGCAGTCTTGTTGGTGAGCACTGGCCACTCTAGTTCTGTTTATTTTTGAATTTTTGATTATTATGATTATGTTTGCAGAAATGAATCTTTAATTTTAAGTAATAAGAAAAAAAAGGAAAAATGGTTATTGGCGAAATTTATTGACTGAAATATTGGCGATAAACCATCTTTGTATTAAAATCTTGACTGACGCCAGGTTCATAGTCTTGCAATTCTGGTTAAATGTTATACTGACGTGTCATAAATCCTGACATCAGTATTCATGAGCTGGGGCATTGTCCATGAGCAAGCTTGTTATTTTTTATTTTATTTATTTATGTTTTTTTTTTTGTAATTCATTAGCATTTAGAACAGAAAAAAGTTCTAGATATTGATATATTTGTAGGTCAGTGTCTTATTCAGAAATGAGCAAAGAAGACAAAGGTCATGTTTTAGCAGATTTGTTGGTGAAAAGTGCAATCAATCAAGCCTTAGAAACTCAAAAGGGGGTGCGTATTTATACTCAGAAGTGTATTTCTTATTATTCAATTAATTTCATTATTTAATTTTTATGTTTGGCCTTGTTGTATATTGTATATTGAATAGTTATGTATGCGTTGTTTAATTTTCATACGCAGTTAAATAACAATCAGAATGGAACAAAAATGTGGGCATTGAAAGATAAATTTTAGGAAGTTGTGCTTCTATTTATCTTGGGTGCGGCTCAGAGCCGCTCTTCTGTCTCCGGCTGCGTTGTGAAAGTGATTAGTGAAATGGCGGTAATTTGACGTGGTTGTGTGTCGTAATCGTAGGCCATGGAGACGACGCTGAGTCGAGTGGACGAGCGTGACGGGTCGGAACAGGAAGCGCCCGCTGTGTCACTGATCGAGAGCAGCTCTACGAAAAGCGCCGCCCAGGGCGACGGCCAATGGGGGCTCAATATGCAGGATGCGGTCAAGGTCAGTTGTCTTCCTCTCCCCACAATCACAGTCTTTTGAGCTGCTCAAAGGATTATTTAGAAATGGGATCATTGGTGTATGTCATAAATTACGTCACTCTGGGCATGTCAGGAAACAGAGTCTATGCATGGAAATACTGCAGAAGCATGTCCCAATCTCATTAATTACTGATAAAAAATATGTCTCTGTTCTAGTCCAGTCGCTAAGTAAATATAAACCACATAACAGGAGAAAGCGTTATTTACGCGGTTTCATTAGTCTTGTCAGGGACTAGCTTTTTATGAAGTAGCAATCGTGGCGGGATGTTTTTAAAGTCGATATTTTTTTCTTATTTTTTAAAGAAGAAATTGAATAAATTTTTTAATTGAAAATTAAGCGGAATTACAACGCGATTTCAACACCACCAAAAGTGTTCCTTTCAGTCCCGGTGTGAAATTTTAACTATTTTATTAAGGTACAACAGTACAGGAGTGTTTTCAAAAGAGCATATTTGTATTGCATTGCGATGTGTTAGAGGGCAGAAAGACATAAAAAATACCGTAAATGAAAGAGAAAGACGTTGGATTAGAGATATATATTGTTCTTAACGTATGGATATCAAACACTGCAATACAGGAGACCTTCGTTAATTCGGCCCTGGTTAATTTTTCCCCGCTTATTTCGTACTCATATTTAGGTCCTAGTTTCTCTATTTCATACCAGTTTTCCACGGGATAATTCGTTCACCCGGTTAATCCGTACCATATTCTCCGGTCCCGCGTGGTACGAATTAACGAGGGGCTACGAGTATTTGAGTATTTAACGAGTATTTGAAAATAAAAATTCTGAACCAAATAAGAAACATATTTTTTATTTTGTCGGTTGCTCACGGTTGAATAGCCTGCTGAATTTGAATTAAAAATATATTTTTTTTCTTTCATTATTTATTTATTTTTCAATTTGAAGGCAGAAAAATTATTGTTTTGTAGTTTTCAACATAAAATAATGAAACTGTTTCGATTTCTTCGATATGATTTATCGGTAGTGTATTCAGGAATCACCTACCAAAAATTATCTGGTTTCTTATTTGCTCCAGAATTCTGTATTAAATGAAAGAGTGTTATTAGATAAATTAAGGTCGAAGGACGTTTGTACGAACACGTGCACAGGGACATGTTTGCACTGCCAACTATGTGCATAATAGCGAAACCTCAAAAGAGTGGAATAGCCTGCTGAATTTGAATTAAAAAATATGCTTTTTTTCTTTCATTATTTATTTATTTTTTAATTCTAAGGCAAAAAAAAAATTATTATTTTGTAGTTTTCAACATAAAATAATGAAAATGTTTCGATTTCTTCGATATGATTTATCGGTAGTGTATTCAGGAATCACCTACCAAAAATTATCTGGTTTCTTATTTGCTCCAGAATTCTGTATTAAATAAAAGAGTGTTATCAGATAAATTAAGATCGAAGGACTTTTGCACGAACACGTGCACAGGGACATGTTTGCACTGCCAACTATGTGCATAATAGCGAAATCCCAAATATTGACCAGTGACAGGGAGAAAATTAGAAATTGTCTGGCTTAAGTTGTGTATTTAGTTTTACTCAAGTTATACAAATATTTGGTGGGCAAATATCCAGATAACAAAACTATGGCCTCCAATTTCAAATGAGAATTTATTTAGAAGTTTTGATAAGGTAACATGCACTTTGCCAACAGTCTTGTTTTGATTGGCTATGGTGAAGGTTTGGTGGGGGAGGGGGAGGGGGCGGGGGGTTAGGTTTTTATAGACAAAGTAGACATTTGAATTTGCATTTGTCTAGAACCGATGAGAAATTGGGCCCCTTCCCCAATTCAACCCATGTTGGTGACGTCACTGTTAACCTCATTATTAAGAGTAAGGTGAAATTGAGACATTAGTCCTACAAAGGAGGACAAATAGAGTTTGCTTGTAAAATTACTTGTGTTAAATCAAAGTGGAAATCTATTTCAAGCATTGGATACAATTTGCACGGAAACGGTGCTTAAAATACACACAAAGATAGCTAGCACACCTCATCAATGTTAGTCATTGCATATTTTTAACACATGGCAACAAGTACCCACACTGTTTTAATTGCAGGGCAAGTAGCTCGCTAAGTCTTTTACAAAAGATTAAGTTTCTTATCTGTGATCTGTTTATATAAAGGAAGTCACATGGATGAAGAAGAGGTGACATGACATGGCGGGTCCGTCGTGTTTTCATGGCATTGAAATAAAGGGTGGCTTCTGTAAAATTATAATATAATGGATACTTGCTCTTGTTTAGGAAGGATATCGTTGATCGATGCAATAACGTGATAAATGTAATTTAGTCAAAGATGATAGTCTTGCATATAAAACGAATTTGTTGACTGATTAATGGTAATATTAGTGATATTAAAACTACGGAGTTAACACGAGACCTGCCAGAAATAATAGTATAGTACAACTCGACACTGACAGTCATTGAAAGTCCGCTGTTTTGGCTTGTCTACAATATCAGCCAGGAAGAAACGGATGATTCGTCAGTCAAGTGTTTGTGTAGTTGCACCAATGGAGGCTTTGGGTGGTCCCTCCCCACCCCCAACGCCCTGCTGCTCCCAGCCCCCCAAATTTTTTAAACGAAATAGGTGATAACTTTTCAGTGGTAGTAAGAAATCATGCAGGAGTTTCGGCGAAAAATTTTTCAGCTTTATTTAAAAAATGGTGTACTTTTCAAGGCGAGGCGGGCATTGAAGCCTACATATATCCCTTATAGGTCTCTGACCCCAAGTTTCGTGTCTGTCCAATAAGCCATTAGAAAAGCTGGATCGTGATAATATAGTCCACTACGTTTTGTTTTCACTAATCCACTTCTGTCTGGCGTTTAACTGTGCATATAAACAATAGGATAAATGCTGTGATCTTGATTTAGGCATTTGGATATTTTTGTACACTCGAAAACTTTATTTCGCTGTGATAATATAACGAGATCGGAGTAAAATAAACAGACACATGTGACTCTATATCGAGCATCGATACGGTATGGTTATCCAGCGCTGGGCTGTGTGAAAAAATACTTGAAAAGACGACGTTAGTCCAGTTTCATCACGCGTGGATATACAGCAAAATGGCATCATATCAAAGGCGAAACTTGAAAGGAAGCTCCCCTCGACTAAGGAGCAGAAGCCTTGACGATAAATACTGGAGCTTTATTCTGCCAACAGAGCCAAAAGAAAAGCAAATACTGGCCGATGCTCGGACCAGGCTGCCGAAACTGGAGTTAAATCCTACGAAGTGTTTTCAAAGAAGAGTGTTACCTGGTAAACACCATGACCGGAATGATGGCTATTTAAGGTCGTTAGAAAACACGAGATTGTACAATAAGGCGCATTTTAAATTGCCAGACATTGGATATAAAAGCATGTCATTGGATAGTTCAAGTTTTAATCAGCTGTACAATTTTGATTCGTCAAAATTCAGCCAGTCAGATTCTGTCTTAGCTATTCAGTATATCCAGTTGCTTAATGCAGTGTTCCGTTTTCATTTAGAGATGCTTGACCTTGAACTTGAAAGGAAGGGTCACGCTTATTTAGAAGGTCAAATGCAAAACGAAGAATACCGCATGGAAAAAACAATTGAATACTACGAAACTGAAAATAAAAAGAGGGAAAGTTTAGCTGATCCGACACCAGAAAGTCTGCTAGAGGATGGTAGTGATGTTAATTTTACCAAGCCCTATGCCGATTATTATGAATCAGCGAATCACAGCGGCGGATGTGCCAATGAACGTCGTAATTACAATACACCAGACATCGCCAGTCAAGGCATTGTTGACGAGGATACATACGAAAATGAGCCTCATGAATATTCAAATAGGCGCCAGTTACGAGTTTATATTCCAACTCACGAACCTCACGAAGCTCTGCCGAATAGTTACTTGGATGACTCTTGCGGATATGTATCTGAGAGTCATGAATATTCAACTGGTCATCAATTTTATGAATATGAAAATCTTCCCAAATACAAAGAAAAAGAAGAGCGTGATTTTACAAAACGAAAATATGGCAGCGAATATGAATTTTCAGATGATGACAGTGACAGCTATGGAGACGACGAATGTGAATATCATGACGTATATTTCAGTGACGTATTTAAAAGCAGTGACACATTCAAAAGTAGCAATCAGTTGCCAACAATTCATGAATCTAGCGAATCAATCAGAAGCGATTTTTCCAGGGAGCCATCGCTGCTTACGCCACATTCCAAAACCCCCAATAGTAGCTGTGCTGGCGAGCGTTTTGGCTATGTAAATGAGCTGCATGAATATGCAAATAATGATGATACACCGTTAGTCTTAGCACCGTGTAATACATTTATTAAAGAAAACGAGAAAGACGTTACTACTGAAAACCATCCACAAGTTGAAGGAAGGTCGAAAGGGGATAGAAACCGCCGTAAAAAGAAAGACATTGTCCCCAGAAATAGAAAAAGACGCAAAAGACAGCAAGAACAAGGAGTGACTTTAGAATTCGTTGATAGTTTGACAGTTCTCCGTCACGATAAGCCCAAGGTTTGTATATTTAACTTAAATTTGCAGACACTCCTCGTCCCGATCTGGTTGTCTCTGGTAGGTTTTGATTATCAAAAGGCCCAGAGGGACGGTTTCTTCGCCTGAAAAATGTGTTTATTTTTTTCCATAAGAGCGAATTTGCGATTGATTCAGATGCTTTTTTGCTGTTCCAGTCTTATATAGAATCTCAAGCAGCGAGTCAGCGGAGTGACGCGGATTCGGACTACAGCGAGACGACCCCACGTACCTTCATGCGCGGTGGCAAAGCTCAGATTCACTCCACCAAAGCATTTGAAGGTATTTTGAAGGAAAAAAAGAATCATGGCTATTTTTAGAGCCCTGGAAATAAATTCATAGCCAAATTATCAAGGGAATATATGTTAAAGAAAAACAAAAACTCAACTAATCATTTCGTGTCTGATATTGTTTGAAGCTATTTCGAAGTTTGAACTCAAATCTTGATTGACTTTTTTGAAAGTTTGAAAGTGAAGTGATCGCATGCACTCTGGAATCAAACGCTCGCCGCTTAGGCCATCTCTTTAAAATACAGTGAAAACTGAGTGTAAAAACAGCAATACATTTCATGGAATTTATTTGCTGGACTCCAGTATCAGAAAGAGTTCTTTGAGGTCTTGTGTCCCGGCAAAGCGGTCTAGTTTTGATGTGTTAGCACGTATTTATAATTACAGTAGATTGTAAAGCACAAGTTTGATTCTCTGTCAATATTGATGATATATTTCCAGTTAACATAATAACTTTCTGTCAGGGGAAACGTTACGTGTCACGTGATATCGCTTTCACGCATAGCGAAATGTTGTTTTGTTTCCCATACAAAAAAAAAAAAAAAAAAAACAGCCAGTATTTCATTATTTTTCATAAAAAAAAAAACAAATGTCATTCGGTGTGCTACAGTTTCGTCAAAGTTTTAAACTTACACATTGAATTGCTTTCTTGAATTAAGTTTTAGCCCCCTTATATAAGAGGAAAAATAACAGTAACTTGAGTAAAAATATGCGATTTGATTGAAACTGTTGCTACTATTTTTTGCCCTGTGTGCGCGGCTGTAAAATAGCGGCATCGTGACGTTTCCCAGTGGCATTTTGCAATTTTGAAGCATAATTTTGTTGAATGTTTGCTGTGTATCTCTGAATTTTTGAGTCAATTTTTCTCTTGTGTGTTGTTTCTACTCAGCTAACCCATTCGAGACACTGCCTGGTATCGAGACGAACAAAGGTGAGGCAGCTCTGCTGTATATTAAGCCCTGTTTGGGAGGGGGAGGGGGAGGGGGAGGGTGGGAGTGGTCTTAGTCTATAAGGTGTGTAGATGGGGTATGGGGAGAGACCGGGCTCAGTCTGTAAGGTGAGGGAGCCATGCCATATATTTTGCCCAGTTTGAGGTGAAAGTGGGCGCAGTGTACATGGTGAGGCATCTGAGTTGTATATATTGCCCTGTGTGGATGTGTGTGTGTGGGGTGGAGAGACAGTGGGAGGAAAAAAAAAGCTTATTTTGTGAAATTGTGTACATCTTATTGTGACATTCCTCGGGAAAAGAGGGCGTGTCTGATTAGCAACAAACCTGAAACCTTCCATTTTGTTCAATGGGGGATTTTGCGCCAAATCGGAAAACATTTTTATCAAAATAACATCAAAAGCTGCTTGCATGGGCTGCATTTCATTTACCTTCAGTTGGGCCGTGATCTAAATTCACGAAAATCTGTGGCACATATACGTGAAGAAAAAAAAAAGTGGTAAATACACGAGATTATTCCGAGGCCAAAACTCATAAATGCGTAATTCTTAAAGCATTTCACACAAAGCTGTATTCTGACTATTGTGATAAAGAAATAGTCATTACTTCTACTGATTGCAATATCAGAGACTGAAAAAACTGTTAGGAATAGCATTAAAAATTTTGCCCAATTTTGAAACATGTAGCGTGCTTTGGTTCGCCGGTCCAAAGGAAACCAATGGTTTTGAACCTCGATGCGTCTATAATTTTGCTATGACAATTTTCTGGTTAACTGTATGTAATGATTTTCTTTGACATTTTGAATATTGAATTTTGACTTAATTTTTAAGGAGACAAAATACAAAGGGAATCAGGTATATGATGTACAAAAGGAAGTTAGTTGTCATTGTTTTGCTTCACACCCTCATTCTTTTAGTTTATTTCGTATTTAAAATAAACATCGTATCATTTGAAATAAGAAAACTGAAGCAAATGTAAGAAACCAGATATTTTTGGGTAGGCTATCCCGAAATAGAGTACCGATGATTCGAATGTTATAGAAGTCGGAATTTTTTCAATACATCAACAGTTTAGGTGAAAATATATCAACAATTTATTTTCTTCCCTTGTAAACCGAACAAATGAAAAAATCACAGTATTAAAAACTTCAAAATTTCGAGAGGTTATCCGGTACTGAACTACCGATATTTTAATAAACAGCCGAGTTTGAATTCAGTTTTAGAATATTTTCCATTTCTTTTCCCCAAAAAGGCAAGAATTTACACTGTTCAACTTATTTTCATATTTTGGTGTAAGAAAAATTCAGCATTTTTTCGAATTATCGGTAGTCTGTTCCAGAACAGCCGATCAAAATTACTTCTTGTCTTATTATTTGCTTCAGAATTTTTATTTCACATCATACGATGTTAATATGAAATACAAATTTCTTGCTGACTTGTTTAAGCCTGGGCATGCGTTCCTAAAAATACGATTTCATCTTTGAAAGTAGGATGTAACATTGTTTCCTCATTTAACAACTATACTTGGCATATATTTTTATGAATGTTGCCCTTGGTAGCAGATCTTTTGCGTTTTTTTTTATAAATGCTTTTTATCAACCATGTAAATTTCCTTTTCCATTGTGTGATATTTCAAGAATGCGCCACATTCATTTAGTTACAGAGAACATTGTGGTGATATGAAACGTTTCGTTCTATATGTTATGTACAATTATTTTAAACAACTTCTTGCTCGCTTTACTTAAGAATACAAATATCGTCTGTGCTATGGTTCTTTCTTGAGTGCCTGTACATATCTGCTAAGTTCACCCCTTGTACAGTTATATATTGTGTGAAATACAGTTTCATAGATATTAAATAATTGTCGGCGTAAGTTTTTATTTTTTATTTTTTTTTTTTTATTATTTTTTTTTTTTTGGTGAAAATCTACCATAAAAGAACCTGATTTTATGGTATTTTTAAGTTGATAGTATAGTTGACATGTATAGATGTAAAACTTACTTCAGTTGTGCTTGCATGAATATCCCGGAGAGCGCTGATCGAAACTTTGGGGTTCTAATGAAATAGTTTTTGACAGTCATTTCACTATTTAAATTTCAAGTGTTTGAGATTTGTCAAGCATTGTGAATTTTTTTCATGATTGAATCTGTCTTTGATTCGTAGACGAAATACGCAACATATAGTTGATTTGACGTGTGACCGATGCGTTTTACGTGACGCACGAATACTGATTTGTTTCAGTTTGAAAGTGTTTTCTCTCTTATTATCTGTCAACTGGACGTTTTCTTTCCGAAGTCGTTCAGTTTTGAGACAGTTTTCAAGTAGATCTTGTTACTTAAACTGGTCTAGATTTATTAGTTATCTTGTGCATTTCGTTTTGCAGTCACAACACTATTGGTTTAAGTTTTTTCGGCATAACGCCGTCTACACATCTCACTTCTAGCGTATGAGTTTTTGTTTATCTTTCACTCACAATACAGGCCATTAGGATTTCAATTCATAAGTGTCCGAACTGATTATAGATATGTTCAGGCCTTACCCTCCCCAAGCTAATCCCAATCTAATGGTCTGTTCTCTACACCTCTCTAAAGGAATCGTTTGAGCAGTGAATATTTATTGCCCCATAACTCATGCTAAAAACCGTCCTGCTAAAGTGCTTTGGGAGAAAAAATGAGACCATGTGTATGGAATTCCCCGTTATATTTTACACTATATGAAGAAATTACTGTTTTCATTTTGCCACATCTGTGGGCTGATAAAAAGTGCTCAAACGATTCATTATGACATTTTTCAATTTCCATCAGTTGCACATTCTTGTTTTTCTGTTAGCTCCAAAGGGTCGCCGCCTCCTTCCGCCGCCGACCAGTCGCGAGTATGTGGGCGGAGTCCCCGTTGCGTCAATCAGATCAACAGACAGCGCGAGCAGTCGTAGCTCCTCCCACCATGCCGGATCCATTGCGTCAAGCTATCAGCAGTCCTCTGTACCCGATTTTGCGGCGTTTGAAAAACCTCCGTTATCGCCCATTATTGATGTCTCGCTCTCGCGCGAGGCTAGTCGCACGTTCCATTCCATGCCACCGGTGCCACCTATCGGCAAAACGCGACCAGCCGCACCTGCTGTTCAGACTCTTGGTATAGTTTCAGTACTTTATTCACTCTTTACTTTTGCCTTGTGCATAGAAGTGAGAGTGGCAAAATTTAAGAATATTAAGTTACACGAATTTACCTTACTATTCTTATATTTTGGTCACTTTATTTACTTCTATCTTAGACTGAGATCTGAAACACTACCTGGCAACACTATCTTTGGTTGAGCGTATTTAGACAAAGTCCTTTTGTTCAGTTTTTCCTGTTTTATAGTTTTACTGTTTAAGACTGTCAGCATGAATTTAATTCATTTGTTTAAAAATGTGACGCCTAAAAAAGAGGACAAACGTCATTTATCTGAATGTTGTCACAGAAGTCAAAGGTTGCTGAGCAGCTCCAGTTACGAAGTCGCTTTTTGGTTTAATATCACATACTTGTCTGTTATGCATTTTTCCTATATAAACAAACCGCATATTTTCGGTCAGTGTTTGATATACCGAAATAATCATTAAGAATTTTGAAGCGAAGTGGCCTGAAAAGTTAGTTATTTGCTGAAAAGCGTTTTTTAGCCGTCAGATTTATACAGTTTAGTTTAAAAACATCTCTATTTGCATTTTCAAAATCTGGTTGTGTTCCTCTTTAGTCATGTATTACATTTATGCTTGGTTGAGGTGCAAAAAACAGCAGAATAAAGGAATAAGAAAACGCATTATTTATGTAAAACGTACGAAATAAAAAAATTTCCTAAACAGGTGGCGGTTTAGGGGTTCCGTCTTTGAATATTCAGCCACCAACCCCACAAACGTCGAATCTCACAGGGACCGGAGTGATTCCCCCTGCAGTACCACCGATCCCCATCCCGCCGACCACCACCCCAGGGGACAGCGCGGATGAGGCGGAAACGGGTATGTGGGCAGCTGTGAAGCAGCTGTGTAAGTTTGGGTGTGTGTATATGTGGACAGCTGTATAACATCTATAAGGACAAGTGTTAAAAGGAAGTAAGTATATGGACAGCTGTGAAGCAGCTGTGTGAGTCTGGGTGTGTGTATATGTGGACAGCTGTATAACGGCTATTAGGACAAGTGTGAGAAGGAAGTAAGTATATGGACAGCTGTGAAGCAGCTGTGTGAGTCTGGGTGTGTATATATGTGGGAAGCTGTGTAACGGCTACTAGGACAAGTGTGAGAAGGAAGTAAGTATATGGATAGCTGTGAAGCGGCTGTGTGGTCGTGTGTGAAAAAGCAGCGGGTATGTGAATAGTTGTGAAGCATTTATGTGACGTGTTTGAGAAATCAGTAAGTGTGCCGACAGCGTTGCAGGGTTTGTGTAGCCATGTAACAAAATTTGAACTTGGCATTTTGAGTTTTACCCAAGTCACTAAGTTGTACTGTACATAAACTATTTGAGCAGTGTTCTATATAGAAATGTAGAAATGTGTATTCGTGTATTGAATGTCTTACATATCATTGTTTTTGACCACTTCTGTTGCCGTACTTATTCTGCACAAACTGTACATAAGATAGCTGAATTCCTGAGCAAACTTTCTGGTGGTTGGTTGATTGCAGAAAAAGGTTTAATGAAATTTCACACGAATCTAAAAATTTTCTTTCTTTGTTTAGAATGCCTATGGGTGCTAAGTTTCGATATAAATATACACATTTCTGTGAACCCCACACAGCCAACACCTGATTTGTCCCAGACTCAGTTGTCTTTCTGTCAGTGTCCAGCACGCAGTTGTCGAGACCTAGGACACGTGTTGTCATAGCTCACCATGTGTTATCGTGCAACTTATGCAAATGTATGTAAATTTATGTAAATAGCGTTGTCACCATCGGGAGCCGTATCGGACAGATCAAGTGAGCTGCAGAGAATAAAAGACGAGCGGCGAAAGAAGAAGCGTCGAGGTGAAGGACGAGGTGTGCTCCCGTTCAGGCGTTTTTTTTTTTGCAAAGGACTGCAGAAGGGTTTTGTGGTCTGGTTTTGGTTTTGCGTAGGCTCGTTTGCGTCTCTGGAGGAGGTGTGTCGTGAGGGTGCATATGTTAAGCGTGACGCAGAACACATTTGATCAATGATCGACACTTGTTTGGCGTTGAAAAATTTGTTGTCATCACGATGGCTTGTGAAAAAAAATTCCTGACGGCACGAAGGAATTTATTTACACTAACTTATAAGAGTGCAGTTCGACACACTCTTAGACGATACCAAAAATCGCTACTCCCCTTCTACCTCTCCCTCCCCTTCTCCGGAACTAACGCTGGCTTGCCACAAACTAGAGCTGAGAGCAATGTCTCTGGGTGCCCTTGGTTGTTTATGTAGAAATGCTGTGTTTATTTCTGTTCCTTCATGTGTTTGAGCCCAGAAGTGAGGTATGTGCAGTTGAATCATTTAATCTGACAGTAATGTTCCGTTCTCAGATGGAACAATGGATTACATCACAACATTATTTCTACATTTTAATTATTGTTCCAACTGCTCCAGATTAAATGGAATCACTAAAATCTACCCGTCTAGTTCCACTAAGCCAATGGAAATGCGGTACAAGCTTTTGTTAGAAAAAAAACATCACGTTCATGCAGCCTATAAATATGTGTAGAACTTGCATGTTTCATGTTCTGTGGTCGTTGGAAGTTGTGTAGTTGTGTTTTAATGGTGTTGCGCTCTCTGTTTGTCTTAAATAGATGTATAAGTGTGAATGTAAATTTCTATATTCCCTTTGATTATTCTGCGCCACTTTTTATATATTTAACTCCAAATGACTTTTTTTTCTCTGTCGCACACGCGCACACACAGGTCCCGTGGCATCCGGTGGTATGGCTATGCACAGCAGCACGGAAAGCCTGATCCAGGGCAATCTTCCCGCCAGCAAGCCCGAGAGCGTGCGTAGCTATGGCAGCATGACCGGCCGCTCCCTCAAGCACAGCAAGGCCAGCTCCTTGTCTGGATCCAGAAAAAGTCAGTCTCCTCACGTTAGTTTTTTTTTTTATTCCCCACAGATAGAACCTGTGGGGTTTCTACCTGTGGGGAATATATGCGATCGACCGCGTGTCGGTCTGTCGGTCTGTCATCAAGAGCTTGTTAACACGATAACTTAAAAACTGCTGCAAGGATTTTAATGAAACTTGGTATGTAGCTTCTATGGGAGCAAACACAGATAGGTATTGTAAATGGGCCAGGTTCGTCCAAGGAAAATGGACCAGCTGGACTTAAAAATTTCAGCTCTTGATTGACTATTATGTGAGCTTGTTAACACGATAACTTAAAAACTGCTGCAAGGATTTTAATGAAACTTGGTATGTAGCTTTTATGGGAACAAACACAGGTCGATATTGTAAATGAGCCAGGTTCGTCCAAGGAAAATGGACCAGCTGGACTTAGAACATTTCAGCTGTTTATTGACTATTATTAACACGATATCTCAAAAACAGCTGCAATATTTGAATGAAACTTGGTGTGTAGCTTTGGTTGGCACTAACAAGGATCGGTATTGTAAATGAGTTAGGTTGGCCCAAGGAAAATCAACCAAATGAACTTCGAAATTTACCAAATCCTGCAAATTATTCAGCATCGGAATGAGTTTGTAAACACGATATGTCAAGAACAACTGCATGGATTTTAATGAAACTTGGTATGTAGCTTCTATGGGAACAAACACAGATCAGTATTGGAAATGGGCCAGGTTCATCAAAGGAAAATGCACCAACTGGACTTGGAAAATTTCAGCTCTTGATTGACTATTGATGGCCGTGTATAACTGATTGGGTCGGGGGCTGTGGGGAATATGTGGGCTATGCACACTGCTCTAGTTCTTAATACTACTTTTAGCTTATTTTTAACCCCCAGTCGAGGCTTCATGCCCCGGATGGGAACTGTGTGTTTGGGTATTGCCCATCCGCCCGTGGGTTCATCCGTTCATCGCCGACTGGTACTCCCCAATCTGTTTCCTGCGATGTTTTGTATATAGATGGCATATAGCAGTGGGTAGGTGTGCGTTGTTTTGTTTTGACCTTGACATAATCTCAAGGTCACAATGGCCGCCAACATGGCTTCTGTAGTTTCGATTGGGGTTGTGCTCTGTCTCTTTGGGCTTGTTCCTGTCAAGGAGAAAGATCTGAGAGATGGTACCTTTCTTATCTGGTTATCAAATATTCTTGGGATTTGTTTTTTACCCATATAAAATCTGTAATAGGGGATAAATTAATGATATTGCCCTGTAAATGTTTAAAAGATAACCAAACCCGACCCACTCCCCGTTAATAAAAGATAACCAAACCCACCCCACTCCCCGTTAATGAAAGATAACCAAACCCACCCCACTCTCCGTTAATGAAAGATAACCAAACCCACCCCACTCCCCGTTAATGAAAGATAACCAAACCCACCCCACTCTCCGTTAATGAAAGATAACCAAACCCACCCCACTCCCCGTTAATGAAAGATAACCAAACCCACCCCACTCCCCGTTAATGAAAGATAACCAAACAAACCCCACTCCCCGTTAATGAAAGATAACCAAACCTACCCCACTCCCCGTTAACGTTCAGAGGCCGTTGTACACAGCAGCGGTTATATATATATTTTTTCTGCAGCGCCGTGAAATTCAATGTAAAAGTACTAAGTATCTCATGAGATGCAGTAGACTTCTGCTTATTCTTGTGTTATTTTTTGTCTTACCTAGGTCTGCTGGAGAACGATTCTATCAAGGGAAGTGTTATCGCGGCACCAGATGGCGAAGTGGTCAAGCTTGGCGATTCCTACCAGGTGGAGGAGATGCAGAAAGCAGTCGAAACGGAGCGACAGGGTGCGGAGAATGTGCAGCAGTCCACGGAAATCATCGCCTCGATTAGTCAGGCCAATAAAATTGAAATTCCCACAGGTGTGTACGAAGATAAATTCAAATTTTTTTCTTTTCTGTTTCTTGCTAAAAACATCCAGGCCTCAAAGTAAAAGGTAATGAAAATTTGAATGTTTTGAACATCGCTTTAGTCAAATACCAGACACGATATTAGCTAGAATATATAGTCACCATTCTATAAGTAGCACTTTTTTTCCAACGAATGTGGGATAGTTTCTATTTTAATTAAAAAATGCATCATTTTACATAGAATCGATAGAACCAACATCAGAAATAACAACCAAAGAGCAAGAGGAACTTGGTAATTATTTTTAATACGAGAATTTTTGCATAATTTTATGTGTTTTGCACGATTCTGTGTTTGTCTTGCTGTTTTTCTTTTGCACGATTTATATAGTTGAATAATTCGAGGCTGTAAAATTTTTGACTTTGGTACGGAGCTGTTACAGAAATTGTTTTTGGGAGACAATTTCAGTTTGATGCTTTTGGTTTCAACCCTAACAGTCCGTCGGGAACAAGGCTAAATCAACCCATTTAATAATAATTATTATTACATTTAATACTAATAATAACAATAATAATTAGATCAACATTTTTCGCATCTGGCCAATAATGTCTTGATGTTGACCGGAAATACATCAATATATGCGTATGACTTTACTGGCATTTTGATTACAAGTAACTGTGATTACCGTCAACTTTTGCGGTCTGGTCAACATTGAAAAACATTGACTAATCGGACCTAAGTCATGTAACTGATTATTATTATTATTATTTTAACGGTGGGATCAGGCACGCTTTTAAGTAATTGCAATTAGGATTGTCAAAATTGTAATAATAAGATTTGAGCAACTTCAGTCATTGATTAATTTTCCATTTTTTTTTTAAATGTTTGAGCCAGAATAGAAATGAACACTGGCGTTTTATGACATTAACATACCAAAGAGCAACATGTGGATTTTTGTAAAATGCAATTTTTGTGCTATTGGTAATGCTAATCCCATGAAGCACTTAACAGACATGTGTGAATAACTTTCGGTGTTGTTTCTAGCGACGTGTTTTTTATGCAACACTTTTAAGTGGGTTTTTGATTTTCTTAGTTTGACTAGTACTTGTCACAATTGATTAAAAGATATAAATTTGATCTTTTTTTGCGTCAGCGGGTACAGAAATTTCAGTGTTAGACATTTGTAATGTTTCACTGTAGTGTCTGCTTTTATAGTGATAATTACCTCTGGCTTATGAATCCTATAGTAAAAGAATTCATACCATTTTGAAACGAGAAACTGTTTTTCGAGAAACTAAGGTAATACAGTTTGAGATGTTTATGTTGCACTGAATATGTGAAGAAAAAAACTTGATAACGCGTCACGTGACGGGCACTTGTTCAAGGTGGTGACGTAGACGAGGACGAAGACGAGGCTGAAGAGGAATGGCCTGGCCAGACGACAGTACCAGAGTCGGCCCAAGGTTTCTCAAGCCGCGCTCCCTCTGTGGCTAGCCGGGCGCCATCCGTAACCAGTCGCCTCTCCGGCTATGCCAACACCAAAATACGAGGTAAACCACGAGATTTTGCCAATTTTGTTAAATCAATCACTTTTTGGGGCGTCGATCTCTAAAATATTTTTTAGCCCAAGAGGAGTATAAAATCTTGAATTAATCTGCAGATTAAGAATCTGAAGTTTCGTTTATTGTGTGTTCTTAAAACAGAATGTTTACGTGTTGCTGTCCTGAAGAAGAAACCAGCAAGCTAAAAGTTCTCGGCGTCATCTTCCTGTGGGATGGCCATGGGCTCGTTATGTGGTTGTTTATAGGTACAGCAACTGTCCATGACTGACTCCTGCAATATCCGGCGAGGGATGGCAGCTGTGGCCTACACTTGTCTCAAATAAGAAATTGAAGATTGAACATGTTTTGCTTTCAGTTTCACTTTTAGCCCAAGTATGTAAAATTATATCATGTCAACTTTTTGATTCACATAGAAAGTGACCCAGCGTCTGGGGATTTCGACGCCACACAGAGCATGCGTACTATGTCTCTTAAAGCGGATCTGACGACACCTGACATCACGGCCGAGCCAGGTACACCAGTGTGTTGCCAATGCACCGCGTGGCCTTCGTTTTCTGCATCTGCCAAATAAATAGCATTCAAACTGCATGAAATCACATTGTCTTTATTACAGTCATGTCAGTCAGTGTTTAATGCAGTCATGTCTTTTGCCTGTAACGATAAAAGCTCATTAGTATGTGGCTTAGAGAAAGTTAGAAGCGGCACTCTAATTTCCCACCATGACCACAGCAGTTGAAAGGGATCAAAAAAGAACAATACAATCATTTTATGTGTAATTACCAGTTTAGTTTTGTATGAGTGAGCGAAGAAATCGCTTGTTCTTTTTTTTAAATACTTTATTTTATGTAAAGATCTGACAAGTAATTTCTTAGAATGCCATAAACTAAGGCTTAGCTTTGACGTTTTCTCTCATTTGTGGCCCAGCGCTGCGCGTCTGTTGATTTGCTTGGTTCTTTGGGTAAATTCTTTTACTCGGTTATCTTAGCCGTGTTATTCGTAAGATGAAGCAGAATAAAAAAAATAATTTTAGGTCGTTTTATGCAAATTCGCGCTGTATCCTTAATCATCAGACTGTTAATAGTTGTAACAATTCGCACTCCATGACGGATTGCTCCTTTGCCTTATAGCTTTTGGACAAGTTATCGTGGTTTGTTCCTTCTGGTTAATCAGCATTACTCCATGTTTTACTACCTAGGAACGGAACAGACAAGCCCAACAGGTAATCTGGATCAAGCACAGGACGGGGACGTTTCCTCCAGGGTGGCATCACGTGACCCTTCCCTTGCTGCGTCACGTCCTGCTTCAATTGACCAATCTAAGATGACTCCAGTCGACCAGTCTCGCATCGGATCAAGGGGCGAGCAAGCCACAAGGGAAGCGTCCAGGGCAGCATCCATGGAACCCCTGCAGGAGGTGCCTGGAGATTCGTCCAGGGAACCGACCATTGCCGCTACGCCACGTGACGTCATTCTGGAAGAGATTGTTATCGCAGAACCCTCAAATTTGGCGTCGATTCGAGACGAGGCGGAAGAATCTTTCACTATTTCCCTTGACCCTTCTCGGGTAGACTTCGCTGCCCAAGACGAGCCCGGGACTATTTCTGTAGCACGAGATTCATCGAGGGCAGTCTCTACTGCACAAGACCCAGGATCGGTAGCCCAAGATCCATCCAGGAATATTTCCGTTATGCAGGACCCTTCTGGTGTTGTCTCCGTTGAACGGGATCCATCTAGGGCAGCTACGGCTGTCCAAGACCAATCCATTGTGTCATCCGGGATGCTAGCTTTATCCAGGGATGCCTCAGGTGTAGAAATGGGACATGCGGAGACGCCGGGTGGGCAAACGCCTACTGCCGTTGCTTCAGAGCAGACAACAGACCCGTCAAGAGCTCCAACGGAATTAGAACTTGAAAGCGATCGTGATCCGTCAAGGTTAAGCTCAGTGGCAGTTACTGTGCAGTCTCCCAGAGTTGCCTATTCCCAGGCATCTTCACGCCAGTTAACCCATGCACCGACCTTAGAGCCCACTGCTGAAGTTGTTACGCCAGAGCGTGGATCGACTTCCGAAATTGAAGGTACGCCGTCGAAACAAACCACAATGCACGGCCAAACTCCAACGCTGAAAGAAGGAGAGGGAACGGTAGAATCGGCTGCAGGAACACCCCAAAAGCTGTCCGTTGTTTCTGATGTACCAAAAGAAGGATCAATTTCTGCCACACCACATGAACCATCCCTGCCAGCGTCTAGAGTTGTAAGCAGACGGGAATCACTTGCTGTACCGGAAGTCAATTTAGAGGGAGAACCCAAGGTGGCGCGAAAATTAAGCTTAACTTCTGACGCCGCAGAGGAGGTGACAGGCTTCGTCGAACAGCCGACTATACATTCAAAAGAAAGAACAGAGCAAAGTATAGCCGATGATTTGACGCTGTTGGAGGATGTTCCCACACTGACGTCACAAGCCCCCTCGGTGGAAGTTACACCAGGTTCGAATTTCAATCTGCATGGCGTGTTACTAGATCAGCGTGTGAAAATGGGCAACGGTACTCACAAAATCTGTAGAGGTTTAGCTATTACAATACCCGATACTAGCCGAAATACTTACTCCAAGTTTGATACTAATACAACTGACAGATCCGCCTCGCCGGGGGAGTTAAGCAGCTCCATATCGGTGTCCTCGCGATCTGTCAAGCTTTATGCTCGGTATACGCCGCGAAAAAAACATGGTGGAGATGTGACATCACAAGAGGGCGATGTTACAGATACTGATGACGTAACTCTTACGCTTGTAGCCAGCACAGGTAGTAGCTGCACAAAGAAGATGATTTGCTTTGACTAATGTGTTTGATTGACGTGAGATGTGTCCTGGTACGGGTTCGAATCTGTGCGGGTTCAACATACTGGAATTATCTAAAAGCAAAAAATATAAATTATATATATATGTCCTTTTTGCATGAGGATAAATCAGACTCTGTCTTACGAAAGTCTTGGAATTGATTGGGCCAAATTCAGACCAAACTTTAAAGCGATATGGCAGTATGTTTACTATGTAATGCTTTTATATTTAACTATATCACTTTACCTTTCAAGTTTGCAGTGGTTCATCTCTCTTCGTTTAAGTGAAAACGTCACATATAATGTTTATACAATTCGCCTGGAAAAACACAACTGAATGTTTTTATATGGAAGTTCAGACAGTTTTATACATTGAATTTCTCTTACTGATTCCACCAGGTTATAAGTTTCTTTTTTCGTATTAGAGAATTAGTTCTTGTTGATACATTTATTCATTTCTAAAAGGGACAGTGAATAAATGTTAAATGGTTATTTTTTTGCATGGTTTACACTAATGTTTGTTGTGTTTGGCCGTTAGGTCATATTTGTTGTTTGGAATTTAATCTCCATTTTGCAGCACTTTTATTGTTTGTCCTTTTAAAATTATTAACATTTGCAACTTATTTTCCAGATATTTTGCTGAGATTAAGAGACTGAGGCTGCGACATAGTCATGTCCTACTTTCAGATATATCTGTTGTCTCTGAAAGACAAGTTCACGTTTGATTGTTGAATCATACTAATATATTGCCTGCGTTTTGTGCATGCCAGGGTGAAATGGTTGCTGTGTTGTTTTAACTAAGCTGCACTTTCAGGGCACTACTCTAATTCATCGGAGACCCATCCATTATTATGTGTTTGTTCTTGTGTCTCTTTCTGACCAAATGCTGTTCTTTGTTTCACGCAAGGCAGAACTTTATAAAAATCGCCATTTGTCTGTAGCATAGCCACGTGACTAGAGTAATAATGTTTTATCTGTTCGCTTACTCTACATATGGAGTTTAAAAGTGTCACGTTGTCGCAGCTTTCGTGTTGTTCTTTTCTAAACAGTTACGCTGTGAGTTAGAAAGCAAATATTATGTATATATATCGTTGTTTAACCAGAAACACCAACAGAAGAAGCGAAGGTGGAGCCTGAAATTCTTGACACCCAATCAGATGCACCGTCACAACCCAAGTCAAGGACGGGGTCTAGGGCAACAACGGAGCAGGATATAATAGATGCGCTCAGTGAGCATGCGTATAAGATAGCAGAAGAGGTGCTGAGCCGACCCCATACTGGGGAAGATCTGGCCCAAGATGCTCAAGTAAATATGTTTATATTGATGTTATTTTTTTCGGAAACGGATAAAAATATTTTTTTTGGTATGAGATTGTAGTTATATAAATAGACATGTTTAAGAGAGAATGAGCATATGGGCCAGGTCGCAACGTTAACCCGAAAATTGAAATGAAAAATTGTGAACGATACATCCAATGTCAGTGCTGTGTTTGGGAACATTCTGAGAATGTTCGAATCGACTGTCATATTATGCTTGTTCTGCCTTAACATTAGAGAACAACGGCTGGTAGAATGCAGTACTGTATAAGTACCAGCCAGTGGGGTCCTTTGTACTGTAAATCGCAACTTTGTGCCGAAGTACTCTACGTAATAAATAATGCTGTATTCTATAGGGTATAAATGACAGCACTTTTACCAGCTCAGTCATGGCACTCATACAGAATAAGTTTGTATGAGGGCAGTCAAGTTCACATTATTACGTTTAATGCTTTGTTGTTTAGTTAGCGTGTTTGTGTAGTAAACGTCTTGTGCTCTTGCTACGAAGTCCCTGTACTAAGTTTACTGTTGTTGTTTTCATTTAGATTGCTTTACAGATTGAACTAGGAAATAACGCTTCTAGCAAAACTTTCCTTAAAAACAAAATAGGAACAAAAATGTTAAAGTGCCATGTATTTTTTGGTAAAAAAAACTGGATTTACTGGGTTAATATTAAACATGTTAAAGTGCCATGTATTTCTTTAGTAAAAAAACTGGATTTACTGGTTAACAACTGGTGAAATATGAAAGAATCACACTAAAGATTTGTTCACTTATAAATTATTTCACTGTGTTTGAATTGAGTTGTTTTCATAAAACAAATGAGAATGAGAAACACCTTTTTTCGCAAAAGTATATAATTGTTTTCCATGATTCTTGAAATTGAACAGTTTGAGTATTTTCCTGAACTTAATAAACATAATTTTTATAGACGATTTTATATTTATATGTTGTACATTTTTTATATTTCTGTTGTTGCAGTCGCTTATAATACTAACACAAATATTGCGGTGTTCGTCTGCTTTAATATTAACCGACATTTAGGAAGCTGCTGAACTCTGGTTGGCTAGTCACCCACCAAATCAGATTTCCCGAAGTCAGTCGCTGCAGAGCTTGAGTTTTTCTGATGACGTAAGAAAATGAGCATCGGTATTTAATAACGAAAATGGTCTTCGTGTACTGACGGTGGCATAATAATGTTTTATGTTTCAATTTTTATTTTATTTTTGGCTTAAAAGATAACCTTTTCAATTTTTGTTACAGAAAATAAGTAAGGTATTGGGTTTCCTTTGCAAGGTTTACTTTAAAATTTCTTGAGAAAATTTGTCAATACTTTCACCGCGCGCCCTGAATCTTCATTGCGCCCTGAGAACCAAAGTAAGAAATTGCCGAAGATATTTCGTCAGTTCGTTTTAAGATTTTTAGTCTCTTAATTCTTTACTTTTATTGCCTTAATAAGAGACCTTACTGCGTGTTATTTTTTTCATTATTACTCTGTTTAACGCACTAAGGCTTTATTGCATATATTTACTTTTCTTTATTATTTTTGTTTATTTCATGAAAAATTGTGGTAACAACCGGTTTACACCATAAACAGTCCTTATTAATATTTTTTTTCTTCCATCTCTGCCTCTGTCATTCTGCCCTCTCTCTCACACTCTGTCTATCTCTCTTTCCCCTCACTCTCTATTTTTGTCTTCCGCCTCCTTCCCTGTCTCCATAATTTGCATAATTTAAAAAAATAGTTCATATTGCATGTAAGTTAGTGACTGTTAAATCAGTTGTACCATGTATAAAATATGTTGGTGGTGAGTATTAATAAAAGCAAGCACTATAGCAATAATAAAAGTATAATTATGATTTTAAGGCGGCAGTTGAGCAGTTTATTGGCCGAGACGCACAAAGTGCCGAACCTTCTGTAGCTGAGTATCAAGACCTGCTCAAAGACACTCTGGCAACCGTTGGTATGCCCATTCAGATATTCAAAAGCGTCTAACATTTAAATGGTATGTTCACACAGTACTACATGACAAAGCTGGTTTTTTAAAGTACTTCAGGTATTTATGGGTATTCCTGACCTTCTTCTCCACGACGAAAGCTGATCACATAAATTGAAGTCGAAATATACAGTCGTGCTGTTTATAAAGAAGCCAAAGGGAGAGATTGTAATGTTGAGTTGTCATGGTTACAGTATCCAAAGTATCCGGAGAAGTGGAGGAGGACCTGAGGGAAGCGGAGGTGTCTCCAGAACTCGTCCAGGCCTTGGCAAATCAAGAGATCGGAGCAGAAGATATTGGTTCGTGCTTTTATCAGATTACTTTTATTCACTGTTTGTATTGCTGTAATCTATTTCTCTGAATTTAGTAAACAAATTTTTATTTAAAAGGGAAGCTTTAAGATGTGTTTTATTTGGGGTTGTATTTATAGTATACTGGTCATTGAGGCATGTCAGTGATCATAACGATGAAGAATGATCATGTAATTGAATAGCCTCTTGCAAAGTGTAATGTATGTGATAGTACTGCGTTATTTGCTTTGCTGCTTTCTGTCATTGTTCTATCTCGACTTGAAAAGATTTAGGAATCGCCACATTATTCAAGCCTCAATGCTTGACAAATTCTTTTTCACAGAAATTGCTAAGGATGAGGAAACGGGCAAAACCGTCATTCGTGCTAAAAGCAGCGCAAGTCAGCACTCTAAGCAAACCGGAAGTGTGCTTAGTCGCCGCAGCTCGCAACGCTCACCAGTGGTTGATGTACAAGCTGGTGAAATTAGCGGTATGTTTAATTGCCAACTGATTGGTCATCACTACCAGCTTTAGGGTGGATGGGGGGAGGGTGAAGTACCGAGACACTATTTCTTTCAAATGGAAGCTTCTTTATATGCAGACTTTTCAAGACTTTGGGGGAAAACTGCTTCCTTTTGTTTTTGAAGAATGTCATATTTTAAACGCCACAGACCAACATTGCACGTAACCGTAAAGTACGTTTTATTCACTGTGTGTTCGTAGTCGCGATTCAATTTATGGCCTTGGCTTGATCTGGCTTAACAACCCTATGTAGCCGTAAACTTGGTTTTGTCCTATTTAAACTGTGAAAAAATATGGAACTGAAATTCTATGAAACCAAAAGTGTAGGACTTTCTAAATCACTTCAGTGATCGCGACTATGGACATGTGCATGAATAATTATTCTCTGTACCATAAAGCTTTCGTTGTTCTTGCAAGCACAATCGCACGCGTGTTCATTTTCGTTTTTTAAAATGGTGCAAATTGTATAATAATGACACGATATAAATATCGCTTTTCACTTAGTGCTTCGTTTATACTTAACGTGATATAGACACATTCGAGCGAGAAATTGAGTATTCACCGATAGTACTGGTATGCGTAGGCTTGTATGATGCTTAGATGCTCTTGCATCTCACTGTTGTGGGTGTATCGAAACGCGTTGAAAACTGTCCTCAACTATCTCGGGGATTAACCGAATACGCCATTTTTTTAATTGCAACAGATTAAGGAAAACTTTTTTCGATAAAAGGCCAGTTCAAGTAGTGTTGTCACTTCATGAGTCTGGTGACACTTGTTTAACTGAATGCAAACTTTGTTTCCCACTTATCTTCACTATTCCAGTTACAGTAATAATACAGTATTGTTCCAATAATAACATAATATGGTTTTAATGGCAATATTATAAAGGTCGTTTTGTTGTAAAATGCACGGGTGTACTAGAGAGGAAAACAGACAAAACACCCCGAGACTCACCAGGAGGCTTTCAGCAAATGCCAGAACCTCACACAGTCAAGCAACCAACCTCTCATTCCATCCAGCCTTCTCCTGCTGTTGCTCAGACACCAAGAGAAGTTAGCGTGGTGGCTAGCACACAACCTAGCCGGCAGCCAACCACGGTCACCCAGAAGGAACCAAGTATGGTGGGTGCCAAGGAGCACAGTATCCTAACTCAGCAGTCTACGCTCGTGTCAGACCGTCTTTCAGTCGGTGAAGGGTCCAAAGCACAGAGCAAAGAATCAATCCAGTTAGTAAGAGGAGCGACCGAAGAAACAAGCAAGGAATCAATCAAACCAGACAAGGAAAGATCCAAGGAATTCAGCAAAGAGTCCATTAAGTTGTCCAGAGAAACAACCAAGGAACCTAGCAAAGAATCAACCATGCTTGCAAGGGAAGCAACCAAAGACTCCACCAGAGAATCATTCAAGCTGACAAAAGAGCTAACCAAGCAGTCCAGCAAAGAGTCTGTCAGGCTAACAAGGGAAACAACCAAAGAGTCAACTAAGTTGACTAAAGAGCCAATTAGAGAACCTACCAAAGAGCCAACCATGTTATCTAGAGAAATAACTAAGGAGCCAAGCAGAGAATCAACCAGACTTATTGGCAAGCCTGCAAGCAAGGAGCCGACACAAGAGTCGCTAAAGAAAACCTCTCCTGTTGTGAAAGAACAGACGAAAGTTCTCTCGAGGGAGTCCACTAAAGAACCAGTCAGTGAACCAGCCAAATTACCATCGCGAGAACCAACCAAGGAGTCAATTAGAGAAACAGCCAAAGAAAGTAAAATTGCTAAGGAACAAAGCAAAGTTGGCAAGGAACAAAGCAAAGTTGCCAAGGAATCCACTAAGGTCACGAAAGAGCCAACTCAAGATAGTACTAAGGAGACCATAAGACAAACAGCGAAAGAAAAGTCTAAAGTTCCAACCAGGGAAACAACAAAGATGAGTAAAAAGGGACCATCCAGGGCACCGTCCATCATACCAACAAAAGCTCCAACGCAAGGTATAACGTGCAGACTAACTCGTATGCGTGGTTGCCGAGTACATTGTGTTGTGGTTGCTGTGTTATCCCTTAACACCGGCTGTGGAAGGAAGTTTCGGCGTTGATTTCTAACGTTTAACACAGAAAGAGGCGTTGCTTGTATATTTATTTCTTAGGTTGACTGTTAACTAAACACATATTATTTTTTGTCAACTGACTTCTTGTACATATACATATTTATTATGAGTCAATCACAAGCCGTTTTTCATTGAACTGTTGGAAGAGTTAGTCCTGGTTTACAGTATGTGTCGTGCCGTAAGCTTACAAAATGCTTACACAACATTGACCAATCAAACAAAATAGGATGCTGCATAATTTAAGTGGTGAACAGGAATCAGTTGTCTGACTGATAATTAAAATCTATTCATAAAGAACCTTTTCTTTTTACTGGTGTGCATTTAAACACTCGAGAAAATCTCCATTACCTTACGCTTTAACTAAACAGAACTAAATGAAAGAACTTATTGTTAGTTTGGGACAATGCGGCAGGCAAAAGTCACGTGCCTGTTTGCTCGAGTTTCTGTATAGTTTCTGTCTGTCTTTTATGATTTCACATAGTTGTAGACTATTACGTTTGTGTCATGGCAGAGATTTGTCTAGAAATCACTTGTGTCCCTTCTTTGGAGGCGTAACACCTCAAAATTGTCGCCATCCGTAGCAGCGATGTGTGCGTGTTAACTAATTAAGGGAATCATAGCTGATAGGTAAACGCATCCCATGATGCAATTCTTCTCAATGATGTATTTTGCCAGTGAAAGAAGTACTTCCTGATCGGACAAAGAGTGAGATAAATCTATGATCGGGTTTAATATAGTCCCAGCGGATACTTTCTTATGACAGGACGTGTCCAAGGTCTGACAACAGAAATGGCTATAGATCTACAGGCTATGGAACTTCTGGGACGTAGTTCATGGCGCCGAGGTCCAGGCCTTTTCGCAAAGTGCACAGCATTTTCGAATATCAAATCCGACAACTGAAGTCTAAGAGAAAACTTATATTTCTCAGTACAGTAGAACCTGCATATGAGGCTAGATAAGGGGCCAGTAATTGTATACACAAACTGTGAAAATGTACCGGTACAATATCTTTCATTCACTAATTAGAGGTTTGTTTGCACTGACATTGACCATTTGGGACCCCGGCAAGTGTTTACTGTTCAGAATATAGAGGTGTTCACTACGTGAAATTACAATAGAATACCTTAAGGTTAAGCCAATGGCAATATTTAGGACCGAAAATATTCATTATATAGGTGTTCACTAACGAGAAGTGTTCACTAACGAGAGGTCTGCTGTACCATGCCGGTATTTGCATCTAAACTAATGCGCCTTAAGCTATAACGAAGTAATGCATGTAATGCGTTTTTTTAAAACAGCACTACTATCCTACGCTATGCGCCATGATAAGCTGATTTGACATCTGTAGCAAGTTTTATTATGGGAACTATGGCTCTTGTTGTCATAGGAAAGTAACAAGAGTAATCCAGGACTAAGTTTAACACGATTCCAAGTGACTTAGACAATTTCTTTTTCATCTGTCGGAAAACTGGTTTTGAACATACGGTATTAAAAGGGTGAAGGAAGTGGATAGGCTGCTGCTTACTTCTTGCCTTCTCAATAGTTTTACATAAAACTCGGGCACCTTCACAGCTCTCTTTTTTTCAAAGGGAGTGGTGAAAGTCCTGACCAAAAAGAGTGGGCTACACTTGTGTGCCTGACATAGTATAACCTAGTTGTAATGACATGGCGCCGGTATCGACATACTTTGTGGTATCAGTTAATGTTTTTGCTGTGTAAAAGTATCGGTTATAACTAGCTATCACGTATGACAACATTATTCTTCGGTCCCAGCCATCGCTGTAATGAGGTAGTAAGTGTTTAATTCTTCTGCTTGATCAAGTTAACCTCAAGATATTGTGACATGCAGCTATTGTAAAATTATTAATGCTAAAGCTTTTTGTGTAGAAACAGTTTTCTGTTGTAATATTATAATAATAATGATAATTATGTAATGTTGTCAGTAATCATAATACTAATAATACAGAAAAAAGACTAAATATGCTACTACCCAATTAGCAACCAGTATTTCTCGGTTCGTTGTCATATGTTAACATTAAGATTATCCTTCCATTTTGAAGTTAAACTCCTTGTCGATTTAGTGTTTCTTGTATTGGAGAAAAAGGCAATTAATTATGTAGAGTGATGCTTTTCAAATAGTTCTCTGTCGTGTTCGAAGGAATTGTTTTCACTAGTAGTACATAATTTACGTACAATTTTATAACACCAGCTTTAGTTATATGTATATTTGCAAAGTAATTAATTTTCATTAAAAAAACATGCTTGTAATGCTATTCTGTATGTTACACTGCTTATATTTATTGTTTATATAGAGCCAATAGAAACCGAACCAACCGCTGCAAGCATTAATGCTGAAGGTAGATATAGATATAATATAGAAATTACATGTTTTTCTGTCATGTTATATAAATGTGTAGGCAGTGCAAAGTAGGTCCTGGAGAATGTATAGATGTGAACTGTACCCAGTAGCAACATGGATCCTGCTTCGTTGAAGTTATCTGCATGTGATATGACTATTCTCCTGTAGTAGTTCACTTCGGTGAAATGTGGACCACTTTCCTCCCCAGTATTGTTGCCACATTTGTATGATTTTGAAGCGCTTATTTCATCAGTAGATGTGTCATCTTAGGATTCTGTTCAGAAATTATGGTAATCTAGTCATTCTTACATTGATTATAGAATGTAAGAAACATATAATAGAAACATAAAATGAGAAACATCAAACAAATAGGAATCTACATGTTTTTTATTGAAGTCCAAATTAGGGTACTATCGACAAGGTGTTCTTTTCCAGAACAGGCTCATGAGACTCGATCTAATTGAAATATATAGAGAATCGAAGTTTAATTGTCCTTAAATTAAGCAACTCTATTCCGGAACAGACTAACTGTGATTATAGGGCCTTTATTCGCAAATATCGAAAACATATGTAAATTCTTATTTGCTTGCTAAATTCTTATTTTAAATAATAGAGTGTTTAGAATATCTTTTAGCATATCCCGTTAAAATGGTAATACGATTTCTCAAGTGTTAACGGTAGATTATCAAATGCCTTCAACGCTTATAAATTTATAGATGTAAGAGAAGACCAGCAAGAAGAGCCATCCCAACCCGTTGCTGAGGAAGACACGGATGGTAGAATATTCTCCTTCAAAAATCGATATTATTAACCTGTATTAACCTGTTTTATTTTGTTTTGCATGTTCTAATCTCTAATATTTTTGTTTGTTGATTGAAACAGTGAACATTCCTTTAGCGTTATGTACACACGCGGTTTGAGACATTAGTTTTTGGGACACAAGTTCAAAGTTTTTGTTTATTTTTCTGAATAAGTTAAAAGAAAAAAACAAGTCTGTTTAGAACAACAAACAATATCAAAATTGACAGAAAATGGATATATATAAAAATTCACGTTACAGAAACTGCAGAACTGCGTTAATGATATTGTGTACGTAATTAAAATCAGTGTGTCACACAGATGATTACCAGGTGAAGCTTTAAATCATGAGAGTATATATTCAAGCAAATACAATTAATCTTGAGGTGATTTATAGCCCTCCGCTCCTAGAATCGATAAAATCCCTGCACTTGCATGCCTAACGAAGTGTTCTGTTATATTGGTTGTACTCGGAATCTGCGGCATTAACTAATTTAATTAATTTCACCCCAAGTAAAAAAGACAAAAACAAACAAACAAACAAGCAAAAACAAACAAAATAAAAACAAAACAAGTCTGTGAAAAACTTGTGTTGAAAATATACATACTTATGCTGGTATCTTTAAAAAATGTATCCCTAGATAGAGTGGTTGGTGCACCAAAGTGTGGGTACGTTGTTCTTCTTGGAGACAGATTTCCCAGAATCCCACATGTTATTTAGACGTTACGAAACGTGAAAGGCTTATGCGAGGTGAAACAGCGCAATGTGCAGTTTTTGCCACGTAATATGACGCTAAACGTTACGGGAAATACACGTATGATAAAACCGGCAAGAAAGTAATAAAGCATAAAAAGAATATACAATATGTCTCAGTTACTACGATATTCAGAATTTCGAGACTGCACACTCATTCATCCCCCCCTCACCCCCCCCCCCCCCCCCCCGCAAGTCAGAAATGGTCAGCTTGTCGTGTGGGGAAGGGGATTCGAAAAGAAAATGGCGCGAGGTGGCACTGACTGTTCTAGTTTCTGTGTTTGGTTTATGTTTTGCCTTCATTCGAACAACTTTTGTGTAAGGAAATGGCGAATCTTATGCCCATTCTGTCTTTCCAAAACCTGACTACCAATCATTCAGTCGATCAGTCTATCAGTTATGATTATTTTCCAACAAATGTTATTATGAAAGGTTCAATGGTAAGGGTGTACATAGCACATGTGTAGCAGTTGGAAATATAGACAAATTTATTTATATAAATTAGAAAAATGAGAAATGTGAATACCTAATTTGGTAAGTGAACAGATGTCGCATCTGTGTCGTGTCAATAATGCATTGACATTCATTGTTGGGTAACAGAGGCCCCTTTGGCTACAATAAAACTTCTCAAATCTGTCTTTGGTGTCGCGCTAATATTTGCATGAGTGACTGATTTTTTTTTTCAGTTCAGTTGATCAGAAATATGAAGGTCCTTTTAATTTGATTAACACAATTTTATACTAATAATTTAGCAAGAAACTTTGTTGACAAAGAAATTTTTCTTGAGGTGCTTGGGTAATGCATAGTAAAATAAGATGTATGATGTTGTACGTTAACTCGTGTACTTTTTGAGTGCGAAGACTCGGCTAATTCCGCAATGGTGAAATAATTTTTAGTCTCTATGCCAGCGGTTGTGGTTCTTAAATAGTTTAGATAAATGAATGTTGTTTTCATTTTTAGTTCAAGGTCACCGTAAAAAGAAGCCATCTGTGTCTGAACTCAGTGAGAAGGGAAAGAAAAGTCCCCCACCGAAGGACGGCAAGGTGACGAATTCCGTGTTTCTATACCCCCCCCCCCCCCCCAACCTCACCCCCATCCCTCTCCCCAGTAAGATCATATAAAATGGCAACGTCAGCCATCGCCGATCCTCGAGAAAAAAGGACAGAGAAATATGCAATGCCGTTTTAACATTTAATGCTAATTTTTGATAAAGAAATATAATTAAAGATATCAGTAAATGAATGTAGATCTCATTAATTTATATTTTGATATCAGTAATTGAATTTTAGATGGCAAAAATTTATTTTTGAGATAACAAAATCAATTTTGCAAACTTAAGAAAATCTTAAGTGAGACACAGATTTATATAAAATTTAACGAATCGCAAATTACATTTTGGAGATGAAAACTAGAATTAATGATATCAGTAATAGCAACACAATTTTTGACCTCAAGAATTACTTCTTTTTTTGTACAGTAAAAAATTAAAAGAAAAATTCTGTACACAAGGGCCAGTCATTAATTTATTCACAGATGTGTGCTTCTGAATTTTTTATACAGAAAATAGACTGATAATTTGATATCCAAAATTAATTTTTGATATTTTGCAGATTTCAAAATATAAATTTAAAAAGTCTCATTTTGAAATAATTATATAATGAAATACATTCTTGATATCAGTAAAAGGAAAATAAATTAGTGAGCTTAAAATTGAGATTTTGCTATGAAATAGATAATTTTTGCTGAAATTTTGATCTATAAAAATCAATTTTAGATATTATTGAATCATTTTTGATATCAATAAATATTTCTTGCTGTTTCTAAATATTTATTGCTATCAAGAATTTTTTTTTTTGAGATCAAGAACACATTCAGAGATATCAAAAAATATAATTACAGATAGCAAAAATTAATTTTTTATATCAAAATATGAATTTTTTTTAGATGAAAAATTAATTCGTGATATCAGAAAATAAATTGTTGAGGTCAAAAATTAATTCTTGATATCAGTAATTCCCTAATAAATGTGAAAATGGCATCCCATAGAGAAAGACCGTGATGCTCAGACGAGATTATAAACAAAATTAAATGTTCCCAAGACCATTTACGTTTAATTTCTGAGCACATCAATTCCTGTGCTGCAACATTTTATTTTTCAAGCATAAAAAGAAAACATCCTAGAATTGTCTAGAAAGACTCCGGTTGGCAACCCATTAGCATTTAAATATTGACGGTAGTCCACAATAAACAATGCGAAAATGGCCTAAAATTATGTCCTGTAATTTAATGATATTTAAGTACCACAAGAGCTTTTATAGACAGAACAGAATCATGTTGCTCAAACACAAACGTTTGTTGTATTTCTAAACAAAAAGCATGTTTTTGATTGGTCGAGAGGAATTTCAAAAATCAGTTGCGTAGTGCAGTTTAGGGAACTAATTTAAGTTTTTAAATATGAAAAAAATTCACTTTTAAAGTGAAAGTGAATGACAGTTATTGTGGGTTTTCGCTATCCTTCGGTTATAGCACTGCTGCCAAAAGTCATTCTTGTAATAAAATCAGTATCATTGTGTGTTTGAGAAACAACAGAGGAACAGTATCTGTCCTTTCCCAATAAAACTGAAAGTTTTTTAATTTAATGTATGCTGATTCTTTTGTCGTATTTTAGAATTCGCAGCATAACCTGAATGGCGGAGTATATTATTGTTTGTTGCAGGATTTGGGCATGGATGTGATAAACTACGGGGAGGCGGACAAACCAGAGGAAGAAAAGAAAGAGGCACTCGTGAGAGTCCCTCCTGCCACAGGTCATTTGGATAACTTTTTTTAGGGGAGGGGGGGGGGATGGGGTGCATTTATGTCCTACTATATGTCCGTCGTCGTCACGATGCAAACATCTTGCGTCTTTACCTTGAACCGAGCTAGTGCAACTTTCAGTACTTAGTTTATTCCCCACAGGGGGTGGGGGGTATATATGCGATCGATTGTGTGTCGGTCTGTCATCAACAGCTTGTTAACACGATAACTTAAAAACTGCTGCAAGGATTTTAATGAAACTTGGTATGTAGCTTCTATGGGAACAAACACAGATCGGTCTTATATATGGACCAGGTTTGTCCAAGGAAAATACACCAACTGGACTTAGAAAATTTCAGCTCTTGATTGACCGTTGATGGCCAGGTTTAACTGATGGGGGGGGGGGGGGGGCTGTGGGGAATATGTAGGCTATGCACACTGTTCTAGTTCTTATAAGTAGAATACTTTAATGGGCATCTACTTCTGCATGTTCGCAAAATATTATGAAATTTTCAATACTAGTTTCTAACATGGCGAGGCTATATAACCCATGAAATGCGACAAGTATTGGATGTCTGTTTTAGCGATAAGGCTTGTGAAGCTTTGAATGTTCAGTCTTTGCTGTTTCTTTTTGTAGACCTATCCCTTTTTGTTGTAGCAAACACTTCCCGGTTTTGTTGTATTGAGATTTATTGTCTAAACTTGTGTATTTATTTCATGTTTTTTTTTTTATTCACAGAAAGAAGAAGCAGTACAATGAAGTCAAAGGTATGTTTATTTCATAGAATCAGTTTATGTTTTTATTGAGTAGAATATTTTACTTATTTTTTATAAGTTATATCTGGGTTATTGATATTTCCGACTTACTTCATTTACCATGTCTTTTAAATTGTTATGTCTGCTTCCCCCTGTCTGCCCCCGAAGTCAGGCATTCCTTGTCGGCGTAGTAACTGTGGAAATGTTAACCAGATAAACCCTGCTCATCTAAAGAATGTCTTTTTGGGATTGATTTAGGCACACCCAAAGAAATTTACTATGGCTTCTGCGAGTCCTTATTAAATTTATTTATTTATTTTACTTTTTTATGGGGTGGGGGGTGGGGGGAAAGGGTATGGAATGGATTTTTTTATGAACATAGTGTTAAAAATCAGTAAACATTTGTCACATAGTTTAGTTTTCAAAAGGTCACAAAATTACAGGCCACGGCCTAAACACTGATATAACATGAAGTTTAACACTGCTTAACTTTTATCCAAATAATCAGACATCATTGAAAGAGGGAACGGGAATTCCAGATGGAGAATTCCGTGATAAATTGGAAGGAATGATCGAGGTTTGTTGAAGGAGAGAAAAAAATGCTTGTAATTAAACACTGCAGTGTCAGTGTTCGCATCTCACATATGTTTGTATATATAATATACGTTTTTTTTTATTTCATACTTTTGTGGTGTGAATTGTACTTGCTTCAGCGTTATTTTGAAAACAATGCAAACAGCTTCAGTTCCACGTTGATGTGCATTATTACTTATTTATCTTATTTATTTATTTTTGTTGATTGTGCGATTATATCTCATATAAATTTCTGAAATTTGTTTTTCTTTTCGATTCTAATTCGATGGGACCAAAACTGTCCCATGCCAAGGAAAAAAAGCTTGCGTTTATAACAGACTGAAATGATTTGGTGATATTTATATGCGTAAGGGTAATTTTTGGGCTTGTGTCATGGGCATAGACCAGTAGATGCGTTATACAGAAATACAAGCGTCGTGCTGGGTGGCCAACTTTCACGAGATAATACCTGCAGTTTGCATTTATGGGCCAACTAATAAAATAATTGTATTGCAGTTTTTTTTTTTTGTGAAAAGGCATAAAGGCATGGCAATTAATTTGGAACCAGTCGATTCAATTCATCCATACTTGGTCAAAAGTTATTTATTTTCGTGTGAAGAACAACCATTTTTCAATATTCTTTCACAATACCCGTTCAATATTTTTGTTTGATTTTCACACATTGTCCCTAAATCAAATTTTGCAAGATTTGTGATGGTACCCCTAGGTCATTGTTTGGCTTGCTATTGTGCACGAAACCATTAGAATTGAATAAAATTGTGCAAGACTGTTGAACAATGGTTGTTCTTCATACAAGCGAAGTTTCATACGAAAAAAAAACTTTTGATCAAGTAGGGATGAATTGAATCGACTGGTTCCAAATTAATTGCCATGCCTGTAGTAATCAAATGCAATGTCAGACATGCGTGGGACCTCGCGTTTTTTTTTTTTTTTGTGTTTTTTTTTTTTTGGTGTTTTACTGTGTTTGTCACGCTCTGGAAAAGAACTGGAAGTTTGCAGTCTTGGGTTTAGGCTTGATTGTTGTGATTTATTTTTGCTGTTAAATCTGTAATTTGTTATTCTGTGGCATACTGGTGGTGTATGAAATGTTCGGGCATGGTTTAGTTGGTAAACGGTCATCTGCCCCACCGGTCAACTGCCCCCCCCACCCAGTCAACTGCCCCCCTTTTTTGCAACCCGGTCGACTGCCCCCCCCCCCCCCCCCTGCAATTTGACGGGTTCGTCTTCTGCTCTGCTTTTTTTAGTGGAAAAAAATTAGGCAATTATGATGTCTACTTCGTCTCTGAAACAATTGATTTTCATTGGTCTATTCACCAGTATTGATCTTAAGAGAGACTGATCCTTAACCTAATTGCAATTCTAATTGCGATTAGTTTCCTATTGGTGAATTGCAATTTACCGAGGTGCAATACATTCAATTAAATCAATATAATTTTATTTATTGTGTCTTTGTAAGCCTAGAACCCAAGAAAAAATAGTATATGGAGGGGGCAAGCGACCACCCCTCCACTTTGAGGGCGGGGGGGGGGGGTGGGCAGTCGACCGGGTTGCAAAAAAGGGGGGCGGATGACAGGGGGGCAGTTGACCGGGGGGGCAGATGACCAGGATTAGTTATAATCCCTCGCAGAGAGAGGGACCATAGAATTTCTGTCTACCTCGCAGAGAGAGAGAGAGAGAGAGAGAGAGAGAGAGAGAGAGAGAGAGAGAGAGAGAGAGAGAGAGAGACCACAGAATCTACCCTCGCAGAGAGAGGGACCACAGAATTTTTGTCTACCCTCACAGACAGAGGGACCATAGCATTTCTGTCTACCCTCGCAGAGAGAGGGATCATATAATTTCTGTCTACCTCGCAGAGAGAGAGAGAGAGAGAGAATGAGAGAGAGAGAGACCATAGAATTTCTGTCTACCTCGCAGAGAGAGAGAGAGATAGACCACAGAATTTCTGTCTACCCTCGCAGAGAGAGAGAGAGAGAGAGAGAGAGACCACATAATTTCTGTCTGCCCTCGCAGAGAGAGAGAGAGAGAGAGAGAGAGAGAGAGAGAGAGAGAGAGAGAGAGACCACAGAATTTCTATCTACCCTCGCAGAGAGAGGGACCACAGAATTTTTGTCTACCCTCGCAGAGAGAGGAACCATAGAATTTCTTTCTGTCTTACCTTTTCATTTGTTTCCCTTGTTACCCCTGATTTTGTGTTTTCTTATTCAAAACTTTAAAAGCGTGGATTTCAGACATAATTGAATGATGGATTCGCTTATATATTAAATCGTGTTTTACATTCATGGAGATTGTGCAAAGCGTGTTCTGTTTAATCGGCCAACCTTCCTGCTCCTCAAATTCGGCATTCGAACTATAATTTCTCATATTTTAGCCTTTAGCATGTAAGTATTAGACATATTGTGTCACAAATAGTAAAACATGTTGTTTCTACAGCCTTTCACTCTGTTCTTAGAAAGTGTAGTTACTCCCCCCCCCCCCCCCCGCCCCCCGGTGAATAATTGCAATGACTTAAAGCGCTCCAAGAAGTTGTTGAGTTTTTGCAGCATTTTACATTTCCATAATACGTGCTTTTTTTTTGCCCCATTAAACCATATATATATATATATATATATATGAGCGAGATATAAATACTGCTTGATCAAGCTATTTGCAAAATAATATCAGAAAGCTTTTGTAATAATTGAAATAGGCTACAAATTGGAGGAGGGCTCTTGGCAGTCTACTTCAAAACCGCCACCGCTTGTTTCGTTCAAGTTAGCAGACAAATTATTTGGCAAGATTTCAATGATAAGTTTTGTTTTCCGTTCGCACAACGCAGCTATGAAATCGAATTTTTTTAAAGTTTTTGTTCAGAGTGACAAAGTTGTGCTGGATAATACTTCATTTTGTTGTGAAAGAATGACCAAGGCCCATCGCGAAATGTCTCTTTTTTTGACATGGCATTGCTTATGGTGTGTGAAAATTAAACAGAATATGAATCAATCAAAGGATTAAAAAAATGCAACAGTGTCAGTGTAAAATATCAGATGAACTGAATAATTCACATTGCTACCACGAGTTGCTTGCTATCCGTTTGAGAAAAAAAGTGTGTGTGAACCGTTTTGCAGGACACGGCGTCGGTGAAAAGCGGAAAGTCTGGTAAAAGTTCCGTGAAAAGCAAGGGCAAGAAGGAGGACGATAGAGAGGAATTTATCGTTGGTAAGTAGTCGTTCGGGGAGACAACAAAAAACGATTCAAGAAAATAGAACCATAAAAAAGATTCAAGAAAACAGAACCATAATGTCCAAGGACGTTGTTGTCAACCAGTGTATAAATCATTTTTAACTAGAAGTCAGTTTGAAAGAAAACAGAAGGGTCTTATCTACAGGTTACTGAAAACCTTACCTTGCTGCATTTTCGGGCTAGTCACTAAAAACGCATGTGTTTGCTGTTGGGAAATTGCTGTAAGAATATTCCGGATTGTAGCATAAATCAGTTGATGCATTAACAATTAATATAAAAACCTTCACACAGGGACGTCTGACGTTGGGCGTTGTAATTTACAAATTCCCGTTGCAAAATGACACTTGCTTTGCAAGCTTGTAATTTCATGCATAATGCCCGGATGAAGGATTGTGAAAAAATATTAAAATCACATTGTTCTAGTCATATATTATAATGAGGACGTGACAGGAATAAGATAAAACTCTTTCTGTTAGTGAAAAAATACAAGCTGTAATGTGAACGAGTAACAAAAACAAAGAAGAACTTTATTGGTGTTTTAACTAGTTTATTTAATAAGTAGACACGTGTCGCATTATTAACATAGACATGTGCCTCTACTTGTTTTATTTACCAATATATTATTTATAAAAGGTGATATTAAGCAAATATGAATCCATAGGATGGGTTGTTTTTAGCGAAATCAGACACTATCGACATGTTCCCGGACTAGACTCGTTCTATTTGAAATATACAGAGAATCCGGAACAGACTAACTTTGACTGTGGTGCCTCGTTTTTGCGAATAACAGAATCCTGCTTTTACCCGGATAACGTCGGCGTTCAGGCCTTATTTATTAGTATGTCAGGGGTATTATAATTGATTATCAGTACTTATGCTAAAATTTCCCTTAAAATGAACCACAAACCCGCACCTCAATAGAAAAAAAAAATAAAACGCATATGTAGCAATAATCTGCAAAAAAAAAAAAAATATTCTGAATAGAACAAAAAATGTGGACTCAGTATTTACGCTAAGCAACTTACACATAATATTTTTTTTTACATCACAGCGATAATGTAAACGCATACATAAGATTCGTCTACTCCCTTTCCTTTCTGTTCATTCTGTGGTTGGATTCGGCCATCACAGTTTTATCGTTACAGTTCTACTGCTTCAAAATTAACATTGAGTTTGCTACTAAATCATCTTGATATGGAAGGCCACATAGATGTCTGTCTAAAAGTATTTTGTCAACTGTGGATGAATTCAACTTTTTTACGGCTATGGTTTTTCAACTTTGTAAATATTCCAGCCGTCATATAGAATATACAAGTCACCATTCGAGGACATGGTCGCATCACGTGGTCTCCGTACTGCCGGCCATGACCCTTTGGGGTCAAACTGGAGTATCTTCCACTCGTTGGTCGACAGGAGAACCTGGAATCGATCGTTTTTGAAATCAGCTACTAATATGGAGCCGTCTTCGTCAGTGAGGCACAGTGAGGGATAATTCAAATGTCCTGCCTCCTGGGGTACAGAATCGATCTTTGATCCGTACTTTCGGGTTGCTGTGGAATTGTTTCTGTTTAGTTTGTGGATGGAATGTTCAGTGGTTTGAACAAAATGAAGGTGAGTAAGAGATGCCAAAATACCATTCATTTTAAGAGGAAGTGGCGGTGGCGGGCGTCCCGGAACGTTTCCCCAACTTTCTTGTGTTTTTGTATGCTGCGTAATTTTTATGTGACCACCATTCTTGTCTGATGATTCTGTTATCCCGAATATGACGTCATCCTGTGAACACACATCGCCATAACAACCACGAGCAACGATGTCTTTGATTATTTCGCCACTTGGCTTAATTTCAATTAGCCATTTTCGCGTGTCAGTCACATCCGATTGGGATCCATTCGAATCGGAGTCAGAATCAGAAGCATCGGAAGGGATTTCGCACACTGCTACGATGTGCCCGCTTTTGGCTTGAGTTAACGCCCGCACTGCGTACGCTTTGCCTTTCTTTTCTCCTGTGTCGGGGTTTTGAGTAAATAAATCAAGCGTGGTCGAGGGCTCCGTATTAATCAACTTCTTTCTTTCGATTCTGCCGTCTGCGATTATCCAAAGTTCTTCGTGGTCATTTGTTCGAATGCAATAGATTTTCCTTGCATTCTGCCTTTCTGTAAGGCCGCCGACAGGAGTTAACGACAACGTCGGTCCGCAATAACTTGCTAGAGAATTCGCCATTATTTTCTTGGAAATTGTTCGCCTTTTTCTTTACCTTTTAGCGGTTGGCACAGTTCTGGATAATCTCTGGATCAGCTTGAGTTTTTATTCCGTTGATATGGTTTCCGTATCAGAGACTGCACACAATTACACCTTAGTCTGTGATATCCGTGTTGTTCTTTTTGGACAAAAAGATGGAATTTATGATATGTGTACAGCCATGAGCATAACAGCAATATTAACAACAATTTTGCGCTGTGCTTGTGCTATAGATGCCTAGTTGTTGAGGTACAGTTGTTTTTACTCTTTCTTTGCTAATAGAAAGCAAGTTTGATTGATTAAATTAAGGTCCAGCTTTTTTAGTGTTTTGGTTTTTAGCCCAGCTTACGTTACACGTAAGCTGGGGTATTCCTATCGGTTTGCGGGCGGTGTCCGTTAGTTAGTTAGTTAGTTAGTTAGTTAGTTAGTTAGTTAGTTAGTTAGTTGTTTATTTAGTAAACTTTGGTTCAAAATGCATCTCCTCCTACAATTTTGATCCGATGTCATTTATTTTTGGTGTGAGGCATCCCTAAGGGGTCGTGCATACGGCTTGTGCTTTTCTAGTCGATCGGGTGATTTTTGAATTTTTGGCGAATTTTTAAAGAAAAAATTTTAAAATGTATCTCCTCCTACATTTTTGACCCGATGTCATTTATTTTTGGTATGAGGCACCCCTAAAGGGTCGTGCATACGGCTTGTGCTTTTTTAGTCGATCGCGCAATTTTTGTATTTTTGGGGAATTTTTAAAGCAAAATTTTCGAAAATAATTCAAAATGCATCTACTCCTACAATTTTGATTCGATGTCATTTATTTTTGGTGTGAGGCATCCCTAAGGAGTTGTGCATACGGCTTGTGCTTTTTTAGTCGATCGGGTGATTTTTGAATTTTAGGGGAATTTTTGAAGAAAAAAATTTAAAATGTGTCTCCTACATTTTTGACCCGATGTGATTTATTTTTGGTATGAGGCACCCCTAAAGTGTCGTGCATACGGCTTGTGCTTTTCTAGTCGATCGGGTGATTTTTTAATTTTTTGGGGAATTTTTGAAGAAAAAAATTTAAAATGTATCTCGTCCTACATTTTTGATCCGATGTCTTTTTTTTTAGCCCAGTTGGCTTTTTAGCCAACAGGGCTATACAGATGGGGGCAAGTGTCGTCCGTCTGTCCGTCCGTCCGTCCCGCGACCGTTAAAAGTGGAATAACTTTTTTATTTTTTATCCGATTCTTACCAAATTTTAAACACGAGTTCCTAACCCTTTACTGCATTAGGAAATATTTTTATTCTTGCGGTTTAAACCATTTTTGGCGATTTTATTGCCAATTTGGGCGAAATACGAAAAAACCTATCTAGTCCCTCATTTTTCATCGGAAGATTCCGAAATTTTTTATGAAGAAACTAGGACTAAGGGGTAAAAAAAGTACTTTTTTCGATTTTTGTATTTCGCCTTATTTTTGAATCTACTGAGCTTCAAAGTTTGCAACTTCTAAAAATTGGCAAATTTCCAATTTTTTTTTCTTAACAAAGTAGTTAAAATGGAATTTTTTTTTTATCCGATTCGTACCAAATTTTTAACACGAGTTTTTAACCTTCTACTGCATTAGGAATTTTTTTATTTTTTGGTTTAAACCATTTTTGGCGATTTTATTGCCAATTTGGGCAAAATACGAAAAAACCTATCTAGTCCCTCATTTTTCATCGGAAGATTCCGAAATTTTTCATGAAGAAACTAGAACTAAGGGGTGAAAAAAGAATTTTTTTCGATTTTTGAATTTCGCCTTATTTTTGAATCTACTGAGCTTCAAAGTTTGCAACTTCTAAAAATTGGCAAATTTCCATTTTTTTTTCTTAACAAAGTAGTTAAAGTGGAATATCTTTTTTATTTTTCATCCGATTCGTACCAAATTTTAAACGCGAGTTTTTAACCTTCTACTGCATTAGGAATTTTTTTAATTTTTTGGTTTAAACCATTTTTGGCGATTTTATTGCCAATTTGGGCAAAATACGAAAAAATCTATCTAGTCCCTCATTTTTCATCGGAAGATTCCGAAATTTGTTATGAAGAAACTAGAACTAAGGGGTGAAAAAAGTACATTTTTCGATTTTTGAATTTCGCCTTATTTTTGAATCTACTGAGCTTCGAAGTTTGCAGCTTTTGAAAAAATGGAAATTTCCATTTTTCTTCTTAAAAAAGCAGTTTCAATTTGCAGATGGGCACAATATGTTACATGCAAGTACTTTTTGTTGGATTTTTCATTAATTTTGTTGTCAGTAGGTCATTTCTATGATATTTTCAAGTGGGCGATAATAGGGAACATTGGGCGATAAAGCAAGAAAGTTGTAATTTTCGCTTTGAATGTGCAGGAAACAATTCTAGGACCCGAAAATATGATAAATATAATATTTTTCGGGTGGGCGATAATAGGGAACATTTTGGGATAATGCAAGAAAGTTGTAATATTCGCTTTAAAAGAGCAGGAATCAATTCTATGACCCGAAAATATGATAAATATGATATTTTTCGTGTGGGCGATAATAGGGAGCATTGGGCGATAATGCAAGAAAGTTGTAATTTTCGCTTTCAAAGTGCAGGGATCAATTCTATGACCCGAAAATATGATAAATGTGATATTTTTCGGATAGGCGATAATAGGGAATATTGGGCGATAATGTAAGAAAATTGTAATTTTCGCTTAAAAAGTGCAGGAATCAATTCTATGACCCGAAAATATGATAAATGTGATTTTATCGTGTGGGCGATAATAGGGAACATTGGGCTTTAATGCAAGAAAGTTGTAATTTTCGCTTTTAAAGTGCAGGAATCAATTCTGTGACCCGAAAATATGATCAATGTGATATTTTACGGGTGGGCGATAACAGGGAATATTGGGCGATAAAGCAAGAAAGTTGTAATTTTCGCTTTAAAAGTGCAGGAAACAATTCTAGGACCCGAAAATATGATAAATATAATATTTTTCGTGTGGGCGATAATAGGGAACATTGGGCGATAATGTACGAAAGTTGTAATTTTCGCTTTAAAAGAGAAGGAATCAATTCTATAACCCGAAAATATGATAAATATAATATTTTTCGGATGGGCGATAATAGGGAACATTTTGCGATAATGCAAGAAAGTTGTAATTTTCGCTTTAAAAGAGCAGGAATCAATTCTATGACCCGAAAATATGATAAATGTGATATTTTTCGTGTGGGCGATAATAGGGAGCATTGGGCGATAATGCAAGAAAGTTGTAATTTTCGCTTTAAAAGTGCAGGGATCAATTCTATGACCCGAAAATATGATAAATGTGATATTTTTCGTGTGGGCGATAATAGGGAATATTGGGCGATAATGCAAGAAAGTTGTAATTTTCGCTTTTAAAGTGAAGGGATCAATTCTATGTCCCGAAAATATGATAAATATGATATTTTACGGGTGGGCGATAATAGGGAACATTGGGCGATAATGCAAGAAAGTTGTAATTTTCGCTTTAAAAGTGCAGGAATCAATTCTATGACCCGAAAATGTGATAAATGTGATATTTTTCGTGAGGGCGATAATAGGGAACATTGGGCGATAATGCAAGAAAGTTGTAATTTTCGCTTTAAAAGTGCAGGAATCAATTCTGTGACCCGAAAATATGATAAATGTGATATTTTACGGGTGGGCGATAACAGGGAATATTGGGCGATAAAGCAAGAAAGTTGTAATTTTCGCTTTAAAAGTGCAGGAAACAATTCTAGGACCCGAAAATATGATAAATATAATATTTTTCGTGTGGGCGATAATAGGGAACATTGGGCGATAATGTAAGAAAGTTGTAAATTTCGCTTTAAAAGTGCAATAATCGATTCCATGACCCGAAAATATGAGAAATATGATATTTTTCGTGTCGGCGATAATAGGGAACGTTGGGCGATAATGAAAGAAAGTTGTAATTTTCGCTTTTAAAGTGCAGGAAACAATTCTAGGACCCGAAAATATGATAAATATAATATTTTTCGTGTGGGCGATAATAGGTAACATTGGGCGATAATGTAAGAAAGTTGTAATTTTCGCTTTAAAAGACCAGGAATCAATTCTATAACCCGAAAATATGATAAATGTGATATTTTTCGGATGGGCGATAATAGGGAATATTGGGCGATAATGCAAGAAAGTTTTAATTTTCGCTTTAAAAGTGCAGGAAACAATTCTAGGACCCGAAAATATGATAAATATAATATTTTTCGTGTGGGCGATAATGGGAACATTGGGCGATAATGTACGAAAGTTGTAATTTTCGCTTTAAAAGAGCAGGAATCAACTCTATAACCCGAAAATATGATAAATATGATATTTTTCGGATGGGCGATAATAGGGAATATTGGGCGATAATGCAAGAAAGTTGTAATTTTCGCTTTAAAATTGCAGGGATCAATTCTATGTCCCGAAAATATGATAAATATGATATTTTTTGGATGGGCGATAATAGGGAACATTGGGCGATAATGCAAGAAAGTTGTAATTTTCGCTTTAAAAGTGCAGGAATCAATTCTATGACCCGAAAATATGATAAATGTGATATTTTTCGTGTGGGCGATAATAGGGAGCATTGGGCGATAATGCAAGAAAGTTGTAATATTCGCTTTAAAAGAGCAGGAATCAATTCTATGACCCGAAAATATGATAAATATGATATTTTTCGTGTGGGCGATAATAGGGAGCATTGGGCGATAATGCAAGAAAGTTGTAATTTTCGCTTTCAAAGTGCAGGGATCAATTCTATGACCCGAAAATATGATAAATGTGATATTTTTCGGATAGGCGATAATAGGGAATATTGGACGATAATGTAAGAAAATTGTAATTTTCGCTTAAAAAGTGCAGGAATCAATTCTATGACCCGAAAATATGATAAATGTGATTTTTTCGTGTGGGCGATAATAGGGAACATTGGGCTTTAATGCAAGAAAGTTGTAATTTTCGCTTTTAAAGTGCAGGAATCAATTCTGTGACCCGAAAATATGATCAATGTGATATTTTACGGGTGGGCGATAACAGGGAATATTGGGCGATAAAGCAAGAAAGTTGTAATTTTCGCTTTAAAAGTGCAGGAAACAATTCTAGGACCCGAAAATATGATAAATATAATATTTTTCGTGTGGGCGATAATAGGGAACATTGGGCGATAATGTACGAAAGTTGTAATTTTCGCTTTAAAAGAGAAGGAATCAATTCTATAACCCGAAAATATGATAAATATAATATTTTTCGGATGGGCGATAATAGGGAACATTTTGCGATAATGCAAGAAAGTTGTAATTTTCGCTTTAAAAGAGCAGGAATCAATTCTATGACCCGAAAATATGATAAATGTGATATTTTTCGTGTGGGCGATAATAGGGAGCATTGGGCGATAATGCAAGAAAGTTGTAATTTTCGCTTTAAAAGTGCAGGGATCAATTCTATGACCCGAAAATATGATAAATGTGATATTTTTCGTGTGGGCGATAATAGGGAATATTGGGCGATAATGCAAGAAAGTTGTAATTTTCGCTTTAAAAGTGCAGGGATCAATTCTATGTCCCGAAAATATGATAAATATGATATTTTTTGGATGGGCGATAATAGGGAACATTTGGCGACAATGCAAGAAAGTTGTAATTTTCGCTTTAAAAGTGCAGGGATCAATTCTATGTCCCGAAAATATGATAAATGTGATATTTTTCGTGAGGGCGATAATAGGGAATATTGGGCGATAATGCAAGAAAGTTGTAATTTTCGCTTTAAAAGTGCAGGAATCAATTCTGTGACCCGAAAATATGATCAATGTGATATTTTACGGGTGGGCGATAACAGGGAATGTTGGGCGATAAAGCAAGAAAGTTGTAATTTTCGCTTTAAAAGTGCAGGAAACAATTCTAGGACCCGAAAATATGATAAATATAATATTTTTCATGTGGGCGATAATAGGGAACATTGGGCGATAATGTAAGAAAGTTGTAATTTTCGCTTTAAAAGTGCAATAATCGATTCTATGACCCGAAAATATGAGAAATATGATATTTTTCGTGTCGGCGATAATAGGGAACATTGGGCGATAATGAAAGAAAGTTGTAATTTTCGCTTTTAAAGTGCAGGAAACAATTCTAGGACCCGAAAATATGATGAATGTAATATTTTTCGTGTGGGCGATAATGCAAGAAAGTTGTAATTTTCGCTTTAAAAGTGCAGGGATCAATTCTATGTCCCGAAAATATGATAAATATGATATTTTTTGGATGGGCGATAATAGGGAACATTGGGCGATAATGCAAGAAAGTTGTAATTTTCGCTTTAAAAGTGCAGGAATCAATTCTATGACCCGAAAATATGATAAATGTGATATTTTTCGTGAGGGCGATAATAGGGAGCATTGGGCGATAATGCAAGAAAGTTGTAATTTTCGCTTTAAAAGTGCAGGAATCAATTCTGTGACCCGAAAATATGATCAATGTGATATTTTACGGGTGGGCGATAACAGGGAATATTGGGTGATAAAGCAAGAAAGTTGTATTTTTCGCTTTAAAAGTGCAGGAAGCAATTCTAGGACCCGAAAATATGATAAATATAATATTTTTTCGTGTGGGCGATTATGGGAACATTGGGCGATAATGTAAGAAATTGTAATTTTCGCTTTAAAAGAGCAGAATACAACTCTATAACCCGAAAATATGATAAATATGATATTTTTCGGATGGGCGATAATAGGGAATATTGGGCGATAATGCAAGAAAAATGTAATTTTCGCTTTAAAAGTGCAGGGATAAATTCTATGTCCCGAAAATATGATAAATATGATATTTTTTGGATGGGCGTTAATAGGGAACATTGGGCGATAATGCAAGAAAGTTGTAATTTTCGCTTTAAAAGTGCAGGAATCAATTCTGTGACCCGAAAATATGATAAATGTGATATTTTTCGGATAGGCGATAATAGGGAATATTGGGCGATAATGTAAGAAAATTGTAATTTTCGCTTAAAAAGTGCAGGAATCAATTCTATGACCCGAAAATATGATAAATGTGATTTTTTCGTGTGGGCGATAATAGGGAACATTGGGCTTTAATGCAAGAAAGTTGTAATTTTCGCTTTTAAAGTGCAGGAATCAATTCTGTGACCCGAAAATATGATCAATGTGATATTTTACGGGTGGGCGATAACAGGGAATATTGGGCGATAAAGCAAGAAAGTTGTAATTTTCGCTTTAAAAGTGCAGGAAACAATTCTAGGACCCGAAAATATGATAAATATAATATTTTTCGTGTGGGCGATAATAGGGAACATTGGGCGATAATGTACGAAAGTTGTAATTTTCGCTTTAAAAGAGAAGGAATCAATTCTATAACCCGAAAATATGATAAATATAATATTTTTCGGATGGGCGATAATAGGGAACATTTTGCGATAATGCAAGAAAGTTGTAATTTTCGCTTTAAAAGAGCAGGAATCAATTCTATGACCCGAAAATATGATAAATGTGATATTTTTCGTGTGGGCGATAATAGGGAGCATTGGGCGATAATGCAAGAAAGTTGTAATTTTCGCTTTAAAAGTGCAGGGATCAATTCTATGACCCGAAAATATGATAAATGTGATATTTTTCGTGTGGGCGATAATAGGGAATATTGGGCGATAATGCAAGAAAGTTGTAATTTTCGCTTTAAAAGTGCAGGGATCAATTCTATGTCCCGAAAATATGATAAATATGATATTTTTTGGATGGGCGATAATAGGGAACATTTGGCGACAATGCAAGAAAGTTGTAATTTTCGCTTTAAAAGTGCAGGGATCAATTCTATGTCCCGAAAATATGATAAATGTGATATTTTTCGTGAGGGCGATAATAGGGAATATTGGGCGATAATGCAAGAAAGTTGTAATTTTCGCTTTAAAAGTGCAGGAATCAATTCTGTGACCCGAAAATATGATCAATGTGATATTTTACGGGTGGGCGATAACAGGGAATGTTGGGCGATAAAGCAAGAAAGTTGTAATTTTCGCTTTAAAAGTGCAGGAAACAATTCTAGGACCCGAAAATATGATAAATATAATATTTTTCATGTGGGCGATAATAGGGAACATTGGGCGATAATGTAAGAAAGTTGTAATTTTCGCTTTAAAAGTGCAATAATCGATTCTATGACCCGAAAATATGAGAAATATGATATTTTTCGTGTCGGCGATAATAGGGAACATTGGGCGATAATGAAAGAAAGTTGTAATTTTCGCTTTTAAAGTGCAGGAAACAATTCTAGGACCCGAAAATATGATAAATATAATATTTTTCGTGTGGGCGATAATGCAAGAAAGTTGTAATTTTCGCTTTAAAAGTGCAGGGATCAATTCTATGTCCCGAAAATATGATAAATATGATATTTTTTGGATGGGCGATAATAGGGAACATTGGGCGATAATGCAAGAAAGTTGTAATTTTCGCTTTAAAAGTGCAGGAATCAATTCTATGACCCGAAAATATGATAAATGTGATATTTTTCGTGTGGGCGATAATAGGGAGCATTGGGCGATAATGCAAGAAAGTTGTAATTTTCGCTTTAAAAGTGCAGGAATCAATTCTGTGACCCGAAAATATGATCAATGTGATATTTTACGGGTGGGCGATAACAGGGAATATTGGGTGATAAAGCAAGAAAGTTGTATTTTTCGCTTTAAAAGTGCAGGAAGCAATTCTAGGACCCGAAAATATGATAAATATAATATTTTTTCGTGTGGGCGATTATGGGAACATTGGGCGATAATGTAAGAAATTGTAATTTTCGCTTTAAAAGAGCAGAATACAACTCTATAACCCGAAAATATGATAAATATGATATTTTACGGGTGGGCGATAACAGGGAATATTGGGTGATAAAGCAAGAAAGTTGTATTTTTCGCTTTAAAAGTGCAGGAAGCAATTCTAGGACCCGAAAATATGATAAATATAATATTTTTTCGTGTGGGCGATTATGGGAACATTGGGCGATAATGTAAGAAATTGTAATTTTCGCTTTAAAAGAGCAGGAATCAATTCTAGGACCCGAAAATGTGATAAATATAATATTTTTCGTGTGGGCGATAATAGGGAATATTGGGCGATAATGTAAGAAAGTTGTAATTTTCGCTTTAAAAGAGCAGGAATCAATTCTATAACCCGAAAATATGATAAATATGATATTTTTCGGATGGGCGATAATAGGGCATATTGGGCGATAATGCAAGAAAGTTGTAATTTTCGCTTTAAAAGTGCAGGGATCAATTCTATGTCCCGAAAATATGATAAATATGATATTTTTTGGATGGGCGATAATAGGGAACATTTGGCGACAATGCAAGAAAGTTGTAATTTTCGCTTTAAAAGTGCAGGGATCAATTCTATGTCCCGAAAATATGATAAATGTGATATTTTTCGTGAGGGCGATAATAGGGAATATTGGGCGATAATGCAAGAAAGTTGTAATTTTCGCTTTAAAAGTGCAGGAATCAATTCTGTGACCCGAAAATATGATCAATGTGATATTTTACGGGTGGGCGATAACAGGGAATGTTGGGCGATAAAGCAAGAAAGTTGTAATTTTCGCTTTAAAAGTGCAGGAAACAATTCTAGGACCCGAAAATATGATAAATATAATATTTTTCATGTGGGCGATAATAGGGAACATTGGGCGATAATGTAAGAAAGTTGTAATTTTCGCTTTAAAAGTGCAATAATCGATTCTATGACCCGAAAATATGAGAAATATGATATTTTTCGTGTCGGCGATAATAGGGAACATTGGGCGATAATGAAAGAAAGTTGTAATTTTCGCTTTTAAAGTGCAGGAAACAATTCTAGGACCCGAAAATATGATAAATATAATATTTTTCGTGTGGGCGATAATGCAAGAAAGTTGTAATTTTCGCTTTAAAAGTGCAGGGATCAATTCTATGTCCCGAAAATATGATAAATATGATATTTTTTGGATGGGCGATAATAGGGAACATTGGGCGATAATGCAAGAAAGTTGTAATTTTCGCTTTAAAAGTGCAGGAATCAATTCTGTGACCCGAAAATATGATCAATGTGATATTTTACGGGTGGGCGATAACAGGGAATATTGGGTGATAAAGCAAGAAAGTTGTATTTTTCGCTTTAAAAGTGCAGGAAGCAATTCTAGGACCCGAAAATATGATAAATATAATATTTTTTCGTGTGGGCGATTATGGGAACATTGGGCGATAATGTAAGAAATTGTAATTTTCGCTTTAAAAGAGCAGAATACAACTCTATAACCCGAAAATATGATAAATATGATATTTTTCGGATGCGCGATAATAGGGAATATTGGGCGATAATGCAAGAAAAATGTAATTTTCGCTTTAAAAGTGCAGGGATAAATTCTATGTCCCGAAAATATGATAAATATGATATTTTTTGGATGGGCGTTAATAGGGAACATTGGGCGATAATGCAAGAAAGTTGTAATTTTCGCTTTAAAAGTGCAGGAATCAATTCTGTGACCCGAAAATATGATAAATGTGATATTTTTCGGATAGGCGATAATAGGGAATATTGGGCGATAATGTAAGAAAATTGTAATTTTCGCTTAAAAAGTGCAGGAATCAATTCTATGACCCGAAAATATGATAAATGTGATTTTTTCGTGTGGGCGATAATAGGGAACATTGGGCTTTAATGCAAGAAAGTTGTAATTTTCGCTTTTAAAGTGCAGGAATCAATTCTGTGACCCGAAAATATGATCAATGTGATATTTTACGGGTGGGCGATAACAGGGAATATTGGGCGATAAAGCAAGAAAGTTGTAATTTTCGCTTTAAAAGTGCAGGAAACAATTCTAGGACCCGAAAATATGATAAATATAATATTTTTCGTGTGGGCGATAATAGGGAACATTGGGCGATAATGTACGAAAGTTGTAATTTTCGCTTTAAAAGAGAAGGAATCAATTCTATAACCCGAAAATATGATAAATATAATATTTTTCGGATGGGCGATAATAGGGAACATTTTGCGATAATGCAAGAAAGTTGTAATTTTCGCTTTAAAAGAGCAGGAATCAATTCTATGACCCGAAAATATGATAAATGTGATATTTTTCGTGTGGGCGATAATAGGGAGCATTGGGCGATAATGCAAGAAAGTTGTAATTTTCGCTTTAAAAGTGCAGGGATCAATTCTATGACCCGAAAATATGATAAATGTGATATTTTTCGTGTGGGCGATAATAGGGAACATTGGGCGATAATGCAAGAAAGTTGTAATTTTCGCTTTAAAAGTGCAGGGATCAATTCTATGTCTCGAAAATATGATAAATATGATATTTTTTGGATGGGCGATAATAGGGAACATTTGGCGACAATGCAAGAAAGTTGTAATTTTCGCTTTAAAAGTGCAGGGATCAATTCTATGTCCCGAAAATATGATAAATGTGATATTTTTCGTGAGGGCGATAATAGGGAATATTGGGCGATAATGCAAGAAAGTTGTAATTTTCGCTTTAAAAGTGCAGGAATCAATTCTGTGACCCGAAAATATGATCAATGTGATATTTTACGGGTGGGCGATAACAGGGAATGTTGGGCGATAAAGCAAGAAAGTTGTAATTTTCGCTTTAAAAGTGCAGGAAACAATTCTAGGACCCGAAAATATGATAAATATAATATTTTTCATGTGGGCGATAATAGGGAACATTGGGCGATAATGTAAGAAAGTTGTAATTTTCGCTTTAAAAGTGCAATAATCGATTCTATGACCCGAAAATATGAGAAATATGATATTTTTCGTGTCGGCGATAATAGGGAACATTGGGCGATAATGAAAGAAAGTTGTAATTTTCGCTTTTAAAGTGCAGGAAACAATTCTAGGACCCGAAAATATGATAAATATAATATTTTTCGTGTGGGCGATAATGCAAGAAAGTTGTAATTTTCGCTTTAAAAGTGCAGGGATCAATTCTATGTCCCGAAAATATGATAAATATGATATTTTTTGGATGGGCGATAATAGGGAACATTGGGCGATAATGCAAGAAAGTTGTAATTTTCGCTTTAAAAGTGCAGGAATCAATTCTGTGACCCGAAAATATGATCAATGTGATATTTTACGGGTGGGCGATAACAGGGAATATTGGGTGATAAAGCAAGAAAGTTGTATTTTTCGCTTTAAAAGTGCAGGAAGCAATTCTAGGACCCGAAAATATGATAAATATAATATTTTTTCGTGTGGGCGATTATGGGAACATTGGGCGATAATGTAAGAAATTGTAATTTTCGCTTTAAAAGAGCAGAATACAACTCTATAACCCGAAAATATGATAAATATGATATTTTTCGGATGGGCGATAATAGGGCATATTGGGCGATAATGCAAGAAAAATGTAATTTTCGCTTTAAAAGTGCAGGGATAAATTCTTTGTCCCGAAAATATGATAAATATGATATTTTTTGGATGGGCGTTAATAGGGAACATTGGGCGATAATGCAAGAAAGTTGTAATTTTCGCTTTAAAAGTGCAGGAATCAATTCTATGACCCGAAAATATGATAAATGTGATATTTTTCGGATGGGCGATAATAGGGAACATTGGGCGATAATGCAAGAAAGTTGTAATTTTCGCTTTAAAAGTGCAGGAATCAATTCTGTGACCCGAAAATATGATCAATGTGATATTTTTACGGGTGGGCGATAACAGGGAATATTGGGTGATAATGTAAGAAAGTTGTAATTTTCGCTTTAAAAGAGCAGGAATCAATTCTAGGACCCGAAAATGTGATAAATATAATATTTTTCGTGTGGGCGATAATAGGGAATATTGGGCGATAATGTAAGAAAGTTGTAATTTTCGCTTTAAAAGAGCAGGAATCAATTCTATAACCCGAAAATATGATAAATATGATATTTTTCGGATGGGCGATAATAGGGAATATTGGGCGATAATGCAAGAAAGTTGTAATTTTCGCTTTAAAAGTGCAGGGATCAATTCTATGTCCCGAAAATATGATAAATGTGATATTTTTCGTGAGGGCGATAATAGGGAACATTGGGCGATAATGCAAGAAAGTTGTAATTTTCGCTTTAAAAGTGCAGGAATCAATTCTGTGACCCGAAAATATGATCAATGTGATATTTTACGGGTGGGCGATAACAGGGAATATTGGGTGATAATGTAAGAAAGTTGTAATTTTCGCTTTAAAAGAGCAGGAATCAATTCTAGGACCCGAAAATGTGATAAATATAATATTTTTCGTGTGGGCGATAATAGGGAATATTGGGCGATAATGTAAGAAAGTTGTAATTTTCGCTTTAAAAGAGCAGGAATCGATTCTATGACCCGAAAATATGATAAATATGATATTTTTCGGATGGGCGATAATAGGGAATATTGGGCGATAATGCAAGAAAGTTGTAATTTTCGCTTTAAAAGTGCAGGGATCAATTCTATGTCCCGAAAATATGATAAATGTGATATTTTTCGTGAGGGCGATAATAGGGAACATTGGGCGATAATGCAAGAAAGTTGTAATTTTCGCTTTAAAAGTGCAGGAATCAATTCTGTGACCCGAAAATATGATCAATGTGATATTTTACGGGTGGGCGATAACAGGGAATGTTGGGCGATAAAGCAAGAAAGTTGTAATTTTCGCTTTAAAAGTGCAGGAAACAATTCTAGGACCCGAAAATATGATAAATATAATATTTTTCATGTGGGCGATAATAGGGAACATTGGGCGATAATGTAAGAAAGTTGTAATTTTCGCTTTAAAAGTGCAATAATCGATTCTATGACCCGAAAATATGAGAAATATGATATTTTTCGTGTCGGCGATAATAGGGAACATTGGGCGATAATGAAAGAAAGTTGTAATTTTCGCTTTTAAAGTGCAGGAAACAATTCTAGGACCCGAAAATATGATAAATATAATATTTTCCGCGCATTAATCTTTATTAAGTTAAATAAACATGTACACTGTTCCAAAATGAGAGCCGCGCATCAACGCAAATTAAATAAACATGCGCACTTGTCTGAATTAGAACCGCGCGTCGAGGCAAGTTACATAAATATGCGCACTGGTCCGAAATGCGAGCGTTGTTTGAAGGCATCTATGGCGAACTATCCGGTCTACCAGATATACAAAAAATCTGTTCCCCATTTTTCTGGGAAAGAAATCTTTGTATGCATTTATCGATCTATGTTCTGGTCCGGTGCTAAATTAATTATTGAGCTAGCTCTTTGCCGTCTCATCTTTTGAAGCTTGATATTTCAGGGAAATTCCTTCACTTATGCACGCTGGAATGGGTCTTATTGCTTTTCGTAAGCTGGGACTTTGTCCTTGGACAAACTTGTTAAGGAAATAATTAATAGTTTGTTCATTTCACTTACTTAGTTTGAGGTGCTACACGTTGGTACACGTGAATAATCCTTAATTCCACGTCTGAGCTGTCAAAAATGTATATAATTCCTTGTTATCCCGCAGTAATGTTTATAGCGCTCTTGTTCCTGCTAATTTTGCTGCAGTTGTAATTTAGCCAGTCGTGTTTGTCAGTTTGCTGAAGGAGTAATCACTCTTTATGGGCGAAAGACAAATTGCAACAGGTAATAAAAACCCTGACAGAAAAAGTGCCAGTTTCATTTTTGCTTCTTGTGTAGGAGATTTTGTGACGCATATGTGTTATATTTCTGAATTATTTTATTTTAAATAAACAGTTTGATTCGAATTCCTTATTTTTTCCTGGCTTACTCCTGGTGTTTCGCATCCGATTTAACTTTATGCTGGATTTCAGCAATTTATACGAAACGAAATATGAATCTTCCTTTGGAAACTAAAGCTTGTCCGTACCCGCAGTGCGTTGCCCGCGTCTGATTGCTTTCTGCTCTCTGATTGGCTGAGGACATAAACCAATGCCCTTTTATGATATTCAGTGACTCAGTAACTGGTACATTGCAATGCATGTGGCTCAATAAATAATCCCCTTAAAAGAGAGCCCTGCTGATGTGTTCTCAAAAACCTTCGTACATATTGGAAATCCCTTTTAGTAAGATTATTATTTGTTTGGAAATCTCTGTTTCTGTTGTGCTATTTTGTCCTGATCAGGAAAGGTGCTGTTATGTCGCTGATCTCTGTCTGTGTGAATTTACAGCTTTGAAATCCTATTACCCAAAATCTTAATAGACTTCCTAGACTATTTTTTTTTTTTAATTTTTAGATACATATATTTTAGAAAATTTCGATAACCCGGCATTGGCGAAGATTCTTGTTTTTCACTTGCGAAAGATAGTTTAATGGTTTTATGATAAAGTTTATGTGACATAATACTTAAGTCATCTGTTTATAATTTAACACCGTGTTATTTAGAATAAGAATTTTGAAGCAAATAAGAAACCAGACATTTTTTGGTAGGCTATTCCGGAATAGACTACCGATAAATAGAATATCAGAGAAATCAATAATGCTTCATTTTTCTTTGACCAAAGTGTGAAAGTAAGTTGAACAATGTAAATTCTTGTCTTTGGGAAAGGAAAATAAAAATATGAACAATTGCATTTGCATTTGGCTGTTTATTAAAATGCCGATAGTTCAGCATTGAATAACCTATTGAAAATTAAATGTTTCAAAAATTTATTCATATTTTCAATTTTTTTTTCATATATTCTATTTAAAGCGCAAGAACATAGGTTTGTGTATATAGTCTGCAACATAAAATGAAATAATGAAAAAAAAATGATGAAATAATGAAAAAATAGCCTACCAGAAAATATATAGTTTCTTAATTGCTTCAGAATTCTTATTTAAAATAATACGGTGTTAGTTTGTTGTTTTGGAGCGTTTGAAGTGGTTCTTGTATGTAAACGGGAGCATCGAAGGCACGAGCGCAAATCTAAAAAAAGATCCGAAAGGTAATTTTTAATTGTGTTTCTGCCTTCTGGGTAAACTCTTCTTAGTTTATAATTTTGAATAACCGTTCGAGTGGCAGGCCGATTTTGTTTTGTTTTCTCTTTTTCTTTCTCGAAAGTTTTTAGACCCGGTCCAGAAATTTTGTACGATGATGATTTTTTTACTGAAAATATGGAATGTTGTATTTTTTCTCACACTGATCCAAAAATGAGGTCGTATCATTGTTTCAATTCCTTTTTTTGTCAATTTTTTTTTTATCAAAAGGCGACGCATAGGTTGAACCAGGGGACTTCAGAATTCAAAGACGTCCATCTGCCTGTCCATCTATCTGTATGTCGCCACTTTTTTGCCTAAACTTGTAGGACCATATCCCGGTAATTACCGATGGAGATTTTATAAATTTTTCTTTGTTTTGTCAGACACTTTTTGTGGTTTTCTGTTCATATACTGTGAGAGAAGCGCAGATCCTATGATCATCGGAACAAGTTCGTGTTTGAAGTTCACGTATTTTAAATTCGTTTTCAAATTGCCTTTTAAAGGCGGGAGGAGGGCATCGTTACGAAAAAAATATAATATTTTTGTGACCAATTATTTTATACTGAACAGACAGATATATTATGCAAAGTAAAAAGGAAATACATAAAATATACGGATTCTATTCATGGGGAAAATTTAATTGAGAGTTGCAACCCGGCAGTATATTCCTACAAATTGCGCGCAACCGCCTCAGCCCCTTCCCTCCCCCCCCCCCCCCCCGTCAAAAGAAACGGGTCTTGGACAATTCCCCCCCCCAGACAACTCCCCCGACAATTCCCCCCCCCCCCCCCACCGAGGACTATTCCACCCCCCCCCCTCCCCCCATAATTTTTATTTTTATTTCACTTTGAATGCCAAAACAAAAATAAAACAACCAGGTATCTGTCATTTCGTTATTTGTAAAATACCTTAAAATCAAAAATGCAAAATTCTTTTGTCTGGAACGAAAGTCTTTTCTGCCATTTAAAAACTGATGTTGTTGGCAATTCCACGCAAATAGTCAAGAATCTGTCGGCTTTCGAAGTCACGGACTATTTGACAAATGCGCTCATTAGTTTGGATAAGGCAGGTAAATTGCAATTGCGACAATGTTGAAAGGACAATTACACGGCCTCCAATTAGAAGATAAACGGGCAATAATTGAGAGAGAGAGAGAGAGAGAGAGAGAGAGAGAGAGAGAGGGGGAGAGAAAAGAAAAAATAAGAAAAATAAAAATGAATTGGGGCGGGGGGCGGGGGTAGACATCAATAGTCCTCGGGAGGAATTGTCCTACGGAGGGAATTGTTCGGGGGGGGGGGGGTTTCTGGGGGGAAATTGTCCTGTTCCCAAAAGGAACACAGGGGTGGTTCAGTTGCGTACATGAACCTATTCGATTTATGATAGAATCTACATCCCTCTATCCGAGTACACAACGTGGAAAACCACAAAAGTATAAAGGAATATAAGAAAATCCCTAGTTCCTTCTTTTGAAGTGTTTTTTTTACCACTTTTATTACACAGCAAAACTTGCCATTGAATTAAATCTGAATATGCCTAGACCTGGAAAATAAACATGGCCTATTAGCGACAGATTAAATTTGAATGGAAAATTATGGCGTCAGTATACAGGGTACACGTGACCTGTGCTGTCTCATCGAAGTGGTTTCTCATTCCCACTTGCAAACTTCGTTTGGAAATGGGTATAAATTTGTACTTTTTCTCGAAATTTCTGCCCTTTTTTCCCCTTTTTTCTTCTCTTTTTGTTCCCGTCACGGAGGTTTCCAGAAAACTCCTCCTACGCTATTTGACGTGGACGATGAAATTTGGCACAGTGATAGAGGGTGATTTTTTTACCTTGACGTTGAAGGTCAAGGTTAAATTGAGGTCAAAGTATTTTTGACCTCAAAGTGATTTCCAGAAAACTCCTCCTACATAGTTTGTTGTAGAAAGACGGCATATGGCAGAGAGGGTAATGAGTTGTCGTCAAATCCGTAAAATTTTTTTACCTTGAACCTCAGAGGTCAAGGTCAAAGTGAGATCAAAATATTTTTTGAAACGCCTATTAATCATGAAAAGTAGCCATAAAGGTGCTCAAATCCCAGTTTGAATACATAAAACGTACTCTGTAGGGGGCAAACTTTTATCACTAATCATGACCTTGGGGGTCAAGGTCAAAGGTCAAGTGACTTCACGCGACGGTAACGACAGGCCGACTTATCTCGAAAACGGTTAGAGATAGGGCGATTTTGAGCTCATTTTCGACCCTTTGGGCCTGAACAACGTTACATAAGAGGTACCTCGGTGACCTTGACCTTCTGGGTCACGGTCAAGGTAAAAAACGGAAGTTGACTATTATCTCAAAAACGGCTAGAGATAGAGCGATTTTGAGCTCATTTTCGACCTTCTGGGCCTAAACAAGGTTTCATAAGAGGTACCTCGGTGACCTTAACCTTCTGGGTCACGGTCAAGGTAAAAAACCGGAAGTTGACTATTATCTCGAAAACGGTTAGAGATAGAGCGATTTTGAGCTCATTTTCTATCCTTTGGGCCTAAACAACGTTACATAAGAGGTACCTCGATGACCTTGACATTGACCCTTTAGAGGTTTTTTGTCATGATTTAATACAAAGATTTTCTGTAATGGTTTCTGCAAGTTGGCTAATTCCGCTATGCAGCGGAATTCTGTCTAGTTAGAATCGATTCTACCAAATTTATTATCATCTTGCATAATTTACAGGTAATGGCGTCTCAAACCAACTCTTCGCCCCTAAATTCTACCCCTTCCCCCTTCCTCCCTCCCCCCCCCCCCCCCCACCCTCGGTATCACCATTTCACTCGTTGGGCCGTGAGAATAATCACCTGCAGTCTGTATTACCAGTCATATTACATTAAAGGCCAGCATCACATCACTAGGGGCCAAGTCAAAAAATTGTTAACAAACAGGTGGCATTCAGTTGCACAATTTTGCGTTTAAGTGCACTACCTAAAAGTGCAGAGTATGCTTCCAATCATTACGTCTTTGGGATGCCAAAGCAGGGATCAGTCAGTCGGAGTCCCCCGCCTTCGGAGCCATGTTCGTGCAGAATATTTGCAGGGTCTTAATGGTTAATGTCCTTGAGGGTCTCAAATGTACCTGACTCGTAAATGCGACAGGGAGGTACCGCATAAAGTCGGTCCTGTCGTGAGCAAAGTCGACAAAAATGTCGATAAATAAGCCAAGAATTCAAACCGGAGAGCAGTATTAGAAAATGAGGGTGGATTATGTGCACAGGTAATATACAGCCCATTGTTTAGTTAGAAGCAAACAAGGAAAGTGTTAAGGTGGCTATGGTCGTCCCTGTGCCGTATGACCGTATGTCAATTCGTTCCACTTTGCTTAGCCTACAAACCGAGGCTTTAGACCTGAAGGAGTCCATAGGTTTGGGTATTGTAGGTCGAGCCGTCCGCCCGTCGGCCCATCGCCTGCTGGTACTCACACCCTGTTCATGAAGCTTTTCATTGATTACACTCAAACGTGGCAGCAATTTACAGTCCGTTGAAGCAATGCAAGATAAAATATGACATTTTATGCAGCCTTGAATACTTTTAGAAATCGGCAGTTCAGGGAGACTCGAAAACATTGTGCTTAAGGTGGGGGATGGGGGGGGGGGGTAGGTACGTATGCCTTTTTTCTCTCGAGTAGATGGCCATTCCACATGTATAGTTGACTGGATTCATTCCGATTTAAATTCTGCATTTGTTATGCCCAAGAAAAACGTAAATGTGACAGCTGCACAATGGAGTTTGCCCTGACATTTGCACTTCGAATAGGACATCTGTCCATCTTCGGATGCCCAAACAACAGCTGTCCATCGTCTTATTGACCAGCACCTCATTACGAGTTTAATGAGGATGCAAATGAGTATTTTTATTCTCCTTAAAAGGAAATCAGTGTGTCGTAGGCAGTACAATGTTATCAGAAAATACAATCTCATGAGGTAATTATGGTTTATGTATTTAATAGTTCATTTAAAAGCGTATCTCGCTTTCTGATAGAAGGTGAGTTCATTCACAAACCACTGTCCAGTCCCTTTTGAGTGTGTTAACTAACTTTTCACTGGTTTCTCTTCTGCTTACAATTTTGATTTTGTTGTTGTAACAATGCTCTCCCCCCCACCCTTAAAATAATTTAAAAAAGAATTCAGATTGCCTGAATTTTAAACATGAACCTGTTCAGATGAAAAAGACTCCACTCCTTCCTCCGAGTATACTGCGCTGAAAACCACAAAAGTGTCAAACAAAACAAGAACCTGTATTTAGTAATTTTACCAGCACTATATATAGCTAATATGGTAAAACCTATGCATCGATTTGGGTAATACATGTGGCCTATTCAGGGCAGATTGATTGACTGAGAACACTTTCGAATGTAAAATCATTTTTGTGGAAACCTCCGAGATATTCTATTTTTTATGACTTGCGGGACTGTGTTTTTAGCGACTTATTCGTTGTCCAATTTGCAAATGTCTTTGAATGTTTCAAATGTATAGTTATTTTATTCGGGTAATCATTCCTAGAGCTTTTGTATTCAAGAGCTTTTATACTCAGAATTTTTTTTTTTTGTCAAGAGCTGTTTTTTTGTTTTTTTTGAAGAGGATGTTATGTAATGGTCAACGAGAATCCGGGACAAAATGACTCCGCCCAAAATGACTCCGCCCAAAATGCCTCCAAAAACTGCAAGGGGGGACAAAATGACTCCGCCCAAAATGCCCCGAAATATTATTTCGAATTTTTTTTAACTATTTCTGGCAAAGTGCCAGAAAATGTGTTTTGAGTAGACGGGCTTAATCCTGATCACGGGGAGTGTGAGAGGTGTGGCTTCGTTTCCGCAAAGCTGCCAGTAACGGTGTTTTGAGTAGACGCACTTAATCCCCCTGCAGTGCACTGCCGGCCTGAAACGCATGTTAATCCCACTCCGGAGGACTTTGATAAGCGTGGTTTTGTTTCCACAAAGCTGCCAGAAACTGTTTTGAGTAGACACACTTAATCCCGCAGCAGTGTAATGCCGGCTTGAAATAAAAAAAAAAAACGAATTCGCAAGGAGTATGTGGCACTTCAAAGACGACTCAAGACCCTGTGCACAGATCGCGCCGAAGGACGGAGAACTATGGCAGACTTCATCGACGGTATCGGTTACAACGTGCGTTGGATGCCAGTGAACTTGGAAAACCAAGAACTCCAGGGTTGATTTGCCAGCGAGTTAAGAGACACTGTGATTTTTAACTGAGTTGATGAGTAAAGTGAGCCACTGAGTGAGTGAGTTAGAGACACTGTGATTGCTAACTGAGTTGATTAGCTAAATGCGCCAGTGAACTTGGAGAAACAAGAACTCTGATTATCAGTTTTGATAAAATGTGAATTAACAAGAGTTGTCTTTTTCATTTATTAAAATAAACCATTCTTCCCTTCACTTTGAAAAAATAAGATTTCGAGGTATTTTGGGCGGAGTCATTTTGTCCCCCCTTGCAGTTTTTGGAGGCATTTTGGGCGGAGTCATTTTGGGCGGAGTCATTTTGGGCGGATACCGGTCAACGCATCAATGCAGACGTAATCAGTAAACAAAGATCAATAGAAGTAGCCACTGAGAAATAACACATTTTTACACACGTAGCATGCTCACAACTTTGTATTACTCATAGATAAAAAATAACCTAAGAAATTTTGCTCTCACGAACATCGAAATAAATTTAGTTCTTAAAATAAAATTTAATGTTGAATGACACCCAACACTGCCAATGATCTGACTTTTATTCTGAGAGTGAAATTAATTTTTGCTAAGAACCGAGATTTTCTAATTTAGAGAACGACTTGTTGGGTAAGAAATATTGACATAATTGTAAAAGTTTTGTTAATAAATTAGAGGTTGAAAGAATAAATCTTGCTTGGTAATTAAAACGTTTCCGTAAATCCAAAGTTGTATTTGATAAACTGTTCTTTGAAAAAAAAAAAAAGGCTGTTGAGTACACATTTCCCGTCAAAACTCATTAAAAAAGCTCTTGAGTGCAAGATAAACTGTTCTTCACCATTACGTAACAGTAAATGATTAACAAATGATCAAAAAAAAAGCTCTTCAGTGTACTAAAAAAGCTCTTGAGAACAAGAAAAGGCTCTTTGCGAAAAAAAAAAAAAACGATTTTATTCAAATGTAAGTAAAACTGGTGCATTTTATCTCATCCACACGGACATTTCAAACCCTTCTGAAGCCACTCCAGATGTACCCTTCGACAAAAGCTTTTTTAGCTGTCATTTGTATTGTTTAAACAGGAAACTTAAGCAGCTTTTAAACGTCCCCTCATCAGGTAACACCCCCATTCCCTTCCATTCTCCTTTGGTCAGTAACACTCTTTGCCATCGCGGTTCACAGAGGGATTAAGTTTGTCTGGGAAGCGGGCGGCCATTTGTTTTAAAATAAATTAGTTTATGGCAGTCGCCCCCCCCCCCCCTCCCTGGTCAGGTCTGTGGCAGTTGGCATTTTAATTGGGTAAAAGGTCTGACCGGTTCAATCCCGATCTGGGGTGGGTAGCCTGGCCTTTTGCATACACGGGCCGCTTTGCCCCGCCCAATAGCATCTCGTCTTGTAACAGCGATGGAAGGGCTACAATACTTGTTCCTCTAGAGTACAAGGATACACTTATATTTTGACCAAAATTTTAAAGCTTAAATGAGTGAAAAATTACGTAGAGCATTAAAATAAAGCCAATACGTGGCCCTTGGATTACTGAGTCATTACTACATTCTACTCGCGACAGAATAACGTGACACCGCGATCCTTTGCCGGGAAACAACTTGAAAACTCCTTTGCTACCGCACCCTACACAACCCAGAGGGGTGCTCTACGGATACTTAACAAATAAAAGCCACCACAAGCAGGGACACTGTGCTCACTTTTATCGCAAGGTCGAAAGGAGGGGTTGGGGTATTATGAGCGATATCTCACTCACAGTATCGATTAAAAAAGGTGTTTTTGAATTGGTGATCTTCATTCAGTGCTGGATTTTATTTTTAAAAATCAATAATATATTGAAATTCCGGTGCTTTAATATGAGGTGCTACCAGGTCCTTAATCAACTTTAAAAGGACCTTACCCAATGCAGTACGCTATAAATAAGGCACTTTCAATACAGTGAGTCTATCCCGGAATCGGCTAACGTCTGTGATGCTTCAAATAAGTCAGTGGGACTGAACACAGTGAGTCTATCCCGGAATAGACTAACGTCTGTAAAGCTTCACATAAGTCAGTGGGACTGAACACAGTGAGTCTATCCCGGAATAGACTAACGTCTGTAAAGCTTCACATAAGTCAGTGGGACTGAACACAGTGAGTCTATCCCGGAATCGACTCACTGAGTCGAATGAGCCTCACGTCGCTCTGGACAGTAAATATATAAATCATTATTTGTTTGATATACTCTGATTTTTAAAAAAGGGTGTTTACATTTAAAATTTTATATTTAGATGCATCCCCTGTTAATTAATAAAGTTGAAAAGGGACATTTTAAAATGATGCTAGTATTTTAATGAAAGTAGAAAATATTAATGCTAAAACTATGGCGATGCTAGTTGTTTCTTTTTAAAGAAAATAGTTGGTTCTTTTTGTAGTGGACTGGCGTCTGAGAAAAAGTAGTCTGCTCATAGAACACAAAAAAATCTATTGCCCAGGAGAGTTATACCGATTTAAAGCTGGAAACAGCCTTCTTTGATGTATTTTATAGAACGGATAGCACAACTCCCGACTTTTTCCCTCAGCAGCCATAGTGGATTTTGTGATCTAACGTTAAATATTGACAAATTAGTCTGCTGTAACAATGACTTAATTGATTGTGAATTATTCATGAGAGGCGGAAAACAAAAGCTCTATCTTTGTCAAGAGCTTTTATTTATAGTTTGCGTTCAGTTTATTACTCCTTTTCGAATATGCCCATACACCAATATATTGTACGAACGAGTCTTAGAAAAATATTCAGTGCATCGTTCTGAAATCCTACAAGGATTCAAGACCCCATCAATTGAAAGAACTAATCTCTTGTGATGAAACTGAACTCCAAATAGCGTCACTAGTTAACTTGTTTTCTGTAACTGTTTCATGACTTCCCCCACCCCTCCCCCACCCCAGCGCCTTTGCATCGCACTTGTTGGTTACTGCATGCCAGAGCTACTTTCATCTTGTTTTCCCCTGAGCACACATCAGTGAATTGCGTTTGAGCTGCAAAAGCACCCAAGACAATTTGATCAAATTACAACATCGATCGACAGGTTGTGACTCCAGTTTGGCAAGCGTAGTAATTCAATGATACAGCCACTCCGAATGTGTAATTTAATTTTACTGTGCACTGACAATCTACTTTTGGGCAATGATGTTACAAAAATCCAAGCAGCAAACTGAGGCACATTATTCACCATTGGGGGCTAATGCTCTGCCATTTTCAAACTGCATTCTATCATTAAAACACCCAAGCAGGGACGCGTTTGAGTGAGAACAATTTATTTGTCCCAAACAGGCCCCACCCCCCCACCCCCGGACGGCGCGTTAAGAGTTTTAAAACAAAAATTTTCTTGCAAGTCAGTTGCACGTTCATGCGACTTGCACGCTGGGATAACCAAGAGGCCCCGAACAGAAAGGATGTTTTCCAATCCTGGCTTCGGAAAAGAACATTGAAAGTGTTATCGAAATTCTCACATTTGCGGGTCACATGTCCGTTGATCACAAGAACTGTTAGTCAAACAATATTCCGCCATAACTTTTCAGTAAAGTATTAACCAATGTTTCTCACGATATAGTTTTGCCTGCACTGTTATGCTACAAATATGTGTCTTGCCAGGTTATCACTGGTGCGAGAAGTTTTAAACCATAGTGCCATCAAAATGTAGAATTCTTTGATTAATAAGCCCAGTTTCGTGAATTGCGCATGAATGACGAGCATAGGTCCAGTGCCTTTGCTTATGAACTCGACAGTATTAAAAAATAAGAATTCCGAGTCAAATAAGAAGCCAAATATTTTTCGGTAGGGGGCCCGAAATATAGAATACCTATAAATCGAGTGGTGCTTTTGTCTTTGTCGGCGTTTTGTCGGCGTTTTACCCGCCAATCTTTGGGCAGTCGACATTTTTTGGTAGTTTTGGGCGAACTATGTTTTGGAGGAGTTTAAAATGGCCGCTTATCTTGGCCAGACTGCATCATAAAGGTAACTTTTCCAAGAGCCTGTTTGGGTCTGGTTGTGTTATAAGCTGGCTGCCGAGCCTTCACCTCTATCGATGATAAACCTTTACTTTGGCAAAGTTTGTTTTTCTGACTGGCATTCTCCCCAGCTGAACCTCCTCACTCTCTGTAATAAACATTTTGCAATATAAGTGATGCCAGAATACTAACATTTATTAGTTTTATTGCTACATGTATTTATTTCGGGTGGCTTGCAGTGGATGTGTTTGGGGGGGGGGGTGGGGGGGGTGGTCGGTGTTGTGCCTGGAGAATGTGCTCCATGATTATTCCAGTCCTGCGACCTTGCTACTTTTCGTCTTGGTTGTGAAAAACAATCTGTGTGTGACGTGAGCAAGCTAAAGCAAATTGTCTGTTGCGTGATGTGAGCAAACTAAAGCAAATTGCTTGCTGCTTTCCTGTGGAAAACAGTTCTAATTTTAGCCAAGATGGAACATTCATCCACTGTTTCTGAAGCCTTTCGTTGCCTACACGGTTGATGTAAAATGCAGTGCCAAAACTACTGGTGAAGTAGAAAATTCCTTAAAATAACTGGCTATAAGAATTGATTGAAGTCGATTTTTATGGCCCGACCTGACTAAGTCAGGAAAGACATCCTGTTTTTAGACCAGCCGACTATGTCGGGCTGGTCTTATCCCATCAATAGAGGGGTATCCGTCGTCTATATGTACGTTTATACGTATGTACGGGTGTAAACTTTTACTTAAAATGCTTCTTCTCCTTCAGTTTTGATCGGATTCCTCTTAAATTTTACACGAATGTTCTCTAGGTAGGCCTCTCTTTAAAATTTTAGCAAAAAATTGGCTAAATATGGGGCATTTGAATTTTTTCGGTTGCCAATTTTCAAAATGCTTCTTCTCGGACAATTTTGATCAGATTTTGTTCAAATTTTGCACGAATATTCCTTAGGTACGCCTCTTTTGAAAAATTTCTCATTTTGGCGATCGGCCAAATATTGCCCAAAGAGGGGACATTTTTTAATTTTTTTGTATCTAATTTTCAAATTGCTTCTTCTCCCACAATTTTGATCGGATTCCTTTCCAATTTTGGATGGTTGTTCTCTAGGTAGCCCTCTCTTGAAAAATTACTCTTTTTGGTGATCCGCCAAAAATTGGCCAAATTGGAGACATTTGTAATTTCGTGGTTGCCAATTTTCAAAATGCTTCTTCTCCCACAATTTTGATCAGATTTTGGCGATCTGTTAAAAATTGGCCAAATTGGGGACATTTGTGATTTAATGGTTGCCAATTTTTAAAATGCTTTTTTTACACAATTTTGATCAGATTTTCTTCAAATTTTGTACGATTATTCTCTAAGTAGTCCTCTTTTGAAAAATTACTCATTTGGCGATCCGCCAAAAATTGGCCATATGAGGAGTATTGTTTATTTATTGGCGTTTAATTTTGAAAATGCTTCTTCTTCCACCATTTTTATTGAATTCCTTTCCACGATTCTTCCCCCTTTAGACCCCTCTTGAAAAATCATTTTCTTTGGGCGATCCGCCAAAACTTGTAAGTTGAATAAGCATACGCATTTTTCCGAAATAGGGACCGCGTTTCGACGCAAGTTTGGTAAACATGCGCACTGGTCACAAATGCAAACCGCGCGTCAATGCAAGTTAAATAAACATGCGTAGTGGTCCGAAATAATAACCGCGCATCAACGCAAATTAAACAAACATGCGCACTGGTCCGAAATGCGAACCGCTTATCAATGCAAGTTAAATATACTTGCACAGTGGTCCGAAATGCGAACCGCTTATCAAAGCAAGTTAAATAAACATGTGCGCTGGTCTAAAATAAGAAACGCTTATCAACGCAAGTTAAATAAACATGCCCAGTGGTCCGAAATGTGAACAGCGCATCAACGCAAGCTAAATAAATATGTGCACTTGTCTAAATTGCGAGTCACTCATCAACGGAAGTTGAATATACATGCGCATTGGTCCGAAATGCGAACTGCGCAACGACGCAAGTTAAATAGACATGCGCACTGGTCTAAAATAGAATCGCGCATCAGTGCAAATTACATAAACATGCGCACTGGTCCGAAAAGTCAAACGCGAATCAACACAAGCTAAACAAACATGCGCACTTGTCCGAAATGCGAACGGCTTATCAACGTAAGTTGAATAAACATGCTCACTGGTCTGAAATGCGAGCCGCGCATCAACGCAAGTAAACATGCGCAGCAATGCATATTAAATAAACGTGCGCACTGGTTTGCTTTGCGAACCGCACATAAACGCAAGCTAAGTAAACATGCGCACTGGTCCGAAATGCGAACAGAGCATAACGGCAAGCTAAATAAACATGCGTATTTTTCCGAAATGCGAACCGCACATGAACGCAAATTAAATAAACATGCGCACTGGTCGGAAATGCAAACCCCGCAAAATAATAAATAAGAAAAGATTAAAACTTAAGTAACGCGGCGTTTTCTTCTTTTCAAAAGGCACATGTGTTTGGTCGTTTCTGGTCGTTTCTGCTGCTTGAACTAATTGTGTATGTCCGACAGTGCATGTCAACAGTACACGTGTGTGGATACAATTTCGATACGTTGTTCGAAGTTATTTTTCTGGGAAACAAATCTTTGTATGTATTTATCGGTCTATGTTCGGGTCCGTTGCTAAATTAATTATTTAGCTAGCTCATTGCCATCTCGTCTTTTGAAGCCCAATTTTTCAGAGAAATTCCCTTGTTCATGCACGCTGGATTTGGTCATCGCTTTTTGTAAGCTGGGGCTTTGTCCTTGGACAAACTTGTACAATGTGACTACCACTTTTGGCAACCAGACAAGCTTATATATAGATCTCGGCTGGTCACAATGTCCCTGGACATTCTTGTTGATCTATTCATCTGTCAATCCGTTCGTCTCTATGTCTGTCTGACTGTCTGTACGTCATGTGTTGTTGTGAACACAGTTCCGCCAAAGCATGTGAACAGGTTTTGATGACATTCGATGTGAGTGTTCTTATGTATGACCTCTTACACTGAATAGATTTTTGGACATTGAGTTATTCAAGGTCAGCAATTGAATTTGTATCTTCAATGTTCTCGTATTGATTTTGAAAAAAAACCCTGATGTTATTATTCGTATATGTGACCTCCTGCTCTTATTATATTTTGGTGACCTTGACAGATCATTCAAGGTCATTGTTTAAATGTTCACTTTTGACACAGTGGCATTTGCGGGTCTTTTGCATTTCGTGAACACGACTGCAGAATAGCTAACAAGCGGAATTTGATCAAATTCGATGTATATTCTTACGGGTGACCTCTAGTACAGATTAGATTTTGGTGACATGACGTCTCGACGTCTCGAGTTCACATTTTTGTGACCTTTTATGACTTTTCAAGGTCACATGTGGAAGTTTTTAACAGTTACCTGTGTCGTGTGTAAAGACGTGTGCATCATGTGAACTAGATTCAAGCAACACATATGAGGAGATTCTTATGAACTCGATGAGAATGTTCATAGGGATGACCTCTCAGGTGAGTTACATGTTGACCGCTGGATCATGAATTTTCAGTTGTACCGTAAGCTTAAACGTAAACGTAAGCGTAAGTATAGATGTTTGCTGGTTGTTCAACTGAGACTGACCACCTCTCTTTAGTTTAAACTTCGCTCTGACAGCTCACATAATATATGTTTTCAGGTAAACCGAAAGACAGTACCGAAGTGGCTAGCATATACGCCCCGGTTGAAGAACCCCGTAAGTACTCCCACGCCCCCCTCCCACAACACACCTTTTTTCACAGGCATTGATATTTTTTTTTTCAATTTGTTTGGTCTAAAAAAAAAACGTACAGATGCGATACCGATTTCGGTACCGTTTTCAATTCAGTATCAACCAGTAATTTGTTTCTGTCATTGTTTATTGTAAGTATCAATACCTGAGCTTCACTGTGAGCAGTGGGCTGCCAGATGTCAGCGCTCCCACTTTTGTGGTCGCTTTGTTTTCACTATCATTATATCAGACAGTGCCCTCCATTGTTGTGACGTTGCAGCCAAACCAGTGGAAAAGAAGCCACGTGTTCCACCAGCGAAACAGACCCCGAAATCGAAAAAGAAAAAAGGAGGGAAAAAGGCCAAGAAAGAGGAGAAAGCCGCAGAGGAGCCGGCTGCCGAACCGGAAGTACCAGCACCGAAAGAGCCAACGCCTCCCCCACCGGAACCGGAAGTGGTGGAGGAACCCCCAAAAGAAGCGACTCCGGAACCTGCTGTACGTTATTCTTCGTGGTGCTCGAATTTCATGTTTTATTTCTCTGTCTTTTTTTATCTTCTTAGTTAAGAAATAGAAGGAAGAGGGCATGGTCTTGGTGATCTTCAAATTTTCTATTCCAGTTTTTAAATCACTTTGCATTTACAGTTACAGTTTTGAGAGTTCGTTTCTGCGAGGGAGTATTTCGTTCTGAAGATATAGCCCCACCATGGTAGAGGATACACTTCGCCAGCAATGCGAAGTTCTAATGAGTTAAACGTGAAAAACGAATCTTGCTGCCTCTACAGCAAAGGGTGAAAAAGGCTTTCATTCTTTCTCTGAGCTTAAAAACAACCTTTGCGCCTGACTGGTCGGGAGGAGGCAGGTGGCTGTTTTTGCATGTTTTCCTTTTTGTCCCCTCCCCCTACCCCTCTCTCTCTGTCTTCTCTGTGCTGCTGACTTGTTCACAGTTTCTTTTCGCAATGATTTGTGTCATATTTAAAGGGCCGACATATCGTTGTCATTATTTAATCTACCCGCGTACCTGTCATTCTATTCTGGAAAGTGCTTAGGCATAAAATATATAGCTTATGTGGAACCAAATAAATAAATAAATCATCTAGCTGTAAATATCAATATAACCAGCTATCTCTTGTTAAAAATATGCTGATATCACTTAGTTATAATAATAGGAATTTAGGAATTTCAGCATGCGCTGATTTCATTGGAATCTTTAAAATACTAAAAGGTATTAGGGAATTCTAAGATATCCTAAATTATCCCCCCCTCACCCCACACCTCTCGGGCTTTCGAAAGATGACCAGAAAGGGGAGGTAGCCTGTAACCCCGTCATTCGAATCCATAATTATATGGAGGGGGGGGGGGGGGGGATGGGATGGGGGGTGATGGGGTGGGCAAAGGTTTTGTATTGTCCGTCCGTCCGTATCTAATAAAAAAAAACTGTTTTTTTTTTACCCAGGCCACATTTCTCTGCTTTTTGACTCAATGTTGGCGTCCAGGTTCGTGAAATATTGACGAAAAAAAAACGTAAAATATTAATTCACACCAGAGAAATGACCTTATTGTCTTGAAATTTTGGTCAAAGATATGGTTATTGCTGTTTTTTTTCGTAATTCGCAAAAAATGGCGTTAATATTGGCGAAAACTCTTTCTAAAATCGTTGCTAACGCTATATAATCTAACCTTCTTAACATTTTGAATGATGGAGTCGGAAATTAGTACCTACCTGGCCTTTTTTGGTGATTCGCCAAAAACATTATTAAAAACTCACTGACTGTAGGTATTTGGCTTTAATATCTTAAAATTCTGACTAAAGGTGCCAGGATTGGGTTCCCACCTTGCTATTAAGTTTTTTCCTGAGTCGCCTAAAATTGGTCGAAATATTAGCGAAAAACCAGTTTTCATGAAAACGTGTCTCCTCTTAAGATTTGAATGGATCTCCACGTCATGATCAGTATTGGGAGAACAAATTGGTCATGGGGCTGGTAAACTCGAGGGGATATTTTTCCCTAATGTTTCACTTTTCAAAACTTTCTTTTTCCTTCAGTTTTTCATTTCAAAGGCGTGAATTGTGAAATATTCAAATGCAATCAATAAAAAGTGTTGTAATGTGCATAATTTTTCCGTACTTTATTTTAACCAGCAACCGACACCAGTCGTGAAACCTAAGAAAAAGGTGGTAACCTTTCAAATGTGTGCAATTTTAGAATGCATTTCTTTGAGCTTTCAAACATTTATTCCAGTGGTTTTTGCTCTCATTTCATCATAGATATGCCAAAATATTTTTGTGAACGTTTTTGCAGAATGATATTTTTGCTGCAACACGAGAGAATCTTGTTTACTTTATTGGTGATTAGAGCACCCATGCTTGGCATATGTCTTCCATGTAATACACACGTCTGTCTGTGTCACATCTGTTTGTTCGTCCTGTTTGCAGCGTTGTAAAATGTCCTTCCTTACTTTCCATTTTCTGGAAATATTTTAAGATCCATTCCGTTTGCTAGACTTAGGAAATTACTTACGATTGTTAAAAATATATATTTCAAAACTAATAATGCAAGCTCTTTTATTTAGTAAAGAATGTGCTTATATAAGAGATATGTGATAATAATAATAATAAGAATAAGATAAGGAGCTGCCAATTCATAATCGACAGAAAACAAACTGACCTGATTTACCGTGTTGCCGAGACCTCATCACACCCACTTCCGCTCTTTATTTTGTTGCATTGAGGTCATACAAACCTACCTACATATGTAATGAGAAATCAGAATTTCCATTGGCCTTATTTCAGGACTTGAGGTGTTCGATCAAGTGCTTGCTTTGTTTTTGAAACGCACACATTGTCTGCATGTTCTGGGTCCGTTTCTGCATGTATTTTGAGAATTTAGCTTCTACTAAGTTTTAACATTATTGCGTGCAAGATTTTATATACATATAAGAAAAAAAAACAGTTTATTATTATTATTATTATTATTATTATTATTATTATTATTATTATTATTATTATTATTATTATAGCTGCTCCTATTAAGCTTAACAATACCAGTAAGTCGTATTTTTTTTAATGAACTCAGTTTCCAAAAGCTTAGTTCTTGCTGGTGTAAATACCAAGGGCGTAAGTGCAGCACGTTCTCAGTAAACTTTATATTCAAAACGACATTCGTGTTTAAGTCGAGCTATTATTTTAGCTGTGATTACTGTTTTTGCAGATAACACCTTCCCCAGAACCGGAAGAAGAAAAGGACATCGAGTTTGTGATTGTGCGGGAGGAATTCTCGGATGAAGAGCCGGAGCCGGAGCGTAAATCCGTGCGATCATTCCGTTCGTTCCGCTCGTTGGAATCCAAGGAATCGAAAGACACGGAAACGAGCGTGGAAGATGCCGTAAGTGTCTGCCATGCGGCAAGTGTCACCCATGTTATGTCGTTCCCGTCGTAAGTGTCCGTCATGTCGAAAGTGTCACTCATGTTATGTCGTTCCCGTCGTAAGTGTCAGTCATGTCGAAAGTGTCACCCATGTTATGTCGTTCCCGTCGTAAGTGTCAGTCATGTCGAAAGTGTCACCCATGTTATGTTGTTCCCGTCGTAAGTGTCAGTCATGTCGAAAGTGTCACTCATGTCACAAGTATCACTTGTGTGTTCCACATGTAAGTTTCATTTATGTTATGTATGCCAAACATGTGTCTTTGACTGATGCATCCCCCCACCCCCCTCTTTCCAGTCAGTTCTGGAGGGGACGGAGGGCAGGGACACGAGACAGAAAGCGTTGTCAGTGATCAGAAAAAGATTATATACTAAGCACATTGTTAGGGAATTTGTGTGTTTGGAAGTGAAAGTGTGATTATTTTAATTTACTGTAAACAATAAGCGATTTGTCACCAGCTTAGAAATGGTGCTTAATCAGGCAAATTCAAGGATCTAATGTGTAAATGTTTGCGATAGGCTGACGGGTCAGGATATAATGTGTAAATGTTTGCGATAGGCTGACGGGTCAGGATATAATGTGTAAATGTTTGCGATAGGCTGACGGGTCAGGATATAATGTGTAAATGTTTGCGATAGGCTGACGGGTCAGAGGAGGCCAGGGCGCGGCAGATCTCCAACCGCGAGGCGCGCGCCGCCAAACGTGCCGCGCAGGCGGCCAAGAGGCGCGAGGAGGTGGAGAAGAAGAGACGCGAGCGCGAGGAGGCGGCGAAGCGAGAACGTGAGGAGGTGGAGCGACAGGAGCAGCTGGCGCGAGAGCTGGAAGAGGAGCGGCGCAGGAGGGAGGAGGAGCGCAAGTACGCCTCATTTGCATATTTTCCGTCTCATTTGCATATGCACTGCTTTCTGTGTAGAATGATGAGTTCGAGTTTGTACAGTTCATATCTCATCGTATTGTCCTATAGTATATAGAAGGCCTTAAAGTGGAGCTATACAATGAGTTATTGTACGTTTTTTCCTAAAAAAATAAATAAATAAATAAAAAAACACCCACGCACAATCTTTAAAAATTACGCCTGCGAAGAATTTCGATTACTTTCCAAGCTACAGATCTCTGCATCACTCACGGTATTTAATCATTCTCTTGCACACGGCGTGGAGGGTATGTAAGGAAGGTGTATTTTTGTAATTTTGTGAAAAAGAAGAAAATGCTAACACTTTAGAAGTGGCATATGTGGACACTTTTGAGTTTGAGCTTGAGCGACCCCTATCCCTATAACCACTGATAGCAGTTCGCCTGGTGCACATAGGAAGCACCTTCTCGCGGAGCTGTGCCACGAATGGTTGTTTGTCCTTGGAACAACACTCAAAGAGCACGTCTCTCATCAGCTCAGCAAGAAATCGAGAAGATAAATAAAATTTAAAAAAAATATATTCGCCATATCTTCGCCTTGACCTAGACACGTGCGTGTGTCGCTTATAACCGGAGGTCATAACGTGCTTTTGCTTGTGTAACTATCAAATGTTTTAACAGTGAAATAACCCATTGATTTTGCACTCTGACTTGAAATTCAGCTATTAACCATTCAGATTCGCCGCTACCAACCCATAGTTCCGTCATAAACGCTTGGGGTTGCATGCTGAGTCTTAGCACTCTACGTGCTTGTAGAATGAGCCGCGTCAAAGACGAGGAGGAGAAGCGACGGCGAGAGGAAGAGGAAAGAAGACGCGAGGCGAAGCAGAGGGAGGAGAAGGAAAGAGAAAAACGACTCAAGGAAGACTACCAAAGGAAAATGGAAGAGATGCAGCAAAAGAAATTAGAAGAGGAACTAAAACGGAAAGGTGTGTTTGCTTGAAGTATATTGGGCTGAGGTGGATGTGTTGGAGGTGGGCATGGGGTTGGGGCGATGCAAAGGTTAAATTTTGTAATGGGAAGAAACGTGTCGTAAAACAATGTACGCCTGACATTTAATCCAAACACCTGGATTCGGGAGCCAAAGCAGTAGACAAAATTATGTACCTTTGTGCCACATAGACAATACCCATGGTGTGGGCTCTGTCGCCTGTCTGTCTGTCTGTCTGTCTGTCAACTTTTATTTTTTGGTACTCTTTCCTTTTTCACTGGATCGCAGTAAATTCCGCCAGAACTTTACGTTTGCGTTTCATATTTTTTGTGATAATTTGTGTAAACATGAAATGTTTGACCAATTTTGACCAAGACCTCTGAAATGGTCTAACATATAATTGAACAAAATTACGGCTAAAAATGAGGTTCAAAGAAACGTAACATTCCTCACTCCAACTCCAGAGTGATTTCTGACGTAACAAGTAAAAATTTCGGCCAAAAATAAGTTTTGGAGGAACTTAAAATTTGTTAAAATTGAAAAATATAAGAAAATATCAGAAATGCATTTGAATGCCTTTCCTACAATTCCAGTAGTGATATCTGACCTAACAAGTGAAAATTTCGGCCCAATAATAAAATTTGGAAGAACTTAAAATTTCACTCAATTTCCACAGGTCCCGACCTGAGAAATTTTTCAAAATTTTAAAAAAATTATTAGAAATTTCAGAAATGCATTTGAATGGCTTTTCAACATCCTGAGTCGTGATATCTGACCTATAAAGTGAAAATTTCGGCCCAATGATAACATTTGGAGCAACTTAAAATTTCACCCAGTGTCCCGACCTGTGAAATTTTTACCAAAATTTAAAAAATATCAGAAAATTTCAGAAATGCATTTGAAAGCCTTTTCTACAATTCCAGTATTGGTATCTGACCTAGCAAGTAAAAATTTAGGGCCAGCAATAAAATTTGGAGGAACTTAAAATTTCACTCGATTTCCACAGGTCCAGACCTGTGAATTTTTCAAAATTTGAAAAATATTAAGAAAATTTCAGAAATACTTTTGAATGCTTTTCTTACAATGCCAGTCGTGACATCTGTCCTGACAAGTGAAAATTGCGGTCGAATAATACATTTTAGTGGAACTTAAAATTTAACTCAATTTCCACAGCTCGTGACCCGTGAAATTGTTAAAAATTCGAAAAATATAAGACAATTTTAGAAATGCATTTGAATGCCTTTCCTACAATCCCAATAGTGATATCTGAGCGAACAAGTGAAAATTTCAGCCCAATAATAAAATTTAGAGGAACATAAATTTCACTCAATTTCCACAGGTCCCATCTTGTGAAATTTTTCAAAATTTAAAAAATGTCGGAAAATTTCAGAAATGGATTTGAATGTTTTTCCATGATCCCAGTAGTGATATCTAACCCAGCAAGTAAAAATTTTGGGCAAAATTATAAAATTTGGGATAACTTAGAAGTTCACTAAATTTCCACAGGTGTCGACCTGTGAAATTTTTCAAAATTTAAATGATATTAGAAAATTTCAGAAACGCATTTGAATGCCTTTCCAATTATACCAGTAGTGATATCTGACCTAGCAAGTAAAAATTTCTGCTCATTGATAAAATTTGGAGGAACTTAAAATATCACTCAATTTCCACAGATCCCGACCTGTGAACTTTGTTAAAATTGAAAAATATAAGAAAATATCAGAAATGCATTTGAATGCCTTTCCTACAATTCCAGTAGTGATATCTGATCTAGCAAGTGAAAATTTCGGCCCAATAATAAAATTTTTATTAACTTAAAATTTCACTCAATTTTCACAGGTCCGGACCTGTGAAATTTTTCAAAATTTGAAAAATCTAAGAAAATTACAGAAATGCATTTGAATGCTTTCCCAATAATCCCAGTAGTGATATATGACCTGGCAAGTAAAAATTTCGGCTCAATGATAAAGTTTCTAGCAACGTAGACTTTCACTCAATTTTTCAAAATTTGGACAATCTAGAAAAAATTCAGAAATGCATTTGGATGCGTTTTTCACAATCCCAGTAGTGATTACACACCTAAGAAGTAAAATTAGCGGCGTAAGAAAAAATTTTGGAGGAACTTATTCCAGTAGTGATATGTGAGCGAGCAATAAAAATTTCGGCCCAGTGATAAAATTTTTATTAACTTAAAATTTCACTCAATTTCCACAGGTCGCGACGTGTTAAACTTTTCAAATTTTTGAAAAATCGAGGAAAATTTCAGAAATGCATTTGAATGCGTTTCCTACAATCTCAGTAGTGATATCTGACCTAACAAGTGAAAATTTCGGACCAATTCTAATATTTGGAGGAAATGCATTTGAATGCCTGCAATCACTGTAGTGATTTCTGACCGAACAAGTAGAAATTTTGGCTACATCATAAATTTTGGAGGAACTTAAAATTTCATTCAATTTGTACACGTCGCGACCTGTAAAATTTCTCAAAATTTTCAATATATTTCTGAAATTTTTCAAATTTGCAAAATATCAGAAAATTTCAGAAATGCATTTGAATGCCTTTCCTACAATCCCAGTCGTGATATCTGACCCAAGAAGTGCAAATTACGGTCTAATAATACTTTTAATGGAACTTAAAATTTCACTCAATTTTCACAGATCCCTACCTATGATATTTTTTAAAATTAGAAAAATCTAAGGAAATTTCAGAAATGCATTTGAATACCTTTCCTACAATCCCAGTAGTGATATCTGACCTAGGAAGTAAAAATTTCGGCCCAATAATCAAATTTGTAGGAACTTAAAATTTCACTCAATTTCCACAGGTCCTGATCTGTGAAATTTTTCACTGAATTTTCACAGGTCCCGACCTATGAAATTTTTTAAAATTTGAAAAATCTAAGGAAATTTCAGAAATGCATTTCAATGCCTTTCCAATAATTCCAGTAGTGATATCTGACGTAGCAATAAAAATTTTGGCCTAGAAATAAAATTTTTCGGAAGTTAAAATTTCACTCAATTTCCACAGGTTCACAGGGTCCGACCTATGAAGTTTTTTAAAATTTGAAAAATCTATGGAAATTTCAGAAATACATTTGAATGCCTTTCTAATAATTCCAGTAGTAATATGTGAGCGAGCAATAAAAATTTCGGCCCAGTAATAAAATTTTTAGGAACTTAAAATTTCACTCAATTTCCACAGGTCCCGACCTGTAAAATTTTCAAAGTTTAAAAAATGAAAAAAAATTACAGAAATCAAATTGAATGCCTTTCCTACAACCGCAGTAGTTATATCTGACCTCGCCAGTAAAATTTTCCGCCTAAAAATAAAATTTGGACGAACTTAAATTTTCACTCAATTTCCACAGGTGAAATTTTTCAAAATTTGAAAAATACAAGACAATTTCAGGAATGCATTTCAATGCCTTTCCAATAATTGCAGTAGTCATATCTGACCTAGTAATAAAAATTTCGGCCCAGTTTTAAAATTTTCAGGAACAGGTCGCAACCTGTGAAGTTTTTCAAGACTTGAAAAATCTAAGAAAATTTCAGAACTGCATTTGAATGCCTTTCCTACAATCCCAGTAGTGATACCTCAGCGAGCAATAAAAATTTCGGTCAAGTAATATAATTGTTAGAAATTAATTTCACTCAATTTCCACAAGTCCCGACCTGTAAATTTTTTCAAATTTAAAAAAATGTAAGAAAATTTCAGAAATCCATTTGAATGCCTTTCCTACAATCCAAATAGTGATATCTGACCTCGACAGTGAAATTTTCCGCCTAAAAATAAAATTTGGACGAACTCAAAATTTCACTCAATTTCCACAGGTCCCGACCTGTGAAATTTTTCAAAATTTGAAAATTATTAGAAAAATTCAGAAATGCATGTGAATGCCTTTCGAATAATTCCAGTCGTGATATCTGACCTAACAAGTGGAAATTACTGTCCAATAATACTTTTTAGTGGAACTTAAAATATCACTCAATTTCCACAGGTTTGGACCTGTGAAATTTTTCAAAGTTTAAGAAATGTAAGAAAATTTCAGAAATACATTTCAATGCCTTTCCTACAATCCCAGTAATGATATCTGCGCTAGCAGTAAAAAATTCGCCCCAGTATATTCCACAGGTCGCGACCAGTGAAATTTTTCAAGATTTGAAAAATATTAGATTATTTCAGAAATGCATTTGAATGCCTTTCCTACAATTCCAGAAGCGATATCTGAGCGTGCAATAAAAATTTCGGCCCAGTAATAAAATTTTTAGGAACTTAAAATTTCACTCAATTTCCACAGGTCCCGACCTGTGAAATTTTTTAAAATTTGAAAAATATCGGAAAATTTCAGAAATGCATTTGAATGTCTTTCCAATAATCTCAGTAGTGATATCTGACCTCGCAAGAAAAATTTCCGCCTAAAAATAAAATTTGGAGGAACTTACAATTTCACTCAATTTCCACAGATCCCGACCTGTGAACTTTGTTAAAATTGAAAAATATAAGAAAATGTCAGAAATGCATTTGAATGCCTTTCCTACAATTCCAGTAGTGATATCTGAGCTAGCAATAAAAATTTCGGCCCAGTAATAAAATTTTTAGGAGCTTAAAATTTCACTCAATTTCCACAGGTCCCGACCTGTAAAATTTTTCAAAGTTTAAAAAATGTAAGAAAATTTCAGAAATCCGTTTGAATGCCTTTCCTAGAATCCCATTAGTGATATCTGACGTCGCCAGTAAAATTTTTCGCCTAAAAGTAAAATTTGGACGAATTTAAAATTTCACTGAATTTCCACAGGTCCCATCCTGTGAAATTTTTTAAAATTTGAAAAATATCGGAAAATTTCAGAAAAACATGTGAATGCCTTTCCAATAATCTCAGTAGTGATATCTGACCTCGCAAGTAAAAATTTCCGCAAAAAACTAAAATTTGCAGGAACTTACAATTTCACTCAATTTCCACAGGTGGCCACCTGTGAAATTTGTCAAGATTAGAAAAATATTAGAAAATTTCAGAAATGCATTTGAATGCCTTTCCTACAATCCCAGTAGTGATATCTCAGCTAGCAATAAAAATTTCGGCCCAGTAATAACATTTTTAGGAACTTAAAATTTCACTCAATTTCCACAGGTCTCGACCTGTAAAATTTTTCAAAGTTTAAAAAATGTAAGAAAATTTCAGAAATCCGTTTGAATGCCTTTCCTACAATCCCAGTAGTGATATCTGACCTCACCGGTAAAATTTTTCGCCTAAAAGTAAAATTTGGACGAATTTAAAATTTCAGTCAAATTCCGTAGGTCCCGACCTGTGAAAGTTTTTAAAATTTGAAAAATATGAGAAAAATTCCGAAATGCATTTGAGTGCCTTTCCAATAATCCCAGTCGTGATATCTGATCTAGCAAGTGGAAATTACGGTCAAATAATACTTTTTAGTTGAACTTAAAATATCGCTCAATTTCCACAGATTTCGACCTGTGAAATTTTTCAAAGTTTAAGAAATGTAAGAAAATTTCAGAAATACATTTCAATGCCTTTGCTACAATCCCAGTAATGATATCTGCGATAGCAAAAGAAAATTCGCCCCAGTAAATTCCACAGGACGCGACCTGTGAAATTTTTCAAGATTTGAAAAATCTCAGAAAATTTCAGAAATGCATTTGAATGCCTTTCCTACAATCCCAGAAGCGATATCTGAGTGAGCAATAAAAATTTCGTCCGTGTAATAAAATTTTTAGGAACTTAAAATTTCACTCAATTTCCACAGGTCCCGAGCTCTGAAATTTTTCAACTTTTGAAAAATATCGGAAAAATTCAGAAATGCATTTGAATGCCTTTCCAATAATCTCAGTAGTGATATCTGACCTCGCAAGTAAAAATTTCCGCCCAGAAATAAAATTATGAGGAACTTTCAATTTCACTCAATTTCCACAGGTGGAAATTGAGTGAAATTTGTCTAGATTTGAAAAATCTAAGAAAAATTTCAGAAATACATTTGAATGCCTTTCCTACAATCCCAGTAATGATATCTGCGCTAGCAGTAAAAAATTCGCGCCAGTGTATTCCACAGGTCGCGACCTGTAAAATTTTTCAAGATTTGAAAAATATTAGATTATTTCAGAAATGCATTTGAATGCCTTTCCTACAATTCCAGAAGCGATATCTGAGCGAGCAATAAAAATTTCGGCCCAGTAATAACATTTTTAGGAACTTAAAATTTCACTCAATTTCCACAGGTCCCGACCTGTGAAATTTTTTAAAATTTGAAAAATATCGGAAAATTTCAGAAATGCATTTGAATGCCTTTCCAATAATCTCAGTAGTGATATCTGAGCTAGCAATAAAAATTTCGGCCCAGTAATAACATTTTTAGGAACTTAAAATTTCACTCAATTTCCACAGGTCCCGACCTGTGGAATTTTTCAAAATTTGCAAATTATTAGAAAAACTCAGAAATGCATGTGAATGCCTTTCCAATAATCCCAGTCGTGATATCTGAACTAACAAGTGGAAATTACTGTCCAATAATACTTTTTAGTTGAACTTAAAATATCGCTCAATTTCCACAGGTTCCGACCTGTGAAATTTTTCAAAGTTTAAAAAATGAAACAAAAATTTCAGAAATACATTTCAATGCCTTTCCTACAATCCCAGTAATGATATCTGCGATAGCAATAAAAAATTCGCCCCAGTACATTCCACAGGACGCGACATGTGAAATTTTTCAAGATTTGAAAAATATTAGAAAATTTCAGAAATGCCTTTGAATGCCTTTCCTACAATCCCAGTAGTGATATCTGAGCTAGCAGTAAAAATTTCGGCCCAGTAGTAAAATTTTTAGGAACTTAAAATTTCAGTCAATTTCCACAGGTCCCGACCTGTGCATTTTTTCAAAGTTTGAAAAATGTAAGAAAATTTCAGAAATCTATTTGAATGCCTTTCCTACAATCCCAGTAGTGATATCTGACCTCGCCAGTGAAATTTTTCGCCTAAAAGTAAAATTTGGACGAATTTAAAATTTCAGTCAAATTCCACAGGTCCCGACCTGTAAAATTTTTAAAATTTGAAAAATATGAGAAAAATTCCGAAATGCATTTGAGTGCCTTTCCAATAATCCCAGTCGTGATATCTGATCTAGCAAGTGGAAATTACGGTCAAATAATACTTTTTAGTTGAACTTAAAATATCGCTCAATTTCCACAGATTTCGACCTGTGAAATTTTTCAAAGTTTAAGAAATGTAAGAAAATTTCAGAAATACATTTCAATGCCTTTGCTACAATCCCAGTAATGATATCTGCGATAGCAATAGAAAATTCGCCCCAGTAAATTCCACAGGACGCGACCTGTGAAATTTTTCAAGATTAGAAAAATCTCAGAAAATTTCAGAAATGCATTTGAATGCCTTTCCTACAATCCCAGAAGCGATATCTGAGTGAGCAATAAAAATTTCGTCCGTGTAATAAAATTTTTAGGAACTTAAAATTTCACTCAATTTCCACAGGTCCCGAGCTCTGAAATTTTTCAACTTTTGAAAAATATCGGAAAATTTCAGAAATGCATTTGAATGCCTTTCCAATAATCTCAGTAGTGATATCTGACCTCGCAAGTAAAAATTTCCGCGTAAAAATAAAATTTGGAGGAAGTTACAATTTCACTCAATTTCCACGGCTACCTGTGAAATTTTTCAAGATTTGAAAAATCTAAGAAAATTTCAGAAATGCATTTGAATGCCTTTCCTACAATCCCAGTAGTGATATCTGAGCTAGTAATAAAAATTTCGACCCAGTAATAAAATTTAGAGGAATTTAAAATTTCACTCAATTTCCACAGGTCCCGACCTGTAAGTTTTTTCAAAGTTTAAAAAATGTAAGAAAATTTCAGAAATCCATTTGAATTCCTTTCCTACAATCCCAGTAGTGATATCTGACCTCGATAGTGAAATTTTCCGCCTAAAAGTAAAATTTGGAGAAACTTCAAATTTCACTCAATTTTCACAGGTCCCGACGTGTAAAATTTGTCAAAGTTTAAAAAAGGTAAGAAAATTTCAGAAATGCATTTGAATGGCTTTCCAATAATCTCAGTTGTGATATCTGATCTCGCAAGTAAAATTTTCTGCTTAAAAATAAAATGTGGACGAACTCAAAATTTCACTCAATTTCCACAGGTCCCGACCTGTGAAATTTTTCAAAGTTTAAGAAATGTAAGAAAATTTCAGAAATGCATTTGAATGCCTTTCCTACAATGCCAGCAGTGATATCTCAGCTAGCAATGAAAATTTCGGCCCAATGATAAAAGTTTTAGAAACTTAAAATTTCACTCAATTTCCACAGATCCCGGCCTGTGAAATTTTTCAAAGTTTGAAAAATATCAGAAAATTTCAGAAATCCATTTGAATGCCTTTCGAATAATCCCAGTAGTGATATCTCATCTCGCAAGTAAAAATTGCCGCCGAAAAATAAAATTTTTAGGAACTTACAATTTTCTCAGTTTCCACAGGTCCCGACCTGTGAAAGTTTTCAGAAAATTTCAGAAATGCATTTGAATGCCTTTCCTACAATTGCAGTATTGATATCTGACCTAGCAAGTAAAAATTTCGGCCCAGTAATAAAATTTGTAGGAACTTAAATTTTCACTCGATTTCCACAGGTTCCTGTGAAATTTTTCAAAGTTTAAAAAATGTAAGAAAATTTCAGAAATGCATTTGAATGCCTTTCCTACAATCCCAGTAGTGATATCTAAGCTGGCAGTGAAAATTTCGGCCCAATGATAAAAGTTTTAGAAACTTAAAATTTCACTCAATTTCCATAGATTCCGACCTGTGATATTTTCAAAATTTGAAAAATATAAGAAAATTTCCGAAATGCATTTGAATCCCTTTTCTACAATTCCAGTATTGATATCTGACCTAGCAAGTAAAAATTTCGGCCCAGTAATAAAATTTGTATGAACTTAAAATTTCACTCAATTTTCACAGGTCCCGACCTGTGACATTTTTTTTAAATTTAAAAAATATAAGAAAATTTCAGAAATGCATTTTAATGCCTTTCCAATAATTCCAGTAGTGATATCTGACCTAGCAAGTAAAAATTTCGCTCCAATGATAAAATTAGTAGGAACATAAAATTTCGCTCATATCACAGATATCCCGACTTGTGAGATTTTTCAAAGTTGGAAAAATATCAGAAAATTTCAGGGATGCATTTGATTACCTTTCCTACAATCCCATTAGTGATATCTTAGCGAGCAATAAAAATTTCGGCCCAGTAACAAAATTTTTAGGAACTTAAAATATCACTCAATTTCCACAGGTCCCACCTATGAAATTTTTATAAATTTGAAAAATATCAGAAAATTTCAGAAATGCATTTGAATGCCTTTCGAATAATCCCAGTAGTGATATCTGACCTCGAAAGTAAAAATTTCCGCCTAAAAATAAAATTTGGAGTAACTTACAATTTCACTCAATTTCCACAGGTGCCGTCCTGTGAATTTTTTCAAGATTTGAAAAATATGAGAAAATTTCAGAAATGCATTTGAATACCTTTCCTACAATCCCAGTAGTGATATCTAAGCTAGCAATAAAAGTAAAGGTTGACCCTTTCCAGATTCGCATAAAAAGATAAAAAGGCGTACGGTAAAACCTGCCTGTCGTGACCAACTTCCAGACCCAGATAAACATAGGACGTACAATGAAAACCGTTTTAGCGGCCACATTCCAGACTCGAATGAAAAAAAAAGAACAACAAATTCTGTTTTAGTGACCACCATCTAGTCTTGCCTTTTTAGCCCAGCTTACGTTACACGTAAGCTGGGGTATTCCTATCGGTCTGCGGATGGCGTCCGTTAGTTAGTTATTTAGTTAGTTAGTTAGTTCGCTGTAAACTTTGTTTCAAAATGCATCTCCTCCTACAATTTTGATTCGATGTCATTTATTTTTGGTGTGAGGCATCCCTAAGGGGTCGTGCATACGGCTTGTGCTTTTCTAGTCGATCGGGTGATTTTTGAATTTTTGGCGAATTTTTAAAGAAAAAAATTAAAAATGTATCTCCTCCTACATTTTTGACCCGATGTCATTTATTTTTGGTATGAGGTACCCCTAAAGGGTCGTGCATACGGCTTGTGCTTTTTTAGTCGATCGCACAATTTTTGTATTTTTGGGGATTTTTTTAAGCAAAAATTTTGAAAAAAATGCATCTACTCCTACAATTTTGATTCGATGTCATTTATTTTTGGTGTGAGAATTTCCCAAGCGGTCATGCATACGACTTGTGCTTTTTTAGTCGATCGGGTGATTTTTGAATTTTTGGCGAATTTTTAAAGAAATTTTAAAATGTATCTCCTCTTACATTTTTGAACCGATGTCTTTAATTTTTAGTATGAGGCACTCCTAAAGGGTCGTGCATACGGCTTATGCTTTTTTAGTTTATATTTTTGGGGAATTTTTTAAGCAAAAATTTCGAAAATAATTCAAAATGCATCTACCCCTACAATTTTGATTCGATGTCATTTATTTTTGGTGTGAGTGCATTGCGCTTGTGCTTTTTAGTCGATCGGGCAATTTTTGTATTTTTACGCAGTTTTTGAAGAAAAAAACTTCAAAATGCATTTCCCCCTACAGTTTTGAACTTTTTTTTTTTTTGGGGGGATTTGAGGCATTCCTAAGGGGTTGAGAATACGACTTGCGCTTTTTAGTCGATCCGACAATTTCTGTATTTTTTGGGAATTTTTGAAGAAAAACTTTAAAATTCATTCCCTCCTACAGTTTTTATCCGATTTCATTTATTTTTGCTATGAGGCATCCTTAGGTAGGTCTCGCATACGGCTTGTGCTATTTGACTCGACTTGGGAATTTTTGATTTGGGGGGAATTTGTGATGAAAATACCTCAAAATGCATTTTCTCCGGCAGTTTTGATCAGACATCATTTATTTTGGGGCTGAGGCATGCTTAGGGTGTCGTGAATATGGCCTGTCTTTTTCAGTCGATGAGAGAATTTTTGAAGAAAAAAATTCAAAATGCATTTCCTCCTACAGTTTTTACCAGATTCCATTTATTTTCGATATGAGCCGTCTCTAGGGGGTCATGCATACGGCTTGTGCTTTTTGAGTGAATTGGAAAACTTTTGAATTTTTTTCGGAATTTTTGAAAAAAAAAAAAATGAATCTCCTCCTCCAGCGCATAAACGCAAGTTAAATGAACTTGCGCAGTAGTCAGATTTAACAACCGCACATCTACGCAAGTAAAAGAAACATTCGCGGTAGTCCAAATTAAGTACTCCGCATCGATGCAAGTTAAGTAAACATGCGCATTGGTCCGAAATGTGAACTGCGCATCGACGGAAGATAAATAAAGATGCGAACTGGTCCAAAATAAGCACCGCGCATCAACGCAGGTTAAATAAACATGCGCACTGGTCCGAAAAAAGAACTACGCTTCGACGTAAGTTGAATAGACATGCGCAGTGGTCTGAAATGCGAACCGCGCATCAACGCAGCCTAAAGAAACATGCGCACTGGTCCGAAATGCGAACCGCGCATCAACGCAGCCTAAAGAAACATGCGCACTGGTCCGAAATGCGAACCGCACATCGAGGCAAATTAAATAAACATGCGCAGTGGTCCGAAATGCGAACCGCGCATCAACACAAGTTAAATAAATATGCGCACTGCTCTGAAATGAGAACCACGCATCAACACAAGTTAAATAAACATGCGATCCGGTCCAAAATAATCACCGCACATCAACGCAAGTTAAACAAACATTCGCACTTGCCCCAAAAAAAGAACCACGCATCGACGCAAGTTGAATAGACATGCGCAGTGGTCTGAAATGAGAACCGCGCATCAACGCAAGTTAAATAAACATGCGCAGTGGTCCGAAGAAAGAACCATGAATCGACGCATGTTGAATAGACATAAGAGTCGGGCATCGACGGGACTTAAATAAACATGCGTTCTGGTCCGAAACGCAAATCGCGCGTCAACGCAAGTTAAATGAACCTGCTCACTTGTCCCAAAATGCGAACTGCGCATCAACGTAACCTAAAGAAACAGATATACTGGTCCGAAATGCGAACCGGATATCAACGCAAATTAAATAAACATGCACACTGGTCCGAATTGCGAACCGCACATAAGCCTAAGTTAAATAAACATTTGCACCGGTCCAAAATAAGTACCGATCATCAACACAAGTTAAATAAACATGCGCAATGGTCCAAAATGCGAACCACGCATCAACACAAGTTAAAAAAAAACATGTGCGCTGGTCCGAAATGCGAAGCGCACAGCAACATAAGCTAAATAAGCAAGCACACTGGACCAAAATAAGCACCTTGCATCAACGCAAGTTAAATAAACATGCGCACTATTTCGAAATGCGAACTGCCCATTAACGCAACTTAAATAACATGCGCACTATTCAAAATAAGAACTGCGCATCAACGCAACTTAAATAAACATGCGCACTGGTCCAGAATAAGAACCGCGCATCAACTCAAGTTAAAGAAATATGCGCATTGTCCTGAAATAAGAACCGCGCATCGACGCACGTTAAATAAACATACGCAGTGGTTCGAAATGCGAACTACGCGCCAACGTAAGTTAAATAAACATTTGCACTGGTCTAAAATAAGCACCGCGTATCAACGCAAGTTAAATAAACATTTGCACCGGTCCAAAATAAGTACCGATCATCAACAAAAATTAAATAAATATGCGCAATGGTCCAAATTGCGAACCACGCATCAACACAAGTTACTAAAAAAAACATGCGCGCTGGTCCGAAATGCGAATCGCACGGCAACACAAGCTAAATAAGCAAGCACACTGGACCAAAATAAGCACCTTGCATCAACGCAAGTTAAATAAACATGCGCACTATGTCGAAATGCGAACTGCCCATTAACGCAACTTCAATAACATGCGCACTATTCAAAATAAGAACTGCGCATCAACGCAACTTAAATAAACATGCGCACTGGTCCAGAATAAGAACCGCGCATCAACTCAAGTTGAAGAAATATGCGCATTGGCCTGAAATAAGAACCGCGCATCGATGCACGTTAAATAAACATACGCAGTGGTTCGAAATGCGAACCACGCGCCAATGTAAGTTAAATAAACATTTGCACTGGTCTAAAATAAGCACCGGCCATCAACGCAAGTTAAATAAACATGCGCACTGGTCCGAAATTCGAACCGCGCATCAACGCAAGTTAAATAGACATGCGCAGTAGTTCGGAATGCGAACCACGCTCCAACGCAAGTTAAATAAACATTTGCACTGGTCCAAAATAAGCACTGCGCATCAACGCAAGTTAAATAAACATGCGCACTGGTCCGAAATTCGAACCGCGCATTAACGCAAGTTAAATAAACATGCGTAATGATCCGAAATTCGAACTGCTCATCAACGCAAGTTAAATAAACATGCACACTGGTCCAAAATGCAAACCGCGCACCAACGCAAGTTAAATAAACATAGGCACACGTCCAAAATAAGCACCGTGCATCAACGCAAGTTAAATAAACATGCAAACTGGTCCGCAATGCGAACCGTGTATCAAGGCAACCTAAGAAAACTTGGGCTGTCCGAAATAAGTATCGGTCATCAACGCAAGTAAAATAAACATGCGCATTGGTATAGAATAAGAACCGCACATCAACACAAGGTAAATAAATATGCGCACTGATCCGAAATAAGAACCGCACATCAACACAAGGTAAATAAACATGCGCACTGATCCGAAATAAGAACCGCACATCAACACAATGTAAATAAAGATGCGCATTGATTCGAAATAAGAACCGCACATCAACACAAGGTAAATAAACGTGCGCACTGATCCGAAATAAGAACTGCACATCCACAAAAGGTAAAAAAATAAAAACATGGGCCCTCGTCAGAAATGCGAACCGCACATCAAGGGAAGTTAAATAAACATGTGCACTGTTCCAAAATGGGAACCGCGCATGTACGCAAAATTAAATAAACATGCGCACTTGTCTGAATAAGAACCGCGCATCAAGGCAAGTTACATAAATATGCGCACTGGTCCGAAATGCGAGCGTTGTTTGAAGGTACCTATGGCAGACTATCCTGTCTATCAGAGATACAAAAAATCTTCATCTTTTGAAGCCCAATTTTTCAGGAAAATTCGCTTGCTCATGCACGCTGGAATTGGTTTTATCGCTTTTCGTAAGCTGGGACTTTGTCCTTGGACAAACTTGTTGGAATTTTTGATAATGAATTATGAGTATGTTTGAAGAACATTGTCTTTTATTTCAGTAACAATGGAAAAGGAAAATGGTTATTGGGCAATTATGGTTTAGTCAGGGAGCGTTTGTTTTTTATTCACAAAAAGAAAAAAAAACAAGAAACGAAACGGGTGTCGATTGAAAGTGTGATATGAGCCTGTTTTGTGTGCACTGGCCGTTCTAGGTAGCTATGATATCGTTGTCAGAATAAACCCAAACGAGATTTTAATGTTGAGGATGTAGAAAATACTTCATAACGGAATCAAAAAATTTTCCGCAAAACTGCCGTACATTGGGAAAAATGCCAGTACGTGTCTTGTTACTATGGTGGCATTTGGAAACCGTCACTTGACGGTCTCACCCCGTGAAAACCGCAGTGTCCTCCCAGTTTTGACCGAAATATCTAAAAAGCAACAGTTTTGCTTTCTCGTTTCGGTCGACCGGAAATCGCCAAAACCGAATTTTGCGCCAGAATTTATCTTTGGCAGGTTTTTTACTTGAACAAATTTTGGTTGGAAGTTATGTTCATATTATGCGTGGAGACAGATTAAGTTGGAAGGAAACAGACCAAAAAAAAAAAAGGATCCCTATAAATGTTGAAAATTTAGAGGAAAAAAAAAACAATCATTAAACCGTAGGGTTTACGGTATACCGTAAAATTGCAAAATAATCCCAATCCCACTTTTTTGCTAGTCAAGAAAAAGAAAATTCATAATATTTTTGCTAAAATTGAGTTTCAATATTGGGTTTGCTAGGGACTGTGTTCCCTAAAATGTTAGATGAACTTAGGTGACAAAAGTATGTGTTGGAAATAACTAAAAGGGGAAACACCGGGACAAGGCCAAGAGGATGTTTGCAAATTTCATGACACAAAGCTAAAAGATAAGAGATGGAGAGAGAAACTGGAATTGCAAATAACTGTGACAATAACATGGAATCACGTGGACCATTTCTGGTCCCAGACAAATTTGATACATTTTTATAATTTTCGAAAACGCATACGTTGCACATTCCATGATAGGGTTGACAGCTGCCACGCATGATGGGGTTGACAGCTGCCACGCATCAAGGACATGTAACGGTGATCTTAGACATAAGACCGATCAACAAATCACACCGAGCTGAGATTATTAGTGCAAGCTGTAATTAAAGTAGACTCTGTGTAATTTGTTATTCTTAGACATCTCTAGATATTTGTCATTCATTTAGAGATACAGTATCTGTATCTCTAATCGAGCCTATAATGTGTTTATGTTTATAATGTGCTATTAATCTTTTAGAACTGGAAGAACAGAGAAGAAAAGAAGAGGAAGAAAAACGAATAGCGGAAGAAGAGATGATGGCCAAAATGGCGGAAGAAGAAAGGATTGCTTATGAGAAAAAGAAAGCAGAAGAAGAGGAAGAAAGAAAGAGGAAAGAAGAAGAGGAACGGTAAGACTGAAACATTTGGTAGAAAATATACAGTGTACACAAAACAGGTGCATATGGTTCCTGTAATTGATATACAGTTTAAAAGGAGCTTGTCACGTCAGTTAACAACCAAGTCTCAATCGAAAATATGTTCGTAAAAGAACATGTCCACTGTCGTCGCTGGGCTATGCTCATCACTTGTGGGGAACTGGTTGTCCATTAGGTGTGTAAGGGTGTGTGTAATCAATTTTTCAAGATGCTACTCTCTTACATTTCTGGTCCGATTGTTTTGAAACTTAGCAGGAATTTTCCCTGGGTCATCTCTGCACAGCTTGTATTTTTTTTGGCGAGTTGGCCAAAATATTGGCCAAATTTGGTAAAACAAGAAATGCTATTCTTTCTATCAATCCCGCGAGATTACGTTCAAATTTTACAGGAATGTTCACCTCAAACTCCTGCAACAGGTCTTTATTTGACCAGAATTGGCCAAAATATCAGCCAGAAACGGTTAAATTGCAGTTCTTGATATACTTTAACCCGTCACCTGAAAACTCACCGGCGGTTTCTGAATAAAGCTGCTGGGGCACTATTCGGAAATTCGAGGATTTTTCAGTCTCACGTTGAAACCAAATAGTGCCCCCCCCCCCTCCTGTGGCACTATTCGGAAACAGTTTTCGAATAGCTACTTTTTTGGCGATTCGTCAAAAATTACCCAAACGGCGCCATTTTGATTTTTTGTAACCTATATATATCTCCGTAACCACTGAACCGATTCAATTGTTCTCTTGCACATGCAAAGACCATATAGTAGAGCTGTGCAACGAGGGGTTATTTCGAGATATTCGCAAAAAAATGGGAAAATGGGAAAACTTTGAAAATTCAAAACAATTGACCTATTCATTGGGTATTTGTCTTCGCCATATCTCCGTAACCTTTGAAGCGATTTAATTGTTCTCTTGCACATAGAAAGATTATATTGTGGATCTATGCAACGAGGGATTATTTTGAGATTTTCGTAAAAAAAATAGGAAAATGGAAAGACCGTTAAAATTTCACCGTTTTGATTTCTACAACGGCTGCTTGTCGGCGTCATGTTGCCGTAACTGTTCAAGCTACTCAATTGTTGATTGGAATCCTATGATTGCACCCCTGCGGGGGACTTGGTCAGTTTTACTGACATACTTCTTCCTTTCAAATTTTGTACGGGTGATTCCTAGATGCTTTTTTCTTGAAAAAAAATCACTGTTTTTGCGATTCGCCTAAAGATTGTTCAAATTGCGCCTATTTTAATATTTTTTTAAACAAATTTTCAAAGTACTTCTTCTCCCAAAATTGTGATCAGATTCCCTTGAAATTTTGTTTTGCTGTCTTGAAAAAATACCTTTTTTGGGGATTGACTATAAATTTGCCAATTGTTTCCAAAATAGGTTGCATGCTGCAGTATGATTGGGTGTATTCGAAGGGTTAGAGGTGTGCTCTTTACGCACACCTCTAAAATTTGGCCTCGTATTGCCGTTTGAAAGTTTCAGGGATCACGTTTTTCAAAATATTTTTTTGCAAGAAATTTTAGTCAGATTGCTTTCACATTTAGTCATAATCCAAGATTAGGGTTACCCTTAATTCTGGGCTATACCCGTGGGTAATACCCATCGTATCGGGCCTCTGTTTTTTACCATTCATTTATTTATTTATTTGTTTGTTTTTTTTGTTTTGTTTTTTTGTTTTGTTTTGTTTTGTTTTTGTTTTTTTTTTTTTCTGGTACTTCTGTCAGTTTTCATTGCATTGCAATAAAATTAAGTGGAAATATGGCCAAATCAGGGGGACAAATACCCATTATTTTATTTTCGCATTTCTCCAATGTTTGCCAGTTGGGTGAACCGATCACCACCATTGCGAAAAAACGCCTTCTCCTCCTGCAAGTGGTAAATTTACTGTAAATTTTGCATGAAGCAGGTTTGGGTCAGGAACGCACCCGAGCTTTCCCCCAATTTTACCAAATTGGCGAAATTCCAAACTTTTCGCAATTTTTTTTTTTTTTTTTTTTTGTTTGTAATTTTGTATTCACTTTGAAATGTGTTTCGAGTGTGCCTGGATCACGTTGTGTCAGTTTTTGGCGGGTTGCCAAATTTTGGCGCTTTGGTGGACAGTGTGTGTATGTATGTATGGATTTGGTGACCTTGTGAGGTGATTCATGGTCACGGTTTGACTTAAAATACCAATCTTAAATTCGGTTCTTGTGGTATAGCCACTTGACTTGTTGGTTATATGTAATATGGTTTCCTTCCAGGTATCAATGATAGTGAGAAGACAAAAATAACATTATTAATGATATCCACAATATGCAATATTTGTAAATGAAATTCAAAATTTCGAAACGTTTTCAAAAAACAATCGTTCTGGCTTTTAACCTTTACCGTTACCGAGAAGGTCAAGGTCACGTAGGTGCGTCGTATGTAACGTTGTTTAGGCCCAAAGGGTCGAAAATAAACTTAAAATCGCTTTATATCTAACTGTTTTCGAGATAATGGTCAACTGTCGATTCCTGACCTTGACCGAGAAGGTCGAGGTCACCGAGGTACTTCTAATGCAACGTCGTAGTCCATAGAGTCGGAAATGAGCTCAAAATCAAAGTGAGCTCATTATCTATGAAAGGTTTCGAGAAAACGTTTAACTTTCGTTTCTTTGGCCTTGGGTTGAAGGTCAAGGTCACCGAGGTACATCATATATAACGTCAAAGGGTCAAAAGTTAGCTCAAAATCGCTCCATCTCTAAACATTTTCGAGATAATGGTCAACTTTCGGTTCCTGACCTTGACCGAGAAGGTCGAGGTCACCGAAATACTTCTGATTCAACGTTATATACCATAGAGTCGGAAATGTGCTCAAAATCGAAGTGAGCTCACTATCTATGAAATTTTTTGAGAAAACGTTTAACATTCGTTTCTTTGACCTTGAGCTGAAGGTCAAGGTCACCGAGGTACGCCATATATAACGTCAAAGGGTGAAAAGTTAGCTCAAAATCGCTCTATCTCTAACCGTTTTCGAGATAATGGTCAACTCTATCCTCTTTTGACTCTGTTCATGACCAAGAAGTCCAAGGTCATCTTTTGTGACGTTATTTTGATGAAATGATAAAAACTATCCGCCAGCATGTTACATTGGGTCGGTACATGCCAATGGCTAGAAAACGATAGTATCACAGTTAAAATCCAGGTTAGCTAAAACCGTGTATAGTCTAAAACTATAAAGTAAACATAGAACACTGTATTATCTAAAATAAGAATTCTGAACCAAGTAAGAAACCAGATATTTTTTGTAGGCTATTCCGGAATAGACTGCCGATAATTCAAATGTCACAGAAATCAATAATGCTTCACTTTTCTTACACCAAAGGGTGAAAATAAGTTGAACAATGTAAATTCTTGTCTTATGCCGAAAAGAAGATAAAACTATTGAAAAATTGAATTTGTATTTGGCTGTTTACTAAAATTTTGGTAGTTCAGTATTGAATAACCTGCTGAAATTTAGAATTTTAAAAAATTTATTTGTTTTTGCAATTTGTTGGTATCTTTCTATTTGCAAGGCAAGAAAATAAGTTGTTTTTATAGATTGCACATAAAATGATGAAAGAATAAAAAAAAGCGATTTCTGTGATATTTGAATTATCGGTAGTCTATTCCGGAATAGCCTACCAAAAATATCTGGTTTCTTAGTTACTTCAGAATTCTTATTTTAAATAATATGGTGTTACAGGTTCTAGAAATACTGGTACAGGTTGGTTTCTTTTAAAAATTTTATATTTTTACTAGGCTGTACTTCATCCAACAACAGCCTCAAATTATCTCTCTGGAAAAAGCACTTTTTTAACCATCCCCTTAAAACTGACCAAATAGGACAGTCTTTAAATTGTTGGTTCCAGTTTAAAACGCTTCTTTCAAATTTTGATCTGATTTTTTTTTTTTCAATTTTGTAATTATATTCCCTAGGTAGTCCTCTTCAGAAAATGCTTTGTTTTGCGATTCGAAAAATATTTTGCCAGTTGGCGTGATTAGAATGTTTTTTCTGGTAGCCAGTTTTTCAATCTTTCTACCACAGTTTGATCTAACTGCTTTCAGAGTTTAAATGAACTAGACCGAATTTCGCTAGATAGCGGAGTGAACCACTTGCAGAAACCACTAAAGAAAATATTTGTACGAAAATTATGATCGATAAGGTCAAGTAATCCTTTGTTGTCGTTTTGGTCCAACAGGTTAAAAATCAGCCCAAAATCGCGTTATCTCTGACCGTTTTCAAGATAATAGTCAACTTCCGGATTTTGACCTTGACCGTAACTGAGAATGTCAAGGTCTCCGAGGTTCCTCTTATATAAGGTTGTTTAGGCCAAAAGGATCGAAAATGGGCTCTAAACCGCTATATCTCTAACCGTTTTTAGATAATAGTCAACTTCCGGTTTTTTTACCTTGACTATGACCGAGAAGGTCAAGGTCACCGGGGTATATCTTACGTAACGTTGTTCTGGTCCAATGGGTCAAAAATGTACTCAAATGTGCTTTTCGAGATAAGTGGGCCTATTGTTAACAGTACACGAAGTCACATGACCGTTGACCTTGACCCTCAAGGTCAAGATTCAGGATAGAAGGTTACCCCTACTGGGTACGTTTTATGTATTCAAACTGAGATTTTAGCATTTTTTATGGCCACTATTCGTGATGAATAGGGGTGAAAATGTTTTGAACTCACTTTGACCTTGACCCTTGAGGTCAAGGTGAAAAATATCTACGGTTTCACCGAGACCTGATGATTGTCTGTTAGTGTACCAGATATAAAGCTCCGCTGTCTGAAACGCTGTGAGGAGTTGTCTCGAAACCATTTTACCGAAAAATAGAATTTGACCTTGACTTAGACGCTTGACATCAAAAAAGTTTGCGGACTCACCGAGATCTCGTCACCCTCCGCACGTGTGCAAATTGCATCTTCTCTGCGAAATCCTGTAGGAGAAGTTTTGTCGAAATCATCCAAACGAAAAAAAAACATTGAGGAGAAAAAAAGGGAAAATAAGGGCAGAAACTTCCAGTAAAACTACAAACTTATACCAGTTGCAAATGAAGTCTGCAAGTGGGAATAATGCCTGGTTTGTCCTGCCTGAAAAAAGGTGATCCTGCAAACCTCTTGATACCTGATTAACTGGATATCGGCTGACCACAATGTCCATGGACATTCTGTTTCGCATTCCATACATCCAGGCGTTTAACATAGAAACCTTTGGGTTGTACGCCTTCTTACTTATAATTGACAATAATTTAATATACACGCCCAAAGTAGATGATTTCGCACGGGTCTATGGCAATTGGTACTTTCTGTTGTAAACTGGGTCGAACCTCAGAAGTTTTATTCACAAAAATCTTTTGTCTTGGATTGGGGCTGGAAAATTTTACTTTTTCCACTATTTTATTTGAGCAGACTACGGCGTGAAGAAGAGGCTCGCATCGCCATGGAAGAAGCACGCCGATTGGCTGAGGAAATGGCGCGAAAACAGGCCGAGTATGAGCGGAGACTGCAGTTTAATAGAAGCTTACAGCTGGAATCAACCGGCCTAGAACACACACAGGAAGTGACTCGTGCCTTTGTTTTCTCGTACTATGAGCTATTGCAATGGCTCGGACTGGACGTGCCGGAATTTGAGAAATGGAAGGCTAGTTTGAAGTTTTAAAAACTGAAACGGATGTTAATTTTTGATCCGATAAAGCCAATGATGGCAAGACAGTTCTGCCAAACAAGGTCTGTAACAGAATCGTGTTACTTGGACAGTTTGTAATTTTCGTCCACCGGTAAGCTATGCATGAAAAAAAAATGAAACAGTATTATAAAACACATCAAACACGGTATTATTTAAAATAAGAATTCTGAAGCAAATAAGAAACCAGATATTTTCTGGTAGGCTTTTCGGGAATAGACTACCAACAAATCGAATGTCACAGAAATCGATTTTTTTTTTTCATTATTTCACCATTTCATGTTGCAAACTCCGTAAATCGCTTATTTTCTTGCCTTAAAAAAAGAAAAGTATAAAAAATTGAAAATACAAATATATATATATATATATATATATATATATTAATTTTAAATTTCAATAGGTTATTTAACACTGAACTACCGACATTTCAATAAACAATCAAGTTTAATTTAATTTTTCAGTATATTATCTTCCTTTCGTCAAAAGATAAGAATTTATATTATTCAACTTACTTTCACCCTTTGGTATAAGAAAAATGAAGAATTATTGATTTCTGTGACGTTTGAATTATCGGTAGTCTATTCCGGAATAGTATACCAAAACATATCTGGTTTCTTATTTGCTTCAGAGTTCTTATTTTAAATAATACGGTCTTATTCAATTAATCAGCAAATGCGATTTTCTAACGTACCTGTGATATTAGTTCTTTATTTAATTAACTCTTGTTTGTTGTCCCCTGTTATACAGTGTATATGCAAATGCGATTAATGTGTTTTAGAAATTTTTAAATTTGATATTTTTATTCGTGTGTGTTTTGGTCTTTGCTCTGTATACCAATTTATTTTGGTAAAAAAATGCATAAACTCAAGTAATTTTGAAAAAAAAAACTTGAATAATAATATTATTTTGGCAATGTAAAAAAAGTAATTTCAGTGGTTCAATTTTTTTAATTACGTCACCTCCAATGCTGAAAACAGTCATATATCTACGAAGCTCCTTTATTAAGGTGCTCTTAAGGTGTCAGTAAATATGAAATTGTTGACTTCTGTCATGTGCTGTCGCAGGTGCTTTCTGTATTGGTATTTTAAATAACGTCACATTTTTTACGAAAGTTAATTTGTGTACCACTGTACCAATTTATTAAGAATTCCCCCCGAATAAATTGTCTAGATAAGGATAAAACTAGCTTGCATATCTCGTACTGTTAAATTGAGTTGTGATGGATTCTGTGATATTAAATGATTTTATTTTACTCTGCCTCAATGATAAATTTAATTTTGAGGGTTTTATCTAAATGTTAAAATGATTTATATTTTATCTAAGTTTATCTTGATGTGATAGTGATAAATTTAATTCTGAGGGTTTTATCTAAATTTAAAAACGAAAAGCTATGTTCAGCTAACAACCCCCCCCCCCCCCCCAAAAAAAAAAGCGGATGTGTTTGAACGAATAAAAGGCTAAATTCATTGTATTGGTTTATTGTAAAATTATTATAAGTCCCACAAGAGGAAAAAAGCTAAAAAGTTTTCCGGCGCATATTTTGGTTTTCAACGAATAAAAGTCTAAATTGATTGGTATTGTTTTATTAGTGTTGGTAAAATGTAAAAGTATATAAGTCCAAACCCAAGGTATCTCGGATTTGAATAAAAGCATTTCAGTTCCACCGCGGGAGTGGTTTAGTTTTGAATGAAGTACCTCGATAGAATTTTTGACAACCAAGACATTTTACACACCACAATCTGTGATATTGAAAAGCTATATATTAAAATAACCCAGAGGGTGGTGGTGGGGGTTTGGGATGGCTCATTATGCACAAGATTTTTCATTCTTTCCAACCCACAAGACAAGCATCCATGGATATAAAAAGGTAGTGTTTTTGGGTATAAAAAGGAGAGGGTTTTTGGGGGTATAAAAAGGATATAAAAAGGTAACGGGGGAAAAAAAAAGAGTGTACGCAAGTTTGTTGTAACCCCTCTACGGGGTGTTAAATATACGGCCCTTCCAGCTCTCCCCGTAGGAACACGCGAAGTGCGGCACTTCGCGCCCCTTCAGGGCCGTATAAAGATGCCCCCGTTCTCCCTGAAGAGACGAGGACATAATACAAATGTCCCTTTCCTCCAAAAGGAGGAGCGGGGCATATAATAAAGATTGTCAGACTGTTTTATAGTTAGCTTTATTATACCACTTGTAAGTTTACAAATTATGGTGTGTGACATATCCTTTCCTAAACAATTTTTGCTGTCAATCTGGGAATTGAACCATTCCCCTGGCCAACACAGACCTCCTTGTGATTTGTTAGATAAATCAGATCATCCCTAAAGATCCACTTTACTCATAGTGCGAGAAACAGTCATGTCAACAGAGTCAGCTCAACAAAATATTTATAATACAGGCATAAAATACAAAAATTTCCATATTATATACAAGTATCTCAGAATATTTCGGAGAACAATTATAATCTAAAATATATTCTTTTGGCTTTTTATAATAGGGACTAGAAAAATACAACTTTTTAAAACAAAATGGAATCTACAATAAACAATTAAATGTGTAATTTAAAAACATGTTACATAAAATATTACCCAACATACAGATGCACTAAAAGTAAAACGGTAACAGCTGATGAATATGCAGCAGATGCATACACTTATTTTGAGTCAACTTCAGGGCGCACTCATTGGGTAACAGGAACACACACAGTGATTCAAAATATGTCAATGTTACGGTACAAACCGGCTTTGGATACAAATAACTGCAATATCTATCGATATTTGCATTCCGGTCAACATTAAAAAATTATTTGCCAGGGAATCGACCAATCAGATTGCAGCATTTCCCAAAGTCATATAACAGTTCCAAATGTTAATCATAAAATATGTCTCACTTTTTATAGCCAAAAATGAGGTCAGTTCGCTGTTATTAAATAGGATTAGTTATATCCATTAAGCAGAATGAACTCATATAAAGACTTAAAATTTTATAACCATCCCAAGTTACTGAGACCAGCGCAGGTATTGGCAAAAAGGCAAGGGGCGGGGGAAGGGGTGTTGGCAGATGGAGAGGGTGGGGATCTCGGAAATACGCGGTGCCCAGTGTCGGAGAACGGGGCTGGATCAACCACGAGACAACATGGCCACAATTAAATTCATTAGCAGCTGAGGGATCACTTTGGCCGTTGTGGATCAGAACACCTATATTAGGGCCTGCACGCTCTGACGTAGGCCTGTATTCAAGCCCGTTGTTTTTCGCTTTACGTTTCTTTTATTTATTTATAATTATTATTATTTCATTTTTTGGGGGCCTGGTGTACGCCCATGGTTGGGTCTAGTTTTGGCGGGTTAGACTTTGCTGTCCCGGAATTTTTTCCAGGAGTTTTCCCCCATAATATATTTTTACAATGCTGTCCAGCTGTACGACTTTCCCACCAGTTCGCTGATACTGTCCCACATGTCCGATGACTCCACTCTATTATTTGGGTTTGAGGAGTGCGGGGAGAAGCTCACTTCGCGTGCGGTGGGAGTGCGTCTTTGCCGGAACCCCCTTGAATCTGACGACAAGAAAAGGAAAACATTATCTTTAAATCAACAGCCTCAAAAGAGTAATTTGCTTGTGAATTATCTCGCTGATGAAAACAGTTCGCAGTGCATTGAAACAAAAAACTAAACTTCAGAGATTTTTGCTTAAATTATTTACAGCAAACTGTTACTTTTGCACATCACACAGCATTTTATGCATTATTTACTGGCGTTTAAATAATATTTGAACTGTTTCTTTCTTCATTTCTTTTTATAATTCGCTAAGAAATGGGTAAAAAGTACAAAAATTCATCGCTTTTAAGGAGTTCGTCATCAAAACTTCATGTTAAGTCCACAAATTTTTACATATAAATATTACCAATATGTTATTAGTTCAAATAAGACATAAAAAGAAAAAGATAAAACTAGAAGAGTTTTACCCACGTCTAAACATTTTAAATTGCAAGCTGCAAGCGTGCCTTCCTTAATTAATATTTCCTCTCGATCTCGGTCTACCTTTATGCTTTTCCCTGATTTAGACAGAAATGAAAATGACAAAAAAATTTATTATTTTAGTATATAGAAAAGTTATACAGGTAAGTCCATGGACATGAGTTCAAGCCTTAACCACAGTCTTAAAATCATAAATGATTAGACAAGAAAAGGAAAAGGGGTCCATCGGTTCTGCTAAGCATCTGAAAGCAATCGGACAAGATGTGCAAGATTTGGCACCAAGAATTGTCAAAACAAACACACGCGCGGTGGCGAGTCTCCTGCCAAATTTGAAAGCGGTCTAGAGGCCGTGACTTCAGTAAACTCTCGTCAATTCCGCCCCGATTGATTATCTTGTGTTCCATATCGATTCCATTTAGTTTTCACACACCATTTTCCTGTTTGTGTTAGCGATGTATATAAACAGGTCTGAGCGCGTCTTCAGTCAAATATTCAAAATACAGCATAAAATCTTGCTGTGGCAAGACCCAATGCTGTAGACGGGAAGGCCCAACATGCTGGAACACGCAATGCTTGGAGCAACAACCTACAACGGTCGATAAGCCACAGGCATCCCCCATCACTTTACTACATCCCATATATTTGAAAATTAAACCAAAAAAAAAAAAAAATCACAAAATGTTCTGTCCAAAAAAATCGAAGCGATTCTGGGTATCTTAGAAATGCTATATTAAAACAAATTTATGTGAAATGAAGGTGTAAAATCAACATCTTCAAGCATGTTTCAAAACAATAATATTGTTTCGCCTTCATTTTGAACAAAACCTACTTTAAAATTAAATTTACTCAGATTCCCTTGACATTTCTATGGACAGAACATTTTGTGAGTGTTTACATTTCCTTATACTAAAGTCACTGCTGTACACCAAGACAATGGTGAATGGCACGAGGCCGACTTCATACAAAATTGCCTCGCTGACCGATTCGATTAAAACCGGGCCCGGTGCACAAGCGGAAACACATAATTGTAATGCGAACCGGGTGTGTGTTTTGGAGTCCAGTTGGTAGAAGATACATAGTTTCCATGACACTTCCACCCCTGCCCCCCCCCCCACCTTCCTCTCTCCCCGTTAATAAAAGAAGAATAAAGAAAAAAGAAACATATACATGAATAAAAATTAATCCACGAAGTACATATGTGTACATAAAATATCAAGAAACCAGTTTTGTCTGTCCTGGGACGTTGTTGTTACGATTTCACTTGTGCCTGGTTATACCTTAGCCTGATTATCCCAGAACCTGTCAAAAACTGGACCTTTATTAATATAGCCACACAGTTAAAACTAAAAGCAAATTTGTTTTATTACTCCGTATTCACAACACAAAAATAACAACCCTTATTTCATTTTGTGTATCAAACAAATGGTCTCACTTGGAAAGGGTAAAAAAGTCCGGTTTTTCTTCTTCTTCTTCTTTTGTTTTGGTCCGCCTGTGCTGTGACGTCACACCGCTCTTATCGCCCTGTGACGACGGTGGAGCCCTCCTGCGCGACATAAACACATACGTCATCAGTTTAGCCACTTACTGCCAGTGAGCCTTTTTATTTCATCACTTTTTATTACTTCACCTCGCCATTTTTTTTGTCATAAATTATACCCGAATTAAATATTTAATATAAAGTTCAGTTTGGTTTATACTTGGGCTAAATTTTTTGTTCTGAAAAGCGACACTACCGAAAGAAAACCTAGTTGATCAATTATACCGATTTCACGGGCAACTGCTTCGCAATAATAATAAAACCTGGGATTTATCAGTGTCGAAAACTAAGGGGCGACGGTTTCATCAGCAAATGATTTTTTTTTATTTTCACCTTTCTTTTTTAGAGTAGAAGTCAAGGTTGGTAAGTCTCGTTTTAGATGGGCATTTTGATAAGTATGCAGTGTTAATGGTAAAAAGTATCTGCAAATCGAATCAAACGCCTGGTCAGCCCACATTCACCTACCTGCCGTGCGATGGCACCCTGGGCTTTGCAGAACCGCCCAGTAATTGCATGTTAGACTGGTACTCTGTTTCCATTTTTTCTGGTTTGCCGTCGGGTTTGCATGGACCATTCTTTGCCTCCCTATAATAAAACGACAGAAATTAATTTCATAATTTCATACTTAAATGAGTTAAACAGTGCTGTCCACCAACTGAGTCTGGCCAGGGGATATGAGCAGTGCCTGTTGCGTTTTAATAATGTTTTGACGAATCACCAAAGAAGTCATAGCCAGATACATCTTAATTTCCGCTTCCAGAATTCAAAATTTAACGAAGATAACATTTCCGCCATTTTTTCCGAATTACGCAAAAACAGCAATAACCAGGTAAGTAGCAATGACCACTATCTTTAATCAACCTTTCAAGAAAGTAAGGTTTAACTGAATTTTTTCGTTTTCGCCAATATTTTCGCCAATTTCTGGCCAATTACCAAAAAAGTAACGGACAGGTAGAGAGAGAGAGTAAGAGTGTTTTTCTGGAATTGGTTAATAAAGAAAATGTTTTATCGCCAATATTTCGACCAATTTTTGGCCGGAGAGCCAAAAAATCAAAACAAAAACAAAAAACAACAACAAACAAACAAACAAATAATACTAATAGCCAGGTGGACACTTATGTGCACGTTTCCATTGAAACCATAGGAGGAGATACGTTTTAAGTGCGTTTTGATCATTATTTCTTTGCTAAAAAGTAATAGCCAGGTAATAGCGCATACTCGAATATGGCTGTGCACAATAAAATTCCCTAAAAACAAAAAAAAAAAAAAGAGTAATAGCTAGGTAGATACTAATAAATTACAAGGCAATGTGGTTATTTTCCTGGCGTTAGTCAACAATTTTCGAGAAAAAAAAATTGCTTTTTAGCCAATATTTCGGCCAAGCAATAAGAAAACATAGAGTGAGAAATAATCCAAAATTTCAAGAAGGCAAGATTATATAACTGGCGTTAGTTAAGATTTCAGTAAGAAATTGTTTTTGCAAATATTTTCGCCAACTTTTCGGAATTACGAAAAACAGTAATAGCCAGGTAAGTACCAATGAAGGCTATCTTTATCTAAAATAAGAAGACAGCAATAGCCAGTTTGGTAGAAGTGTCTCCTACTGTTACTTAAAATTACAATGCAATGATGCTATTGTCCTGGAGTTAAGATTTTACTGATTTTTTTTTGTTTTCGCCAAAATTTTCGCCGATTTGTTCCCCCCTCTAAGGGACACGATTAACCCCTTCCCATCACCCCGGAACACGAATAACCATTTCCCATACCTCTCCTCCCGCTTGGTGAAAGATATCGCAATGCGCTTCTGTCTGTACTATTGTATCTATTTCACTAGCAACATCTTTTCCTATACATATATTTCCTAGCAATCTGCTTACAGCGAGGGCGGGGATATAATCCGGAATCAGACAGACGGGCGGACCACTCACCACTGTTCCCGCTGCTCCTCCCAGTCACGTGCATACCCAAACGACAACAACTTGGACATGGGGGGCTTGTCTTCCTCTTTAGGAGGTGGCCTAACAAATCACAATTATAGACACCCCTATAAAACCTAAAACTTCCCCATCACTAAAATTCAATTAAATTAATATTATTCGGGTATAATTAATCAAACAAGATTTCTTATTATCAGAAATTGTAAGTTCCTGTAAATAAATTTTCAAATTATTAATTTCTCAAACATCCTTATTTATTTATGAACAAAATATAACTTCATTTGCTCTCAAAAGAGTTTCTTTGTTCCTTTTTTACGAAGCTTCTTTCCATTCTCGCGAATGGGAAATTAGCACGGCATTACAACAAACACAAGATGGTAATGCGCTGGAAATGAAAGCAGTTCACAGCTCCTTGGTGCACCTTCGCCAAACAAAACAAAATCCGTTTTCCAATTTGACAGGAGACAGTTTCGAATACTTACATAGTTCTGAGCTTGGCATAGGCAGTTTGTAGTTCGGGAGAGGGCGCTTTGGCTTTGACGACTGGCTGAGCCTTGGGTACGGGCTGTGCTTTCTTTTCATGCCTAACCTAGAATCAACACCAAGTATTTATGTCACTGCAGAGAGCATTTCAGACAAGCCATCATCGAGAGCGCAGCCCCCCAACTGTGACACTGTGAACAGTATAAAAAGATTTGTTATTGCTCAACCTGACCCTGACTCCGGTCGGGACGGCAACTTAAACCAAAGCCTACCTTGAAATATGGAGTCCAAAAGCAACAGATGTGTAAAATTTCAAAGTCTCGCAGTGACCTTGGCCTCTGACCTAAGGTCAATCAAAGGTAATTAGGTCACGACCCTTCTCCACACAAGCCACATACCAACTTTGGTTGAAATCCGTCCAATCAGAGATATCGTCGACAAGAAAAGCTTTACACTCTTTACAATAAAGCTAAAATAATTCGCGAAAAATCCAATTTTTAACGAACCGCCAAAAAAATTGGTGTGCATCAAGCTACGATCATGGAATGGGTCCTGTAAACTATCAGACCCAATGGCCTACTCACCTAAGAGGAATAAGTGGTAACGGACTTACGGAAAGACATACGGTCAGAGCCGAATCCATAAGTTCCCCTCGACAGCATAAAGCCCCAGTTGGGGGCTAATAATATCGACTTTGCAACACAAGAAAATACTTTTTTTATGTAATCTTCAGTTTGAAAACAAAAAAAAAAAAGGGCAGCATTGAACAAAACGAAAATTTTCAAGACTATCTTCTGATTTCTCAATTTTTTTCTTTTTTTTTTTTTTTAGTATTTTAATTTAAACTGCATATTAAAATAGCGGATGAGCTTACACCATATCCAGGTGCCCTGCTTTCTTTGATCTTGACGGTTTTGTTGGTGGCATTGTGCCCCTCACGCTGGAAGACAGTGCTCTGGTCACGTGACAGGATGTTGCGCCCTCTGTGCGGCTCGGCGGGCGGGTCGCCATGGGGACGGTACTCCTGGTGCACCATGTACTCAGGCAGGACGAACTCATAAGGCCTGCAGTAGCAAGTATCGTACATCAAAACACAACCCGTACAAGAGACGCCTACATTTGAGGGTATCATCCGTTTAGCACCTAATAACTTTCACCTTACGTTTCCCATGCACGAAAATAATCCAATACATGAATATAATTTTGTCTTATTTAAAAAGCAAACACATATGACAAGCCTGTTCGCAAAACAACACTCGTCAAAATATAAGCCCGAGTGCCAGATGGCTTACCCCTCTGGGACCTGCGATTTGCCCATTTCTTCTTCCATTCTTATATCATCCTGATAGAACCAGTCCACACGCGGATAAGGCTTCGGTTCTTTTGATGTGGCTTTTGGTGTCCTCTGACGTAACAGATCAGGCCTACCTCCAGTTTTGGCCAGCTTCAAATGCAACAATAAATAAATAAAAATACACAGACGAGTTCGACATTGACACATCAACGTTAAATCTGTTCGTTATTGAGTGATAGAAATAACCATACATTGTTAAAACGATACCATTCATATATTAATATATTAATATATATTCATATATTAACACATTTAACACATTGAATAAAATGCTAGAAGTGTTCCATTTAGAATAAACTAGATCCTCAGTAAGGCAGGATCCCCCGTGAAACAGTAAAAGTAAAATGAGGTTAGGTCACGCTGCAAGGTTTCAGGTTCCCATAACAATCCTTTCTATAAGTCGGCCGGACAAAACATCGTCTCACGGCTAAGTTCCAGCAAAAAATTCACCATTTTGACAATTTCCCACGACGTCAATTTTTGGCCAGTGTTGACAATAATGCCACGTTACACATCTTCAATATACCTATATATTTTCACGATGCAAGGTTTCAGGTTCCTATGACATACCCTTCTATGAGAAGTCGGCCGGACAAAACTTAATACTTTTTGCGGACAGACAGACAGACGGACGAGCTCATAACTATATCCCTCCGTTTCACGGGGGATAATAAAGCGCTAAAAACAACGGTTTACGCTATGTACGCACCTCATGTTATGCCATCGAAATAAATATTCAAGATCTACCCGACGAAATTTTCTCAGTAGGAGTAAACAAAACCATAACTGAGATTCAAAGAATATGTTCCAATTCCCAGCTGTTTTTTTTAACTCGCCTCGAATCGTGACGAGTGATTATGTCAGTTAAGGAGACAATTGGGGATGCTTACTTCCAATTTCAAAATATTTCCTCACTATCGTCATATCGACGACTGATATTTTAACATCGGTGGACACCTTCATGCTCACCCGTATGTACGGACTATCGTGCTCGTGTATTTGCATCTTCTTGGGTTCATCTGGCGGAAAATATCCCTCGGGAAACTCGTTTAATCCTGGGATCTGAGAGGCCGGTGGTAACTCTGTGACAGCTGGGGCAGCTTTCGGCCTGGCAGGCGCATGATATATCCACCCTGAAACAATTCAAAATAGAAACTTATCGAGAAAAGAGAGAGAGAGAGAGAGAGAGAGAGAGAGAGAGAGATAGAGAGAGAGATGGTGGGGAGGGGCAGTCATACTAAAAGATTCAAATTATGATTTTTTTCATTCCTTATAATTTTTCGATTCGATAAACTTGCATGTGATATTTACAAAACTCTGAAACTTGTGTAAACAGTGGTTTTGAAAATGTATATTGATTTGTTGTGGGCCATAACGGGAGCTTCTACATCCAAAACACACAAATGACCTTTTTTCATTACAAAATTATTGGTTGACCATAAGAAATGTGCGCCATAATTTATAATGAAGCCATTCGGGGTTGAACAGAACATCTGATTTCATGCTGGTGAGCTGCCCGGCACCTTTGGAACTTTGCAGGCACCACCGAAATCCTGCCAGCCCTTTTTCTATTGTTTCATTTTCCTAGAATAGCCTTCTAAAATCTTGCCGGCCACTCGGATTGATTCCGTGCCGACCGGAGCCATTCTCTGCCGGCCTTCGGTGTCACTAAAGCTCATTTCTGTCTATTTATCTGAATTAACCTTTACAAAATAATGCCATTGGCCCAGGCCCAGGTCTTATGCCCAGGTGAGCAAAATTGACACCAGTTGCAAGTTTATAAGAACCACCATTGCTGTCATAGGAGTCCAAGAGGCTGCGTGCTACAAGGTTTCCACGCACCGCTTCAAATCCTCGCTATATAAAGATATTCAAGTCAGCTGCGCTCGCTTTGAGGCACCTCAGTAGCGATTTTGTTCGACATTCAACGACCGACAAGCGCTTATTGGCATTTGCTAAAGGCCCCCAAAGTACAGCGGTAATGATATGCAACTTCTGTGTTACGCTTTCTTTAAAAGAAAATAATTCGGAAATAACTACCAATCTCCCGAGATTTGTTTTTATACAGGGAGCATAGGTTATTACGTGAAAAAGTAACAATAATTTTTGCAATGATCCACTGAAAAAAACTTTTGAATTGATATTTCGAGAAGAATAGAAGAAATTAAAAGTTGAATATTGTGGGTGTACATAGAAATTATATCACATTTGGTTACTTGACTTTCGTCACATGACATTTAATCGTCCCAATCTAAACAAACATTTGACAGGTGAGTGCGGAAGCTAACTTTTCTGCACTTTAATGAAGAAATAAAAAATACACAGCCCATTGAAAATGGTGCCTGTTTACTGAAAAAGGGTATACTGGGCATGAACTTTCTGTAATTGTTTGAATAATTGTGAATTGTATGAAGTATGCTTCAGCAGTTGACTCCTATTAGGGGAACAACGGAATGCGTCGAAGCTCTGACAGATATATACCAAGTAAATGTAACAGATGACTGGTAGGGTAGTCCCGGCGGACCCTTTCTGTTTACCTAGGTCAGAAAGGGCCACAGTTCCTTATTTGAAATGGCCATTGATCTCAACTTTTGAGGCTATGGATCTTTCGGCGGATGTTTCAGGACAACGAAGTTCTTACTAGGAGGCTTTTTCTTAAAAGGCACACTGATTTTCTCGACATCGATCAGACTAGAGTGAAGAGTGGTTTTGCAGCTGTAGATTCATTTTTGTTGTGGGCGGTAATGGGGATTCTGTATCCTGATCTAAAGGAAACATACATTTTTCTTAGTATAAAATTGTCATTTGATCATAACAATTGTGTCCCATAATTTATAATTGAACCACTTATGTAATGCACCCTTTTCAAATAACGCCATTGGCCCAAGTCGCGCACCGAGATTGGCAAAATTGATGTCAATGACACGTTCTAATATAGGAACTCTGACTCTTGCTGGAAAGGAAGCAACAGTCATCTACGACTACCAGCAGGTATGAACAGATCAGAGATGGTAAAACGCGGTTCAGCTTCTTAACTGAGACCGCAGACACACAAGCAGTGTATCGAACTTACCAACTAACAATGACAGGCACTGAAGGAGCGGACAGTCAAAACAAACGTAGTACCCTTGTACGTGATTGTGCGATTACCCTCAATTATCGCCCAAACAAAAAATAACTGTTCAAACAAAAACAGCAAACGCTCAAGCTGGCTGCAATAAATTTTATATGAACTGTAAAGATTGTAGTGACACCTCTTGTTTATTTTAAAATTGCAGTATTTAAAAACCTGCAGTTAAAATATGCCTAAAGCATGTCATAGCAGACGATTGTACAAGTATTTGTCCAAAAATGTCAATAAATGAAATAACTTACCAACATCAGAAAGCTTTTGTGTCATTGCCATATTGAAACGTTTATAAATTTTAATTTACTCCTACTGCAATATTTACTAACTTCCAAACAACTCTTTAACAACTTCCAACTTTTACACACCGGATGTTGACATAGTTGTCATGACAGATTGTGCTGGTTTATTAATTTGCGCTGCCTGAAAACAGTTTTGAAATGCCATATGTTCTGTTCCTTGAAATACTTTTTCCTGTCCAATTTTTTTTTTTGTTTAGTAAAATATGATTAAGAATATCATAGTTTGATATGTTTTCTGGTAAAACTGGGGAACATTTTATTACAATTTCTAACGCCTCGAAATAGTTGATGGAAAGAACAATACCTTGGAAATTTGACTACCTTTTTGAAAACCATAGAACATGGTTAATAAGACTGCACAATTTGTTTGACATTGTCAAAATGTTTCAACATGTCACTACATGAAGAATTTTTAAAACTGCAAATTCAATTACATGAACAGAACTCCAGGAAACATATTAAAATTTTAAATGTTAAAATATTAAAATGCTAAACAGCTTTCTAGTTTCTCACAGCCTGCAGCACTGGCAGCAAGAGCTTGAAAGACGAGAGCAAACAGTGTGCAAGACTAAGGGAGGATTGTTGCATCAGTCCAAACGAGAGATGGTTTAATTTTATTTCGTGATTTTTTAAAAATATATTTTCTTATAAATTATATTTTTTTTCACTTCTCTGCGATGCTTTCTACACTGGCAATCATGAAATTTATCATAAGCACCATCTATTCAAGGACGCCCCTTCCAGACGTTTCAGCTGCCATGAATTCGCAGTTTCATATTAAATAAGGATTAAAGTGACATCGAAGAAAGCAGATATCTAGCTGATGAAGCCGATTATATATCTCGCCTATCCCTCCCCCTTCCCCGAATAAAAAAGAATCTACTAGAGGACCGTCTAGCGAATCTTCACACGAAATTTACCAGTAATTTCACCAAATATCTAAAACATGAATACCAACAGCTTGGTCAAGGATGACAGAATACCAAGGCACATTACTGAAGAAATCAGTACTTATGACGGATCGCCCCCGAAAACAGTAGTAGCTCTGCTGAAGTGTAAGGGACATCGTTCATACATGGTGAATGACCAAGGCAAGTGTGTAAACAAGCCCGGCTATAGTTGGCTGGTCCAAAGATGTTCAAAGGATTTCAAATTTTTTTTGCACCCATTGGCGCATTTCCTTGAAAGTTTGGGCACAAACACACATATACATATACATTTAACTGCGTCATACAAGTAACCTGATGACACTTAGAAGACTTTTTTAGTGGCGACCATCACCTGCCTAGGATGAAAAATGACGGTTTTAGCTCACGTTTAATGAGCTAAAGAACACTTCATAAAATATGCCTTAAAATTACGACATTAGATCGGATACACTCTGCCGAGAATTGTGCACCCCTAGCAAAAATATTTTGCCTACTCGAAAACTTGCGCTCGAGAGAATTTTACGGCCATGGCGTACTCAAATTCTTCACTGGCAGTGGTCCATGTTACAATATCAGTTACATACTAGTGCTTGACTGGCCTGTGCCGTGAGTGACTGATGTTGGGCTAACTTGTTCTCAGAGTGACTAGAAAAATTGTGCTCGAGAGAATTATGCGGCCATGCCATAATAAAATGTCATCACTCCAAGTGTCCATATTTTACAATATCATGTACAAACTAGTGCTTGGCTGACTTGTTCATGAGTGACTGATGTTGGGTAAACTTTTCTGACAGCGAGTTAACCTGCCAATGTGCGTTTTACATATTGAAAAAATCTAAGAATTTGTAACACATTGTTCAACACGCAAAGCAATTCACATGTTTATGAGACTGTCCCAATTGCTCACCGCCACTAACTGAATTGTCCTGATAAACCTTAGTAGGATTAGGTTTCTTCCAGTATCAAAAGGTTTTTATTTCCGGACAGTGGAAGAAATGTTTTTCCGCACAATACTAAGATCACGCTCATTTTACTGTCATATAGTCAAATAGTATCCATGATGCATATACTTCATACACGTGTGCACACAATCAGTAATTATCACGCACATCAGTATCATTTAGTTCTATTTTTCCCTGAACAATAATGCATAGTTGATAAGAATGAACCTCACAATAGACCACTGCTAAAGGGAAAAACAGGAGTGTAGTAGACGGTGATGGGCTAGCTGGTGCTGAAACACCGTTCGCAGTAAAAAGGGTACCGAAGCAAGTTTATACACAAGGTTTGAGTATATTTCACAATCTCAACTACACAGCTAAAGACGAAGTTGAAGTTAACAGGTGTATTATTAGCGCGATTGTTAGCATTATGACAGCTCGTGCATATAAGTAGTGTACAATGCAAACAAACACTTAACTGACCACATGCCCTGTCGTATTGCAAAATTCTATGTGCTGACTTATAAATTAAACATTGTTTAATAATTTTATATTACAACTTTCGATGACGAAATATCTGAACTGGAAGAAAGCATTTTTGCCGGATAGATTAAACCAGGTTTTATCCACCTTGGAAGAATTCTGTCTACCCTGTGAACTTATAAACACACATATCACATAACTTAAAGGAAATCGTAGGACACGTGCTGTCATTTTACTAAAGCTACAGGGCAGATGAATTGGCGACGGATGTGCAGCGTCTTACGAGTGCCTGCTCCGCGCCCACCTCAGACATTGCGGCACACGTTTTAGGAGCCCACAGCTGTCTTTCTTTGTGGAAGACGCCGAATCCTTTGACTACTTGCTGAAATATGTCCACAGCTGTAATGACATTTTCAACATTTTGGCATTTTCCTCTTTTTCACGAAAGAAAACCGACATCGAACAGCTCCAATGTAGGTTTTTTGGTGAAAAGAACATACCGAATCATTTGACTTTTTACTGCAATATGGCGCGTACATCTATTATAATATGCTTGGGACCAATGGACGGACGCGCAGTGTGACGGACTAATAAAAATGTCCGTGAATTGCAGTCTAACTGTAATAGATATTCGTTTCTGTTCAAGCCAAATGCCATATGATGGAACTTTTGCCTTCTCAATCAATTAAAATATACCAGAAAATGCTGCTCTTCTTTAACAATTTTTTTTTCTTTGAGAATAATTTGCGACTTGATGTTGCTTAATCTGATAACTTTAAGATATCATTCAAAAGCTCTTTCTGTTGAAATCTGTTGAACACGTATCATACATAAGCTGAAATAAGGTCTCCGCTGCTATCTGCTTTTTAAAGCCTGAACTGTATAGTTGGAAGAGGAAATTGCCGGTGCTGCGTGCAAATAATTCCATGTGCAAACAAACTCCTTTTAGACTATATAAGCCTTATGCCGAGGCTTATTCCCCTGATGTGTCTCTGGGGTTTTTTTAGCACGGGTAAAAAAACAAATTCGTGAGATTATGTTTGTACCAGGTCCATGAGACAATATATACACAATTTTGCAATTCAGATTCTATAGTTTAATATCAGGTCATCAAGGGTTCATGTCTGTCTGTGCGACTTTACTTTTTAGTCCTCAGCCAATATTGGCTGAGGGCTATTGCTATCGGTCTATTCATCCGTCTGTCCGTAAACTTTTTTTGTCCGGGCGATATCTCAAAAACTGTTTATCGGAGCTTCACAAAACCTTACAGTGTAGATGTGCAACGGGAGGTTCAGTTTTTCCCGTGTCCGTCCGTCTGTCCGTCTGTCACACTTTACACTTTTTGCTTGTCCGGTTGATATCACAAAAGCTATTCATCGGATCTTCACCAAACCTTGCAGAAAGGAAGTATATATAGTGAGCAAGCACCCGTCCGTCGCTCCATCCGTTGCAACTTATATATTGTTTTTGTCCGGGCGGTATTTCAAAGGAGTAACTGGACCACAGTGATGCAACCGGTATTGACTGAGGACCCTGCCTATGTTTAAGCTTTATTACTGTAGTACTCCGCTGATCACGTGTACTGAAGAAAGCATTCTTTAAACCAACTTAATTTGCTAATCCTTTAATTACACGCACTGATTAAAGAGTTTTTCACCACCAGAGAACTTTGTAAATTTAATTTTTGCCTTTAATGCATCCTCAATGAAGCATTAATCCACAGTGACACGTGTTTTTAAAACCTGAGCATTTTCCACTAAGTTTTGATGAATCCACATCTATGGCTGTTCTGAAGAGCTTTTCAATACCACAGAACTTTGTAAATTTAAGTCATGCCCTCAATTCACATAGTTTTGTGTGTAGTTAAATTAAGCAATGGTAACGTATTATCTGTAGGGGAAATGGTGTGCAAAATTGGGAATTTACTGCATTCACTATGTGCGTGCAAACACACCCGGGGGGGGGGGGGGGTTGTTAACACGGAGAGTGGGGGGGGGGGGAGGAATTACGCGCACCAAACACCGGTTGTTTCACGCTCAGCGCATGTTTCGCTACATGCAACTTTAGTCATTATAGAAATATACAATAGCGTGACAGATACCGTGGTGTCGCGTCAGCCAACGATAAACTTGTTCTTCTTATTTAGCAGATGGAGTCTTAACTTTGGCGATTGGTGTACAAGTGGCACTCGGACAGTGCACACGTGCCAATACACTTCGCACAAGTAGCCAGGGGTGTGAAAGCAAACCAACCAAACCACAATTACCGTTTATTCTCAAACAAAAATTGCTTGGTAATTTGTTTGAAATGAACATCAAATTATGCTTTATCATTTCATCAGCTGCAAAACATAACTTAGAAAAAGATTCAGAAGTATAAACCTCCTGCACTGAAAACCTGATTTGAGAACCGATAAAAATAACAGCAAGCTCCAACTTGAAAACTGATTGCCCTGACTAGGCATTTTCCCTCTAGCTGTGATGCTTACAACATGTATACATGACTCAATCAAAGAAAACCAATCTGGAAGCCATTTCAACCAGCAACCACATGAAAATAAAGCCAACTGAATTCATTATAGCGTTGTTTTATCGACTACACCTATACAACATAAAATACTACAAAAATATACAATTAAATCTAAAATCTAATGCACGATTTGGCATTTTACAGCTCAAAAAAAAATACAAATAATGCAAATTACACTTGCTTTTAATGTGCAAAAAAGCTTCTAATTGTTCATATGTATAAAATGCTTTTTTATTCCATTTCATCAAGAGTTTGGTTTTCTTTCAAAGTCGATCAGAAGATGCATTTATTTTGCAACGACAAGTATATTAATTAAGAATCCACTGGTTACCGATCATTACACCTACCATGCACCGCCTTGGCTGAAGCACGGTATGCGCGTTGTGACGTCACCGCCAGCTACACCACATCCAGGTGTTGAAGAGCGCCCCCATTCCTAAATATTTCCGGGGTGTGGGAGGGGCGCGGGGAAGAGCAGACGCCACACACTGTCGCTTTGGTGACAGCTAACAGCGCTCGCTTGGGTGATAGTACTGGCACTTAATTTCACTGGTCAAACTCCCCGCAAGACAGATCATAAGGGATTCAGATTACTATCGATGAAAATGGCATGACCATTCCAAAAATGATCGAATACTTAAAACAGTGAAAAGAGAGGTCGCGCATAGCCACTATTTGTTTTAGTGAATCACATGTCTCATTACACTAAACTGAGAAAAAAAATCAAAACGAAACAATAAATTATTATTTTTCAAACCGCCCATCGGCGCGTAACTCATTATTTGTAAACGTCCGTGAAAATTTTAACGCCTAAATCTGAAAATGTATCAATTATTATAAATGCCTACCAAATGGCCCGCAGATACAATACCTTTTGATGTATATTGGTTTTGTGAAGCAAATGAAGGACCGTTTGAATACATGCCCGTAATTTCAAATTCATAGAAGTTTAAATAAACACATATGTATTTTTGGATCGGAAAGCTTCTTTACCTTTCATCAACAAGCAATTATAACCATCATTTGGTGTAAAGCATCTCGGTCTTTCGACTTTGAAGGCTCACGCAATAATCATGTTTGGCAATAACATTCAAGACTAGGAGTCTTTAGCAGCACGCTACTGTGACCTGTATTCATAATACTACATAATTTCGAGTAAATTCTGCTTGACACTTCATACAGCAGCTTAATTTCATCCAAGCACGAGCTACAAAACATTCTTAGCCGGAGCTTCTCACTATTTCTACAGCGTGAAGGGGGCTGTTTTAGAAAGTCATACGGAGGTTCAGAGGATGACAGCGCGAGGGAAACGGCTTGGGGGGGGGGATCATTAGAACAGGCCTTACATGTGATATCATACGGTCCTACAACGGACATTCTCAAGCTAAAGACCCCACAAAATGTAACTCAAATATGTCTCTCTTTCAACACTTCCTCAAAGTCGGACAACGATGCTTTTTAGTTTACTTTTACAACTTTCATTTTAAACAGTGATCAAATACATGCAGACACTTTTCGTTGATTTCGTTACACCACACCACAACATATTCATATTATGACGTCACAATCGACCGCTTATGGTACATCAGCCTTAGCCCGTTTATTTTGATGTCAGAGTTCACAGGCCACAATAAAGCAACTGCAAACCCACCATCACTGACACACACGGCACATTTATATTCTCACAATCACAACACACATTAGCCAATCAGACGTCTATGCGGGCGAGTCATCACCCCGACTCTTGTAAACAGGCCCGAATCGCTGCATGTATTTTCTAACAAAATCCTTCGCCTTTCCCTTCACGGACTCGTTCACTTCCAAGTCTTCAACATGGCGACAGTATTTCAGCTCTTTATCCAAAACCGCATGAGTTAACTGATAGAACAGACATACACACCACGGTGTGAGTGAAAGAATCCTTAACTAAGACATGCATAAAAACAATTCACATAGATTTAGGAAATAATTATAAGATATTAAGTACTGAATTAGAATCAGAGATATTTGACTGAAATATCCTTAAATACAGCCAAACCAAATTATGCGTGGCTAAATGGTTTGTTTTTGTTTCGATTTTTTACCAGATAATTTCTTTCTTCATAATGAGAAAACTGGGAGGGTATACTTTGAGAGTGGGACATTGTTTTACAAGCAACGATTGATTATCTGATAGCCACGACTCATGGGACTAGTGAGGGTGGGTGATGGGGCGTGTCTTAAGAGAGGGGTGGGGTGTTTGAGGAGGGGAGGGGGGGAGGGGGCTAACAAACAAAAGTTCGAAATAAAATGTTGCCTGATCTTGCACTGGCACCGAGAGCTGAGTACTTTCACATTCCACGGGCAGCATAATTTGGTACTGTTCACTGACAGAGAATGAATGGAGAAGTATACGGCGACAGATGGCAGCACTCACCTTACGGGCTAAGTGTTTGAAGTCCTCGTCAGTCGTGATCCGGCCGAGCTTGCAATCACCCCGGCGGAACGGCCCCAGGTACTTCACCATGTACTTGGAAATCTTTTCCAATACAAAGAAAATAAAACTGGTCAACTGGTTTTATAGTCTGGGATCACGTGATTTCGAAGGGACCCACGAAACAAACAATCTGAACCTTAAGCTTTTTTTTCTCATCAAGCCTATTTTTATCTTCGCTCTTCTAATTTCTGAATGGGCAATGGATGTGACTGGAAGGACCTAAAAATACAGCTCATGTTTATCGATGTCTTTTTATGAAGAGCCTGTGGATACTGCATTACACTCTCTCGCTTAATCAGATTACTGCTAAGTTTACCTTGCTTCTAAATGCGTCCTTGATTTTCTTGGCAGTTTCGCTGGAAGAATCGGCACTAGCTGTACTCGTCTGTTCCTTTTTCTTTTTACTCTGTCAACAGAAATGTTCTTTTTTTTAATTTCAAAATCAAATTAATAGATTTTTCCTGTTTAACAACATCTAAAAGTCTACCTAAAATTTATTTGCGCGATACACTAAGAACAACTAAACTACACCTACCAGTTAAATGCAGTTAATTTTTGTGAATACAAAGGATTACTACGTCTCAGTCTGAACCGAAAAAGACTAACAATTTGTTGTTAAATTAAACAGCAGAAAATCTCCTCTGCTCATAATAGACTATTTCAATTAGAACACAGTACTGAGCGACATCTAAATCAACACTAAACAGCGCTGTTCAAACTGTCCAAACTACACTGGAGTCGGATCTACACTTCACATGAACTACATAACAGATTTCACATGGCAACTCATTTTGGCAATAGCTGCGAAAAGGTTTCACGGCGTACTACTCGTGAAATGTTTGTTCACAAGGTGGTGGGGAGGGGGGTGGGGAAGGAAGGTTGGAGAGGGGGGGGGGGGGGTAGGGAGGCATTAAGACACCACCTTAGTGAGTTCGACGTGGACGGGTGTCACGATGTATCCCTCGTGATACCTTTGTTCACAAGGTGGTGATTGCGGTTGGCGGGGGGGGGGGGGGGAGGGGAGAGGGGCAGGGAGGGTAGGAAAAGGGGAGGCATTAAGACACCACCTTAGTGGGCTCGTCGTGGATGGGCGTCACGGCGTATCCTTCGTCCTCCGGGCTCGCCGACTCCCACTGCGGCGGGTCCCACTGAGTTTGCCTGGAACGGAATGCGATCAATATATCAGGGCTTTACATGAACTACCTGCCAGACGCAGATTTCCACACAGCAGATACATATTTTACACATGTGTGTCCATTCTCGTTTTTTTCTTATCTTTCCTTGAAATAATTGCATAATTTCCGTATTAGGTATACCGTGCCGCAATGAACAAATGACCACTGAATTTTGTTTCTGAGATTTTTACGTTACTTACTGTTCACATATATTTATAGGTATTTGACTTTTTTTCGTGTTCACAAATTTTAGCACTGAATTTCACAAATATACTGTGACTAGTTTGCGTCAATTCGTGCCTACTAACCTTGTCACAGTGTGATAATAATATGTTTTTCCATCACCATCTTTAGCAGTTTTCCAGTTGGGTGGTAACCGCACACTCTTCTTCTTTGGTGGTGGTGGTGACGGTGGAGGTGGCGGATCCTGACAAGTATAAATAGTGATCTAGTTTAACGAATATTGGCATACGAATTAATACACACGTGAAAAACTGTTGCCAAGGTCGATAACATCAAAACACCAACGTAACACCGAAATTACGATTGTGTTTTCTCTTTTTTTAGCAGTATATACTTATATTTAATTTTTGCCTTGAAAGAAGATTAGCACAGTATCGTTCAAACTTCAATGCTGGTTTGAATGTTTTGTTTTTAAGGCTCACCTCTTTGGGCTCAGGAGCCATAGCAACTGTCGGTAAGGGTGGTAACTGTGCAATCTGGTTGTTTATCACCATTAGTTCACCAATAGTTTCCAAATCGGAGATGCGTTTGAGATGGTTTTTCATTGTTTGTTTCTATAAAAGAAAGAAAAGCAAGATTTTAGAAATCATGATCATTGTTACGAGGCACACTGGAGAAAACACAAATATATTTTTAAAAACGTCACACACTGCGAAGAAACATTGTCACTTCCCGAATATTTTACGCGGCAGTTTTGTTATCATTTTACAAAAAAAAAAAAAAAAATAGAAACTGCTGAAATAAAACACATCCCTTCAGTATCGCAATTAAAAAAAATATACACGAATAGTGGTTTTCCTCCACCTTTTTATGGAACTCATCATTTTGAGAATTTTATAGAATGAATAGCTGGTAAGACAGCTCTGTCTTAGTAACCATCACCAAGTACAACTCACTCCAAAACCATAGCACATGTAATGGCACTACTTTCATTCAATTTTCACATTAGTCTGGTGAAATAACGAGATGAGCTGAAGGAGGATATTTCCAATATACTACAATAGTAAAAGTGCTGTGGTTGAATGGCAGTTCGTGCAAAGTGGTGGCATCAAAGCAGGTGTTGGGCGCCGAGTAAATTACATGCACAGTGGACAGCCATGGCATGACTGGCAACATGGCAGGTGTAATGTAGCTGCATGCTGGGTAAGGCAGTGATATGTGAGGGATAAAGAAGCAACAGCGCAGTGCAAAGCCGTCACATGTTCAGTGTAAGGTAGGGACGTGTGTGGAACAAAGTATCGACAGGCAGTGCAAAGCAGTTACATATTCAATGTAAAGTAGTGGCGTGTGGAAAGCAAAGTATTAACGGGCAGTGCAAAGCAGTTATATATTCAGTGTAAAGTAATAACGATATAATACCAAGGCTGCTTACAGAAAAACTATTACAGGACACACGATACGTAAGAAAGATCACACTTAACAAGCACACTGAGTTTAACTGTGATCACCGCTAGGTCTTCATCAGGTTTGTATCACTTTCAAAGACACCCAAGCCCCCCTCCCCCCACCCCCCTCCACCGACAGGCTTAAACCTTTTGACTATTTTCTCCCTGATTTAAACCATCGCAATCACAATTAAACTAGGATTCTCTTGAACTAATACACTTATTATTTACATCAAGCTCTGGCACAGAGCTACATACATTTAACTCACCAATTATTCAAAGACAAGATCCAAACGAAGGAACAGCCATGAAAACAAAGCAAGGCAAATACTTTATTTTTCTGTCCATTTACCAATTCACTTTTTTCGTTTTATTTACGCTAATCACAAGAAATTTTTTATGTTACCCGTCCGTCTACGCTTACTATGATGCTCAAAAAAAGAAATTAGCAATGTACTATTTCTAATGTGGAAAAATAAAACGCATTTATATTTTCAAGCAGCAGAATACATTAATCACTAAATGAGGTCAAGTTTCCGCATTTGACACCATCAAGATTTGTACACCGGCTTGGCATACACCACTCGGTGACCATTCATTGTCTCAGAACTATCATTTGGTGTTGTCAGAAGGTACTTCCGATAATAATATAAGCCAAACCTCATATTTTTTGTTCATCAGTTTAATATAATGTATTCGATAATGTATTCGATATATTTTGCCTAAAAGATATATTTTCGATATATTTTGCCTAAAAGAAGGAACTAACTTTTTAAGGAACCTTCAAGTTTCGAGAAAATTTGCACTTATTTATTTATACACCTTTACTCTTTTAATTTAATAATAAAGATTTAAACTCTTTTTTACTGAACAGTTAGAACAATCGGAATTCTAAGACCATTTCAAAAACAAACGTAACGCCACTTTTTCAAACGAAATGACGTCATAACACGTCGCGGCATAATAAAGCTGAACAGTAATACGACGTAATCCTTATGACGTCAGTACAGCGTACCTGGTGCAGCGCCGACTGCTCCTGCGCCACGTGTATGACTTGTGACGTCTGCGCGGGCACCTGCTGAACCAGCTGGGTGGCCGTCTGTAAACAAAACCAACCATCAACTGCCGATAGTAACAGGGTTCAATGTGATGATGTTTCAAAAACACGTTTCTTTACATTGGCACTTCTTACAGGTGTCAGGTCAGGTCGTTTATTAAATAGTATGTGTAACTAGAACACAATGCCGCGTAACTATTCACGTCAGGTTGCTACACGATTATTTATGCGCAATAGGCTGTTGCACGATAACTCACCTGCTGTACGACAGGCTGCTGCACGATTACTTGTCCCTGGGGAGTTTGGTAATACACTTGCTGTAACTGGACGGGTTGAGATTGAACATACGTAACACTGCTTTGTGTTTGACTAGGATACTGCTGCTGCTGCTGCTGAAATCATAGAATCGGCTTCAATTACTACAGTGCAAACTGAATTAAACTGAATATGTAAGAAAATACCAGTCATTAAATAGCCTATGTGGTGAGATTCTTACTGGATCGCGCTTTATTGAAATCAAATTATACAAGAAAATAAAACCAGCAAATAACTAGGGGCAAGAAGATGGCCTCATCCGTCATTACTGCATGATGTCACACTCGGTCGCTTTATAAAACACACCGCTTCTGTTCAACTGTGAGAGAAAAATTCTGCCATAGACTACAGTACTTCTGATCATTGTATTTCTATAGCTGACGAATCAATCTTGGGGTTTTGGCTCACAACTCGTGTACGAGATAACATGGACTTGCCTGATAAGAGCTGGTCTGGTAGACGACCTGGGGGTTGCCAGGGTCCACGTACTGGGTGGAAGTCGGGTACATGTTTTGCTGTGACGTATCCATCACTACCTGTGACGATGGCTGTAGCACCATCGGCATGCCGGCCTGGGAGCCATCTGGTGGCGATAGAATAGCAGTCAACCACACTCTCATATCACTCAGCAAGTGATATGGTAATGAATGGGATAGAACACTTGTACAAAATGTATTCAGTTTTCCTTTAACACATGATGCAGAGTTTTTTTTTCTTCAATAACATTTTTATCACGTTTTCGAACGCTGGATCAACCACACAAGTTTTTTTTTTTAAGCACAGGTTTTCAATTAAGTTTTTAACATTATATCAACCATAAAAACCATCAAATCTGAGAGCCTGATCTTGACATCGGTAGACTAATTTTTTTATCTGAGTGGTATTTATGGTATCAGGATGAATTGCCCTCAAAACCATATTGCCCTTAAAACCAAACTGTCCCAATTCAAAACACACAAGATTGCCCCCAGTAATTTCCATAATGCCCCATTCTTTAGGCCAATCTCAACTGTCCATATATAGACCTTCTTCATTTTTTTTTTTTTTTACTTTCTTCATGTAATTTGAGTTTTTTAAAGGTTTAGCAGAAGTAGGTTATTTTATAATTGCGATTTCAAGTATAAAACTGTAGGAAAATCTGTCTGAGGCGATTAGAGTTTTGACGGCAATCCGTCAAGAAACCGTATCTATTCCTACTGGTTTCCGCTTGAGGAGACTTACCGGCTGCGTAACCAGCACCGGGATCCTGGCTGTACGCCACGTAGTTCGGATCGTCCACCTAAAATTAAAGTCAAGTCAACAAAGCATAAAACTTGAAATATTCTTAGATTTACTTAAAAGCGGGAAATCACTACAAGACCAGCACAAAAAAAGGTTCTCTACGTAAAATCATTTTCACATCTCGAAAATATTACAGCTGATCAGTTCAAAATTCTACCACGAGGCGACAGAAGACCCACTCCCACCCAGTCAGCGCCCACCACAAGCAGAATAAGGTCGAGAAATGGGCGTACTATCACGAGTAGGGCGCTACCTGTGGTTGGGTGTAATACGCAGCGTAAGCAGCTGGGTCGCCGAACAGCTGCTGCTGCTCCTGGATCTCCTGCTCCTGCTGCTTGCGCATCTGGTCCTCGGCCTTGACCTGCAGCTCAAACAGCTTCCGGTGCTCCTCTTTCGACATTTTTGGACCTTTGGGTGGTGTAGGAGTCAGCACTTTACTGCAAACAACGGGCGGAAAAATCAAACAGGCGTGAACGTTGTTCTTTTTTCACAATTTAACGAAGTCTTTACAATTTTTACGGGAATCCCAACTCAATTCCTCCATCTCCTCAATGCCACCAGAACTTCGGCAGGATTCTGACTGCATCTGAGAAAATATTAACATTCTATTTCCACACGCATTGTACTAATACTGGAGTAATCTGATATTTTTCCTCGTTTGCATGCAGGAATGGGATAGACTGTATCCTCACTTAAACCTCTCCCTGTCTCGGAGTCGCTCGTCAGTTTCCGACTGCCGCCGTTTCTTCTCTTCACTGCCGCGCCTCTCCGGCGACTCCGCGTGCCGCTTCCGGTCACGCGACGAGCGCGCCTGCCAACCCAGCCCGCGCCGCTCGCGCGCGTCCTTGTATCCACGCTCGTTCTCTTTTAGTTCTACAGGCAGTAGTAAAGCAATGATATACCTATTTGTAATTGCAAATTTTTAATTTGAATGTTTTACAACTTCTGCTACGGTTATCTTGCTCACATGAATCACTTTCAAATTTCCTTTATCTTTTTCTTTCTTTTTCTTACCCCTCTCTCTTTCTTTCCTTTTTTTCTTAACATTCTATACAGATTTACACGACGTTTTACGGCACTTTCCAACTCTATTTTATTTCACACTAATGACAACAAAGCAATATTTCATTCATCTTTCCGTACTCACCCATCTCACGTTCCCTTTTCTTTCTTTCTTCTACTTTAATCTTTGGTATTTTAAATTGCTCCTGAAAATGATACAGTATTTTATATCAAAACTGGCTACAATTATTTTTAACTCTGTTAAATTACTCTTAGAACACACAGCTTACAAAAGACAGAAATTTAGGTACCCCGAAATTTAATTGTGTAAAGTGCCCGTTGGTGCTGACCAACAAGCAAAAGTGGCATGTTTAGCATGTTTACGTTAATCAGCTGTCAATAGAGGTCAATGCTCTTTATTTATTGCTTTTTATTATACTTACTTTCAGGTCTTTCCAGGCTTTAAGCAAATCGGCAGCCAGATCATTGACCTTGTTATGACCTAATTCTTTAACTAGGTCGACCTGCCCTAATTCTGAACCGTCCTGTGAAGTATCCAGGCACCGATCATCGCTTGAAGCTACCGACATTTCCGTTTCCGCTGAAAACACAAGGTCTTATTTCAGGTTTCTGAATTTTATTTTCCATCCAAGATCAATATTAATTTCAATACATTTGTATTTAACTTTTTTTCAATACTGCCTCACCATTTCGTCACAAACTGTACATCACGCAATATGTTTACATTTAAAATCATTTTCAAAACGACGCAAACTGTTCACAAGCTCGTGACTCTCTCAGACCGCACATGAACCGCTGGAGACAAAATTTAGAGCGATTTAGGGAGAGGGGGTTAATTTTTTAACACAATATGAGACGTGTCACAGCTCCAAACTTACTGTCCTCAACTTTGACCTCGGCGATGCCCTTGACCTTTGATATGTCGGAAACATCGCTGTCGGAGCCGCTGGCCTCTTCCTGGAGACTCTGCAGCAACCGGCGCTTCTTGTTGAAAATACTGAGCGGCGTGACGTCATCTGTAGTACACAACAAGACTACGCCGTGAAAACAAAGGTGTTATTGGAAATCTTAAGAGCGTGAAATAGTGTCTGTTTAATTACAGTACAACCTCGTTATAACGGCAAGGATTCCACAGAGAAATATTGTAGTTCTATTTGATAATTTTAAACGGTGAAATGCTTTAATGGGACCAAAAGTTATGTCGTCATCGAGGTCATTTCCCCCCTCAATTCGACACATTTGACATGACTTTGCCGACGATTATTCGATAACTCCGCACGCCTTACCTTTGCTCGAGTCCATCTCTTTGCTGGGCACGGGGGTAGTTGGCTGACTGGAGGCGTCCGATTCCCTTTCTGCCGTGCCCTGGCTGCTCGTGTCCGCCTCCTTGTGGCTATCCACCAGCCCTTCCTTCTCTCCCAGTGCCTCTTTGCTTCTGCTCGCGCCCGCCTCTTTGCTGCCGTCCCAGGCTATGTCCTTCGTGACGTCACGATCGGACTCCTTGCCGGCGTCGCGGTCTGTTTCAGTTGATGACACCGTCACGTTTTGACTGGCCCATTTTGTGACCATACCAAGGATTTTACTTTCTTTCAAAATAGTCCGATTGTTTATGGGAAGAAGTTGCAATGTTTGTAAAACCTAAAAAGAGAAATACTTCTTTATTGGTATTAATTCCAACTGGTTTATATATCTATATATATATTAAACGGAAAACGCTATTTTTTTTGTTAGGTATCCACTACGCGCTTCAATGTAGTTAAACCCTGCGACACTGACAATGTACCGTGCCCAACGTCCCAATAAGTACATCGCTCAATGACATAACTAAGTAAACGTTATTGCTGCATTTAAGTATATATTATATCCTAAGTATCCTGAATATCACGTGTAATAAAATACTTTCACAATGTCGATTGGTTTTCAACAAGACACGGCAATGCATAACAACCTGATCAGAAATCCCACTGTTACTTAATCCACTTTGGTTTCCGATTATGTTCCTTTAACTCCACCGTCCACTCCGAACCCTACTCCCATGAACTGGCTGCAGACCTGAGATTTGAGGTGCGTAGCGTCTGACGGCATGTCAACCATCCAGCTCCACAGCACCTCATGCCCCCCTTCCACCCCCGCACCCCGTCCCTTCCGAACCCTACTCCCACGAACTGGCTGCAGACCTGAGATTTGAGGTGCGTGGCGTCTGACGTCATGTCAACCATCCAGCTCCACAGCACCTCATGCCCCCCCCCCCCACCCCGTCCCCTCCGAACCCTACTCCCACGAACTGGCCGCAGACCTGAGATTTGAGGTGCGTGGCGTCTGACGGCATGTCAACCATCCAGCTCCAGAGCACCTCATGCCCCCGTTCCGCCCCCCACCCCCGTCCCTTCCGAACCCTACTCCAACGAACTGGCCGCAGACCTGAGATTTGAGGTGCGTGGCGTCTGACGGCATGTCAACCATCCAGCTCCACAGCAGCTGTAGTCCTTGATAATCTAAAAATAGCCTCAAGCAATTCGGCTCCTTCGTATCCTGCCAAAAGAGATACTTAAACAGTAAAGACTTGTCCGAGTCGTTATTCCGACTATTTTAATATTTCGTATACCATTCGATGCTGCCGAATGCTGTGCTTAACAGAGAACTGGGCAAATTATAGTAAGATCATTTCGCTGAATTCAGCTGGTGCAAATTATTCACCTAGCAATTGGAACTTCCTTCACATTAAATGGTCACCTTGCAAGGCACATATCCAAATGGGAACTGAGTAACATAGTGAAATGGCATCTATAAGTGAAACAACTCTTAACACAGAGAAGCCAGTACCAATATGGCGGCGACAAAAGCGAATAAATTTCCTAAATTTCTGCAATTTTTAACATATTTTAATTATGTCATTTTTTGGTCGATTTCACATATAATTCCGGGAGAAATTATACGTGTTTGTAAAAATGTTAAGAGTTCTACCATGCCCAGGGTAAGCTGCCCTTACCTGTAGCACTTTTAGAAGACATGTTCGGTGTTCAACGCTTTCAGCACGAACCATAAGCCTGGATAGTTCCAGCACGTGCTCGCGGCGCCTCAAACCTCCGAGCTCAATCATGCTCTCAATCTCCTCCAGCAACTGTTCCCATAGAAAAGAACTTTGTTCAAGTCCTTTTTCAAATAATCTCGAAAAATTCTGAGCAATTCAATTAAACAATGTTTCTGAGCTAGCAGGCAGGAAATATTTATGGAAAAACTTCACCCGTGTCAAGCCCCTTAAAACTGCGAATTTTTGTTTTTTAAAACTGAGAAGGTACTCGTAAAATATGACACGACTTTCATCTTATTTGCTCTAAATCAGTTTTAATTTTCTTGAATCTTTTTGTACATCCTAACAGTGTGTTAGAAAACCAAAACAACATTCAACATAGGTGACCTGGAAACGGTTACCTATGGACTGACATGGGGCGGACTGGGAATACTCGCTGACGCACAGGTCACACAGAAACCCAGTTACTTACCAGAATGTCATCAAATATTCTATTCCGTTTCTTGTCCTTTTTCTTTTTCCGCCGTTCTTCCTTCTCGTTCTCACTCACTTCGCTGGAGAAATCTTTCTCCTCCTCGATCGAGCGACGCGCCTTTCCCAGATATCCGCGGCAGTTCGCCGAGCCGCAATAGCAAGCTTGCGCCTCCTCCCTAATATTATTAAACACAGCATGTACAAGGTCCTTTAGGAAAGGACTTCAATCACTAAATTTACTGGTATTCAAGACGACCCTACAATACAATAACGTAGCTTAATAGCTTGGCAGTTTAACAAAGCAAAAGAAAAAAAAAAGTTTTTTAACTGGGGAAGGAAAAGTTTTCAAAACAACATGTTGCGTGTGCGTTTTCTCAACAAAAAAAGTGTACATTTCTTTGTATTCATCTACTGGAATTTTTGAAGAATGAACCAGACACCTGGCGGTGCCACAAGGTCCGAAACCTGCCTGTCTTGTGGAACTTTTCGTGAGCGAGTGGAGCAGAACACTTACCCATAGTTCTCGTACTGGTAGTCGAACGTGATTTCGTCGCCTGCCTTGACGGGCTTGATCGTGAAGAAGCCGATTCTCAGCTGCCCGTTCACGGTCCACTGCACACAAATGACACACATTTACTGTCCCAGGGGACAAAAGTATAATGATTAGGCCAAAATACATCAGAAAACAATTCGCTTTATCACCATTATTTGGTTCCTGAAAAGATCGAACATAACGTCCCAGGGTTTACGAAAAGGCCTAGGTTATTGGGCGAAACGACCAGCCTTTTGGATGAACTGGTGGGCGAAAAGACTCAAGTTTTTGGGGTGAACTGTATTTTGGGCGAAATGACCAGGTCCCGGGCCAAAAAAACTTCATAACAGAATTTGCTTTAAAATGATACTGTGGTACCGATAGAATATGAACTAATTTGCATTTTTTTGTACATATTACCCGGGCATTTTAGTGACATAAAGTAACAGCACAGCTCGAGTCCTACCTTTTGGGTTTCAGCGACGGGATCACAGCTGTGGTTGGTGAAGCGTGATATATTACCCTTATACGTGGCGTCCACGATCTCATCCGCGTTCAATGCCATAAAGTAGTAGTGCTGGTTCTTGTCGTACGACATCGCTCGCCGCTGGAATTCTGTGTGGTCGAGAACTTCTCCAACGTATTCGATTATGAATTCTCCCCTACAAAATTTAACTCACTTTAATTAAACACACACACTCTTCGGCTTTGTTGCTGGGTAATTTTCGGTAACACGCGGCACTATTTTAAGGTTCCGGCACGAGACACTGTTTTTTGAGAAGTGGTGGCGGACTATCCAGATCGGGGGGGGGGGGGAAGAGGGAGGGTGAATTTTAGGGTAGCTCCCCCCAAGCAGAGGTTTCGAAAGGTTCTATCACACGTAGCCAAACTGAGAAAATTTTGGAACAACCCTCATTTATATTTAATCAATATTCTTTATCTAGGAAGTGTAATTTTCAATTATATAAAGTGGACATCATACTGTCAGAAATAAAATAGCCCTTTTTTTTTTTTTTTACTTCAGTTGATTCGTTAAGATTGAAAGAGCAACTACATTTTATCGATTTTTTTTTTAAAGTTTCGCATCTATACGTCAGAGCACTCACTCTTCCATGTCTTTTGTAGCTCGAATCCCCCATCCCTTGTTTCCGGCGAAAAACGGTTCAACCGGTCCATAATTGTGCTATATAACATTAAAACAAAGTCATAGCATTTTTATTTAAAGTACAACTCATGAAGAAAGCTGAAACGTTTATTTGAACTTCGATATATTCACTCACTATTTCAGCAGCGCACAATATATTTGCATAATAAACACTTTTAAATAACTTTTTGAAAACTACTGCATATTATCGTTTCGTCATATGAGCTGTGCAATGAACTTTCAAAAAAGAATTACATTTAGGCAAACAAACTACTCCACAGTGAAGACGTGGGAGGTATGCCATGCGCAATGCTTCCTTCTTCACTCTTTACTACCCTTTGACAGCGTTCTCGCAAAGGGACCATCCATAAAGTATTCACGCTGCACGGGAAGTCCGGTGGAGCTGGGGGGTGGGTATGACATGCGCAATGCTTCTTTTTTCACTCTTTATTACCCTTTGACAATATTCTCACTAAGGGGCCATCCATAAAGTACTCACGCCGCATGGAAAGCCCGGGGCAGGAGGGGGGAAGGAGGTCTAGTGCTGTTCGGGCGCCGTTTTAGTCAATTAGTGACATCACAATTTTCGCATACACTGGTTTTGGGGTAGGATGTGAAAAAAATCTAAAATTTTTGAGGATGTGCTTGATGTTGGCCCCTAGGGTGAGCGATTTTTGCCACTAGTATTATGCATTTATTAATACCGCGTAAGTACTTTTGAATCTTTCCCCCCCTCCCCCACCTCCCCCTCCCAACCCCTATTTTTTTGGAGAGAAAAAAAAAACAAAGGTCTCCATGAAAAACTACACTTTATAAAGCGAAACATAAATCTAAGATACTAAACCAGCATGTCTTGATCAGGTATGCGATGGAAATAGCTAATACGTCACAACACAACACGTTTACAGCATGCAAACTACGGAACAACACTAAAAAAAACAAACTGATGTTCGTATGTAAAAGAAAAAGAAATACCAGCTGCCCTGAAATTGTCAAAATTGGAAATTTAACAGGAAGGAAACAAGGATCGCTGTGTTAAAATTTCAGTACTTTTTTTCTTCCCTGAATCTGTTTCAAGGAAACATCCGACCCAAGTTAGTACCCGGAATGCACATATCACAGCCTTTTTGAGATACGCGGAGTGATATTAATGAAAGGCAATGTACAGCATAGGCGCGTGAACACCTGCACCAGGTACACCTTTTAGGCTATCCAGTTTCTAGTCATTAGTGGTTTCCGCCAAAATTGTAACAACCTCCCATCACCAATAACTGACTGTAAAGTTTAGGAGAGACTGATTAGAACCGTGGGGTTTAACAGTTCATGCACATGCCTTCTTTAGTCAATGATATGAGTAAACATTTCATGCTGTTATTACAAGTAAAAACGCTATTACATGTACATTACGAATAGAGACAAACATAAACGGAGTGAATGCGCCAGCAAGTCAAGCTAGTAAATATAGAAGTTTTTTTAATTATTCGAACATTAAATCATGCAAAAGGCAACACACATTTGATTACAGTATTCCCACTATGCGAATATTGCGCTGTCAAAATGCAGCTGTGAATTGGCGACAATGGGGCAAACAACCTCTCACCCAAAACAAAACGCAAATATTAGTGAACAAGCACTTAACTAAAGTCTTGAATACTTTTTTTTGCAGGAAAACTAAACTATACTTATTGCAGTGAGGTCTGTAACCGTGTAATCGATATTCAACTGCAAAATCCGATTCATGATGACCATACCTTGAAGGGATTGGGATCATAATGTTCCAACCTTGCTTGGTAATCCTAAATGTGGAAGGGGAGATAGGTTATAAGTGTCCGCAGCTGAACTGCCTTATCTGCGTATCGGCAATTCAGCTTACGCCTAACATGTACATTATCCAATTAAATCGACAGACGTATCTGGTCTACAGTACAATCACCTCGGTTGCCCAACAGCAACCTCACAACGCTGTTAGATAGTAGGTTTCACAAACCACAGACCACACAAAATATTCCCATACTGAAGTCGATATTAATCGATGTTTGGGTCCAGGGGGTTTGCTGTTGAATAGCCCCGCCTCCACCCCATCCCTCGCGAGCAATGTTACCGCTGTTGATGAAAATTTTTCGAATCTATTATTATTTCAACAGAAGCGTAGAAAGGCCTAAAAACTTAACATTAGAACCAATCTCCACAAATTCCTCCCAATCAACTCCATTTCACGACTTTTAAATTTAGTGCGGATCTGTGAAAAAAAAAATGAATCCCTTTTCCCAATACAAAAGTTGTACAAAACCCTGAAGAAACCAGTTTTGGTCTTTGACAACCCATGCTAACAAAAACCGAGACAGCATGCATGGAGATTGACATATATAAGAACCGAATTCACCATTACGTTACAGAAACAACACGTACATATAGCAAAAAAAAAAAAAAAACAAAAAAAAAAACACTTTATGATGAGCATATTGAGAAAACATTTCACTTCAAGTGTTCCTTTTCAGTTAAGGTAAAACTGTGCTTAAGATCAATGTGTACAGACTCAGCACTGGTTTGGTTTCGACAAAACTTAATTGAAAAATCACCAATGAGCGACGTGAATTTCTGCGATTAATGAAATCATTGCAAACAGGATTAGCAAAGACAGTTTGAAATGCTGGTAAAAGCCTTGAAACGCACAATTGCCTTTTTTTTTGTACAATTAATAAATACAGTAAACCTTAAACTGTCGGTTCAAGTGGGGTTTAATATCAGATATTAATACCTGATATTCAGATTTATATTCCAAGGAATAGGGATGGGGCTGGCATAAATCTGCTGCACGCCTGCGTTCAGTTCGTGCGAGAGAAACGAGGAAGTTTATCATTTAAACAAAAATTCTTTTAACTTTATTTAAAAAGAAATTTGATATTTGATTTATACATACAGATTGTCGGTATTTTATTTATTTATTTATTTTTGTGCGTAGTGTTTGAGCGTGCACTTTTTTTCACAAAAAATACATACAACATCACAAAATCTGATAACAAAATATGAAAATACGAAACTAAATACGTTAATTTACAAGAGGCAGAATCAACTATGTCACACAAAACATCTTCATAGCAGATTCTAGAAATCAGCAAATAAACACAGGAGCGAAAGTAGAGTAAAATGTTTGCGACACATAAGCAAATGAGTGATAATGTAAGACCTTCTTACCCTCTGGAAGCGTTTATTTGTGCAGTAATCACCACATGGGCACCTCGAACCACTGAAAACATTCAACAAACATTTGAAGGGGTCCATGCATAAACCTGATAACTGCAGTTATCAGCAGTGGAGAAAAACCCTTTTAAAGTTTGAAATTTTAGTAACAAATATAGGTTTTTCCGATCACCTTTTCCTAAAAATGCCCACTTCTAATCGGTTTTGAGGTGTAAGACTTATATATGTGATAGAACAGAGGCCAAGAAATACCGTGGCGGTAATAGTGCATTTTCCTGATAAGTGGAGTTATCAAGTTCATGCATGGACCCCTTCATTTAATTTATTCTGCCCACAAAAGTTGAGGGTTTTCTTTTAGGTATTGTTTAACAACTATTTAACTCGAACCGGTTTACACCAGAAAATATACCACAAAGATTGGACGCAGATATTTCAACGCTTACAGCACTCAACATGTTCAAGGGTTGTAATTACCGCTCGATCATGCCACAAGGCTGGCTGTGTTATGTAGAATCACTACGGTGTAGGATGGCGGGTTGGGGAGGGGGGGGGGGGGGTAGGGGGTGTAATTACCACTCGATCATGAGCATGCAGTTGAGGCAGTCCTCGCCGTAAGGCTGTGTTATGCAGTATCACTGTGGTGTAGGATGGAGGGGGGACGGGGGAGGGGGCAGGGGGAGGGGGGAGGGGGGAGGGGGTGTACTTACCACTCGATCATGAGCATGCGGTTGAGGCAGTCCTCGCCACAAGGCTGTGTTATGTAGGATCACTGTGGTGTAGGATGGAGGGGGGACGGGGGACGGGGCAGGGGGAGGGGGGAGGGGGGAGGGGGTGTACTTACCACTCGATCATGAGCATGCGGTTGAGGCAGTCCTCGCCACAAGGCTGGCTGCCGCGTTGTCTCTCGGAGAGCGGCGGCAGCGTGCAATCACACACCATTCTCTTCGCTTCCTTCCGTGCTTTCGATTTCTTCCTGAATGGAAAAATAATTGTTTCTTTTTTTTTATATATATTTGTGTGTTACGCTACATTATTACGAGCATTTTTTTTTTTTTTTGTGGGTGGGGGGGGGGGGGGGGCAACAGCTTACTACCTCCATATCTCTGTCGAGATTTTTTTTATAATTTAAAGCGTCACTATAAGAAATCTTTCATTTCGCACGTTTTGTGATTCAACTTCATTCAACTATGTCATTTACTCATTCCGTGCTTTATTTTGTGGCGTGCCAAAGATTATTTATTTCTTTACAATTGTTAAAACAAATTTTAACAAACCTTAAACGAATATATGACACTTATCCATTTCTGTGAATGATTGAATAAATATAGCTAGCTCTGTTCTTTCTCAGCGTAGACCATTCTATGTGATTAACATCCCCCCGCCCCCCCGCCCCCCCCCCCCCCCCACTTACGATGAACATACCTTTCGCACAAAAATATGTTGTCCACAATGTACTCAAACTGGGGCGGCTTGCGTGGCATTTCCGTTGGAGCTGGCGGCGCTGTAAACTGGGACGGCTTCTTAGCCACTTCCGGTTCGGGCGGTGGCGGCTGCTCGGCTTCTGTCTTGGGCTCGTCGGAGGGCGGAGGGGGCGGTGTTTGGATGGGTTCGGGCTTGATGGTCACAGTAGCCTCCGTTTCACACCGACTCTCTAATTTCTGTTTCAACCAACCAATCAACCATTTTTATTCAGTTTTTACATGAAAATTTCTCTTTTTTTATTAAACTATTTTTTATTAAGATAATTCTCTTTACGTGGTCAACGAAAAAGGACAGAGAGTCGCGGTGTTGCAGTCTAGTCTAAATTTTATGCTGACACTTTGGTCCTCAAAGTGAGACAACGAGATCCGGCAATTATGTTCAATCAAGGTACTTTATATTATTATCGCTGTTATTATATTTTCCTCCTACGACAAACAATAGCGCCTATACAAGGTGAGCAAGTGATAAGGAACGTTCTTGATTTTCTGCGAAATATGCGAATTTGTGAAACAACGCAGATATATTCTACAATATTTGGAAGTCACAAAACATACTTGTTCCGGGAGATCCGTTTCCATCCGCTCGACTATTTCTGCCTCCCGTTTTATGGGAGGGGGCTCCGGCAATGTTGTCACACTTTCAGTGGCAGGAGGGGCGGCCGGGACTGTGGGGCACGGGGCAGACTTCTGGTGGACGGGTGGCGGTGGCGCCATGTCACTACCGCCATGTGGCGGCGTCACCTCGGCAGCACTGTCCGATATCCCCTCAAGCTCACTCCAGCGGCGCCACCTGTCAAGTCACGATTTTTAACGGGTGCTGGTCAACTCGCCAAAAAACCAACTCGCCAAATTTGCCTTGGTCCACTCGCCAAAAAATGTTGGTCAATTCGCCAAAAGTGTCCGCCATGTGGCGGCGTCACCTCGGCAGCGGTGTCCGATATCTCCAAATCGTCCTGGTCAATTCGCCAAATGTCTTTGGTCAACTCGACAAATTTTGGAAAATTTATTCCTTTTTAATATCATTAAACTAGCATCAAGCAATACATGCACACTTCACAGCTTGAATTTTTGCAGCTCTCCGATAAATAGATAATCTGACAACAGTTTTTGTAACTAATTGTGTCAGCACAATAAATACACAAAAATGTGCTTCGTTCATTGTTGGTTTGGCTTATTTTTATTACTCTTGTAGCATTAATGAAATATACTCAAAATATGTTGCTAGCCGCAATATTTATAGTCACTGCCCTGAGTCGAAAGTGTCTCAAAATTTGCACTACTCCAGAGTACTGTCTACTCCAGAAATCATCGATTGACGGATTTGCTGTGGGGGCCCTGGGAATAGATGGTTGCGTAGTGGCAATATCTACCTGAAGAGGATTATCGCGAGAGGGGTTATCTGTACCAGCAACGTCGCAGAATCATGAGCAGATATACTCCGGGGGATTTGCAGCGGGAAGTGGGGGCGGTTATTATATGGCTCACGTACTGGTAATATCTACAAGAGGATTACTGCGAGACGGGTCATCTGTGCCAGTAACGTCGCAGAAGCCTGAGCAGATTTACTGCAGCGGATTGAAAGTGGGGCCGGGGATTAGATGGCTTATAATATATTGCTATGATAAATCAAAATACTAATCAAGTAAAAAATTTGGTGAGTTGACTCAAGAATTTGGCGAGTTGTTTTTTTTTTTGGCGAGTTAACTATAACCCTTTTTAACATATTAATTTATATAATTATTCTGAATTCCACATAATGTATTAGCGCGTGTTTTTCCTCACAAATGTCACTCCGCAGGATGTGAATTCCTCATTTTGTTATGTATCTTCCAACTGTAAATATTGCACAGAAATTATGTTATATGACCAGTAAATGTCTTATTCCAACATTCGCCACTAAAACATGCGCTAAAACGTCATAATCAGCGACTCGAATTGGTACATTAAAACCAAGTCAGTTACTCCTGAATAATCTCAGACCCCGACCTAAGAAAAACATGTTAGTCGCGCGCAGAAGATACGAGTAGAACTGCCGCTCTATGGTCAACTCGGCACCTTGCCAACTCGGCACCTGACCAGCTCGGCACTTTTTGGTTAACTCGGCACCCACCAACTCGGCACCCGCCTTGCCAACTCGGCACCTGGGTACACCAACTCGGCACCCATTATAACAGACTTATTTTTTAAACCCTGACACTATCTTTCTGTGACAAAATGCAGTTATTCTCGTGAATGATGTGCCAAAGGCAAGTATTTAGTCTCTTTTATCATAATAACAGAGACCAATTGAAAAGCCTGTGGTTTTCTGTGTTGTTTTTTTATTGCAATTAAGTACATGACAGAGATCAGTCTTTTACCCATTTCATTATTTCAGAACGATTCAAAAGCCGGAGATTCCCTTTTTTGTTTTGTATTGAAGTGCCATAGTTTCCCTGGTAAATTGCAATTCATGTTTGAGGGTATAATTGCAACTGAAATAAGTTTTGACAAGCAATTGTGAATGGTTCGGCTGTATAGCTCGAGGGTATTAAAAGAGATGTTTTGTGAAAGAACGATTCATCACAACTCAATGCGGACAACTACGATTTATGAATTGTATTAACTGTTCTAAATCGCAACATAGGACATGCTTCACTGGAATTTCCCAGACGGATTATCACACTGCGAAAAGAGGTTGCCTACAGGCATTTTATAATTTGACAGTGAAAATAAGAATCAAACAGTAAGAATGGTAATATTATGGAGTTGCAATTTATGGTATTTCTATTATTGGAATTGCAATTAATAAATAAACTAGTGTGCAATTATAACAAGCAAACAAAAAAAAAACTGAAAATAAGAACTAAAGCCTCAGTAAGGCAGGATCCCGGTGTAGCAGTAAAAGTAAAATGAGGTCAAGTCACACTGTAAGGATTCAGGTTCCTACGACAATCCCTTCTATGTGAAGTCGGCCGGAGAAAACATCGTCTCACGGCTAAGTTCAAGCCAAAAATTCACCATTTTTGACAATTTCCCACGACGTCAATTTTCGGCCGATTTTGACAATAATGCCACGTTGCGGCCGATTTTGACAATAATGCCACGTTGCACATCTTCAATATATATATTTTCACCATGCAAGGTTTCAGGTTCCTATGACATACCCTTCTATGAGAAGTCGGCCGGACAAACTTAGTACTTTTTGTGGACAGACGGACCAGCTCATAACTATATCCCTCCGTTTCACGGGGGATAATGAAACTACGAATTGTAATATTATGTAAGTTGCACTTCATGGGATTTCAATTATTGCAATTATTATTAATAACACAGTGGACAGCACCACTGGTTTTAATCAGTAATTAGGGTAAATGTTCAATTGCAATATTTTGTTGGTATTGGCGGAGAAGCCTTGAACGCAACCAGCAAATATTTTTTGCTATTTTTATATCGAAAAAAGCTGAATAAAAAAAACATCAGTTGACAAAAACACGACATTTTATTTATTTACGGTGGGATTTGTTTTTTTTTTCGGGTGCCGAGTTGGTATCACCAGGTGCCGAGTTGGTCACACCGGGTGCCGAGTTGGTAAGAATTTGGGCGCCTAGTTGGTAAAGGCGGGTGCCGAGTTGGAAGGTGCCGAGTTGGCAAGGTGCCGAGTTGACCAAACCCGAACTGCCGACCCTACTGTTAACACAAACACAAGTAACTAACCTGGATTTCAGTTTCATATTCCCTGGGACGGGACTTGAGCCGGCATTCGGGCTCGCGAAGGCCGGGATAGGAGAATTGAATTCCTCTCCCCGCCGCGGTACACTGTCCGGTAAAATAAAATCGTCCTTGGAATCCGAAACCTGACAAACAAAGCAGATCTTACTAGGTTAGATTTGTGGTGGTTTGATGAGAGGTAATGTAATAACCCATCTACTGTAATAACCCATCTACTGGGTGCTGAAGAACTGAGGTGATTTTTTAAAACATCATTTGTTTTTATCTGTACAACTGGAATCACTATCAAAACCAGGTCGATCTGTCATGTATTCAACAATCACCCCTGGTCATGCAAATCGATGTGTCATGGATTCAACAATCACCCCTGGTCATGCAAATCGAAGTGACATGGATTCAACAATTACCCCTGGTCATGCAAATCGAAGTGACATGGATTCAACAATCACCCCTGGTCATGCAAATCGAAGTGACATGGATTCAACAATCACCCCTGGTCATGCAAATCGATGTGTCATGGATTCAACAATCACCCCTGGTCATGCAAAATCGATGTGTCATGGATTCAACAATCAACCCTGGTCATGCAAATCGATGTGTCATGGATTCAACAATCACCCCTGGTCATGCAAATCGATGTGTCATGGATTCAACAATCACCCCTGGTCATGCAAATCGATGTGTCATGGATTCAACAATCACCCCTGGTCATGCAAATCGATGTGTCATGGATTCAACAATCACCCCTGGTCATGCAAATCGATGTGTCATGGATTCAACAATCACCCCTGGTCATGC